>OY979694.1:192733036-193333036 GCA_963855945.1 Thereva nobilitata | reverse complement strand
TAGTACAGAAACTGAGTTACTACTTGAATAAAACTTACTACACGAAAAACGTATATACATGATAAGTAGGGACTGCTACACCCAGCAGAAGTTGCGTGGCCATTTGAATAAATGGTTGTGCCTGGGAAGTGCGCTTGAAGCAATATTAACAAGGTTTCTTCCCTAGACTGTGTGTAAGAGCCATCGGTTCGAGATGTCTCGACAAGCCCTTTACTAAAGCTTTGTGGATTTTTACTGATCTCGAATGTCTTCGATATCCTTGCAGAAAATTCTCCAGCTGTTTCTTTTTGTTCGTCTGATCTCCCTATTAAAGGTGGTTAGCGAGCTTTTATAACTCTTCTTGGCTGCACACGGTGAGCTTGAAGTAAGTTTTTATGAACTCGAAAGGTAACCCGGGTTTTTCTGTTCGACTATGTTCTTTGACCTAAAAGAAGACATTTTGAGTCAAAACTAAAATCATTTAAGCCCCCCTTTTCGATTTTTGGCCCCCCAAAAAACCACCCCCTAAAAAAAATTCCGTTTTTGACTAATACCTCTTAAACAGTAAGTGTTATCATAAAATAGTATATACAAAGTTTGTAGATTATGCGATTATCTACCAAAAAAGATATTATACATTTTCTCGTACGATTTGCCATTCATGAGATATCGCCGTTTTAAAAATTTAAAATACTCATATGCACTCATTCGCGACTTGTATAAAGTCATCAGACGCTCAATAAATTTTTTGTTGGGCTACGGGGCTAATATTTTCAGGGGTGATTCCTGGATGTATTTGGAGAAAAAATTGTTCTAGAGAGGGGGCTATCCCCACTATCCACTAAAATACAGGGTGTTTACGAAATTTTTTTTTATGTTTTTAAAATTTACTTAAACCTCAATTAATCCTACACTAATTATCGTAAAGCAACAAAATTAGGCTCATCTTTTAGGTAAATGTGTATTCTTTAATTTGATATAAAGATCAAAAAGTTGAGTGACTCCGTTTAGAAAATATGTAGGTTTAAAGTATGGGCAAAATGATGAAAAACGAAGAATATTGGGATTTTGCTCACACTTTAAACCTACATATCTACGATGGCTCAGAAACGTTCTATAGTAAGAGCTTCGCAACCATCAAGTCGAATACTATAAACCTTGGGGCAATGCTCTTAATCTGTACATAGCCATCATATTACTAAATTACCATCTGATTTCAGATGATTCTCTATTGGCTTCCTTCATTATTTCGTCAAGTAGAGTAATTAATAGTAATGGTGAAAGGGGGCAACCTTGTATCATTCTGGTTATTGTTGCTATTGGATCGTTTAGTTGATTCTTAGCTCTTCTTTATCGTATAGCATTTTCATTTGTCCTAATTTTACAGGTGCTTTCTTTTGTCTTAAAGCTTACCAGATATCTAATTAAATCCTAAAATAATAATTAAAATTTCATATTTTCTTCTGTGTTTTCCAGATTAGAAGTCTTATATTCTGAAATAGATGAGTTTGTTTTATGTAATGAACTACCGATTTCAGAAGCAAAAATTGGCCAAGTTTGTCTTGCCAAATATGATGGAAAATATAATAGAGCAAAAATAACTAAAGTTGTTTGCGGCGCCGAAAAAGATCAAATTCAATTCTCTGTATTTTTCTGCGATATAGGAATAACTAATACATTCTTCATGAAAGACCTTCTACAAACAAGTGAAAAAATTGTACAATTGCTACCGTATCAAGTATGTACTTTTGTTAGCGTTTAAAACTTTTATGTAATTTTTATTGTATTAAGGCCATTCGCTGTAAACTAGCAGGGATTGTTTCTCGAGTAAATGGAGTTTGGACTGAAGAAATCTGTGATAAAATATATGATGAAATGATTGATGCATGCCAATATTTATATGTTCGACCAGTGAAAACTGAAGAACCAAATTTTGAAAATGATATTAGATATTGGAAGCATGATGTATTGATGGTAGACTGCACTAATGAAAAGGACGAAAAGTTAAATGTGAAAATTGTTGAAAAAGGTAGTTCTTGATGATGGTTTTGTGAGCATATTAAATTATAGTTTCGAATATTTATGATAGGTTTTGCTGATTATGATCCTGAAACAAAACATTATCTAGATTTGATAGTAACTATAAAAAGAGATGTTGAATGTACTGAAGTGGAAAGTGCAGAAGAAGACGACAATTGGGATAAAATAAACTATGTTCGTCCCACAGGTTTTGTAGGCCAGCAACTTGAATCAAACCATAACAGCGATGAACTTATTGATCTGGACATCGAGTTTACTCAAGAAGAAATTTTACAATTGGTTAGTTATTTATTTAAATCATTTTACAGTTTAACTCGTTCGCTACCACGGTATCATGGGAAAAACATCCACCACAGCCCATGATATTTTTTGGGATTATATGACCCCAATTGGAGTAGACTTTAAGTATATATATTTAGAACATTCTAAAAAAGTAAAATATACCTTCTTTTTAAACTGTCACACATGTGTGTCACTGGGCTATAGATAAAAAATAGCCGTAGCCCATGCGTCACATATATGGGACGCATCAAATTAGAAGGAACTGAATAGGATTGGAATACAAAATCTAAATAAATACAGTTTTTTTAAGTGAAGTACATTTATATATTACCTATATATTTTATTTTGTATGATAAATTTTAAAACATTTGTCAACGCATAGTCCAATTGGTTGTCCATTGTTGGTTTTGCAAACTTCACAAGAGTAGAAAGTAGCTTTGCGCCGTTTGTTGCTGGCACATACATGGCATCTAATTCGTTTCGCCAGTTTTTGCAGGAAGTGTTGTGTATGTAAATTGTTGCTGCGTGAAGGCATAGTTATTTCGCCACCAGAATTTAGTAATTCTAAGGCAAGACCATCTCGAAACTCTAAATAAGTTATTTTAGTTAAATGAACTTTATTGTATAACCAACAAGCGTTCCAAATTGTCACGTCAAATATGTGAAAAAAAAGTTTTAAATACCAGCGTATCGATTTCCGAGGTGTAGAATAATAAGATATCATTTGCTCTGCTCTATCAATGCCCGACATATTTTTATTATAATCAGCAATTGCAGAGGGCATATTTTTTGTATACCCTCTTTTGGACACCACTTCTCGGAATGATGGCTTATGTTTCGTGGATATTATTAGAACATCCCGCCTATCTTTCCATTTCTGAACTAAGATGTTATCTTTCCGAGCAAAAACGGATTCACCCTTTTTTAGTTTCTTATTAAGTACAATTGTAGGATTGCCTTTGCGATTTCTGCGAAGTGTTCCTACCACGTGTGTATTATCTTTATAAAGAGAAGTGGCTAAGTTGATACTGTTATAGTAATTGTCCATAAATATAGTATGACCTTTTCCTAAATAATTCTGTAACAACTTATACACTACACAGGTAGCATGACCATTTTCATTACTTACTGTATTCTTTCCACTGTAAATAATAATATTTAACACAAATCCATCAGGAGTACATAGTTCATATATTTTTATTCCGTATTTCGCTCTCTTTAGTGGAATATATTGTTTGAATACCAAACGACCTTTCCATAATAGTAAAGCCTCGTCTACCGATAAGTTTTCACCAGGGTAATAGACGTTTAAAATGTTTTGCAGTATATGATTCAGGACTTGATCGATTTTATGAAGGCGATTTGTTTGATCCTCTGCTTCATCGTAAAAACGTAGGCAGCGAAGTATTGATTCAAACCGATTTCTACACATAGTTTTCCCAAACAAAGGATGATTATACAGAATATTTGTACTCCAATATGTTTTTAAGGATGGCATACGAATATTTCCCATCACAATACACAGTCCTAAGAATTTCTTCATTTCGTCTACTGTAACCGCCGTCCATTTTTTCATGTTTGAATTGGAAGAAATATATGTGGTATTTATTAAAACTTGAGCGTGAGTATTAGTCCAATCCACGATTTTTGCAATGAGCGCATTATCGAATAATAAGAAAAAAGCATCTAATGGTGAACTATCTGTTGATAGATTTACTTTCAATCCCTCTTGTCCAATAAAATCGTGCAACACAGGGTCTATATCTTCTTCTAACCAGTCAGAATTATTTTGAGGTAAACAACTATTATTATTGTTAACATAATTATCTTCGAACCAGAAATTATCGTCCCTGTAATCACTAATAATTGAAATTGAAGAGCTACTCATTTCTTCACAGTCCGTAAAAGAAAAATTGTCAGTTGGATCTGGTACAGCTGCGTCACATTCCATGTCTTCATCACTGGAGTAAATTATGCATCTTTTCTTTATTTGGGGACTCTTACGAATATTCGACATTTTCCAGAGAGAGAATATTCTGTCAAAATATATGCAATGCAATAATTTTTCTATATTTTAAATATATCTAGCTACTCACCTAATAATTTTAATTATTTGGTTTCACAAACTGCTGTACTTTTGAATTGAAAAAAAACCGTCACCGTCACCGTTAAGTTCGCCCTCCAGTAGTGCACGGCTACACTACTATGTCTCCAATACACACACTCTTTTTCTCTCGCAATTTCCCCCCCTTCTCTAAACAGACATACTCGAAGTTAGGTTCACAGGTTCGCTCTCTTTAGTATTTGAAATAAGAGTTGAGTATATGTCGAACCAAATCAGCTGAGACTCTCAAAGGCGCATTTTCCATGCGCAGTGAGAATGACAACAAGTTTCGAAGGGGAAATTTGAAAATACATAGGCGCATTATTTATACAAGGTGCGTTTTATGTGTCAGGCCGATTTTTTGCCCGCCATTTTGGTTTGCCTGTCATTTGCCAGTTCATATATGCCGCGTTTATGCCGCGGACACTTTGGAGTTAACTGACATGTGTAAGCGTCATATACGACAAGCCGTGGATAGTAGCCGATAGCAATAGCTTTGTTCGTTGACTGGTTGAAAAGTTCAGAGCAGATCAGAGCAGCTCAGTTGGCTTGACTGTCAATTTTAGAAGAAGAAATGTATGCCAATAAAACAAATTGAATAGTATCAAAATGTTTTTTTTTAATTTTTTAATATATCCAATTATTTTTCAAATTCATAAATCAATTTTCCTACTTTTCCGTTTTTTGATTTTACAAATGTTAAAACAAGCAGAAGAATACTTTTGCGTGTAAATAATTTTGAAAATTTACGTACAGTGCGAGATAAAGAAAAGTCGGGGCAACAACGAAAGTCACAAAATATTAATGCAGTGAGGCAGTGTACTATGTAAAGGTCCGAACACCTTCCTTGACGACGTGCACAAGGATTGCGAATGTAAAAAATTTCCTAGACATTACTGGCATTTGAGCCGCGGCCAGAGGCGGTCGCTTGACTGACATAATATTTCAGAAATCATTTTTTTTCATTTATCCCCCCCCCCCTAACCCCTCGTGGTACATAGGGCGGAAACAGTGGCCGTCCAACGGTTTGCGCGACAGCTCTCAGCTCTGTCCAGGATCGCCCAGTTGTTGCGGTCTCTGCTAATAGGGTTCTCCTCCACATTATTCTCGGTGTTTCAGGTTCCTTGCGGGTTCCAATCAAGGGCCTGTTTGGCTAGATTCTCGTTTTCTCGTCGCAAGGTGTGACCAATCCAATTCCATATCCTTCGCTTGATTTGGTCGTCTATCCTTTCTTGGCCGGCACGGCGCCATAGTTCTTCATTTGTAATTCTATCTTGCCAGCGGGTTTTTTTAGGGTACGAAGTAGGCATCTGTTGACGAAAACTTGTAGGCGCTCCGTGATGAATTGGGTGACTTTCCATGTTTCGCAACCATACAAAAGAACTGCCTTAACGTTGGAGTTGAACAGCCGCAACTTAGTGTTAATTGAGATCTTCGTCGATCTCCATGTGCGAAACAGGCACGCATATGTGTTTCTTGCTTTATTTATTCTGGAACTGACGTCTTCTTTTGCCATTTTGGGTAATAATGCTACCGTGGTAAAAGAATTCATCTACCAGTTCCACGTCGCAGTTATTCAGCGCTGTGCGTTTCGTGCTATTTGCATTTCTTTACTTTTATTCGGCCTGCTGAACTACTTTCATAAATAATAGATCATAAATTCAATTAATAAAATTGTGTTGCATTTAAAAGTTTTAAAAAAAACATCGGCCTGCAATATAAATCGCACCTTGTATATTCAATCAGAGAGGAAGAGAGAAAGATACTTATAAAATATTTTCATACATATATTCTTCATATAACTTTTAATATATACTTCCACCGAAAAATGCATAGAAGTTTAGTTCCTCTCGGACGCACCTGATTTTTTAATTCACTCGCCCAGCTGAACCGACCTATTCAACTGGTATAAAAACTCGAAATAATCTAATATTTTCCCAGACCAAGCACATTCTTCATATATTTCAGCGTTTTAGAACTTAAAAATTCTGTTCCAAACACAACAAGTCTGTTCCAATAGAGAATGCGGGATCCCGCGGGACCAAGAAATCACCCAATTCCTGTTCCAATAGAATCTCATGCTCGGAAAAGCGGGGAAATTTTTACTTCCCCTCGACCAAGAAACCGCAGGAGATTTTTAGGTGGTGTGAAATCTTACGACGTTTTCAACATGTCAAAACAGCTGTTACTTGTCATGTCAAACCAAAATGATTACGATGTGCTGAAAATAATTTCTTCATTTGGTGCCTTACTACAAGATTTTGAATAATTTCATAAATAATTTATTAATTTCAATAGTTTTATGTCATTATTTTGAAGACACAAGTGATTTTTAGGTTATGGTCTTCTTGATTAGCACGAAACATCCCAGAAAGCGTTCCTTCACTTTTCGGGATTTTGACTAAATTTTCCCCCACCAATCAAGTAACTTTTCGCAGGCTACGACAGGACAGGTTTTCTATTGGAACAGACCTAACGTGTTTCAACGTGTCTTTATAAATTGACAAAAAAGGTCTGTCACATATATGTGACGACGGGCTCTAGTAACAAACCCATGTGTCACACATATGTGACGGCTGGTAGCGAACGAGTTAAGAGCGATTACCCGCAGATTAATTTTTTGTGGATTTAAAGTTTTTTCATATTTAGAACGCTGTAATAGCTGCGCATAAATCTATTAAAACGTTCTAAAAATTGTGAAAGTATCTCACTGAATATTTAATAAAATAAATTTATATTTTTCTCCCATTATATTTGCCCTTAGCTTAATCTTCCACCAACTGCTAGACTAATACCAGCTGATGACAATAAAGTAGAGCCTAAACCTGAAAAAACAACACAAAAAAGTTCAATAGATTCACGTTTAGAAGACACTGCATCGCCTTCTAGTAATTTCAGTACTACAGGCAGAAAAATAAAAAAACTCCTTCGTAAAAGTAAAGTTTATCCTTTCCAAGATGCATTTAAAACCGAACCAATAGTGGAGCCAAAACTTCCAAAATTAAAAAAACTCTACAAAATTCCGCAAGTATCTTGGCAGCAATCTGATTCTTTGATTTGTTTGAACATCAATGCTCCTGATATTACAGATTATTTCCTTAAAGTGACTGCTACACACTTAAGTTTTATGTAAGATAAATACAAGTGTTTTTGTGCAGAATTTTTACATTTTATTCTTTTAGAACCACCATTGGAAATGAGACATCATTACTTAACATGAACTTTTTAGGTGCGATTGATCCAAAATTAACATCTCATGAAATTCGTGGACTTTCAGTTATAGTTCGTTTGGTGAAAGGTCTTAAAGGTAAATTTTGTTTCAAATTAAAGCAATTTTTCTAATTTGTTATATTCTAGGATTTTCTTGGCCCCGACTTTTGTGGGAATCTGATAAACATGTGTGGTTGAAATATAATTATGATGCTATAATAGTTGAAGATGAGCAATTAGAAAATTCTGGTATGTTTTCAATTTTATCATGAGCGTTTGCTTTTGAAAATGAGCAATAGAAAATATTGTAATTTCGATGTTAAGCTGCATTTCTGCCTGTTTATTATATTATTCTTCGCCCCCTTTTTTTATGTGGAAGACTAGAGCTCAGCTGTCGACAATCGATTTTTTTCGTATAGAGTGCAATGTCGAACAGCAAGCTCTAGTCGATAGATAGTGAAGGGAAAGAGAGAAGTGAAGGAAGGAACCGCCACAACCACCTACTCCCAACCATTTCTATCGCGACTCTGGCATCGGGGCAACGAGGAACAACTCGCTCGAGTGTTATGCCTCCTGAATCAAGTTGAATCCCATCAACCAACCGATGACATGCGCTGGTGGAGCGGGGCAGTCCTAGCGGAAGGCTATGGCAGGAGGATGAGGAGGGAAGAAGAAAGAAGGTTAAAGGCGAAGGACCATTGTGCTGCCGGGATTCGAACCCGGGACCTCTGGGATGGTAGCCAGGCGCCTTACTCCCTAGACTACCGAGGCCCCTGGTTGGAAACATAGAGCTTTGACAATGGTTCTCCATCGGGCTCTGTTTTGATGTATTTTTTTGGTTTCAGTCCAGTTTTTATCATGATTTTCGAGATCCTTCATTACTTTTTTATGTGGAGAACCCAAGCTTAGGAATTATCCGTCATGCCGTTCAGGTCACCCCACAATGTCTTCTAATAAGTATAGTTTGGAGAATAGAAGAGGAGAAGATTGGTTAGAGGTCTGCGAGGTATAGAAAAGAAGACCATGAATCTTAGGCTAAAGGTACGAGCTTAGGTATGAGCTCGAAAAAACGGTGACTGTGGAAGATGTTGCGCAGTCGAGTTGTTCTATTTATAAATGATTTTGTAGATCGTAGCGTTCATGAAAAAGAGGACTGCAGAGTGTGGGAGTGAGCCGAGGGGCGAACTTTTTTATTACGAGAGAAATGTTGCCGAGTAGGCTGGAAGTTGTTAATTTCAGTGGAACCGTCGTCATAGCGATCGCCTAATAGCAATAAAATTTTGTCAAAACTTTTACATTCCTGCGTTGGCTCAATTAAAAGTAATCGACAAAAATGTCTACTCCTAAAAAACAAAAACAAAACTAACAAAACGAACAAAACTAAACGAATTTTCTGGTGGATTAAAAACAAAAGTGCCCTAATGTGTTTTTGATGAAGACGCCCCCTTTCTTGTGAGTGCAGCTAACTTCAGAGTTTGCAAATCAAAACATATAAAAAGAGTGTAGATCAATCAGTTGTTGACCTTGAAGGTCACTTTTTAAGGTCGTTTTTTTAAGTTGAGTCGGTTTTGATCGTTTGGTTATTTTTGTTTTTGTTTTTTTAGTTGGGTCAATTTTGTTTTTTAAACAGCGAACGCTTTTAGGGGGTGGGCCCTACTGTCCCGAAGGGCATTTTTCAGTGGTTTTTAATGTATTTCATATAGACCCTATTTTGATACCACTCTGGAAAAATATGTGTTTTATAGGAAATTTTCCGGGGAATACGATAGTATTTTATAAAAAATTTTAAAAAATGGCCATCTAATAGTAAACTGAATTTTAAATATTAAATTGTTAATAACAAATACTAATTTAAAAACTTTTTACAACTTTTAATACATAAATAAAGATCTCTTCATTACCTTTAAAATGATACCTCATTCAACTCGATACGATGAATAGAACCGGAGTTATAGCGATGTGAAAAGGTGTATAATCGGCGAGTGACGTAAACTTTACCCCCCCTATTTTTCGAAAATATTGCCCGGAAAAATAAAAGAAAAAATATGGGTCCGCTTATTTTGTTTAGGAACTTCGTAAAAAAAATTTGAAGCAAATCAAAAATGTTGATTAATAAAAGTGTTCGATTTGTAAAAGAATGCCCCATATACTAATTCCTATAAAGAACAAAAAAAACCTAAAAATTTTGCCCTTAAAGCATCGGCGGATGTGAACTGGGCGGCAAAGTGCCTAGCCGCGGGCCTGTTGAGGGCCAAAAGTTACTATCACCGATGAGTTTGACCTTGTCGGGCCATATTCACTTTGAGGCGGTTTTTCGGGCGACAGCTCATATAAACGAGTTCCATTGAGGCTGAGAATTGGGCTGATGGCTAAAGAATGAACTAGCATTTCTTACGAAACCCTAGGCATTGAGATGCTTGTTTGGTGATTTGGAATATATCGTCATTCCAACGCAGATCCTCGGTTAAAATTATGTTTAGGATGTTGCGATGGCTCATTAGATTTAAGCTGAGATAGACGGAATTTCGGTGAAGGTTTTATTAAAGATGCGGCAGTACTTCGCTTTGGAGATGTTCAATTCGATACGATATCTGTTGATTAAATTGGCCATGATTTGACGATAATGAACACAAGGTCTATCATGTGCTCGTCTTACATTATCTAAACCGTCTCCCTCGCGGTCGCACCCCCTAGATCTTACCGCAAAGAACTAAAGTCTAAACCGGCTCATAGCTAAATGATTTTACTGCTCGTAGTTCAAACTCGCTCAAACTTGATTGTGGAACCAATGTTAGGTGTTCTTGCAGACGGGGCCACTATGTACTTTGTTTAGTTTTCGTTGTTATGCAGCTCTATTCTGGCTATCCTCTCATAGGCGGCTTCAAAGTCTATAACGAGGTGTTGTTTATAGGATAGTTGACAATATCTTATACGCGGTACTCAACAACGTTATACCGCGATAGTTGGTAAAGGTTGTGATATCTCCTCTTATATGTATGAGGCATAGGATGCCTCTTTTCCAGTCTTCTGCAGACAGACAGACTATTCGGTAGAACACCCGCGCCTGGTGTGACCTTCGCTCTATGTACTGTTCTAGTTCACAAACAACATTTTTCTCCCAGGATTCCCTTTTCAGTCTGTGAATTCTCTTTTCCTTTTTTCTGAGTTCTTTGTATTTCTTTACGCGTGCCGGTGTTCTCTGATACTGCAGCATACCTGGGGCAGGCATTATTTTCTCGTTCAACTACTTTGAAAAATTCTGCCTTTTCACCATCCGGAGACTCTTGTGTAGGTGCCTGAACGTTTATGAGGGTTACGTTCTTAAATTTGCCCTGTCTGCTGTAATACACGCCATACTCAGGTTTTTGGAAGACACCATTCCCTGTCCATCGCATCTCTTGGACGGCTATCGTGTTAGCTTTACACTTTGACAGGGTATCGGCTAGATGTTATGCAGCTCGAGATATTCACAGAGTCCCATGAGTAAATTCGTAAATTGTTTTTCAAAAAATAATACTTACTAATTACTAATATTTAATAATGGGTTTTGTTAGTTACATAAACTTATTCTAAAATGCCTTATTTTTTTCATTTTCTAGGACATGTGCTTCCGAAATCTTATAACAAGTGTGACTTCTCATCATCTCACTCTTCCAGCGATGAAATAGATTATGATTTTATGCGATCCGATAATGCTGACAATGTCTTTGATCAACTGGCAGATGATTTTGAATAAAAGAAATTCGATGTTTAATATAGATTTGACTACTCATAAGTACGGTTATTATTTAAGTAATGAGCTCTAGTTTCGTAAATAATTTTAATTCATTTTGGAATTAGTAAAAAAAAATATTGAATTACGCATTTAAAGAAATTATTTTCGAATTGTTACTTTCATTAAAAATGATTATATTTTAAATATCGATACCAAATATTCTTTTTGTATTAAAATCATATCTAAAAAATATATTTCAGCCATATAATGAATATAAATAATGTTAAAAACATTCGATTTTTGCAAGTTATTTAAATCATAATTATCTAGCGTCAACAATTTAGTATTCTGCAGTATGGCGGATCATGCAATCTCTTCAATTAGCGATTTCTACTTATTCCTGGTACTTTATATTGGCTAGAACATCTAGAAAAACGATGAAGGTATCGAAAAGTGCACAGCGTCACGTGATTCTAGGCATTGTTTTTATTTATTTATTT
Organism: Thereva nobilitata; assembly: GCA_963855945.1. Taxonomy (NCBI): domain Eukaryota; kingdom Metazoa; phylum Arthropoda; class Insecta; order Diptera; family Therevidae; genus Thereva; species Thereva nobilitata. The sequence continues at coordinate 193,321,206 of OY979694.1, read as the reverse complement.
AGTTGAATGGATTGTCTGCAGTACACTGCACTTTTGTACTTATATTATTTAACATTGTGAGTGTCATGCCTTCTACATCTTGAGGCATGAAAAGAACAGATGGACGTGTGAAAAAATGTTATCAAATGTTGCCGAATCAGACATTTATCCTGGAAGTAGTAATATTGTCTACGTTGGCCCTGATGGAGTGGGATATAGCTAAAGTTTTGAGCAGAAGTAGTAATGCTGAAGAATTGAAAGATTTATGCTCCGGCGAGCACCTGTTTATAAATAATCAACAACAATAATTTGATCCGTTCCGCGGTTTAATATGTCCAGGTTATTAGTTGAGAGGTAATCAAAAAGGTACTCACACCCTGGAGTCGAACGTGAGGTATGCTGAGCATAAAATAGTCATACTCTTGCTGCCCCTTGCTAATCTTCATCTTAACCACTGCCAGGCCTCTCGACATTTTACCTTGAAAGAAAAGAAGTTAGCGTTTTTTATTGTAAACGACACAGGTGCATGCAGTGCTGTAGCCGGCAACCCGCAAGCCTCGTATAGTGTCGTTACTAACCCAGGGTTCCTGTACAAGAGCGATGTCGATAGCTTGTGTGGTCAGCACCCTGCAAAGGACTACTGAGGCAACCGTACTGTGTTGCAAATTGCTCTGGACCACTCGTTTCCTCGGGTTCTATCTGCTGCTGTGAGCCAGCAGGAGTGTTTTTTTTCATGTCAATCTCCTTGGTTTTAATCGATCGAAGCCTCAAATAGGGACATTCCCTGCTCTTAAGCTGCCTGAGTCACCTCTCGTCAATGTTTAGGGAAAAATTTTATCGTTTCTACCCTTCACCTCAATCGGAGACCCAGAAGCTTACCTTCTTGAATTTGGGAATATCCTTTTCCTAAATTACTTTGCGGTTGCAGCTCTCCCAAACCCGTAGTCTGACGACAGCATTCGTTAGCCATTAGCTCGTGCCACCTTTTCACCATGAGGTCACCTCATTCGCCTTTAAGACTTTCGTCCACCTCAGTCAGGGGCCGTACAGCGTTATCGCCTCTTTACGTGTCGATATAGACGCTTGACGTTTATTAAAAGGCCCAATTTATACATACAATGAACTTTTAACAGTTTCTCTTTTAATTAAATATAACCCAGCGGGAAATGTAATGGCTAGGTAAGCGAGGTGGTAATCAGCTGCACCCATTACCTTTGTGATGAAATAATAGGTTATTTTTATATAGGGATGTCCTAGGGCGGTAAGTGCTTACAGTAGGCATTACAGATGAGGACTTATTTCAGAGGTGAAATGTATTAGGTGAATACATAGATTACCATGTAAAGCATGCAAAATAAATTACTGGCTACCCTTTTCATCATTAAAAACATTGCTTTCCGAAATTACCAGTCCATTTCTGCTACATTTGGTGAGAGATTATCTTTTTGATTTTATTGCTCATTGTTTGTGGTATAAATTAATCTTATAAAATTTAACGCCACTCTAAACGAATTTTGAAGACGGAATAAACTCAAGAAGAGAGGCTTCGACAAGTCAAACACAAAAAATTATAAAAGCACATCACATTTCCAACGAAAGTATTTCACAAGTCATTACTTAGTCGCTTACCTAGTCCTTACAATGTAAAGACCTTCATTTTCCTAAATTTCCAGTAGAATTTGTCGATTACCATGTAGGTGGTTACACAAATAATTAAAGAATTCTTGGGTTACCAGAGTAACCACTCGCTAGTTTTCCTGCTGGGAAGGGGTTTCCTGTACTTGGAGTAAAATCACACAATTTGGTGGTTTTGTATGGCTACACTTATCTGTCGATTCGGTCGCAATGCCAAATACAAAACTTAGAGAAAATCGGCAAGCTCTTCTTGTCGAGTCGATTCATCGTCTCGAGAAACCAAATACGGCCCCAGGATGGAGTCATAAATTGAGGAGTATTGCTCTCCGTCAATTTCGCTTTGGTGAAGTTCTACGCGACCACTGCCATGGTATGTGAGCCCTTGGGCTCCCCTTTTTTTTCTGGGGTCCTTTACCCCGGAGAATTCTCTGACTGCTGTCGTTTAGAGAGTACACCAGATGGGTCTGGCATGCTCTGGCCTGGGTTCGGCCTTGACCCTTTTCCTCTTGGCGGCATCTGATAATTTTTTCCTGCTACGTTGCAAAGTCATACCGACAACCTTGGCAGCAGAGATGTGCAAAATAGTTTAGGAAATATATTTAAATACAAAATGCAAATACTTTTTTGATTTACTATTTCAAATGCAAAATACCAAATAGTTTTGTGTTTTGTATTATAGGTATTTTCAAAATACTTCCTTTAATTACAAATACCTTTTGTTCAATTTAATTCTCTTTATTTATTACACTTTTTAATAATACAAGTTTTTCGAACACATTATCGCTCATTTTCCTTTTGTAAGGTCGCAATATCATGCCACCATATGAAAAAAGTCTTTTCACTGGTGCTGAGCTTGGTAAGCATGTGTTGTATTTTAATAACACTTTTTTTATTGTAGGATAAGTGTTTAATATCGCCAGCCTTGTGCACTCATCCTTTATATATATATATAGATTTTCGAGGGATATCGAATCAGACCACTGTTTGCGGGTCCCTTTTCGTCCCTCTACCTAGAGTCATCTTATTGGGGTTGCAGTGGGTTTTCCCATTGCTCCCTTGCTTCGACTCCCCTAGTTATCGCGAGCAGCTGATTGAAGGGAGTTTGCCTCATGTCCTCCACCCAATGGAGTCCAGTTATGGCAGCCCTTTTTCTCGCCACCGCTGGACAGTGACACACTATGTGTGTGGCCGTCTCAGGTTCCTCCAGGCACATCCGACAGGTGTCATCCTCCAGAATTCCCATTCTTTTTAGGTGATACCTGAAACATCCGTGTCCTGTAATCAGTGCCACCAGCCATCTGAGGGTTCTCCTTTGCATATGCAGGATCCTTCTTCTGGCTGCGGCAATCGGCAACGTAAGCACCATCTTAGCCTGCCTGCACGTGGTCATAGCGTCCCACCGTCTCCGGTGTTCTTCAGCGACCCATTTCTCGATCCGGTTCCTTACCAACCCTCTGCCAATGGCAGAGTATGGCTCCGGTCCCCAGAATTCCGAGGTTGACCCCTGTTTTGCCAGGTTGTCAGCCTTTTCGTTCCCATCGATGCCTGTATGTCCTCTAACCGAAGCTAGCGTCACGTTGTTTTGTTTCGCACACCTGTTCAGTTTTTGGACACATTCCAACGCCAGAGACGCATTAATCTCTGTCTGATTCATGCGCTTAATCACAGCCTGATTGTCCAGCGCTATAAGGATGCTCCTTCCCTGCACCTGACCATCATTTATGTGATCCAGCGCGTGCAGCAGAGCAAGCATCTCCGCCTGGTAAACTGAGGTGTCGTGTAATTCCCCAATAGTCTAAGAGCCAGAGCCGAGATTTTAACTTCATCCGTAATATGGACAAACTTTACGGTAATATCTTCCGAAGGTAAGGGTGATAACGATCCTACGCAGGCGGACAGCTCAATAGGGGCGGAGGCTAGAAATAATGGGTCAAAGTAACCCCTTTTTTTTAAATTAACCTCATCGATATAGTGCACGAAAATTTGCAGAAAACATAGATCAAAATAAACTAAATCCAATTCCAAATGGGCGGACACGTAAGTTGGGGCAAAACGGGTGGCGGACAGGGGTGAAGTACCCTTAAATTTATGAAAGAAAACGTCATCAGTAATATGTCCGCCATTTACACTACCCAATTGTGTACATTTAAGACACAATATGCCAAAAGGGCGGACAGCTAGGTAGAAGCGATCAGCTGTAAAACGAGGTTACATGAGGTACTTAAAGAACTAAACTTTCAATGAACGAATAATAAAAATTTTTTTTTAACTACGTGCCAGTCGATACACCCCTGATAATGTCAACTTTTACTAATTTGGGTAAGGCGAACTCAGTGGAACTAAAACCAACCCTCTAACTTGATCGGAAACTACCCCAGGACAACCTTTATTACTAAAATTGAGTGCTTCGCACTTGCTTATGCAAATAACCCCCCCCCCCCATTTTGGATGCCGCATCATCAGTAATATGTCCGCCATTTGCACTACCGTATTTTATTTTATTTATTTATTGCCAAGCAAGGCACTTAATTACTAATTACAATTAAATACAAAAATTAATTAATGTAAAGGAACATCAGTGAGTATTTAACATCGTATTAAACTAAGGTCTAGGTCTATCATGTTAGTACAATCAGGAGGACAGCAGGGAAGTTAGTTTTCTTTTGTAGGTCATTTTGTTAGTTGAGGGAGAGAAACAGGCCGCGTAGGTATTGAAGGTAATACAGCACCTGTTAACGGGTTCGTTTCTAGCATATTCAGTGCGATGCGGGTACTCTTTAAGTAATTTGGAATGTCTTGTTTGTCGAGTATCGTTAAATTTGATGGTGTCCGACAGGAATTGCACGTTGAGGTTATTGTTCAGGACATCCAGGGTAAAACAAGATATTTTTTTTTTAAAAACACCTTTATTGGTATGGTTACTACAATCTTAATCAATATTAATTTATTAGTATGATTAACAATATCACTTAAAGTAGATCATAAGTAAGTATAACTTGTATGGGATTTCTGCACCAGTGTCCAGTTCCCTGTAGGTATAGTATTCATCTATTGTTATACAGTTAGTTCATGTGGTTTTAATCTTTTGAGCCGTCTTATTTCGTTGGTAGTATCCAATAATTGTATAGCCTCAACGTTGGTGTGGGCAAGAAGTCTCTTCTCGTGTTTAATGGCATATTCGCGGATGACATCCTCTATCCATTTTATTTCAAGATCAGCATGTATTTCTTTATTAGTCACATAGCGGTAAGCGTTGGTGATCATTCGAAGAAATTTGTTTTGGCTTCGTTGGATTACGTCTCGATTAGATTTATGGGTACAACCCCAGAGCTGCACACCATACATCCATATCGGCTTGAGCATAGACTGGTAGATTAGTCTTTTACAATATAGGTTCATTTTGGAGTGATGTCCAATTAGCCAGTACATTTGACGTTGTTTTAGTCGAATCTGTTCAGCTTTTTGTCTCACGTGATGTTTCCAGTTTAGTCTTGAATCTAAATGGAGACCAAGATATTTTGTAGATTCTGCCTGGGGTACTTGCACTCCATTGAGGTATGTATGTAAGCTGTTGTTTTTGCGACGCAGCGTAAATGTCACATGGACTGATTTAACCTCATTAAGCTGATTTTCCACTGCTGTCCATTTGCTAACATGATTCAAAGCTCGTTGGAGTTTTTCTACTGCTTTTGGTTGGGATACGTCTGTTGACTTAATTACGGTGTCATTATAAATGTGTTAAAACAAGATATGAGCAATTTACGCCTAAGGGATAGAGGCAAGAGATCAAGGATTTTGAGTCTGTCCGTATAGTGAGGAAGGTTGTGAAAATCCGAAGGATTATAAAGGTTCCTAAGCGCGAAAAGAAGGAACCTCTTTTGGACTGATTCTATTCGGTTTAGACTTATTTGAAATATGGGATCCCAGATCTGGCACGCATATTCAAGTATAGGCCGGACTAATGCGCAAAACAGAGCTTTAGTAACCCATACATTGTCGAATTCCTTAGCTCTTCTCTTAATAAAGCCCAACAGCTTGTTGGATCTGGCAGTTATATTGTCATAGTGTAAGTTAAAGTTTAACTTGCTGTCGAGGACAATGCCTAAATCAACAATGTGATCGACACGATCCAAGACTTTGTCATTGAGATAATAATACTGCAGCTGTTTGTTTCTTTTCCTGGAGAAGGTAATTACGTGACACTTACTGGTATTGAGAAAAAGATTATTAGTGGTACACCAGTCTTGTAGCGCATTAAGTTTCGACTGTAAAAAGGATACATCAGCTTGAGACTTTATAGCACTATAGATTTTTAAATCATCGGCGTAAAAGAGGTGCGGAATGCCATTTAATTTTTCAGATAGATCGGAAATGAATATGTTGAATAGTAGTGGTCCTAGGTGGCTGCCCTGGGGTACACCTGAGGTTACATTGATTTCTTTTGAAAGGAAACCCTGAAATCTTACCACCTGAGTTCTCCCGTTAAGGTAAGAAGTTATCCAATCCAAAAGGGGGCCGGATATCCCAAATCTTAATAATTTCGTAAATAAAGTATTGTGGCGATTTAAGACACAATATGCCAAAATGGCGGACAGCTAAGTAGAGGCGAAGCAGTAAAACAACGTTTATACATTACTACAATAGGTTTGTTCCCGTACTTTCTGCATTCTGCCACTTACTGCAAGTTGCTTATTGAGAGGTGGGGATGAAGTACAGAAAGTACAGGAACATGTTTCTGCAGGTTTCTGCAGTTTTAACACGGGAATGACAGTTCTCACATTACCATATTTCAAATATCTAAGCTGCAGCAGGTTACAGCAGCTCTTTGCTACTGCAGGTTTCTGCTTCTTACTGCAAGGTGGGGAAATGAGTATGGCGGCTGCAGTAAAAGTACGGGAACAGAATTCTGTTAAGTAATTCGAAGCAACTGACAGATTCTGTACTTTCTGCAGGTACAGGAACAGACCTAATATTATTAATGTGTGTATTAATTAATAATAGTTATTAGTCCGCAATAAATACCTTGCAAAAAAATTATTTATAAAAATCAAGATGGCTAAAACTTTAAAAAAAATGTTAAGTGTAGTTTTGTAAACATTTTTATTAAAATTAAGATATAAAAATGCCAAGTCAATTTAAAATTTCCCTGGGCCTTCCAATATGTCAACCCTATAAGTGTGGGGAGCGTAGCCTTGCCGTCGTGGAGGTGGCCCGAGAAAGAAAGAAAGAGAAATAGACAGGGATATGAAATACTGCCGAACGTCGTTATATTGGGTGCCTTCCATTTAGACACAGAGAGACACAGTGTTACACTGTGTCCGACACAGAAGTGTTCCATCAACGACACAGCTAGACACAGCCGGGCACAACTAAGGCAATGCTACCAACCCTCGCCAATTGAAATGTGATCGTTAATTTATAATTACAACAATATTGTTTCATTTTTAAGATTCCCAGCCTTTATAAGATGTCGGGTAATTAATTTAAAGAAATTATCAACATAAAATTAACGATTTACTTATCAAACAAAAATAAAAATGAGGAAAGTGCGCCGTGGCGGATTTTTCATGAACTTATGTGTTCCATTTGGGCTTACACAGAACGACACAGAGCGACACGCTGTGTCGGACACAATTGCCTTTCTGTGTCTAAATGGAAGGCACCCATTGAGTGCCTTCCATTTAGACACAGAGAGACACAGTGTTACACTGTGTCCGACACAGAAGTGTTCCATCAACGACACAGCTATACACAGCCGGGCACAACTAAGACAATGCTACCAACCCTCGCCAATTGAAATGTGATCGTTAATTTATAATTACAACAATATTGTTTCATTTTTAAGATTCCCAGCCTTTATAAGATGTCGGGTAATTAATTTAAAGAAATTATCAACATAAAATTAACGATTTACTTATCAAACAAAAATAAAAATGAGGAAAGTGCGCCGTGGCGGATTTTTCATGAACTTATGTGTTCCATTTGGGCTTACACAGAACGACACAGAGCGACACGCTGTGTCGGACACAATTGCCTTTCTGTGTCTAAATGGAAGGCACCCATTGAGTGCCTTCCATTTAGACACAGAGAGACACAGTGTTACACTGTGTCCGACACAGAAGTGTTCCATCAACGACACAGCTATACACAGCCGGGCACAACTAAGACAATGCTACCAACCCTCGCCAATTGAAATGTGATCGTTAATTTATAATTACAACAATATTGTTTCATTTTTAAGATTCCCAGCATTTATAAGATGTTGGGTAATTAATTTAAAGGAATTATCAACATAAAATTTTCGATTTACTTGTCAAACAAAAATAAAAACGCGGAAAGTGCGCCGTGGCGGTTTTTTCATGAACTTATGTGTTCCATTTGGGCTTACACAGAACGACACAGAGGGACACGCTGACTAAGACAATGCTACCAACCCTCGCCAATTGAAATGTGATCGTTAATTTATAATTACAACAATATTGTTTCACTTTTAAGATTCCCAGCATTTATAAGATGTTGGGTAATTAATTTAAAGGAATTATCAACATAAAATTTTCGATTTACTTGTCAAACAAAAATAAAAACGCGGAAAGTGCGCCGCGGCGGTTTTTTCATGAACTTATGTGTTCCATTTGGGCTTACACAGAACGACACAGAGGGACACGCTGTGTCTGACACAATTGCCTTTCTGTGTCTAAATGGAAGGCACCCATTACAACGATTTACTAGACCAACGATGTCCAAGATGGCAAAGCAAACAGCTGAAGCCGCGTGCTTTCGCAATATTAATTGTAGCGAAAAACCCGGAGTTATAAAATTTACCGAGAGTACTTTAAAAACGTGCAGAGACAAATTAAAAATTCGTGTAATATGTAATTTGAAATACAGTGATATTGTTTTACCCGAAACAGTTGATAATGTGAGTGGATACCATCGTTCTTGCTACAAATTGTTCACATCATTAAATAGAAAAAATTTTAAGGACTATGAGAAAATCGTTTCTTCAGCTGCGACAGATTGGAAGGCCCAGGGAACTTCTAAATTAACTTGGCATTTCTATATCTTAATTTTAATAAAAAAATTTACAAAACTACAATTAAAATTTTTACCGATCTTGATTTTTATAAATAATTTTTTTTTGCAAGGTACTTATTACGCACTAATAACTATTATTAATTAATACACACATTAATAATATTGTAGTAATGTATAAACGTATTTGAGAACGGCAATTATATTACTTACTCGCAGGTGTAGGACGCCTCCGCCTGCGATACGCAATAACGTGTTCGGACACGCAGCTCAAACAGCCTCGTTTTATAGCTTATAGCCTCTACTTAGCTGTCCGCCATTTTGGCATATTGTGTCTTAAATGGCGCACAATACGGTAGTGCAAATGGCGGACATATTACTGATGATGCGGCATCCAAAAACGGGGGGGGGGGGGGTTATTTGCATAAGCAAGTGCGAAGCACTCAATTTTAGTAATAAAGGTTGTCCTGGGGTAGTTTCCGATCAAGTTAGAGGGTTGGTTTTAGTTCTACTGAGTTCGCCTTACCCAAATTAGTAAAAGTTGACATTATCAGGGGTGTATCGACTGGCACGTAGTTAAAAAAAATTTTTATTATTCGTTCATTGAAAGTTTAGTTCTTTAAGTACCTCATGTAACCTCGTTTTACAGCTGATCGCCTCTACCTAGCTGTCCGCTCTTTTGGCATATTGTGTCTTAAATGTACACAATTGGGTAGTGTAAATGGCGGACATATTACTGATGACGTTTTCTTTCATAAATTTAGGGGTACTTCACCCCTGTCCGCCACCCGTTTTGCCCCAACTTACGTGTCCGCCCATTTGGAATTGGATTTAGTTTATTTTGATCTATGTTTTCTGCAAATTTTCGTGCACTATATCGATGAGGTTAATTTAAAAAAAAGGGGTTACTTTGACCCATTATTTCTAGCCTCCGCGCCTATTGAGCTGTCCGCCTGCGTAGGATCGTTATCACCCTTACCTTCGGAAGATATTACCGTAAAGTTTGTCCATATTACGGATGAAGTTAAAATATCGGCTCTGACTCTCCGACTACAAAGCCAGAGAGCAGGTCAGATTTAAGTCCTCTGAGAAGACTCCCGCACCTGCTCTGCCGTCCACTCATCCTTTAAATATTGAAGGGTTTCCAAGTCTACCGTGGTATTGGAACTAGGGATGTTACGAATATCATATTTTTCACATTCGCGAACGCTAATGTTCGGAATGCGAATATGCGAATGCGAATGTTTAGGAATAGCATTAAAAAAATTTAATTAAATTAAGGCCTAAGTTTTTTATTACTTACAATAGGATATGAAAAAATATTAGAACAATAGACCAGTGTTATATACAGTAATGGTAGTCTTCTTCTCGTATTTAATAGTCAAAGTTCAAGAGAGGAATTTTATATTTCCATGAGGCCGTCGGCAGGCCATGGACTGAAAGTTTAAAGTTTCTCGCCTTGAGGCCAAGTATAACCACACACCGTCAACTGGATGGGGCCTGTATAGTCCAAGTCTAACAAAAATCTTTATGTGTGTGGGTATTTATCGTCAGTCCGTGCCTGAAGATCTGAACTTCTATTCAGTCTGAAATTTTCCTTGAGGCCATGAACATTTTGGCACATCACTTAACAACCTGCTTCGCTATACTGTCGTCTTCGCCTGTGTATATAGGGAATTATGAGGCCACCTGCAGTCCATGGCCTGTCGGACTTATGCCTCAGCCAGACTGAATAATGTATGGCCTTCATCGGGCGGTACCTACTGACGTGGCCTAAAAGGCTACGGCCTGCGAATGGGGGCCTTAAGGGGGTCATAGTTAAGGCCAGATCTGTCAATTTGTCGTCTTTTAATTTTGTTTTCCACGAAACACGTCACGACCTACACACATTCGCATTCGCAAAACATTCGCGTTACTTGATGCGATTGCGAATGTCGATACGAATGTTTAAAATGATGCGAATCATTCGCATAAGGGAATGCGAACATTCGTAACATCCCTAATTGGTACAACCACCCGCACTGGTTGCTGAGGAGTCTGAATCCTGGAACATGTAATAAGACTCGTTTTATTCTTTTTTTTCTTCTGATGTCTGTGATGTGACTACGAGCAGCGCCTCTAGCAGCCAACACCAGCACCATTCGTTCATTTTATATGAAATTTGACTGGTAATGTTGACTAAACTTAATCACAAAGTATTTTGAATTTTTAAAATGGAAAATATGTCTCGAAAAGCATTTCAAATAAAATACAAAATGTTCTTTTTAAAAAGGTATTTAAATGCAAAATACAAAATAGGTATTTTGCATTTTGTATTTGCATTTTAAAAACAAGTATTTCAAATAAGTCGCATCTCTGCTTGGCAGGTACTAGAGGCACTGTAGATATTGTTTTTCTTAAGTACCAGTGAGTTTTCAGAGAATACTTAGTGGAACCATAGAAATATAAACTAAGTTCAGTTTATATTTCTATGAGTGGAACTTTTTCGAATTTTCACGAGGTGTTCCATGGACAACGTTCGATTTTTAAACATTTAACGAGGAACACTAAAGCTTGGATTGAAACATACAATGTAGATTTGTTATCGTGGTCACAATGTTCCACAGAGTTAAAAAACTGAAAATTATAAATTGAAAATAAAGCTGGGACTGACTTGGACTTGATATTTTGGGTAAAATCCTTACTGCGTATGCGATACCGTCTAATAAATACTAGAATAATACAAACTGCACTTATCATAATAAAATAGCCTCATCTTGTCTTCTACTATACTATGAATAGAACGAATATTAATAACAAAACGTGTCGTCAGACACTATTTTTACTTTAGCAGCAAACGAATTAAAAGGAGTTGTACATATCCACTGTCAACTTCTGTAAATCCTGTAACGTGCATCCCTTCCTTTTATATATTTATCTTGTATCTTATTTCAATAAGTACAAATTTCAATTAAACAAGCAAGTGCTACAACGTCACTGTCATTCTGGATGGATATTCAAATGTGTGCTATGCTTCAAGTTGAAAATTTAATCTCTATTGATCTGATGTCGCCTACAACCTTAATCATTAATGCATAAGCCTTCACACCGTTTTCTGTGACAATTTTTAACGAGAAAAGCAATGATGTTTTTAATATTAATTTATTGTTGCGAATATTGTAAATATTTAATGTGGAATATGAGCTTTTGGAGAAATGCATGCGTGTGAAATAGTTTAAAATTTAAGTCGATACCATATTTTTCTGTTGGATTAACCCATTCCTTTTTCAACATTAAATAAAAATAACTTATTTAGTTTTAGATACATATAAGATTTGTAGCCATAATATGTTTTGGAAATATAAAACTCCGCACTCCTGAAAATGTAAATGACACTTTATTGTGGAATAAACAGATATAGAAATATCAAGCAGGATACACTTTTCTGTAGCAATAAATATTTAATTTTATCTTTGGATTAAATTTTTTTAAAAGTAATACGTTTTAAGTAGAAGAAATAGAGATTGTTCGAGGGATACCAAATTGGGCCACTTTGTGTGAGTCTTTTTTCACCCCCTGGTAGGAATTGCCTACCGCTCCCTTACTTCGATTCTCCTAGTTTTTTTTTGTGTGGTAGTCTAAGCTCAGGTGTCGCCCTTTGTACTACCAGTACGTCATGTCGTATACGTCATGGTGTAATGCCTTGTAGTAAGCTTAGCTCGAGGGATAGAGAGAAAAATAGGATAGATTAGGGGAGACGGGCGGGTGTTGGAGGAGATGATGATGAACCTTGGCCCTAATTCTCTATTATATTATTGATTTATTTTTTAACGAAACTGACGAAATCGTATTCTCTATTAAAATATAGATCAATTTTACTTGAAAATCTGAATTGTCAAATTTTTACTCGAAAGCTGTTTCGTTTTCGAATCGGATTTAACAATATTGTCATAGAGAATATGGCCCTTTTTATACGCTTTATATTAGCTTCACCTGTATGTATGTATGTATCTATGTATGTATGTATGTATGTATGTATGTTACCGCTTTATATTAGCTTCAGCCGTATGTATGTATGTATGTATGTATGTATGTATGTATGTAGACAAATCTTGCAACTTGATTTTGACCCACTTCCATATAACCGATCAACTTCAAATTTTGCCCATATGTAAAGCTGGCAATGTAAAAAAATGTAAAATGGAAATGTAAAAAAAGCGTGGGGCGCTAGCGAAAAGTTCCGGTATTAATAAAATAAGAATATAGGTTAAGAGTCCCACGCTGTTTTACATTTCGAAAGGTAGGTTGTTTCCATATACTGGCTGGAGCAATAAAAACTTTACATTCAAAATTATTTTTTAATTTTTAGTTCATTTTAACATAAAAGCGTATTTTTTAGTTTTTTTAAACTATATTTTATGTGTAAGTCTAAGCTCAGGTGCCACCTTTTGCACTACCAGTCCGTCATGCCGTTCCCGTCATGGTAAGTAAGCTTAGCTCGAAAGATAGGGAAAGGACAAGACAGGTTAAGAGGTGACTGGGGGTGCATGAGGAGATGGTGGTGAACCTTGCGTTTGAACTCCTGGATGTTGTATGAGTTCGGGAATACTGACTGTGGGAGGTTGTTCCACAGTCGAGTTGTTCTCGAGAATAACGAATTTCTAGACTGATGTGCACGTGAAAATAAGGGCTGAAGACGGGGTGAGCCGAAAGGGCTAGTCTTGTGTTACGGGAAAAAAAATTGCCGTGCAGGCAGGAAGTTGTATATTTCGGTGGAATAGTCCTTGTGGTAGATGCGGTAGAATTTCACCAGAGCCGCTACATTCCTGCTGTGACTTAATGAATCAATTAAGGAGCAAATGGCGCCATCACCACAGGGCTGTCCTAAGATATTCGTCGCCCGCGAGCTACTAAAAATAATGCGCCCCTCTCGGTAAAAAAATACACGGGATGTCTGAGGGGAGCGGGGTGGCCGGCAAAGTTATACAAAAGTGTCAGAACTAGAAAAAGTCAATTTGCAATAAATAAAAACAACAAATTCTTACAAAATTTAAAAAACTACGTAGAACAAATTTTATCTTGAACAAAAACCATAAGTAGCTTATATATTTTCCTACCTTTTTTTGCAAATTGAATTATAATATCATAGGTATTTAAGCTATTAAATAATTTACTCTCTATGTATAAAATACTCAAATCTTTTAATTTGGTGTGTTCCAAAGAAGACCGTAAATAATTTTCCATCTTTTTTAGTGCTGAAGAAGATCTTTCGACGGTGAAATTTGTGGTAGCATAATATACTTTAAAAAATGCGCAGTGTTGTACCCACCTTACGATATGTAGACTCAATTTTTGGGTCAGTTATTGTCCTTTAACTAAGTTCCGCAGTAGATATATTTTCTTTATTTTCCAATAAATATGTAGTCCAATAAATCTACACAAATTCATCTAATAATTGCCAACAGGAAACAAAAAATATGGATATGTAGGAAAAAAAAATCTAAATTGAATAGCGTTTTTGTTTTTTGAATTTGGAATGGCGAACCTAACCTAAAAAATTCCGGAAAACAAAAAACGTAGCGTAGCGTATAACAAAAAACTTGAGCTCGGATCCAAAAAAATCATGGTGTAAATTTGTAGGTTTTCAAATTATCTTTTGATCGATGTATATTGAGTTATAGGTTAGGGCACAAAACATAGAGACAATTGGAAGAAACCTTTAAAAATCAAGTTTTTTAATTTGTTCATAACATTTGTTTAATGCAACTTAGATATTTGTTATTTGGTAAAAATATTGCTTCTTGCTAGCTCTTTTTGTTGTTAAATATTGAAGTGTAATGCGTCATACCGTCATTTCCTTTACCATCATAATGAAAGTTACCATCTTAATAAAGGTATACTGTTTCAAGGGTATTATATGACATTGTGCAGTGCTGGGTAAAAAATTAAGACCACGTAAACTTCGTGATGAAATTTTTACTTTCAATGGTTGCAGCTTTTGAACGACTTATTGAATTACAGAAATGAAACAATCAAAATTTAACTAAAACTATACTCTATTTATTGTTATAATTTCATTAAAATAAAACAAGACGGTCTTTCAATATACCAAAAATGTAAATGAATCCCTGCGTAAAATGTTAAGACCACTTCAGCCTTTGAAATAATATCCCTTCGCACGGATGCAGTACCGTTGCATAGGTACCACTACTTTATCAATTCTTTGGGTTACAGCTTGGAACATTGACAAAGCCATAGCTAACTGTGCTAGGACTCGAGCACCGTTATTTATTTGATACCATTCCTTTACGTTTTCATTTTTCTATCAAAGTTGCAAAATGGGCAGAAAATCAGTTAATGAAATAACTTTATGGCAGGTAAATAAATAATTTTATTTGTTTACCGAGCATCAACAGAGAAAATTCAAGCGTAAGAAAATTGTGACAAGGCGTGTTGAAAGTTCTTCACACAAGTTCTTTCGATAGATCACCACCAAAAAAGTGGTACGCAAGTGTCTGCTGGTTACATTTCAAGAATCCTTTGCGCAAAAGGATTGTTTGCTCGAAGCGCGGCTAAAAAAAGTTTCCTAAAGCTGCTGACAGAAACAGGCGCAAACGCCATGCGCGCAATGACAGAGAGAATAGAAGTTGTGTATTCAAATGCGCACTAACGAAATGCTGATTTACGCTACGCACACACCGCGCAAGTTGCTTTACTTTCTACTCTCTGCGCGTTGCCGCCGCGTAGTGTCAAGAGATGTTTGTGTTTTGAGTCGTGTTTTGATGGTGGTGGGCATATGTTTGGAGTCGTGTGTTGGTGTTGGGTGTGATAGCAAATTTGTTGGATTCTATATTTAATGAAAATCTTTATTTTTCCAAATTATGGTAATTAAATTAGCACCTAAAACAAAGACAAGTCCTGTAGGATAGAAAAATTTTATGTAAATCATTCAGGTTTTTAAATTTTTTTCCTATCACGTCCACTTGTCCCTTTGATTTCGGTGTTGTGTTCAAAGTCGGAGCGCGCCGCCGACACCGCAACATCATGTCAGTGAAAAGTCGCCACATACCGCGAAGCCAATGTCTTTGCGCCTGTTTCTGTCAGTAGCTTAACATCAAGTCATGTCATGCTCGAGCAAGAGTTTTGTGGTTTAGAGCCCATAGAAATTCGACGCTGCCGGACTGGAAACGAGTGCTTTTTGCAGGTGAAAGCTCATGGCAAAATGTACGTGGATTTAATTTTTTACGCAGCACGTATTTATGCGGAATTCGTTATTGGCATCAAATTTAACTTCTTTCGACGTATTTTCGTCCTAGTTTTTTTCCCTTTGTGTATTATTTTGTATTTCGTTTCGACTGTAAAGATTTTTTAAACAAGCGGATAATTCAGTAATGCTTTCAGTTGCAGACAGGCCCGCCACATAGCCTTTCGGGGTCGGCGGCTAACATATGATTGGGGCCCCTTCAGGGAGATTGAAATTTCAAAAAATCGTTTACTAAAAAAAATACTGAATACTTTTTAAAATCCGTGGTAAGAATAAGTTCATCCAGAACGGTCGCTTCTTGATTTTCGAACAGGCCCTAGTCGCCCAAAATCATGGCCGCCGTCATTTTTTGATGTTTTGTTTTAAAAAATCCGTATGTCAATAAGAAAAATTTTAAAAATCTAAAAAAAAATTTTTATAATACTTTTTCGTCAATAAACATACCTACAAATTTTCAAAACGATATCTCTATTCTTTCTATGAAAATAAAATGTTTAAAAAAATTTTTTTTGAAAATCGTAACCAGAAAGACCCCTTAAGTTACTTAGTGGTGCCAGGTCCACTTTTTAGCTTGCAATCAATTTTTGGGGCCCTCTATGACCTGGGGCCGCGGCAATTCGCCCCATTGTGGCGGGCCTAGTTGTAGTAGCAACTTTTTGAAGTGATATATTAGTTTTATCTATGATTTCTAATATTTCGCTCCAAAATGCTACCAAAATAGCAGTTTCCAGGGATTTGAACTCATTTTACAACTCCTCAGCTTCAAGTTTTGTTACAGGCTTTTGAAAGTTATCTTCGTAAATTCTATCCAAAGCATCTTTAAAATTTTCATAAAAAATTCACATAACGAATAATCAATCATTAGAAAATGTTATTTGATTATTTCTGTAATGAAAAGATTTGAAATAAAAATAACTAATAACTAAAAGTAACAAAAAAATATAAGACCAACAAAAATTGTCGCCCCAACAAGGCTTGCGCCCCGGGGCTACAGCCCATTTAGCCCTGTGGTTAGGGTGGCCCTGCATCACCAATAAGTTGGAGAGCGCGGTTTTGCGCCTTGTCCAGCCCCGCTAAGGTGGTACTCGGGCCCCTGCCCAGATATACAAGTTGAATTCGAGGCGGGGCCGAATGTAGGCTTTGTACAGTAAAGCCCTGGCCGACGGTTGGAGGAGGAAATTGCACCTTTTAAGAAATCCCAAGCATTGTGATGCTTGTTTAGCGATTTGGAATTCTGTTGTATAAGTTCGGGAATACTGAAGGTGGAAGGTTGTTCCACAGTCGAGTTCTTCTTGCCGGTTTGAAGGGAATCTGCCCTACCAGCGCCAGAGTGATACAGAGGAGCTGTGTCGGGAGGGTATTGGATTATAAGTCAAAGAAGTTTGCGTCTAAGCTTGGATGTTGTAGCAGCTCGGAAATATTAACTGCGAAAGATTATTTCACAATGAACTTCCAATCTGCAGCGCACGACAGAGGAGCTGTGGGCAGAGGGGATAAGCCAAGTAATATGTCCCATTCAGGATTAGGTTAGATTCGAGATATTTCATAATAGAGGGAGAGCCAGCGACGTATTTTGTGTTGTCATTTCATCCCTCATGAAAATTTCCACACTAAATCTTATATGCCTGCTTAACAATAAAAGTTACTTCTGGCAGCCCCCTGTGGCCGGGATGAACTACCCCAAAATTACAAAGAGGGTAAAAAATAAAGTTCAATTTTGTTATAGTATTACTCATAAATTTTCTGGAGATTATTTTTGATATTGTTCTCTATTTATAAAAATTAATACATTAAGAAAATCGAACCCTACATGTATTTTGGGTCGCTGATTACGAAAATCGGGGTCCTGCGGTCCTAAAATATGGGCGTCACCCTTAAAAACGAAAAAAATACCCCTTTTTAAGGGTTGTTCGCGATAATTTCTATAATAATGAAAAATAATCTAACGAACTAAATCTATACTAAATCAGCCAAGCTTTAAAACAAGAGATAATCCTAAAGGGTTAAAACCACCCCTAAATCAACTGAAAATAAAAAAAATTGTAAAAAATTTTTTTTCTAGTTTATGCTCCATTGGCATTAATTTTTATAAATAGAGAACACTATCAAAAATAATCTCCAGAAAATTCATGAGTAATACTATAACAAAATTGAACTTTATTTTTTACCCTCTTTGTAATTTTGGGGTAGTTCATCCCGGCCACAGGGGGCTGCCAGAAGTATGTTTTATTGTTAAGCAGGCATATAAGATTTAATGTGGAAATTTTCATGGGGGATGAAATGACAACACAAAATACGTCGCTGGCTTTTGTTCTATAAGCTTTCTACTAACTAAAGGCTCCATGATTTTGGATAGAGTAGAAGTGATTGTTATTGGACGGTAATTAGAGGGATTTTGAGATAACCTTTTTTCGGTATGGGCTGAACATGTGCAAATTTTCAAAAACCCAAGTAAAACCTGGAGAAGTAATTTAGCTAAAGGTAAGGAAGATTTCTTTAGGACGAAGGGGGGTTTGGTGTCGGGTCCAGTGGATTTATTTGCATCGAGGCCTTTGAGGCACCCATTTACCTCTCGCAAATCGTGAAAAAGACTCAGGGCACTTTCAGTAATGCAGGTTGCGTGCGCAATTGACTTATTCAGCAACACACTTCCATTGCTGAATAAGTCAATTGCGCACGCAACCTGCATTACTGAAAGTGCCCTCAGTCCATTGAATGTGTACTTGGAAAACAGTTTCGAGTACAGAAGAACAGAGAAGTTAGTGATGTCAGGAATCAGGAATAAGTAATCGTGTTGAATTATTTATACACAGATTGTTGTTCAGTTTTTAAAATCTGTTGTCCCGATCCAACTCTACTACATCACTGGCCTTATTTTTCCTGTGGGAAGTGCGTAATCCCTCTTCTTTTTGTTATGACGTCAAGATGTCACTGCTTACATTTACGGTGTGGCGACCGCGATGCGATCACAATGCCATCTACAACTCACAATACACCCGCAAACCACTGTACACAAACGCAAGCGAAAACACTCAAACATTACACGGCGAATCCCAGACTTTCTAGTAAGTAGGCATAGGTTAATTTATTATTTAACTTTAAGCAACTTGTCATAATTTTAAGTTAGTTATAATTGTTCGGTCGATGTGACCAGTTCTTGCCTACAACAGTAAATGATTTAACTGAATAAAAAACGAGTTATTACTTCTGTGAGCGACGAACCCCCACAGAAAATTGGTGACCCCGACGTGATTAACGAAGGAAGGCCCCGACGCAACCCGAGAAGGAGGACCCCGGCGTGAGGAGGCCCGCAAGCGAACGAAGCGAACGGAGGACTACACGACAGCCCCGAAGGAAGGACAATACGACAGTCCCGAAGGAAGGACGATCCTGTAGCCCCGAAGGAAGGACGATACGACAGTCCCGAAAGAAGGACGATCCTATAGCCCCGAAGGAAGGACGATACGACAGTCCCGAAGGAAGGACGATCCTATAGCCCCGAAGGAAGGACGACACCATAGTCCCGAAAGAAGGACGATCCTATAGTCCCGAAGGAACGAAGACCAATACCCTCGGAAGGAAGGACGACCAGATACCAGTCCCCTGAAGGAAGCCAGTCCGACGCGAGACCGGTGCGAAAGTGAGGCAGAAGGAAGAGAGAAAAAAGAAGAGAGAAGAAGGAAGAAAGAAAAAACAAGTGGACACACACAGGTTAAGCTTGTGGCGCAAATACATGAGGAGAAATCAAGGTACGCAATTAAGCAAATAAATACAAAACACATAGATGGAGAATAAATGTCACACGTTATCATTATAAGTGTTTATTAATACTTTATTTAAAATTTAAATGTTAAATGTTAATTGT
Source organism: Thereva nobilitata (assembly GCA_963855945.1). NCBI lineage: Eukaryota > Metazoa > Arthropoda > Insecta > Diptera > Therevidae > Thereva > Thereva nobilitata. The sequence continues at coordinate 193,301,452 of OY979694.1, read as the reverse complement.
ACACTCCACACGGCGCACAAAGAATTATTAGAGTGGCTTATCCACAAAGTTGTACGTCTTACTAAATTAATGTGAAACTTTGGGATTCGGCGCGATTCACTCTCTCCACTACGATACAGATTGGAACGGGAACAAAGCTTGAGTACGCGAAGACACACCGCCTGTGGCATTTGTCACATCATTGTCGCTGTTCACCTCGAGCATAGTGTGGCTCAAAGTTCCACTTACCATTGGTAAAACGTCCATCATCTTCCAAGTGCAGATTATACGTATAACGTCACTCGCATATTGATTCCTGACGACGATCGAAATAGCAGGCAAGTTCGCAAATTATTGAAATCGCAGCATTTAGGCTCACGTAGAGACCAAACATGGAGACTTCGCCAGAGGATGCACCCGAATTGGCTGATCCCGATTTTCAACTGCGGACGCAACAACAACAAAATGTCACGTCGACAGAAAATCCACAAGGGATTGAAACCGCTAGTCTCAATGCTGTCTCTTCTGTCAAACTACCAGGGCCGTTCTGGAGGAATTCACCAGCCAGATGGTTCGCAGTGGCAGAAGCTGCATTTGGACTCCACCGAATTACAGCAGACTTAACGAAGTTCAGACACATCCTAGTGAATCTGGACAGCGAGATTTTGGGAGTAATTGGAGACATCATCGACTCGCCACCCGAAACGGAAAAATACACGACCTTGAAGAACCGAGTGATAGCGGCATTCGGTGAGTCTTCTGAGACACGTCTTCGACGACTTCTAAGAGGACAAACGATGGGAAGCGAGAAACCATCTCTGGACCTACAAAAATTGAAAAATCTGGCAGGAGGACAATGCAACAACACAGTGATGCGAACGCTCTTCATGGAACAATTACCTGAACAAATGAAGGGAATACTGGCTATGAGCAACACCGAAGACCTTGACGCACTAGCACTGCAGGCAGATCGCATTGTCGAAGTAACGCGACCACAGTTTGAAGTCATGAATGTCAGGACGACGCAGCACCGAGACATAGTCAGCGGACATGAACGGACATCGCATGGACAAAACATAGACCAAGGTATGCACGAGGCAGGAGCATACACACCCCATTCTGAGGTAAACGAATTAAAAGCAGTCATCGAGGCTTTATCAAGGGATGTGAAGAACTTGCAAATGAGATCAAGAAGCCTTCAACGTTCAAGTCAAGACCGGGATAGGTCTAAGTCACCTTGGCGTAAAACGAAAAACAAGGAGGACAAGTGTTACTACCACGAAAGATTTGGAAATAAAGCGCGCAAGTGTCGCACACCTTGCTCGTGGAAGCAAGACGCGAAAAACTAAAAGAGCCGATGGGCATTGAGGCGTCCGTCGGCCGTCCACACGCCTCAAAACGCCTCTTAATACGAGAACGGAAAACCGGTGTTCAATATTTAGTGGACACAGGAGCAGACGTCTCAGTATTACCAAAATCATATAAGAAAGAATGTCCAGCAAATACAGAACTTTTACTTTACGCAGCAAACAACACCAAGATTGCTACATATGGTGAGGCAAATCTCACATTGGACCTGGGAATAAGGCGATCATTGACATGGAAATTCATAGTAGCTGAAGTGTCGCAACCCATACTAGGGAACGATTTTCTATACGAATACCATCTCCTTCCTGACCTCAGGAACAGGAGGATAATTGATGGTATTACGGAGCTAGCTACGTACGGCATCCTCATACAAAGCGACACGCCAACGGTAAGGATGGTGGTAGATGACAACGAATTCATGAAGCTGGTTAAAGACAACATAACCATCACCAGAAGAGGTAAATACATGGAGCCGAAGCATAACGTCAGACACCATATCATAACAAGAGGACCACCATGCGCAGAACGTGCACGCCGCTTATCACCTGGCAGATTAAGAGCGGCCCGAAAAGAAATAAACGAATGGATCGAGGAAGGCATAGTTAGACCGTCAAGCAGTCCGTACGCTAACCCTATGCTAATGAGGAAAAAGAAGGATGACACATGGAGACTATGTGGTGATTACCGGCGACTAAACAAAATCACACTTCCAGACAAGTACCCGGTCCCGAATATACAGGACTTTTCTCATCGACTACATGGTTGTAAATTCTTCACGACAATGGATTTGGAAAGGGCTTACTTCCAAATTCCCATGGCACCCGGGGATCGTGAAAAGACGGCATTAATCACACCATTTGGACTATACGAGTTCAATGTGATGCCTTTCGGACTAACGAACGCTGCGCAATCGTTCCAGAGATTTATCGACAATGCATTAAGAGGTTTGGAATTTTGTTTCTGTTACGTAGATGACATCATCATCGCCTCACGTTCGCATAAAGAACATTTGGAACATGTAGGACAAGTCATCGAGAGGTTGAAGGAGTTTGGACTCACGATCAAACTTAGCAAATGCCACTGGGCTCAAGACAAGGTTGAATACCTAGGATACGAGGTGACCTGCGAAGGCATTAGACCACTCAAAAAAAGAGTACAAGCCATACTCGAATTCCCAAAACCTAACAACATAATGGAATTACGGAGGTTTTTGGGAATGGTCAATTTTTATAGAAGATGCATCAAGAACGCTGCAAGAATACAGGCACCGCTACATGCCTTAACTGCTGGAGCGAAGAAGAGGGACAAGAGACCCGTCGAATGGAACGCGGAAGCAGACGAAGCGTTCAATACGTGCAGGGATACACTAGCAGGAGCCACTCTCATAGCTCATCCTGCGGAAGGCACCCAACTACACCTGACCACGGACGCATCTGACACCGCTATAGGAGCAGTGCTTGAGCAAGAAATAAGTGGTAGACAACAGCCACTTGGATTTTATTCAAAAAAATTAACAGAAACGCAATCAAAGTACAGCGCTTACGACAAGGAGTTACTCGCGATTTTCTCAGCGATAAAATTTTTCAAGCACATGATCGAAGGACGAGGTACGACGATCTTTACAGACCATAAGCCGTTAGTGTACGCCTTTAACCAAAGAGCTGCAAAGGCTTCTCCAAGACAACAAAGGCAACTTGATTTGATTAGTCAATACACAACGGACATTCGACACATCGCAGGTAAGGAGAACGAAGTCGCAGACACGTTATCACGGATAAACGATATTGAACTACCAACCTGCGTTTCTATTGAAGATATAGCAACCGAACAAGAGAAAGACTCAGAAATGAAGGAGTTAATCGAGCGGCCAGGAGCGATAAAATTCAAGAGGTTACGATTATCAGACTCTGACACGATCGTATACTGCGATGTATCAACTGATGCGATAAGACCTTACATTCCGACGACCCTTAGGAAGAGGATTTTCGATAATGTGCATAATACCGCCCACTGTAGCGGAAAAGCAACACGGAAAGCCATAGCGAAGAAATTTATCTGGCCACGAATGAACCAGGACATAACGGAATGGGCACGAACTTGCCTACCGTGTCAACGTTCAAAGATCAGTAGGCACACGAAGCGACGACCGGAACACATCGTCATGCCGGATGAACGGTTTCAGCATGTACACATTGACATTGTAGGTCCAATGACGGAAGTACGCGGATACAGGTACTGTTTAACCATGATTGACCGCTTTGCACGGTGGCCGGAAGCGACTCCAATAAAAGACATCACGGCACAAACGGTCGTTGATGCTTTTTTTGAAACTTGGATAGCGAGATATGGTACACCAGCAGTAATAACAACTGATAGAGGCACTCAGTTCGAATCGCAAATTTTCGAAGCATTTGCCCGAATGATTGGCAGTCATAGGAAACGCACTACGTCATATCATCCCCAAGCGAACGGCATCATAGAACGATGGCATCGATCACTCAAGGCAGCAATCAAATGCCATGAGAACGAAGATTGGGTACAAGTACTACCCGTAGTAATGTTGGGACTAAGGAACTGCTTGAAGGACGACATCGGCACGTCCAGCGCTGAACTGGTTTTCGGAACGACATTACGGATACCTGGTGAGTTCTTCATGCAAGACAATTTCCAAGCGGACCAGACATTATTCAAAGAAGCGTTAAGAGAACATATGAGGGAACTACGCCCAAGTGAAACGGCACACCACAACAAGCCGAGGATTTTCATGCACAAGAACCTCGCCACATGCACACACGTGTTCTTGAGGGTCGATGGAGCAAGGAAGCCACTCGACCAGCCATACACCGGACCTCATCAGGTGATTAAGCGAGATAGCGACGCTTACTACACGATTGAAATGAATGGCAAACATACAAGCGTTTCAATAGACAGATTGAAACCAGCAATTCTACAAGACATGACAAATGAATATGATACGACATCAATACCTAGGCCAAGAACATACGAGGGACCAGCCGTTAAGAGGAAGCAAGTACATTTCGCAACACCCAACGACTAGGGACGATGTTGCTGGAAGGGGAGTAGTGTGGCGACCACGATGCGATCACAATGCCATCTACAACTCACAATACACCCGCAAACCACTGTACACAAACGCAAGCGAAAACACTCAAACATTACACGGCGAATCCCAGACTTTCTAGTAAGTAGGCATAGGTTAATTTATTATTTAACTTTAAGCAACTTGTCATAATTTTAAGTTAGTTATAATTGTTCGGTCGATGTGACCAGTTCTTGCCTACAACAGTAAATGATTTAACTGAATAAAAAACGAGTTATTACTTCTGTGAGCGACGAACCCCCACAACGGCTGATACAGATATTGTCTATTTGATTTCGGTATATTCCGTTGGGAGAAATCCATGCTTATTTGTGTATTTCTTTATGTGTTCGTCCAATTTTTAATCTTCACACAATTCTATTAATTTGTCTCTATTAGTATTTATTGCTGCAGTCAGATCGTGACGTCTCGCTGCTGTACTGCATCTAGGGCCTCATAACTAAGCATTAACGATAAAAATATTAATATAAGAATTTTGTTAAATATAAAAACAAATGTTGTGAAAAAGTTACAGATTTTGAAATAGACAAGCCATGTTCCATACGAAAAAAACAAGATACAGAACAGCTAACATGAACTATCTTAAATCAACAAATCAAAGCCAAACAAATCACCAGCATAACGGAAGAACTCCATATTTCCTAATACAGCCAATTAGTAATGCAGACTCAAACATATCCACCAATCAACGCATCCAGCCCCATCAATTTCTAACATGACAAATTACCAATCCACCTGTTCAGCACTCGAACACAATTTTGATGATCACAAACGCGTCGGATGTAACCTTCTTCGAGATTCCTGAAGATTTAATTCGAGCAGCTTTTAACCCATTTCCGACCTTTGAGCATTCCGAAAATACCGAGCAACATAAGCCGGTGGTGACTAATCATATATTAGGACGCCCCAATAAATCCGGGGGCATCTCTCCCGCAGCAGCAGCGGAGGCCTGCTCTAATGGCCCAACACTTCCGCTCCGCTTCTTAATTTGTGAAAGAAGTGCATGCCGCGGATTAAAGTATTTTGATGCATCATTATCGATCTAGGTTATAGGCCACTTAGCGCGGAATGCGTCTAGAAGAGGCGCTGTCCAGGAAAAAATGTTCTTTAAGTTTATTGAGTACGAACCAGGGCAGATCGGAGGTTGAGTTCGAGCAGAGCTGGGCGAGCAAGAGGAGTGATAATTTAGGGAGAATTATGATTTTGACCAGATTACATAGCCGCCGCCATTAAGCGATTGCATAAAATAGCCAGCGGGCTAGTTGGGCTATTAATAGCTCATCAGACCAAGTAGCGATCGAACGTGTCGATGATGCATGTCCTCTGGTAATCAGGAAACTACCAATCACATTTAATTATCCAGGAATTTTGCTATTTTTATCTCTGCTGATTGAATTTTAGCGACGTCTTATGCATGCATCACCAATTAAAGAGCATCACGTCACATTTTCTGTTCGTTCACTTCCAGCTGCATAGTTGGTTGCACTATTATGGCTCTATTATGACCTATGACTCCGCCATCAGCTGTAAGCAGTGCATTCTTAAGGCTCGCCACAACAAATAGACATGTTGGCCCAACGAAATTGCTTGGCTAGTTTCGTGCCCGTGACTTGTCGTTGCATGCGCATGCGCTCGGAGTTCAATGTTGCTAGCACTGACATGCACCATGGGCACCTTCCTCTTCGTCATTGTCTTCTAGGCATCTTAATAGGTCTTTGAATTGAAAGGAAACTTTCTTTTTCAGCGTGCCATAGCAAGCCATTGTGTCCCAAGGGTTCAAAGAATTTTACGATCTTGGCCCTGGAGACAGATCAACCCGTTACTATTGTCGTGCAGTTTGCTTGTTCTCTGGCATGTACATTGCACTTTGCCTGGCCATACAATGTCTTCTCGGAGTCATGCAACTAGTTATTTACTATATATCACGAATCACATTTGATGGGTGGTTGATTCGGGTATTGTCCGCTCTTTTATTGAATTCTTCGCTTGGCCTGAGAAAGTAATTACGAAAGAAATTTATTTTTATTTTACAAATCAGGACTTAGTACTTTATGGAACATTCTAATCCACTTAAATATGCCTTTGGAGATTTATTTTACAACAAATTTTTAAGTCATTGCAATGTATGTAATCTGTGTAAAAAGTACCCATTTAGAATTAGAAGACGTGAATAAAATATATTGTTAAAAAAATTCCTTCAGAGTTGCCCCCCCGAATTTGAGCACCATCTACCATTCAGCGTGTTCACAGAAGTTGTTTATGTTAATCATACTTTTAAGTGCTCCGCGATTTTTACAATAGGGAAAATAGTTGGAAAACGAGTTTGCCATAAATTTTGTATTTCAAACAAAATTTCATGTGCCGAATCTTTATCTAAACACGCCAAAGTGGTTTTCGAAGACCCGCCACAAATAAAGAAGTTTTTGAGGTCGAATGTAGAATTTGTATATTACAGCCATAACCGATGGCTGCAGGAGGAATTCGCATCTCTTTAGAAATCCCAATTTTTGGAGTGCTTGACGGACGGCGAGCTGTTGCATGTTTTATTGGAAATAAGACAGCACACACTTCGTTTTGGAAGCATTGAATTCGACTCGATAGTGACTAGGGCTGGCACGGTCTTCTCTTGTATTATCGAAAGCGTAAGGGTAACCGCAAAGTGCTATGTGGGTTTCCGTAAACTGAGAGTAGCTCATTTATAATGATAAGAAATCCAGCAGGTGAAAAGGTGATTTGACCCCCGGGGGAAAACCAGCAGAGAAGGGGTATGCTTTAGATACGACGCCGCCCAATCTACTCTCATTAAACGGCCAGAAAGAAACCTCTCCATCTGAGTCAATACCAATAGCTTGGAGTTTATCTAACAGAGCAGTCTTGGAGATATCTAGAGGGACCAAACTAGACTACCGAATCGAATGTTATAAAGGGGGCCTAGAAATGCAGTTGATTTTCTTCGTTCTGACTGACCCTCTAGATATACGAATGCCCTAAACATCAACAAAATAAAGAAGTTGTCAGTCATATGAGTCTAAGAGATTTGGCTGACGAGGTGAACATATTTTTTAAGTCTGCTCATTTTTATTGGTATTTTGGACATGAAACGCGTCGCCGCACAACTTGTTCCGTCCTAACTGGAAACGGGACATGGGTGTTCGAATACAAGTTTTCGGAATACCTCAAAAACAAACCGATGTTACTACACTCATGCCAACTATGTTTTCGTGGTCCTTATGATGGTGATCTTTATCGAATTCATGGCCTTTGGCTGTAAACCCAATATGGATCTACGCGCTCTGCGGCACGCCCACAGAGATCTATGTGTCTTGCTTATCAAATTTTGCCCTTATGCATTTGAACGAATGTAGTAGGTGGAAACACTCCCTTCAAAGCCCGCCAAATCAAGATGTTAATGTCATCGTGTCGGAAGCTGCATGACAGTGGAAAGTTTTTGCACTGTCGCAAGCGAGCTCCCCTAGATACCGGGCATACCCAGTTGTATAATGCCTTATGGACCTTCCTTTTCCTGTTATACTGGTGCAACTTTTAGGGACCAAATAGTAGATATAAACAAAAAAACTGACGTCGAAGAAAGTTGTGGGTCTGATGCTATATGCTGCAATTCAAAGCTGGATAAGGATCTCCTTTGAGGTACCTCGTCCAGCACAGAAGCTTCGGCTGCGGAAATACTTTTAAAGAACTACCTTTCCAGGTTGTCGGTATGACCGGGGAAAAAATGATCTGGCATGGGTGTAAAGGTACCGGGCTGGGGAAGGGGGTGTACTACCAATCTTTAATGTTCTTAATATCATGCTGCAATGTCTAGTAGAGCAGATGGCGATGAACTTTCGTTTGAACTCTTGGATGTTGTACGAGATCGGAAAAAGTGATTGTGTGAGATTGTTCCACAGCCAAATTATTTTATTTATAAGGTGCGTTTAATTTTCCTTGGAGTACGTACTCCGGAGTAGTTGGGCGCACATCGGCGTAATCGCAGCTGCCCCAGCCCATATTTGGTGTAGCAGTAGTTAAACGTAAATATCAATGAAGTCGCTTTAAATTTTATTAAAAAAATTAAATAAACTGTTTAGACAATAAATGGAGCGTTTCATTTTCATTGGAGTACCTACGCCGGCGTAGTTGGGCGCACATCAGCATCTACTCCGATGTGCGCCCAACTCGCCGGCGAACATACTCCAATGAAAATATATTGTCTAAACAGTTTTTTTTTATTTTTTTGAATGAAATTTAAAGCGACTTCATTGATATTTACGTTTAACTACTGCTACACCAAATATGGGCCCGGGTAGCTGCAATTACGCCGATGTGCGCCCAACTACTCCGGAGTACGTACTCCAAGGAAAATGAAACGCTCTATAAACGAACTTCTGGACGTTAGTGTTCGCGAAAAGCGAAAGGTTGTGAAGATGAGCTGAGCGCTGTGGTCTTGTGTTGCGGGGGAAATATTGTTTTCAGGCAGGAGGGCGGTAATTCAAGTAGAACATGGTAAACGCGATACAACTTTGACAAGGCTTCTACATTCCTATGGTGGCTCAAAGAGTCAATGGAGATTCAAAAGCTATCATCTCTGATTATTCAGATAGCGGGGTTTTGTATCTTGTCCAGCCACGCTAAGGCGGTTTTCGAGGTAAATGAATTGTACTCAAGGCGGGGCCGAATATAAGACTTGTATATTATAGCCCTGGCTGGAAGGAGTAGTTTGTTACCCCGTTTATGATTAGGTTGAAAGGTCGAGGTTGAGGTTGAGTTGAAATTTCGACCACCGTATATGATTCCGAGTTGAGTTCACTTTGGGTTGAAATCGGGTTGAACTGCCATCAAAACATAACCTATTTTTGTTAATTCTTTTTCTATATTTCTGACTTTCTATACAGTTTTCCATCAAAATGGTGAAGGGAATTTTGTTCCCGCATTATTTCTAACATAGTTTTTGTTTCCTGATGCTCCCAAACATTTCTTTTAGCCATTGTCAAAATAAAATTTCCTCTGTTTTTACATATATAGTTAATATAAAATAATTAACGCGCTACAAAACACCGAACACCAAACTAACGCCGAAGGCAGACTTCACGGATGGTAAACAAACAAAACAAATGTTACTTCAACCCAATTTCAACTCAACACGCGTTTATGAGGCGATATATCAACTCGATCCAGGTAGGAGAGCTGAGTTGGGTTGAGTGGACCCAGTTTCAACTCGATCCCCGTTTATGACTGGGTTCAACCTGGGTTGAACCTAGGTTGAACCTAGTCATAAACGGGGTATGTATCTCTTAAGAAATCTTAGTGTATGTTCACACCAATGGTGACAGGATAGGTGGCTCCCTAAGATAGGTGCTAGGCTAAGATATACTACTGTTCACACCAAAGGATACCTGGCTATCTCAGATTTTGAAAGTGTTTTATTTCAAAGCGCTAAAAACGTTTTATTTTGACGTCACCCATTTGATTTACATCGTAGACATTTTTTAAACACTTTTAAGCGTTTTAAAAGTGTCGACAATGCTAATCAACTGGGTGACGTCAAAATAAAACGTTTTAAGCGCTTTGAAATGAAACACTTTAAAAAGCTCAGATTTGCAGTGGAAGCAAGAGAGGAACTGTACTAATAAATGACTTGGTTGACTTTGCCAAATAGAAAGAAAATTTATTTAATTAACAATTTCTTATATACTAATTTCAATAAAGAATAAAAAAAGAAGCGCGAGCGAAGCTAGCGAAAAAAAATTTTGTTCTTAAAGGGGGCGGCATCGGAGGATGTCCACTGGGCGGCAAAGTGCCTAGCCGCGGCCCTGCTAGCTAGCCACTAGGCGCTTAGCGTGTCACTTATTGATGTGAACGTACACTAGGCATTGAGATGCTTTTTTTTATGTGGAAGAGTAGAGCTCAGGGAAAGCCCTTTGTACTGTCGACAATGGCGATTTGAAATATGTGATAATTTCATCAGATCCTCAGATATAGTTATGCCCAAGATGGGAAGAAAAGGGTCTGCTGTTACATTCACCTTGTCGATTGAGACAGGAAGAAGAGCAGTGCAGGTTTTGGTAAATGTATAGTAGGTATAACTGCCCTACCTCCGATTTTTTTTGAAATTTTCAAATTTTATGTATTTTGGTGTGTAGAATCCATTTTTGAAAAAATTAATTGCCGCTGACGCACCCTTTCTGAGTTATGCAATTTCAAACTTGCATAATTTCGTTTATTTCAAAAGTTGCAACACAACAACCATATTTCCCCTCCGATTTTTGTGAAATTTAGATATTAAATGTATTTTGATGTATGATTTTAAATAAATAAATCATATAAAATAAAATAAATATTGCCTGATTTACAAAAAAAAATTATTTTTGTAGAAGGCGCAAGATGAATTTGTGCTTTTTTTGTAAAGTAGCCAATACTTGAATTAAATATTTATTTTCTGTTATATAATTTATTTATTTAAAAGTATGCATCAAAATACATTAAATATGTAAAATTCAAAAAAGCGATTTTCACTTTTGAAATTAACGAAATTATGCAACTTTAAAATTGAATTACTCAGAGTCAGCGGCAATTAATTTTTTCAGAAATGAATTCTACGCACCAAAATACATAAAATTTGAAAATTTCAAAAAAATCGGAGGTGGGGCAGTTATACATACTATGCATTTACTCAGGTTTTATTAGTAATAGACCGTATTTCGTTTTGGAGGCTTTGAATTGGACACAATTGTTGCGGCCCTAATCAAGAATGAGTTCAATGTCCCTGTTGATAGAGTTGGACATGAGTTTACGATGTAAGGCGGCTCTCACACTGAGGCAACAAGCAATAAGCAATATCTGTCGCTTTTCAAAATTCCCTGAGTATCGTCAGAAATAATGTTGCCGCAACCAACACCACTTTTCGTTCGAGTTGCTCTATTGCGAGACCTCGAATTTAATTCAATCTAAAATAGGCGCTACCGATAATATTGCGTGTTGCCTATTGCCAGTTGCTTATTGCTTGTTGCCTCAGTGTGAGAGCCGTCTAAGAGACAAATTTTACCACGTGCTAATATTGTCGAAGGCGGAGGAATAACGCAGAATATCGTCATAGGGCATATCATTTACGAATATTAAGAAAAGAGCGGGTGAGAGAATGGCCCTTGAGGAACACCGGCCCAGATGGTATGGGAATTAGATTCAACGCCATCCAGTTCTCCCTTGGTACCAATACCGCCCTCGCAGGTACATGTATAGGCTTTTCAGATGTAACCAAATACTTTTTATAAGTGAATATGGGCAACCCATATGGTGTACACGGCGGTCGATATAGGCCTATTGTGTACGTACCTCACTAACGGAAAACAAGACCGGACTTAAACGGGGCTCATAAGCTCTCTGATAAACGTTCTTCTAAGGTAGATCAGAACAGGACACTCACAGAGATTACGTGTGGAAGTCTCGTCGCCTTCCATGCAGAGTCAGCATTCTCTTTCCTGAAACAGTCCTAGGTGTGGAGGTGATATCGCAGCCCTACATGGCCAGTCAGATATCCCACCATCAGCCTAAGGTCCGCCCTGTTTAAAGTGATAAACGCAAAGTGTCTTATTAGATCTTTACCCTGTTTAAGACCCTGGACTGATTCCCAGTTGACTAGGTGCAGCCCCTTAATCAGCCCTATAAAGGACTTGGAGGAGGACCATAAGATGCCACAGAAGGGGTTCGGTCTCTGGACCAACGTATCAGACCCTTCCCTTGCGAGCTTGTGCAGTCTCATTGCCCCATCTGTTTTTAGTGGTCAACGTCTGAAAAACGTCAAAGCACCCCGCGACTATTTTGTAAAAAACTTCCACGTGAAAAGTGCCTTGATGGCAGCTTGACTGCACGAAAAGATTTTAATGTTCGTGCTTTTCAAAACTTTCGCAAGGTTGAGCGCAGGGCTCAAAGGTACTTTAGTCTGGAAAACAGAGGGTCACCTAGGTGCAATAGAGACCTTGGAGTTGGGTCCTGCGACACCAACCCATGTACCATGGTCCATTTTTGACCCATCGCCTCGGTAAACCAATGGAGATTTCTTGGATCGCCAGGAAGGATAAGTTCCTCCCACTCAGAGCGATCTGGAATAATCGCCTGAATTTTTGGAACCGTAGTTCACCAACCATATGGTCCGGAAAATTGAAATATTCAAACCAAATATGCCAAGCTCAACTGGATAAATCATTCAATTATATGGATACTTTGATAAGCAGGACACGCAGATCCCTATTGGCCTGCCGTAGAGCTTGTACTGGATATACACCACCAACAAAGGGTCATCAACATTTTGGAAGAGATTCCAGGAGCGGGAATGCTATCGTCCTTTAAGATCTTAAAATTTGAGCCACTTTCTGTGCACTTACAAGATAGGCTAAACCGAGCTTTTCCTTAAGTACCGCAGGATGGACTGGTATGGTATACGGATGGCTCTAAACCAGAGACAGGTTTGGGCGCCGGAATTTGGAGAGAAAGCCCTGATTCAGTAGAGCGATAAGGCTAGACAGCCTTGCAACAGTCTTTTTGGCAGAGGTGTAAGCTATACTGCCATGCATTCACGAGAACTTAAGAAGGGTCTATCAAAAGAAACGGATCTTTGTCGTCTCTGACAGTCAAGCGGTAATCAGGGCGATAACGCCCCATAGGACCAAGTCTAGACTGGTTTGGGACTGCTAACATGCTTTGGTGAGCTGGGCGTTCTCAATCAAGTTATCCTTGTTTAGGTGCCGAGCAATCGGGGTTTCAAAGGCAATGAAAAGTTTTAACATGGCTCTGACATTGCATTCATACCGAATGCTGGAGGTCCACGCCTGAAGTGGCCAACTCTAAGCGGTTCCCTCCTGTGCCGCCTCGTAACGCGGCCAAGGAATTTTTGGCGGCAGTAGAAAAGATGTCAGGAAACTTGATTACTGGACACTGTGCCCTGAATTACCACTTATGGAGGATAGAAAGGGCGGAGAACCCACCTGCAGGCTATGCCTTGAAGAGGATGAGTCTGCCATTCATGTTCTCTGTGAGTTTCCCGCGATAGAGTGGAACAACGATACCGTGCTCGAACATTTAAGTCTAAGAGACAAGCCATTAGGGATTAGGCAGACTGCTGAACGGCGGTCGGGCCTACAATAGGCCAATCGAGTGGCCGCGAATAGGAGTACGGATACTCGATTCTTTACTCTTATGAGTATTTCGATTTCGATTCTACTCATATCAGTCCTTGATACTTTTGACCGAGTACTTTTACTTATATGATTACTTATAGGGTAGAGTCGATTACCGGGTACAATTTGTTTTCAGGTCAGAATGCATACAAATTTCTGTGCGATAATAGCGCTTGGGATGTAAACGGGTCTTTATAGATTTGAATTTATTTGCGGTGTAAGCTGCTACTGTCCGAGCCGGAATTTGGCCATATTTATTCCATGCACCCAAATTACATTCTCTCGTGAGAGAGTGGTATATGCCAATCAAGTACTCATTGATTTTTAAGGAATCGAGTACTTTTGAACGAGTAAAAATTACTCATTGAGTAATTTTCTTTTGATTCTACTCATGAGTATTTACTCGAGTACTTTCCTCTGATTCCGTATCTCTAGCCGCGGAACTTTCGGACGCAGTAAACCACCAAAAGAAAGGCCAAAGAAATATTTGGCTTGTTGCGAGAAGTCTAAAGTTTTGCCGGCAAGAACCGGTTCCGTTAGCGCGAATATCCTGCAGGAGTAAAAAGTTCAAAGGTCAACAGTGAGTGATTCATGCTGTGATTGATTTGGGATCTAAAACATTTAAAGAAACTTTCTTAGTAATACAAACTAAATAAAATGAGTTCTTAAAAATATTTTTTAAATTTTATTTTCCATTTTAATTTTGTACCTTTTGTCATCCTCTTCCTTCATTCATAACTAAACAAATAGTTAACAACAATTAAAACTGTTTAAGGCAGAAAAGAAAAGAGAAGCATTTTGTAAGCAGAAAAAATGGTTGGAAAGGCGCCGACAATGTTTCATTTCATACGGACTAAAAATATACATTAGAAAATATGCCCAAGGAATGTTGAAATGCATAAAAGGATTTGAAATCCATCCCAAACTCTCAAAGCATCCCGCAGATCTAAGATTCAAGGTTTTGAAATCGCGTTGAGCAAAGCAAAATGCACGTCCTATTCTCGATATCCGCCGATGTCAAAAAATGCATAAAATTAATCGAAAATCACGCAAATCCGCCAATGGGAGTTTTCCTGTCTTTCACTTATGTCTGCTTTCTAGTTAAAGACTTCACTCTTGAATTTCAATTTGACAGCGGAAATGGCAATTTTATGACGTGCAAATGGCAAACTCCCAATAAACAGTTCAACCGTCCGCTTTTACGATGGCGATGACAGTCAATCTATATAATCGCGAGCTCCTCCTTGGCTCGGGGGAACTTATTTTTGGATGATGGATTCTCGTTTGCGTTCTCCGCGCGTTTTATTCTATACCCACCCAAGAAAACCCAATTCCAATCTTCTACAATGGAGAAGACGCCAAGTCGTAAAGACTGCGCACCTCTTGCTCAAGGCTGGGAGAATGCAATTCTAGACGAAATCACCGGCCGACAAATGAAAGTCATTTCGAAATGACGTAAAGTTAATGACAAATAAAATAACGGAGAAATGATTGCCGACAGTTTTCTGCTAATTTACAACTCTGTTGCGGACAAGGCCCGCTAACGCAGCCGGGGCCGTCCATTCTGAAATGTGCAATAAAACGCCGCTCTTATTTTATTGCGATGTAGTACCCTCCACTTGCCGCTGCCGCTGTTGCTGCAAGTGGAAGTTCCCACCGCAAGGTGCATGTAATCGCAAACAACGGCCACAATGTTTGCCTGATTGAGAATCAATTTGCAAACACATCCCGGCGGGCAGTGGATGTGCATTACCTGCATCCATCGACGTCCATTAATTGATTGATTGCACTTTAATTGGATTATCGCTTCCATGATTCCCGTTCGACGTTGTGCTTGCTGCTTGCGCCTTTATTGGCAATGGACACCCAATAATCCCCTGAGTACGACCATATCCACCCAGTTGGGGCGAAATAAACTTGCAAATAGGATTTGGTTCAGTCCATCACGGGATCCATCGATCTAATTAAAATGACTGCGGAGACGGCAATGATTTATGGAGAATTGATGTGATGCATTTTTTTTTAAATTTGGTTGAAAATGTATGAATTTACTAAGAATGGGTGGTCCTGTATATTGTTTTATGATGCCAATTCTACTGTCATTAATAGTAAAGTCAAAAGTCACATAATCCAATCCTTTATTGAAGCCGCGATTATTGTAATACGAGGTGGAGTATGGAGAGAACAGTTGTGAGAGGCCAGGACAGGATCCCAGTTGTAGAGCCGTCTAAGAAGAAGAAGGAGTATGGTAAGCAGGTTGGTTTTTGGACGTAAGGAAAGGCACTGCCCTGGCGTTCCGGGGAAATAAGGAGCAAGAACAACGTGTCAGGGGTGCAAGAGTACCCCGTATAAGAATACGTACCTCAAGACCTTAATCTGACAGGATAGGGGTCATCAATAAATTACGTGAGGCGTTTAGGGGGGGAAGGGGTCGAGCCGAATCTCACCAAATCTCACGTGGGGGAGGGACGGGGTCTCCGCAAATATCACGTAATTTTTTTCCGCTAGAAGCAGTGTAAAATTGCGAGAAAACTAGCTTAAATGAATAGTACAGGTAAATTAAGCCGTAAAAAGTGATATAGCAGAAATAATTAGGTACAGGCTGAAAATTGGCAGAGAGCTTCCTTTTAGGGTTATTAATAAGGGGTTATAAAGTCTACCGATTTTCTACCCCGTGAAGCCCATATTTTAGGGGGTTTTAGCCCTAAAAATGGGTATTTTCGATTTTTATGCCATTTTTTTGCAATTTTTCTTAATATCATTCTGTTTTCTTTAATTTTAAGTACAATATCTGTAAATGAGAAAATCTTTAAAATCGTCTTTTTGGACCCACGAAAATCATGGTGCAGTATCAGATGAACATGGTGAAAGGTTTTATCAATACATATTGCAAATAGAGAAGGAATAATGAATCCATTACATAAAAAGTATACGTGATACTATTACTATATTTCGACTCAATAGCAATTGGGTATAAAAATTTTGCACTGCCGTTTACACTGTATTTGTTCC
Source organism: Thereva nobilitata (assembly GCA_963855945.1). Lineage (NCBI taxonomy): Eukaryota > Metazoa > Arthropoda > Insecta > Diptera > Therevidae > Thereva > Thereva nobilitata. The sequence continues at coordinate 193,284,802 of OY979694.1, read as the reverse complement.
CTGTTTTAAATACAACATCCAAAAAAAGTAAAGAAAATAATTTAAATATCTGGGAATGAAGAGTGTATGACGTGATGAAAAATGCTTATCATTTTATACAATGGTCTTCTAAAAACAGAGAAACTAAATGTATGCATTGACTTATACCACCATTTTTGGACAGATTGCGACCCTACGATGAACTAGTGTGGGGGTCTAAGCTTAACAAAACAAAAAGGCCTAGAAGCCCAATAGCAATCATAGAGATTATATTAAGAATCGGCTCTTTTCACATCAGTCAGAACACATGCTATCTGCGGTGCATTGTCACTACAAAAAGCAGACATTTGCACCAGGCGACATAATTAGTTATCTAAGCATCTTACAGGACTCGAATTTTCAATCGACGACCATATGCTCTGACATACCTACTAGAGGCCAAGATAGATTTTGAAAACCTTTTGTTATCATTATCGAGAGTTGTGAAGAATGGAAGTCTAAAGATCCGCACTTCTTGAATCTATATCCTGATGTACAGGCGGCTCAAACGTCAATTTGAGAAGCTGGCCGTGACTTCAGACTCCGCTTTTCTAAGGCGATACGAAAGTAGGAAGCAAACGGAAGGTAGTAGCGATGCCTGATGATTTATTAAAGAAATTATTTTCAGCCAACCAACTTCATTTATTAACTTAATTTGACATTTTGATGCGAACAATAAATTGTTTCAGGAATTAGAAGAGTTTTTAGAGTATTTTAAAACAAACAAATAATTGCAGCGCATGCGGCAATGGCTTTACTCGCGGACGGAAATCCGATAACAGGCGGACAAATTTAATTCGAATTCGCACTGGTGGAGGATACCATTTTCTTATTTCCGAATTTCATGACTTTCGAATCGCATTCTAGGATAACCCCCCTGGGTCTTCCAGTCACAGGTTTTTTACCCAAAGATGACATCTATAGAAGAATGCTCCGAAGTTTGTAAATCTCCAGAGTCATAAATGGCTCTACCATTACTATTCAAACAGTCAAGTCGTTACTCTCTAAAAAGGAATCAGTGGATGCCAAAGTCAACCTTCGTATGTCAATATATTGTAAAATTCTAAATTTTTTTTATATTCCGTATGCTTGCTCTACAAATACACGAGTTGAGCTCAAACTAGAATTGAAATTTTTCTGTTCTCTTGTTAAGAAATCATTATCCCTGAAAGGGCCGATTCACAATGAACGCTTCAAGCCTCAAGCTTCATGCTTCAAAAATTTAGTATTATAGGATTTATGTACAATGATTCACATTCAAAACTTCAAGCTGCAAGCTTCAAATGAACATGAAACTATAGAAAAAAATTTTGAAGCTTGAAGCTTGAGGCTTGAAGCGTTCATTGTGAATCGGCCCTAAGGCACCATGAGGTTGATTTCCAAAGGATAGGCAGAATCGCCTGCTATATGGTAATCCTTTTTCGAGGTCCAAAACTTAGAAATATATAATACGTATGCATGATGAGTTGAACTCAGGTTGAACCCGAGTCCAACTAAATGTAAACACGAGTTGAGTTAAGTTAGGGTCGAATGAACTCGACTCATCTCTGCTACCGGGGTTGAGACGAAATTATGCATATAGACGCGAGTTCAGTAGTTGAGTAGTTGAATTTATTTGACAGTAGCATCTCTGTGTTTTGTTTGTGATTTTTGTCGAATTTTGTCGATTGTCGAAAATTAAACTAAACCTCAACTCAACTATTCAACTCATCATGTATACGTAGTAATACTCCTGGTGATACCCCAAACAGGATAAAATCATAATCTTGCTGTTACTAGACTGTGCAAATTAAAATGCTTTTTTTACTGCACTACTCTGAAGTTTAGCTGCACTCACAAGAAAGGGCGCGTCTTCATCGAAAACACATTAGGGTACGTTTTCGTAGGGCACGCTTGTATTTAATCCACCAGAAAATTCGATTAGTTTTTTCGTTTTGTTAATTTTGTTTTTTTAGGAGTAGGCATTTTTTTCCGCCACTTTTAATTCCGTGAACCCCCCCAAACAAAATTCTAGATCCGTGCCTGAGGTCAAGCAGCTTTGGACTTGGTTAGTACTTAGTTGGGGGACCGCTTGGTAAAATAACACTCGCGTTTGGAATGGCCGATTACGAATACATTCATATCTCTAACAGAGGCGTGCATGTCTCTATAGCGGAAGCATTTTTAGATTTTCATGCCTGCAGCGGGGGAGGCATACTCGTGTGGTAGGCACATTTGTTCGCTATGCGTGCTAGTTGCGGGCGCATATATGCTTTTACAAAAATAACCTAAATTATTTTTACTCGGGTAGACAGCAAACGCTTCAAACTAAGGGAAAAACTCTTATGGTACCCATACAGGAGCGATCCATCCAACCAAATAGCTCCGGCCACGATAAAACCTCAGAGGAAACGCGGATGAACTCGTTCCCTAGAGCTATAGGATTTACGTACAATCACTCACATGGAAAGCTGCAAGCTGCTAATTTTGAAGTCTGTCCAATGGATTGGCGTCTTAGTGGAACCTTCGTGTATGGGGCCCTAAGACATCAACTGATGCCGAGGCGCAACAACTTCGGCCATGCCCGAAACAATGGAACTAGAGCGTTCGGATGAGGAAAAATTTCTTGCTTCCTCGAGACATCGCCCCAAAGACATCTATACAGCAGGATTAACGATCAAAAGAAGGTCCACAGTAGACAGCAACTGAAGAATCCAGGCATCCCAACGGCTGGAACTTCTTACAAAGATATTGCACTAGGCGTAAAGCTGGTCATCTTGCTATCAAATTTTCCGCAACTTCATATCACTGCAGTTCAAAATGATTTTTATGTGAGAAAATCAGGTTTAGGGATCAAGTGACCTTGATTAGCTGGATACTCTCAATTCAAGCGAGTCTTGGCCCATCAGACCTTTGGGAATAACGAAAAAACGGACACCTTGGACAGAGAGAGGTCTGTCACTGCTTTCGTCGGTTCGAAGCCTGCTATTGGGTTACTTACCAGTTTGCTGAAAAGGGCCCTAGCCGCTCGGAATCTGATAAAATACAATCGGAAGGCTGGAGGACCCATCTACAGGATGAACCTCGAGAAGGACAATCCTGCCTCTCTTGTTTTCCCCGTTCGATCCCGAAGAACAGGGTCTCAAGCTTGCCCTTGCTTGACCAAATTTGAGAGTTAAATCTTTAAGCAGGCTACTGGACCTGTTCAAGCCGTCTGGCCTGGTGCTGGTGAGATCCTAGGATAGTTTTTATCCCTAAATCAGGGAGAAGATCGTATAATCGACACATTAGCCTCTCCTCCTTTCTCCTGAAAAGGATGGAGAAGGTTTTCGCATATTAGGGAGTGTCTTACAGTGAACCCATTTGCCTACCGGAAGCGAGATCTGGAGAGATTGCCATTGCTGTGTTAGCGAGAGATATCGAGAGATCCAATCTCTCTCTACGCTTTTTCAGATATGAAGGGGGCATTTGACAACGTTACCTTTGACGCGATCAATGAACCCCAGAAAAAACGGGGATTGAACCCCCCAAAAAGTTATCTCGTCGGATCTCAGCAGCAGATTGATAACTGCTGAGATGGATGGTGAACCGGTTGCGATAATGGCTGCAAAAGGCTGTCTTCAAGGTGGAATCCTATCAGCTCTCCTATGGTCGTATCGTCATGACGATCAGCGGCGATCATGATAACGCCATTTATTTCAGATCCCACGCAACTAACTCACAAAAAACTGTCATTGTACCATTTACTGATAGAAGGAAGCTAAATTGAAAAGCTCACTAGAATGGTAAGAAAATGGGTTTCTCAAAGGAGGCTAAATATCTGGAAACCCCAGATTGAGAGAGTAACTGCCAAAGCAATTACTTCTCTTCATATCTATTGTCAATTTGTAGGCAAAGCCTGGGGCCTCAAGCCGAGGTTAATGTTTTGGCTATAGACGTGGGTCATAAGGCCCAAGGTAACGTGTGTACCCAGCGCATAGTGGGTGAAGATGAAACAAAAGCACGACTGGGGTGGTAGCACGTAAGTTGTTTCAATCGACCTCTCCATACAAAAATTCAGAATTCAGTAGAGCCCTACTGAACCTCCCTCCGTTCCACCTAGTAGTGAAGAAGGAGGCTCTGGTACGGCGCTGCGTCTACGGGGCTATTCACCTTTAAGCCACGACACCTTGTAGATCACCTGTTGATTCTCGACGATTATCGGAAGTCGGTCAGAATGGCAGTACGGCAGACCCCTCTTTAGAGGAAGCATGGTCTTTTGCTATATGGACGGTTCGAAAACCAAGAATGGAGTAGGTCTAGGCGTATATGACCCAAGGCGCAAAATATTCATGGCCCTTGGCACTACCCCCACAGCTGAGGTACTTGTCGTATAGGTGTGCGCCCAGACTTGTGTTATAGCATAACCTTCTATATTTACAAGCCATGAACAAGAATAGATATTGAGAGAATCGGACTGCCAAATTCTCCAAATCACACTAACAACATAACGTGACTTCACCGAGTTGTGGTCCGATTGAGCGGAAATTCGCTCTCAATATTTTTCTTGTTTATGGCTTGTAAATATAGAAGGTTATGGTTGTAGATCTCCAAATAACTCTAACATCGTCATTTTCTCGGATAGTCAAGCTGCCTGTTGGCCATTGAATCTCACAGGGTATCATCAAAGAGTGTCCCTGCTTCCTATCTCTGAAATCCCTGAACAGGAAACAACAATTGACGCTGATGTGCATTCTGGGCCACGAAGGTCACATTGGTAATGAAATTGCCGATGGCCTGGCTAGAGTAGAAAAAACTCATCACTTGGATCCTCAGATCCTTTCTGCACTTAGCCAGCTGCGACGTTCAATTATCATATAAGCAGAATAGGGCTGGTAGTTTATTGCAGCTGTCGGTTCTGCGTGGCAACTTCCGAAACTGCGGTGCACTTGCTGTGCGGTTGTGAGACTACAGCAAGGTGGAGATTGGGTCTCCTCTATCACGACTAGGCTTGGCTATCTATATCAAGCGCTAACACGCCCCCTTAAAGAATGAGTGAATAGATTCAAGTTGCAACCACCTAACCCCCGGGTCACAATGAGGCCGACAACGACAATTCTCATATAAATTGTTGTTGTTTTCCCGTAGAAGTTGACGTTGTCGGCCTCATTGTGTTCTGGGGGTAACTGAAAGAAAAAACCTAAGATATGAAAACACTACCTTAAAAATTGGGAAAAAATTAATTTATTAACATTTTTTTAACAAAAAGAAAATTAACTTAAATTAGAAAAAAGTTTACAGATCTACTGTTTCTATTATTCTGACATTAAAAAGAAGTTAAAGCCCCAATGACTTAACATAGTCCAAAATCGTGCATCGGTCTCGTTTCGAATGAATTCCAATCGTTACCAAATCCTCTTCGGTCAAATCCAAAAATTTGTTGTAATCAACCTAAAATCAGAACATATTATTTGATATATAATATTAATTGTCGAATACACCTACACCCTTGCTGTAGAACATCTCAATGTATTTGCCCAAGCCCATGTACGTGAGGAGGGAGTCGATGCACATTTTTTGCTCTAAAACCTCGTTGTCCATTTTTGGCAATGTGCTACACTAAAACGATAATTTGTTGTTGTAGTTTTAACCAACGCATAGAACAATACAAAGAATACTGTACACTGGTGCGGTTAGATTTATTTAGAGCCCCATAGGCAGATCCAGTTGAAGGTGGCAAAAGTGTGTTTGAGTAATTATCAGGGCTGTATGCAAAGGTGGACATTGCCGTTTCCAATTCTATTGGGGACACCTGAGGAGAGTACGTTGGAGGTCGGCATGGGGAAAAACTCCTTCGGTTACGGGCATGATAACTGAATGTATCCAGAGCAGGAATTTGATGAAAAGTGAATCTGTTCTCAGATCCCGTTGACTCAGAAAATGGAGAAGGTGTAAGGCAATCTGTTTAAAATATTTTTGAAATATGCTGACGAAATTCTTCCATTCTTACCTAATTCCATTTTGATATTCCAAATTGCTAACAAATTGATGCAAAATTAAAACTGGTTTTAAATATTTTTAACTTTAAAAAACACAAATCAAAATACAAATCAAAAACACAAGCGAGTACTACAACGTCTAGATGATCTTTACTGTTGGATCATCGATTGGAGAGGAGTTATCAAATAACAGTAATCTTCTTTTAGTTGGTGTTGCCAAATAAGTATTTTCTTTTTATAAGCTTTTTATTAACTTGCAATGTTTGTTAGTTTATTTAGATCAAATCTTGTAACTGAATTTTGACCCAATTTCATATAACCGATGTACTTCAAATTTTGCACATATGTTTGGTTAGCGTGACAATGCAATCTGATCATTTTGAAAGAAAATCAAGATAGCGGTTCAATGATGGCGACCGATTTTTGCAATTGTGTTCCTGACCCCCCTCATGGGTATCAAATGAAAGGGCATGACAGGTAGAATAGGCGTCATTTAAAATTCAATATGGCGGACGCCCCAAGGTGGCGGACAAAATTTTCTTATCTACCATTGTGATATGGGTACCAAATAAAAGGGTTTGCTGAGAAGAAATACGAAAATAAAATTACGTCACGCTAAATTCAATATCGCGGACCTACGTATATGGGTGATTGTCACCTGATTGTCAAATGGTAGTTTTTCGAATGTATTGAGGAATGGATAAAAAACTATTTAAAGAGCAATGTTTCTCAGGTTTTAAATATCATTCAAGCATTTATATAATATATGGTTACCACAATCTACACCAGGAGTCGCCAGTAATATGTTTATTTGAAAATATCAAAATTGCAGAGCTTCGGAGGCGACAGGAAAATCCAAATTTTTTTCTTCATTTTATAGCCGGTTTCACTCTTGAAATCAAATTGAAAAGAGAACATTATACGATCTGAAAGTCGAAAAAATTAAAACCAAATGAAAAACTTTAATCCAAATACAAAATGACCAGAACAAAAAAAATTTAATTGAAGCTTAATAACAATAAAATCACCAGTACATGCAAGGCTGGACTGAGAATGAATTTAGGATCGGGAAATTCAAAAATTTCGGCCCATTTCAATACATTTTGTTTTAGCAATCAAGTAAAGTTATTTTTTGCTTTAAAAAGATTTTCTTTAAGCATAATTATATGAGAAGACCTATGTATTTATTTGTAGGTGTGTTTGTGCGTACGTGCGTAGTAATTTTTTCCTGCACGATATTGGGCGAACCAAAAAAGATATCGTCTTCGTTGATGTGCCGATCGAAGCGTATTAACTAAAGCTTGATCTAAAATGATTTTCATAAAATTCGGTTGAGCCGTTTTTTTGTTTAAACGACGTCCGTGATTTTTGTACCCGCACGATATCGCGCAAACCAAAAATGATATCGGTTTCGTTGGGATGCGGATCGAAGCATATTAACGAAAACGTCTTTGGAAAAAATTTCATAACATTCGGTCAAACCCTTTTTTGAAAAGGCTTCGGCCAAGAACCACAATCACCATCTGATAAACTCGATGGAATAAAACCGGTTCTAAATGAAATTAACTTTTCTGGATTCAGCTTCCTATAGCTTCCCCATAAAACATCACTTGTCAAAAAAGTCCGAGCATTCTTTAAACCCCGTGCAAAAATTACCCCTTTTCCAACCTCACTATTTTTTTCAAACCTTAGATCACCACTTTTTGGACGGAGAATTGTTTTCCAGGTCCTACATTTACTGAAAAATAAATTGGCCTTTTCGGTCACGTCTGAAGAGTCCTTCATCGTTATTCGAAACTATTATCGTTATTTGAACTAGCTTCTCTCAGGATTACTTAAGCACAAGTTTTGGTACTACCAACCCTACCAACTTCCAGAGTTATGAGTCGACGAAGTCAAAATTTTGGTTTTTTTAACTACAATTTCAACTTTCACTACTTTTTTCTCCAAAAATTACGTAGTTAACCTATACCTTTTTTTCCAAAATTAGAAAGCTTGGAATATTTCCTATGAATAATGTCCGGACAAATTTTTGCTACGCATTTAAAAGTTCTTGTTTTTTATTTTTTTGTTTCTCCCAACCTCTTCGTCGTTTCGTTGACATTTTGAATTTTTTTAGATTTTTTTAAATTCCACACAATCCTTATTAAATAACAGTTTGCAACAAACTAATTGGCAATTTCGTAGGAGACCGGGAGATTTGTGTTCTTTAAAGGAATTGTGTTTAAGGAATACGCTTGAAATTTTTTTATTTTTTTGTGGGAAAATTTAATTTTTTTCAAAAAAAATTACTTAGAGGAAACATTTTTGAATTAACATTCGGCACGAACCACCGGGAAATTCCCGGTAGCTTGGTAGGCCAGTCCAGCTCTGAGTACATGTAAATTGAATGATAGCTGTTACGGAGGCGACGATTACGGAGGCGACATTAGATAGCAAAACAGGTCTCTCAGTCCACCATTAGAAGAATACATTTTTTCCGAAAATTTGCTCACTACTCAAAAGCGAAGAAACTAGTGAATGAAGTCCGAGAAGGATTCCATTGGATTTCATAACAAACACACGCGTTATGGAGTCGACTGTTATTGGTTGCTTCGATATTTTTTCCGAGTGTTGATGTTTATTGTATACAATGCTCGCTGCTCGCAACTTCTACCGATAAACACTTTGATTCTATAACGTGTGAAGTTTCATTTCCATTATGTGGCACCCCTTCACAACTAATATCCGTTTTCTAAACTCCAGATTTGAAAATTCTATAATAATTATTTAAAAAAACGGACAAAATGTCAGCCAGGAACTTTCAACCTGGCGCACTTTGGAGGGAACTCAAAATTGCTGTGATCGGTGGTGAATGACCTCTGGAACAATTTGACATACTCCGCGAGCACCAATGGCGTATTATGTTTCCGTCATGACAGGTCCGTGACGTAAAACCGGGAAAAGGACAGGTTACGGAGGCGACACTTTTGGTGGTTTTAGGGCTGCCATTTTCTTTCACGAGGGAAATTCAGGATGAGGGAATTGTATGATTACTATATAAAAGTGGTAAGGGCCCGAAAAATTATTCCGCAATCGTAGCAGAGGAAAAACCTATAGCCATCGAAAACTACCATTTCGTGACAATCACCCATATCGATACCCTCATTCTAATACCACGTACGAGAAAAATCCCAAATTTTTTAGAAGCAAAAACTGCTTTTTATTTCTTCTGCAGTACTTACCGTTATTATATTTTATAGTAGGACCATAGAATTTTGTTTTGTTGTGACTTTTTCTTTCATGGTTTTGCAACTGCTGTGTAGAGAATCAACAGCACAGGCACGAAAATGTCTATTCTAATGTCTGTTTCATACTACAAAAGCCGTAGCATTCTCAATCCATTTTGTAAAAAAAATCAAGGTAGCGGTTCCAAGATGACGGCCGATTTTTGCAGTAGTGTTCCCCGCCCCCAACATGAATATTAAATGAAAGAGTATGACAGGTAGAATACAATTGGCTGTGTGGCGTCATTCCAAATTCAAAATGGCGGCCATACAAAATGGCGGAAGACATATATATTTATAATAGACTAAAAAGTAGAAAATATAACCGATCAACTTCAAATTTTGCACCCATGCGTAGTTCGCGTGATAATGCAATCTGACCATTTTGTACACAAACAGTTAACTATGTGGCGTAATTTTAATTATAATATTAAGCCACAACAAAATGGCGGAAGACTTATAATAGACTAAAAGTAGAAAATAAATATAAATACATAGCTTAAAAAAACTAAAAAACAAGCTTTGATTTTAAAATGAACCAAAAAGTAAAAAATGATTTTGAATGTAAAGTTTTTATTGCTGCAACCACTTAAAGGCGTTCTTGGAGTATTTGTTCATGGCTCCTGTTGCCCCTATTGTTAGACTCTTCCCAATTTTATGACATCTACCTGTTCAGCTGTTGGCCACCAGCAAGCCGTACGTGAGTATTGGAGTACCAGGGCTTATGCCGAAAATCTTTTTATAGGCATGGGAAGCTATGCGTAGGCTTTCCTTATTCTTTACTCGATGTTCGACTTCGGGTTGAATTTTAGACCCAGTATTAGATCCTGAAATTTCACCCTGGAGGATTGATTGCGGATATCCTAATCCAACTTGCTGAGTTTGAAGGCGGAGGTTTACGTTTTCCAAGGTCAGTTGTGCCTGCTAACTTTGTTCTGGCGTCCTTCCATAATTTTAGGAGGAGGAGTCTGGCCTTCGAACAGTCAAATCTAGGCGACAATGAGGTATAGGGGTGAGTAAAAAAGGCCAGGAGTACTTTTCGCCTCTATACCGAAGAAGAAGAAGAAGAATTTTACCGTTATTATAACAGACTGTTCAATAGAAATAAATGAAATTCTACCTTCATAAATGTGCTTTTCCCGCAACACAACACCCGTTCGGCATAGTCTGCCCTTTTCGGGCACACTTCAATCTAGAAATTCCTCTATAAGCAGAATAATTGTACTGTGGAGCAACATTCCACTATCAGTATTTCCAAGTTCATACAACAATTTTAAAATTTCAAAGGAAGGCAATTAACCTTGGGGTTTATAGTATAGGGGTTAAGGAGCCCGGTTACCATGCCAGAGGTCTGTGGTTCGAATCTACACCACGGCATGCTACTGTCATTTCTCCCAAATAGATATATTTAATTCTTTCTTGTCCTCCCACTTAACAAAAATTTACTGCCCTTTTTTCTGCCGTTGTCTGTAAGATAATAAATGAGGAAGCCGTCTCCTGTTCGATTACCTTCAGCGTTCCATTGCGGCAGTATTGAACAGGAGCAGTGGAATAAAACCGTGTGGTGGCGTTGTCGATTCTTTCACTCTTCTTTCTACTATCTTTCCGACTAGAGCTTTTTTTATGTGAAAGTCGAAGCTCAGGTGTCACCACGGAGAGAAATTGAACAAGTAAAATTTGACGCGGTGCGGACAGGGAGGCGCGGAAAAGTGGGGACTGACTGGTAAGATTTTACTTGTTTACTTTCTCTCCGTGTGTTGTGCAACACACGGCCGTCATGCGGTGCGGATATGTGTGTCCCGGGCTTTATTCTGCCAGTCCGTCATGTCGTTCGATCACGTCATGATTCAATGTTTAATGGCAAACTTAGCTCGGAGGATAGCAAATGGATAGGATAGGCTAAGGGAAGCCTGGGGATGCATGAGGAGGATGGGGTGAACCTCGCATCCGAACTCTTGGATGATGCATGAGCTCATTTTTTAAGCAGCCGACTGAGTCCAGAGATGGAACCGTCGGGGTTACCCGGAGACAGTCTCGTCAGAGTGTTGTGCCTCCTGAAACATGTGAACCCCTCTAACCAGAACCAGCCGGCAAAGGCTGTGACGTCAGCGTACTAGACAACCAGGTGAACCAGCAGCTGTACCGTAGTACAAAGGGTGACTCCTGAGCTTAGACTTTCACACAAAACAAAACCATTCATCATTGTTAGTTTGTGAGGTATCAGCACAGAATTGATTCAGTTATTAAAAGTACGTTAAGTAACTATTTTGAGATATGGTCCTCACCATAAAAGAAAGAATTCTCAAAATCGCTGTTTCTATGCGCAGTGAGAGTCTCAAGCTCCCACAAACGAGCAAGGCCACTCTGTTTAAAAACGCAAATTATCCGCTCATTTACATTCTAAACTCGCGCGCTCATTTCCCTTCTTTTATGGTGCGGGCTCTAGTATTCTTGCTAGTGGTTAAAACGTCCTCAGTAGTTTGTATTTCCTTTAAATTTTACCTGAGTCTATGAATATGCGATGTACAGCTAGAAACGAAGCTGTGAAAGTGGATTCAATTCAATAGCGGCAATGGAATCTGTAACGGCGTATATATCAAAAACACACCTCATACATATATGCAGCTGCCAGTCGTTTTAACTATCGAGAGTGTAGGAACTTCAGTCATTTGCAGAAAATATGGCACTATTGTTAAAATGATAATTACACTTTTCTCGTTTCTCTCAAGCATTCCGCGGAATTAAATTAGTTGTAAAAAAATATTTTAATGTTCCCCGTAAAATCTGTGAATGCGCGTTAATCTCCAGTATCGCCATAAATGGGAAAGGGGATTACAATGCCCAACGAATTAATGCTCGGTGCTTAATGAGTCCTCGTCATCAGTCATCATCATCCGTACTTAAGGAGTTAACAGCATCGTAAGCGTGTTCGGTCTTCTTCTTGTAATTAATTTTTCTGTAACATATGAATTAGTGAAAAGTGAAGGCAAGTCGCTTGCATTAAAAGAACTACTGTCGAAGAGTGCTCCGCCCCAAGCCGAGTAGAGCTCCTCCAGCCTCAGCCAGCATCCAGCCCATTACACTTAAGACATCTCACTTCGTGGAGCAACGAAGGCAATCCATCATTGTGTGCCGCCGCTGTGGTTTCGTGTGTGAACGAGGCCCTCTGTATTTCCCTGCTTCCATTTTCAGTTTTCATTTTTCAATTACAACTCATTTTCCCTTATGAGAGGTGAGCAATGACTTCCTTTCCTGTGAATTATGCGCCGCGAATAGTTCTTTGAATGCCGGCAGCACTACATCCAGAGATCAGAGCGGAGCCGACGACGACGTTCATCCCGGTACACAGCCTTGTGTATAGCTGTGGTATAGCTTGGCCATGGCTGAAACGCGGTCGCTTCCTACTTCTTGGCAAGAGCTGGATCCAGCTGGGGAGTAGTCCTAGTGCTCCCCGACGTCGCATGCCGCTTTCAGTGCAATTTTTCATTTATTTTTGCCCTTTTTGCTTCCGTGGGGCTCCTGCTTCTGGGGATTGAGGTTTATGATAAAAAATCGTTCCAACTTTTCTCTGGTAATTATCTCTGGAGTTAATCTCTGGGAACTTGGTCTTTGTTGAATTTTGTTTGCTTTAATAATAATCCTAGTGGTGGGAATGATTTCGTCCTTAAAGTTTCGTTTAATCGCGGTGTTTTATGTACTTTCGGAAGGAAATTACCGCTGTGTAATAGATGGACATCAAGGCGCTGCGGAGGATAATTTTCATACTAAGTTAGCGGTATGGGCAGCTATGGTTGCAAAAGGAAAGTGGGAGTGAATAAACCAGTACAAATCCACTATGGCGGAGACAGATAAAAATTTCTTAAGTACGGAAAACTTTAAAGTTATGCATTTATTTTTCAAGTTTATGCTATTTTGTTCCAATATGGGTAGGAAGGTCCGCTCCAAGAGCTGCGGACTGGCTGAAATAACACAGCTTTGTAACAGCACTCGTGTAGTATAATATCAGGTGATTCATTTAGAAGTACTCTTTTCAGTAGGGATTTTATGACAGGTCACGCATGATCACGGTATACAGAAAGAAGGTAATGTAAAAGAGACTGACAGCTCTCGTATATCGTAGGCCTTAAGCTTAATTACATATCCGACGTTTTTCTACCGCGCTTTTTTAAGATTTCAGCCAATCAGAAACATTTTCGGTGACGTCACATTGTTTTTGATTGGCTGAAATTATTAGCTAAAATTTAATTTCACACTTTGAAATATATGAAATATATAAATTTTAAAATAATTAAAAGTCAAATGTGACAGTTACTATTTCATACTCTCATAGAATGTGGTGGTTTACAAATGTATTAAAAAACGGTATATAGAAGGCAATTTTTTTAAAACCAATTTATTATACAGAGAAAGATATACATTATATATAAATTTCACAAAAAAACGTGGTGTACTTTGGCAATTATCGCATTTTTGAAATTTAAGTATTATAAAGTTAAATAAAAAAGTAACGGTGCATGTGTGCCAATTTTTTTTTCCAAAAATAAGTTGTTCACATTAAAATACACAATCTGTGTAAATTTCATCAGTATTGGTGAAATAATATGGCAATAATTGCATTTTGAATTTTTGAAATTTCGGCACTTTGAAGTAGAATTACAAGATAACGGGACTTGACCCACATTTTTTGTTAACATACCTGAGTTTTACATAATTAACTGTACCTTGTGTCATCAAAATTGGGCGTGGAGGAGTTAATCTGAATATTTACCATATTTTTTTATATAATATTGATTTTATCAATACGGCCCCCAAACGGAGTACTAATCATATCCAATCTTGCTTAACCTCTGTAATCGAACCAAAACCGGGCTATTAAGTATGCTTAATGACACCCTTCAGCCTTCACGGTCACCATCATGATTCCCTGAGAACCAATGCAACAACAAAAACTAAAGCTTTGTATGAGTTGAACTAAAGCTTTCGGAAAACGTAAGGCAAATGTTGGGATTACCCCATTTTAATTGTAATGATGTTTGCCTCATAGGTCCCCTATGAGTAATTGATACGACATACCTCATCGCAGAATTTTTTTGTGTGGTGTTCATGAGGAAATGCCCTCATTGTGGTACTCATGAGGAATTGCCCCTTTCGGCATGTCCCTCATTTGCCACATGGAGTCCTCATGAGGAACCTACGGAGAATCGTCTGTTCGGCATGCCCCTGAGGCAATCCTATTTTTAAATCCTAGTCAGGTTTTAAAAGCTTAGGCTATACAGTTCCCACTGCCAAGTTCTTAATAGCTCTAAATATTTAGTTTTCGTATAAAAAGCCTTGTTCTGTGCGGCCCTTCGACCACGTTCCTTTGTCGCCAGCAACTGAAACGGCTCTACAACGTTCTGGGATGAAATATTTTTGATGTGGATTTCCCCACCCAAAGCGAAAGTTCGTGTGCACTTTTCCTTCCATCCCCACGCGCTCCGCCGCCCCTGCTAATAGTGGCTGGCGAAAGGCTATTTTTGAATATAGTACAGTACAGCTGGACTGGAAAATCGGGGTATGCGCCCAAAAATTCTTGGAAGGATGATTTTTCATAAATCGTTAATGGAGCATAAAAGAAGCTTAACTTTAAATTTGAGGGAAATTTCGAATGGACGTTTTTTGGAAAACTCAAAAAGTTTTTGAAAAGCGTTTTTCTCTGAATCTACGCATTTTAGAGAAAAGTTGTTTAAACAAAAAATGTAGAGGACATTGTTACCTACAATTTGTTTCATAGAGGTCAGGCTGTACAACTTCAAATACAGAAGCTAGGTGGCGCCAAAGTTTCCAAAAAAGTGTTTTTTCGGTTTTTGTCCCAGAAAAAATGGTTTTTTTACAAAAGTGTAAATCAGTAAATTGTTCCTCTTAAAAATGTCTACAACATTTATTTAAACTTTTTTTCCCTCCGACTTACCGTTCCAAAGTTATAGGCAGTAAATGCTACGCTGCGTAGTTAACGGTGCTATTGTTACTAAGAAGCGTCCATTTTTCAGTTGCTATGCGAGTTTTCGAGAGTGTAAGTGTCAAAACTTTGCTCTTGTAAAATGAGTGTGTGTTTTGTCCGTAAAAAGATTGTACTCAAATTAACCTGTGTGCCGTCTTCAGAGCACATTTCTCACACTTCAGCACGCTATAACTTTGGAACGGTAAGTCGGAGGGAAAAAAAAGTTTAAATAAATGTTGTAGACATTTTTAAGAGGAACAATTTACTGATTTACACTTTTGTAAAAAAACCATTTTTTCTGGGACAAAAACCGAAAAAACACTTTTTTGGAAACTTTGGCGCCACCTAGCTTCTGTATTTGAAGTTGTACAGCCTGACCTCTATGAAACAAATTGTAGGTAACAATGTCCTCTACATTTTTTGTTTAAACAACTTTTCTCTAAAATGCGTAGATTCAGAGAAAAACGCTTTTCAAAAACTTTTTGAGTTTTCCAAAAAACGTCCATTCGAAATTTCCCTCAAATTTAAAGTTAAGCTTCTTTTATGCTCCATTAACGATTTATGAAAAATCATCCTTCCAAGAATTTTTGGCGCATCAATATTACATCTGTACTGTACTAATACGCTTTCACTACTATTTATTTTTGGTGGGTGGTTACCTTTTTAAGGATATTTCATGAGTGTTTACTTTACCAGAAAGACCCGTAAGTTTATCATAGGCAACCCCGTGCCGATCTTACTAGTCTCCAATAAAATCCAAAACGGAAAAACCTCTGTACTTCAAACAATCAAATCTTAAAAGGTAGTGAGAAATCTGGCTTGCGAAGGAGATCGCAGAGCGCATAATTTTGGCTGTTTCGACAGTAATAATTTTTTTAAATATTTTTTCTTCATCAAATAACCAAAACCATAATTTTTCGTCATTTAACTTTGGCCAGAACACTTTTCATATAACTGTATTATTATATTGTAAAATCCATTAACAAAGTGTGTGTGCATGGAGATTTAACGACTTTTAATTTCTTCGAATAAACATGAATATTCCATTATTGCCTGGTATTAAAAATGTTTACGTCGCTTACAATCACAGCCAGCAGCACCTATTACTCATATCTTAAGTAGTTAATTTTGGGTAGGTAACGATTTTGAAGCTTCCAAAAACCAGAAAACTCTTACAGCTGGTCTCTGGACAATTTCAATTAAATGAGTTCCGGGCAGGATACGAGTATAACAAAAATTTATAGCCTAAAGTGAAATTTTGGCAGTAATCCCATTCGCATAAAGCTCCACAAAAAAACATAATCTTCTATAAAAAAATATTGAGTTTCGGCATACAACTGACCGAGTGATCACACACAGTTCAAGGAGATTCAAGAAATTTGATCTGGTCCAAACTGCTGCTCGAGTACTGAACTCAAGTGGCAGCCCAATGCCAATTTATTAATTGAAAACGTTTGGTCCATATTCGATTCAATATAATCGGCAACGAAAAGTTTCCATTTAACATTTCCAATTCTCTGTTTACAAACAGTTCAATTTTGCGAACTTTATTATAATTTCTAGGAAAATACGCCGAACTCACTCATTCATAATTGTGCCATAAATTAGAATTAAGGAAAATTTTCGACTGTGTGCCACTCAGGCTTTTTCTTGCGTTGAACCAAAAAAAAATACAAGCGTAATTAAGAATTTTACGTTCAATTAAGACGTCTGGAAATGCAGATACGAATTAATTAAGAAGCCACATTGAAAAGCAGAAGTCCTTCTTGACTTTTTAATTCTACTATAAAGGAAAACTACGCTACAGTGTTTACGAGTATTTGAATAAAAAATCGGTGAAGTTGTGCACACTTGAAGCTCGGTTCAATTGTGATGAAAGGAATGAATCATCCTTTTTAACTTCTGCTTCTCAATTGTAGATATTAAGAGTGGCCAGACTTTGAGTAGAAAAGTTGTTGCTGTGGATGGACTTGAGGAGCACGATTTTATAAACTTCAAGTGTTCCGCAGTTCAACAGTCAATGATTTATTGTTAATATATTTTTCAAATCGAGATTCAATATTTCGCGATAAACTGAACGAAAAAATTAAAAAATATATGCCTTAAAGTCTGACTGTGAATTCTTCGGCGGAGGGAAGTCTACTTACTCAAAAATAACAATTCTCCGAACTAATCGAAAAGGAACTTAGTGACTGCCCAAATATGAAGTATAAATCATCTTTGGAGTTTTATCACTAACAAAGGTTGTTAGTCCGTGTATATGTAGGATTGATACCCACGGCATGCCTGAGAACGCGGATGATCGCGGACAACGAGCCCTATGATGGCAACAAAGCCACGTCATGTCTTATCCTTCATGAAGTCACTAGCAACCCAGTATACTACATGTTGATAACATACCGTAACAATTTGGGCCTGGTGATGGTACCTATCTAGTACTCAACTCTCAAGTTTCAACGTCGACTGTGATCAACATTGATGATCCCAAGGCGAATCACAGCTCAGAGAAGCTTTGTATCCACGAAATAGGGTCGATTCAAAAAGCCTTCACCAACACAACGAAAAGGTAAGAAACGACTACGGCTATGCATTAAACTTAGTAATAGAAAATTAATTCCAGGAGTGGAAGGTCGGCGCGGTCCTCAATGAGATTTGGAGACGCTTTAAATATACTGTGGGCAATGACTTGCTGACTTCGCGGTAAAAAGTATATGGGAGCGAAAATATTCTAAACGTATGTAAAAGTATGGGGGGGTCCTGTGCCTGTATTTGAAGTGCATTTTTTTGTAAACAATTCTTGAAAATTGATTTTGATATTATAGTTCATATCTTGGTTTATACGGGTACGCCATCTAGACCTTCGGTATTTCAACATTTAATTGAATAACTCTGACATTTTTTAGCCGATTACGACAAATGTTCACGATTCTTAAACGTCATTCAGTACCATTTCAGTTATAGGGCTAACTACAATGGTCTTAAGATGTCTTAAGATTTCTCGTCAAATTCTCTTAAGACTGGCTAATTTTCTGTCAAATCTTAACGAATCTTAAGCTCAGCTATAATAGCCTTAAGACGTTTTGACATTTGCAAAAGGTAATCACAACAAATCTGAGTCTGGAGTAAATAAAGACGTCTAGTTTAATAAATCTATACTGGATGTAAAATTGTCCAGGATCGGTCCCTTTCATTTTTAAAAAAGTGGTTTCATAATAACCATTTTTAGAACGGTCTGTATATAATTTTCGAACACTACACGACCGCGGTTTTTTTTTCGCATCACTTCGCTCACTAATTTAGTTAATGTTGTTAAATCCTTTAATAAATCCAAATATTCCATTATTAAATATCTTTTCCACAGAGCACCTTATTTCAAATAATTTTTTTTCTTATATTTCCACTAATATTTTAATTTTTGTAAAACGCTAAATTAAATATCAATCGCAAACGCCACTTTCTTGAAGATTCTTTAAGATTCTACGGTTCTGAGCGTAGCCTTAAGACTTAACGAAAGTTTGCGAAAGAGAACGAAAGATTGTCTTAAGGCCATTGTGGTTGCTTGTTCTAGCGCCATAGTAGCGTACAAAATCTTAAGTAGTCTTAAGACGTCTTAAGACTATTGTAGTTAGCCCTTATGAGTCAATACACACCGAAAGCTCATTTTACACTCTCTGGCGGAGTCAATAAACAAAACTGTCGGATTTGGGGAACAGAGAACCCATACGTCATTCTCGACCACACGACCACTGCTCTACGAGAAAGTCACGGTTTGGGCCGGAGTGTGCTCAAAAACCATCATCGGACCATTTTTCTTCAAAGTTGGAAAAACCGTCGACCACGTACGCTATAGTTGGATGTTGGCGCAATTTGTGTGTCCGAAAATGCGTTAAAAAGTTCTGACGAATTTTTAGAAATTAACAAGTCTTTCATCTTCATATGGTAAATGAGTGAAAGGCGAGAGTTATATGCACAAATTCTTCAAATAAACGATGTCAGAGAGGGAATGCAACATTTGTATACACGCTCGCACACAACTATCCAGGGGAAGATTTTGGCCCTTATTCTGGTTGTCAGTTATGGTGACAAATGGCGAAGTCAGACAAAAATGCTATTATGATTCTCTAAAACAGTAACATTTCAGTGAGATAAGGCGAATTACAGTTGTCACTGATATCGAGAAACGGCGAATTCAGTGACAATTGTTCTCACTTGATGTTTGTAAGTGAGATTTTTCTCATTTGATATTTAAAGGTGACATTTCTCACTATGGTGAAGTGACAACCAGAATAAGGGCCTTTATAATTTTATATAGGGATAAACTTGATGGATTGGTGCACACTTCGATTTATTAAAAAAATCAGGTGATTCAATTTTCCTTCCTTTTCTGTTCTGCATACTTTATCGAAGAGAGAGAATCTGGCGTTGTCTCGTCGAGTTCACGATGTTGTCCTTAGCAGTGATGTTCATATATGTACGCACCAGGGATCGTAACTTATATCGAAAAAATCAGAAATTAATCGTTATTTTGTAACATATATGATTTAATACAACAGTAACAGTTAAATTTTACCAAGAATTTTTAAAGTTATTTTTAACTATTATCTTTGTCTAGTATTGTTATAAATCTTTTAAAATTGTTATTAAAGATTTTTTTTTTGTTCGAAATAATAATTAAAATAAATTTTTATTTATGAAATCAAAAATAATTGTTAAAAAAGACTTTTATTTTTTACTGTCTTAAATAAAAGTCTTTTTAAGATTTTTATTTTTCCAGTTTTTCTATAAAAGTCTTTGCAGACTTTTATTTTTAAAAAATAAAAAAGTCTTTTGCAAATAATATTATCGCGAAAATCACACTATAAAAACAATCGAGATATTGTGCTTAATTGTTTAATATCAATTCAAAGTAATCCTAGGTCTTGTACATATACAGTGTTGGAAAAAACTAAAGCAACTCGCTTCCCAGAATTGGTTTATTTGTCGAAAAATGTCAATAAAAATCCATTTTTTGGCGGAATGGTTATAAAAATATATCTTTCTTCAGTAATGTCCATTCAAAGATTTCTTAACATTATTTTCAAAAAAATTAGAAAAAAAAATTATGAAACTGTAAATTCAAAATTAAAAAATAACCTGGAAAAAACTAAAGCAACTATACTCCTTTACGTAAAAAGAATGTCTTTTTTGACAACGCAGACCGTACTTTTTGAATAAAACCGTTATTCCAGGAATTAAAGTTCCATAGAAATTGGTTTTTATGGCCGGAAGAGTTTCAACGACTATTGTAAGAGCCGGTTTAGACGGTGCGCTCCAGGGCATGTGCCTCACGAAATTTGTGGATAAAGGGAGAAGTGGGGTGGTACCTCTCATCATTCCCACTTCTCCCGTCACCTTCAAACGTTAGTGAGGCACATGCGCTGCAGCGCACCGTCTAAAACGGCTCTAAGTCTCTTGAAAAGTGATCAGTACAAGGAGAGTCCTTTATTAGCACGTGTTATGCAAATTGGCGTAAAAATGGCACGGAATAAGTATAATAATTTCACCAAACAGTGCATTATTGACGACTTCAGCCGTGGTGTGTGCCAAAAAACATTATCTGAAAGGTACAGTGTACCAAAATCCGTTATCTGTAGACTTGTAAAAAAATTTAGCGAAACAGGAAGTGTTCGAACGGTACATAAAGGTGGACGTCCTAGAAAAACTACAGCACGTGAAGATGCTCTAGTGATAAGAAAAATAAGGCAAAAGCCTGGAATATCTTCCAAGATATTGTCCGGGACATGGGCTTACAAGTCTCCTCACGAACCATCAGAAACCGAGCACTTGCGGTAGGCTTAAGGAGTAGACGACCAGCATCAAAGCCCCTTATTTCAAGGAAAAATCGCATATTAAGGGTCAGGTTTGCAAGAAAGTACATAACATGGACTGAAACACAATGGAAGAGTGTATTGTGGTCAGATGAATCGAAATTCAATTTGATCCAGAGCGACGGAATGTGTCATGTCAGACGGCCGAAAGGTGAGAGGCTGAACCGCAAGTACTGAAACTTAACAGTGAAACACGGTGGAGGATCCGTCATGGTGTGGGGATGTTTTTCCGGAGCAGGAGTTGAACCTATCGCCAAAATTTACACCATAATGGATAGATTTGTGTACAGAGACATACATATTGCGAAACAATATGCTCCCCTATGCGGAGGAATAAATGCCACTACCTTGGAGATTTCAACATGATCGGGATCCCAAACACACATCACTTGTAGTGAGGCAGTGGCTACAGGATAATCAGGTTGATGTGCTAGAATGGCCAGCTCAATCACCCGATTTAAACCCTATAGAAAATTTGTGGGAAATTGTAAAAAGACAACTGCGTGGAAGGCGGTTTTCAACCAAAACCCAACTGTTTGAAGCCGTTACTACCGAATGGGCTAAAGTTCCGCCAAATATCATAACAAACCTAGTGAGATCAATGCCAAAAAGATGCGCGGACGTTATAAAGAGTGGAGGATATGCCATCGATTATTAAACTTATAAATTTTTAAAAATTAGAATTACAATCTACGAGTTTTATAAAAAGTTGCTTTAGTTTTTTCCAGGTTATTTTTGTTATGTTGAATTTACAGTTTCATAATTTTTTTTTTAATTTTTTTGAAAATAATGTTAAGAATTCTTTGAATGAACATTGCTTAAGGATATTATAAGGTTTTCAAAAATATATTTTTATAACCATTCCGCCAAAAAATTGACTTTTTATTGACATTTTTCGACAAATAAACCAATTCTGGGAAGCGAGTTGCTTTAGTTTTTTTCAACACTGTATGTATATGTGTATATGTACAAGACCTACTAGCAGGCCCGCCGCTAGCCGCTTCAGCGCCCGCGTGCAAAAAAGACAATGCCGCCCCCTCCCTTATCTTGTTTTTTCTGACTGAGCTTGTTCTCTTCTCTTTAAGAAAGATCGATTGAAGGAGCATATTATAAATTAAAAATCTGAAATTTGATTACGTTATTTATTGATATCTCATACATTCAATAAAATTTATTAAAAAAACATTGAACGTCTTGTATTCGAGTAATTAATATTCAAAATTCAAGTAAAGTGTCGAGTAAAAATGATATTTAAACGTGGGAATTTATTGCACATAAAAATGGATTATTCTTTCTCCATAACTAGACATCAAAATGCATTAAAATTTGTCAATTTTTATTTATAGAATAAATTTGATTTCTATAGTACGGTCATTTGGTTCTAAAAAAAAAGGGGTTACCTGGAAAGTTTTCCGGGAGTTTTGAAAATTTGTAATTTTATAGATTTCGATGTGCTCTTTCCGAATTTCAACTTTGACACCCCGTATCTTTGCCGCTGGCGCCGCCATGTTGGAAAAATGGCGCCTAAAAGCAGTTTTTTGACAATGTCGAAATGAGAAGTTCGCGGGTTAATCGTGACAATGACGACGCAACTAATTGACTGGTTGTGCAACCATCCACCTTTTCCAGAATTAAAGTAAATCATGTCAATAAGCACTGGAATTATCGGAGATGAAATGATCAACTGTCACATGCCTAAAGAAATTGGTAGTGCTGGCATTTCTAAAATCATTGGCAACGATTTCTATACCGTAAAATTCAAACGGAACGACCGAATAAAATCACTTAGTATTTTGAATTCAGTCATCCGGATAGAAGGCGACATTGTCCCGATTAATCCTTTACGAATTTTCCAAAGAATGTGAATTGCAAAAGAATGTGAAAAGGAACTTGAAAATTTTCTTACGTACAAACTTGCTCCATTTCCCTTAACCCTTTTCAATGACGAAGGCATGCGCAAATGTATTAAATCTTCTATGTATAAGGCATTTGAGCAACATTCTGGAGATTTAAATTTTGAATATACGTTGTATATTATTGACGGAGGATACTTATTACACCGAGTCATTTGGCATCGCGGTGAATCGTTTTCATCCATTTGCAATAAATACGTTACCTACGTTCGTTCGAACTATACATCCAATGCCATTATCGTATTTGACGGATATCCGGAAGATGTAGCAAATCGTAGTACCAAATATGTGGAGCGATCCTGACGATCACGAAAAACTGCTTCAGTAGACATACTTTTTGACGAGACAATGATCCCAACTGTGTCACAAAATAAATTCCTGGGCAATGAGGCAAACAAGAACCGCCTCACTGGAATGTTGAAAAAAAAATTTGAGTCGGAAAGGAGATATTGTCAAAAAACTGCTCTTAGGCTCCATTTTTCCAACATGGCGGCGGAAGCGGCAAAGATACAAGGTGGCAAAGTTGAAATTCGGAAAGAGCACATCGAAATCTACAAATTTTCAAAACTCCCGGAACTCTTTCCAGGCAAAACTACCAAATGACTGGACTGCTATCTGCACTGAGAGACATTTTTAGTTACCACAACCATACGGCATCAAATAAATATATTTAGTTACTCCAACAATTTTTTCTGGTCATGAGAAGCATTTTTTGTTAATAACGACAACTAAATATATTTATTTGATGCCGTATGGTTGTGGTAACTAAAAATGTCTCTCAGTGTGGGGAATTTAATTTTACATTCTCTGTCCTTATACTATACTATTTTCAGAGATCGATCCATCTTAAGTGGTTTGAAACTGCACACGTTTTCGGTTTATCGGTTTATTTTTTAAGGAGATCAATACTTGGAATTGTTATGGCATTATAAAAAGAACCTAGGTGCAAATGATGGAAATGAGTTCGATAACGAGATTGTTGTGTTTGCCGCCCCCCTGAAAATGCCGCCCGCGTGCGGTGCACGCTCTGCACGCCTGCACCCAGCGGGCCTGCCTACTAGCATAGGATTACTTTGAATTGATATTAAACAATTAAGCACAATATCTCGATTGTTTTTATAGTGTGATTTTCGCGATAATATTATTTGCAAAAGACTTTTATTTTTATATTTTAAAAATAAAAGTCTTCAAAGACTTTTATAGAAAAACTGGAAAAATAAAAATCTTAAAAAGACTTTTATTCAAGACAGTAAAAAATAAAAGTCTTTTTTAACAATTATTTTTGATTTTAAAAGTAAAAGTCTTCAAATTGATGTTGTTTATACTGACTTCAGCAAGGCTTTTGATCGCGTTGATCACCATATCTTAATCACAAAACTCTTAAAATTCGGCATTTCTGGTTCTATCCTACATTGGATTAAATCATATCTCAACGGTAGAATACAAGTCGTCAGATTTCAAGGCCTTCTATCGAGGGACATCGAGGTAACTTCCGGCGTCCCTCAGGGCAGTCACTTAGGACCGCTTTTGTTTAACATATTTATCTCCGATTTGTCCGAAATTCTGATAAATATTCCACATCTCTTCTATGCGGACGACTTGAAAATATATTGTGCCATAAGATCCCATACCGATGTTTCTCTTCTGCAGTCGAAGCTTTATGAATTACAAGACTGGTGCCTCACCAATAAATTGCAACTTAACACCGATAAATGCCATGCAATTTCCTTCTCTCGTAAAAGTAATCTTCAGCAGCATGATTATTATCTTAACAATAGGGCATTGAATCATGTTGATAAAATTGTCGATTTGGGTGTAATCCTCGATAACAAACTAAATTTTAATCTACACTACGATAACATTACTGCCAGAGCCAATAAACTTTTAGGCTTCATAAAGAGAAGGGCTAAAGAATTCAATAACGTTTGGGTTACAAAAACCCTATTCTGTTCATTGGTACGCCCTATCCTTGAATATGCTTGCCCAATATGGGATCCTATATTTCAAGTTAGCAGTGACAGGATTGAATCCATACAAAAGCAATTTCTTCTCTTCGCCTTAAGAAATTTGCACGACCGCTATGACTATCGAAGCCTTCCACAGTATGAGACCAGGCTCAAAGTTTTGGACCTCCTACCCCTTTCATGTAGAAGAAAAATGATTATCTCTTGTCTCACTTTTGATATCTTAACTGGTAGCATCAAAGTACACTTCCTGTCGGACAGAATCAAATTCAACAATGAAGCTCGGCATACAAGACAAACGAAACTTCTGAAGGAATATTCCCATCGTACCAGGTATGCAATGAACAATCCGATTAATAGATGTTGTCTAGTGTTTAATAGCCTTAGTACCTGTTTCTCTCCTTCCTTAAACAAATCTTCCTTTAAAAGAAATGTCCTTTCGCATCTTAATCATTTACACTAACATAAATTTAAGTTGCTAGTATATATTGTCGTCGTGTTTTATATGACTTTTATTAGCTAAACCAATGTTAACCTAGTTTAAGTGTGCCTTGTTTGGCCGTTAATAAATAAATAAATAAATAAACAACATTTACTATTTGATTTTTTAAGTCAAAAATACAAATATAACAGTTATTTACGATCCCTGGTACGCACACAACTAACCGGGTGAAAATTTTGTATAAAGATGAAAGACATTGTTATTTCTAGACTTTGGTTGGGCGCACCTTGCCACATCGTAGCCGCTACGATGTAGTTCTTCCAGCGCAAATTCGCGAGACACTTTGTGTCAAAAAATGGTGATTTGGAGTGGCCTCCTCGTTCTCCGGATTTAACAGAACCAGACTTTTTTCTGTGGGGTAATTTAAAAAGTAAAGTTTATGCAAGTAAGCCGAAGATAATTGACGAACCAAAGCTAATATACGAGCCGAAATAGCTGCTATAAAGGTCCGGTTACACATGGCTTGCGCAAGTCAATTTGCGCAAGTGAATCGTTGCGTGTAATCGCAAATTTTTGGCTTGCGCAAGACGCAAATGTTGTTATTCATTATTTATTTAACAACTGGCTAATGTTAATAAGCAAATTATGTACCATTAATTACCAAATTAAAAATCTCGGAAAATAAATATCTAACGATATCTAATAGAGCCACCGATTCATTTTCACTCATTTTATTTGCACCAATTGACTTGCGCCAGTCAATTTGCACAAGCAGATCGTTGCGTGTAACCGGACCTTAACGCCCAAAATGTTCGCCAATGTTAAGCAGAATGCCAGAAAAAGAGCTGCTTTTTGCGTATCGAATGGAGGCGAGCATTTAATCGACATTGTATTCAAAAACTGATTTGAAATAAATGGAATAGAATATCCTAAATAAATCTTGTTCATTTGTCAAAATCGGCTTAAAAATGTCAGAGTTATTCAATGTTGAAATACCGAAGGTCTGGATTGCGTACTTCATATTCTTTCTTTATTAGGGGCACGATCTACTGTTTGAACGACAATCGAGGAGTATGCAAGCAGAGGCTAGTCATAGTTACGCTCGGTGACGTTACCAACTACGTGACTGCAACCACGTACGAAATGCTGTATACAAAATTCACACAACAACGAACTCCTCTCTCTTAACATAAAGCAAACCAAGCAATATTACTTCTTTGTGAAATTTGGATTTTTGCCATTTTTAGATGCAATTATTTTATAAAATGAAATAAAAAAATGGTGAAGAAGCCCATTGTGAGCAGAATACTATATTTGCTAACATTAATTCCTTTGGAATTCTGTTAATCTTAAACGTCTCAACTCGCATTGTTAAAAATTTTTTATTAAAATAATATTTGTTAACAAATTAATTAATAGTTAACAATAGAATTTACTGTTGTACAGTTTGACAGATTTTTGGAAGCAAGGCAACAACAAACACTAAAGCTTTTTAAGAGTAAAGGCCCAACTATAATGCACATAACAAACGCACGTCAGTCGACGTGCGTAAATATCAAACTTTCGTCAAACGTATAATGGTTTGTGTATACGGAAAGTTTTCACAAGTTTAAAATTATTAAAATGCATAAATATTATTCATTGACTATTAAAACTTGGCTATTAATCTTTGCATATTAAAAACAATCATGTTTATTTTCAGTTATAATAAATTTCTCATCAAAATCACTCCGATAAATTTGAAGCACAACATTTTCCATACTCTTTTTTGTTTAAAACCCACAAAACAACAACAACAAAAATCAGCTGTCATCAATTTAACTACAAATTCACACAAAACGTACGTTGAGCGCGATTCTTTTCGCATTTTTACGTTTAACGAAACTTAACGAAACAAAATATGACCGACGTACGTCGAATATGGCCTAACCCATTAATTTCCATGAGAGCGCCCAGATGACGTGCGTTTCTTACGTGCATTATAGTTGGGCCTTAAAGGCCCAGACATCCAGATTTTCATCAAACCCATGCTCGCCATGAGTTTTGATCGGCCGACCGCCACACAATCGATAGTTTTGGTTGTACATCCGCACTTCGATGTACATCCATTTTGACCGTGTATGGGGGCCTTAAGGGTGAAAAGTAAGCTTAAAGGTGAAAAGTTTTCCGAATACATAAGGTAGTTGACGATATTGCCCCATTTCATTAGTAAGACCCAGACATAAGACCCATTTTAAAAAACTGATAAAGCATACCTCATTTAAGTATCGCTTTGCTCATTACGGGGAAATCCCTCTATTGGTATACCCCTCATTTGGCAAATGAGGCCCACACGCTACATGAGGCTGCCACCTATAAATTCTAGTCGGGTAGCAATGTTAAAAACTGATACAAAACTAACAAGGTTTCAAGTGAAGACGGTATGCCTGCGGAGCTGCAGTTATATGTATGTATATAAGGGGCCTAAGGTAGCCTTGGGGTTAAGGAGCTCGACTACAATAAAGATCCGTGGTTTGATTCCACGCAGTGTCATGGGCATTCGTTTTTCTACTTCTCCCAGCTAGGTAATATTCTTTAGTATTGGATAATCAGTAGTATTGGAGTCGGTGGAATAAAACCACATGTTGGCGTTGTCCGTTCTTCTACTCTTTTCTTTAACTGTACTCAATGACAGAACCGTCAACAGTAGAATGGTGCTTTACCTCTGAGCGCGCTAGAAGAAAAAAGAAAGGATATCCGCAGGTGGAACGGCTTTCCGGTGCGACTGAAGAAGAATCTAATTAGCAAGGGTGCCACAGCGAGATAGAACAAACCAACACTGAAAGTATAGAGTAGGCTAAGATTTTCAGAGCCTTTTACAATTTATTATATTCAAAAAAAAATCACCTTGTTCTTGGCGCCATTTATAAAACCTTGTCAAAAAAGTGTCATCTATAAAAGTTGTATATCTTCACAGGAAAAATAGGAACAATGTCTAAAGCCAGTGGTCATTAACAAAAACGAGCGGTTTTCAAACTTTACACGTTTTTACTTTAGTGAAAAGTAACAACTGCAAGTTAATCAATTTAATTAATCTTTTATAATAGAATTTTTGTTCATAAAGTTTGATAAAGCAATACTAATGAATGGTCTATGTTTCATTTTACTTTATACTCTTCCAAAGACTAGAAATCATCGAGCATGCATATTTTAAAACAAATAAACCAACGGCGGTCATGAAGCTACAACAGTTATCAACTTCTAGTCTGTTTCTTTAAAAAGTAATTGAAAAAGTAATTAACGGCAATCGACAACAGTTTCGATTATATTAAATAAACTCACGATAGAATTGCAATATTTTATTGATTAAAGAATTTTCACAAATAAAAAAGTTCACTTGTAGCAACAAATGCCAAATTACAGATCAACTGTTACAAAGAAATACATACAATTACAATTTTAATTAGTAATCTAACATAAATCAGAATTTCTCACATAATATTCGTGGGATTGGGTTGTGTTTTTCTTAATCCGTACACCGTTTCTTCCCTTCGTAATAAGAGTTGATTCGTTGTAGTGAATTGTCTGTATGGGCTCGTCATCTTCTACAGAACCCGAGTTATAACCGTAACGCACAGGAGCCTGGTTACCAAAAAGAAGATCGCTTTTAATTTATCGACAGGAATCAATTTTAAGGAATAGCTTACCTTTGTATTGTCTGGTCTAAGTACCACGCTTCGGCTATCATTAGGATATTTTGGTGAAACTGACCTAAGCGATTGGTTTCGTGGCGACCTGCCGCCGACTCTCCTTTGCGGATTTGCCAAAGTATTACGTGAAGATGGATAGATAGTGCTGGCGCTCGAGTCAAAGTAGGCTCTGTCGGAGGCGGAGCTCATATCCGTGTAGCTGCTGTTATGGGATGAATCTGGGTTCTCGAATTCATGGTAATAATCATCATCATCTGGTTCATAAAATGTTGAAGATACTAATCGCCCTATTTGAAATATATTTAAAGCAAAATATTAAAAGTTAAAAAAGTTGCGACTGTGACTTACTTGAATTGCTCATTTTGGCGATTGTAACAGTAAATGAATATTAAACCTCTAGACAAAAATAAGAACAAAAGACGTCTATCCGCACTAAAGTCCACACTTGGTCTGCGAGGAGCATTGATATATTAAATCCTGTTCGGCATACGCTTTACTGTTGTGCATAAGAGTGCTGCCAGAGTTGGATTTTCGTCTTCTTTTGAAATGTAGTAAAAATATACTCTTAAAGAAAGTACTATCTACTAAAAAGTAGTAGCTTTTGAGAAGCTAAAAATGATTTGGAATAACGTTTTATTGATAACTAATATCGGTGAGACCCAGGGCATAGCCAGAACCTTTGTTTGGGGGTGTTTTATGTATAAAATTCTATGGAGAGATGGATCTTCAGCCAGTCTCTTTCTTCGGACTCTTCTTCGTCTGAATCAAGAGGGAGGGTTCAAAGTGGTTGGCACTGGCATGAGAGCACTCGTTGTTTTTTTTTGGCTTTACCGGATAACCACTGCTAGATATGTTGCATCTGAAGGTGAACTCTCAGTGAAGGGACCTGGTCAAAAAATTCTGCAGCTGAATATTGCAGAATGACCGCGTTCTGCGTTTATGACCAGGCCCAATGTTGTCGTGTAGGAACTTCGTTGGAAAGAGGGTTACGTAGTGAGACCATGTTGGTTTTACTTTTGTACGATTAAGATACGCATTGCGTTTATCTCAAATCGTTCTGACTGGTCCCATGTTCTTTCCCATACAGAGCCATGAGAAACATGTTTCCTTCTTCGGCAATCCTGTCCTGGTTGTGCACGAAGGTCTTTTGAAAGCATCAATGATTGGCTGCAAGTTACTGTTCTTCTGCAGGACTTTGAGAAATTTCAGTTTCTCTCGATTGAATAAAGCAGAAGTGGGCACTTATCGCATGCGGCAACAATATATGCGCTAATAGGGTTTTGTCAGCAGCAAGATAAAGATTGCAGAGGGTTTGAGACACCATTGAGAAAAGCATCTAGACTCGCTCAGATCGAAAATGAAATGAAAATATACAAAGTGATGATACTTGGAATATGTGATAACAGGTAACCGTCAAAATGTAAAAAGTTAATCGGTCAATTTATTTACCAGCTGTCTTTGGTTATGAAGTTATGCCCGAGTAGCATTTTGTGACACTTTCAATCACAAACGCACATGCGGAGACGGAACAGAAAGCGGACACGACAAAGGACACTTTCTATTATAAGCTCGAAAACGCGTATGACACTGCCCCTTCCAATGACATAAAAATGGTGATAGGAGACCTCAACGCCAAAATTGGAAGAGAGAACTGGTACAGACCGACCGTCTCCACGAAACATCCAACGATAACGGGCAACATGTTATCGACTTTGCAATGAGCAAAAATATGATCGTCAGTTCAACATATTTCCCAAGAAAAGACATCCCCAAATACACCTGGCAATCTCCCAGCGAAAGATACTGCAACCAAATAGACCATATACTTATAGACAGAAGGGCAGCCTCCAGTATCCTCCAAGTAAGATCATGTAGAGGTGCTAATTGTGAATCGGACCACTTCCTAGTTAAAGCTAGATTCAAATGTCAGCTGTCCACTCAAGGAAAAAGAAATAACAAACAAAAGAAATTTGATGTTGACCGTCTCCAAGAACAGTCTGTATTGGAGAGATATCAGGCAACACTAGCAGAAAGGATAGGTCCAAACATAAATAATTCAGACACGGCAGAGGGGAAATGGATAAGACTGAAGACGACTCTGACAGATGTCACGAAGCAAACTGTAGGCTACAAACGCGCACGCAGAGCCAGTGAATGGTACGACGAGGAATGCAAAGCAGCTATAGAGGCCAGAAATAAAAATAGAAAAATATACATAGAGAGATCGACGAGAAGCAAAAATTTGAACTACGAGGAAACGAGACGAACACCGAAAAACATTTGTAAGAAGAAGAAAAGACAATTCCTCAACAATTACATCTTGAGGGCAGAGGAAAACTTTAGACAAAACAAAAGGCGAGAAGCATACAAGGAAGTAAACTTCTTCAAGAAATGCTTTAAACCCTCCTCCGCTATGTGTAGAACAAAAGAAGGCACTATAGTCACAGGCAGCGAAGATGTAAAGAAAAGATGGAAGGAATTTTTCAGCGAGCTGCTGAACGAAAATGAAAGCATCATACGTGTACCAGAACCACGTCTACAACATAACGATGACACCAGAGAAACAAATGTACCAACCATGGAAGAAGTACAAAGTGCCATAAGAGCCTTAAAAAATAACAAATCTCCAGGAATTGACAACATCTCAGCAGAGCTGATAAAACAAGGAGGCGAACCGCTTTCAGCAGCTATACACGAACTACTACGCTGCATATGGAGGAATGAAAAAATGCCTGCAGAATGGGAGCAAAGCATTATCTGCCCAATACACAAGAAAGGGGACAAATTCAACTGTGCAAACTATAGAGGCATATCTCTTCTAAGCACGGTATACAAACTAATGACAAACATTATCAAAGCCAGACTGGAACCTTATGCAGAAGCCGCAATAAGTGAGTACCAAGCTGGATTCCGAAAAAATAGGTCAATAATGGACCAACTCTTTTCAATAAGGCAGGTCCTCCGAAAATGCTGGGAATACAACATTGACGTGTATCAACTTTTCATCGATTTCAAACAAGCATACGACAGCATCGACAGGGAAAAAATGTATGGGACTTAATAATCACCCCGAAAACAGGTGTTAGCACCGTCTTCAAAAGTGATTCTTCTTTCTAGATCCATTCCGATTGGATTAATGTTGTAAAGAATTACAAAAATATTTTTTCAAAAGTGATTCTTCTTTTTAAATCCATTCTGATTGGATTAGTATTGTAAAGAACTACCAACAATTATTTCATCCTTTTTTGTGCATCACGGTATTTATGTCCTATATTAGAAGAGCTGCAACGAGTTAATAAAGCATTTCAGGCCAGAAATGCTGATCCATGTAAATTATTTAAGGATTTATCCATGCTTGTCGGGTTCTTGGTCACTAAAGTTGTCATACCACGCCCGAATATTGATCCCCTACCAATAAATTTGGACAATTGTTTCGGTCCAAGGCCATACCTTGGCTATGCATTTGAATCAAAGATACGCGATATGAGAGAAAGGAATCTTATAAATCAAGAAGCTGAAAATGATCTGCGGCGAAGATGTGTTAATTTTATTTTAAAATTAATACACCAAATACGTTGTAGGTAACAGACGTCTTTCTTTGTCTATGGCCACTATACGCATTTTTATTCACTTACATACTATTAGACCGGAGCTCGCGACAAAAATTTATGTCCAATTTTATTCATCGGGAAACCTTGTATATTCGATAGAGTACGTTCTTACCATATTAAAAAGTCATTTCTTACAACTGGATGGTGGGACAACACCAGGCCCGGCTCTAGCGGTGCTGGCGCCTTGATGCAACTTTCTGCTAAGCGCCCTTTATAGGAAATTATGACAGACATTTTTTTCTTCAATAAAAAATGAAAATATTAACAGGACAGGAACACATAAAAAACTGAAAAGAAGAATTTTCAATTAAAGAAAAGGGGCCATCCATAAATTAAAATTACGTCACACGTTAAGGGGGAGGGAGGGGGTCGACGAAGTGTGACATTGTGTGACAAGGGGTGGGAGGGGTCCTAAATTTCGTGACGTCACATTTCAAAATCTAATATATCTAAGTACAGTAATACCCTTCTTTACGCAAGGGATACGTTCCGCAAAAACTCGCGTTAAGTGAAATTCTCGTATAGGGAGTTGCGTTTAAGCATAGCCAAAAGTCAGTACAAAATGCAAATCAATTCGATTCGTCCTCAAAGAATTGCTGCTAGACGTGCCAGAGAAATTCTTTGTTTGGATGATGACGATTATGCTATACGGTTGGATGAAGAAGATGTTGACACAACGAATGTTCCTGACATTAACAACCCAAACGAGAACGAAGTGACTGCTATGCCAGTTATATACCGGTTCTACACGTTCAACTTTTTCATTCAATTTTTCGATATTCGAACTGTCAGATTTCTTGACTTGAACGAAACCGGTGTCCACATACGCACTCAACATTTTCTTTCAACTTATAAGTACAGTTTAAAAAATGGGGTCATCCGAGTCGGAAGAAGAACTCGTGATCGCAGTCGCCGCTGCGTGTTGCGGTCTTATTCTCCAAAATTCTGAAACTGATGAAAGTGCAAAAACAAAACGAAAATGGATCGAGGAACGGAGGAAAAATAAAGAGAAACGAAATTCTTTCCATTTTTTACAGTATGACTTAATATAAGGTTAACCGATAAGAAATCGTATAAAATCCGACACTTTTAAAAAAAGTTGAAGTCCTGGTTTTGACTGGAACGAAAATTTTTGGCCAACTTTTAGTTGCCTTCAATTGTCGCATCACGACGAGTCTCTTTCTAACTCTACATGCGAGCGAAAGAGAAGGAACTTCCTAATTTCGAATAGTTGAATGAAAAGTTGAACGTGTAGACATGCTCATAAATAACTTAAAGGAGTGGGTTCAAAGTCCACGGACTCAAAATAATTAAGTTTGCATCTTTCATTAATATAATTATTCGTACTAGTATCGCCCATTGGTCGAAATTCGCCCCTACCTCATTTCCATAGCTCAGTAATAATTTAATTGAACTATTACCACAATTTCTCTATCAGTTCTAAAAAATAACAAAAAAATTGTGTAGTGTAATTCAAAACTACATTATCATCTAAAATCGCATCTTTGAACAAAACTTTCTTCATTTATCGTGATATATTTTGATAATAATTTCCACTTTGTTTTATTATTTTTGTTTAGTTTTTTAATTAATATTTGCCGGGGCGTTAAAAATCTCCCCAGAAAGAAAAACCTTTTCAACATAATCATAATGCCGCTGACATACATACATACATATATCGCACTTCGGCAAGAAAAGTGGCACAACTCAAAAATATACTGTTTTGAGTTATTGCCGCCAGGTGACTGTTGGCATTAAATTTTGCTTTCAGCTGTGGCTCATGAAACTTAGTCGATTCACAAACCTTAATAATAAATTTTTATATTCGCCTGTTCATATGCTAACCGTAATTTCTACTCATTTTATCATTTTATATTGAAATGAGATAAATCATATTTATACTGAAATGAGATAAATGAATAATTCTTGTTTTGTGCACACCTTTACGACTCCGATTTCCATATAAAACCAGTTTGAGCAAAATCGGTTTAGTAGAAGTCGGTTAAAGTGCTGTACAAAAAAAGTGCTTGCGTATTAATATATAGATTTTGTTTTGTTAATTTTTTCAAATGTTTGATTTGATGTTGATTTTGTTAAAAAATAATTTAAATGGAAATAAAGCTAATTTCGGAACTGCTGTTTTAATTTAATAATTTCTAGATGTAAAATTTTAAAATATGTGACGTCACACTAGGGAGGGGGGAGTCTCACAAATGTGACCAACTGTGACAAGGACGGGGGAGGGGTAAAAAATCATGAAATTCTTGTGACGTAATTTATGGATGGTCCCAAATGTCATTTTATCTATCAAAAGCTTTTTTTAGAAAACGTAGGCCAACTGTATGTAGCGGAAGCCGACGATGGAAACAAGCCACTGCAGCTGCATTCGAAGCTGCAAAAACCGAAAATCTATTATTTTCACATTTCCATCGCCAACCCAATTTTTTGATATTAAGGCTCTTTTACATCCCAAGCGAAAAGTGGAGACGCAAATTGGAGCTCTTTTATCGCACAGGATTTTGTATGCTTTTCTCTCCGTCTGGAATCCACGTTCGTGCAACAGAGAGAAAAACATACAAATTTCTGTACGATAAAAGAGTTCCAATTTGCGTTTTCACTTTGCGCTTGGGATGTAAAGGGTTCTTTTTTAGTTACGAAAAAAATCGAATCGGAATAAAACGCGGACAAGGCCAACAAAGTATTGTTGGTTTTTTCAACAAATCAAGAACGTATGAATTGGGGTGCGGTCAAAAAGTCAGCTAAATGCGCATTCACTTGATGTTGAATTCCGAAAATGCGCAGCTGATTTGCAGTCACAGTCAAATTAAACCAAACGCGGGCAATTTGTTTACAGTGGTTATTGCTCATTGGCTGATGGACGACTAAATGCACTGAATGTGCATTTAGCTGACTTTTTGACCGCACTCCTTGAAGGTGAGAAACTCTGTATTTTGAGTTTACACTTTACTGACAGTAGGGCATAAGGCGAGGAGGGGTTAGATGGTCGGTGGTTGAAGGGTCAAAGGGGTGGTTGTTTTGGGTAGCCGTTGGGTGGACTACAAGAATAAATTGTATGACATTCAGAAATCTGTTTTATCCCTCTAGCCCCTTGGCGTTGTTGTTGGGGGGGGGGGGGGGTGAGGTTTTGAGGCCTTGTGCCCATTGAGCCTTTTAATCTAGATGTTGAGAACTATAAACCTGCTCAACAATTTTCTTAATGATTTCCTTTCAAGCTTACAGATACTTCTCCCTGGATTTGCCGCAACTGAAAAAGTAGATTACTTGGATCATCTTGCCCCATACTTCAATGATCGAGTATCAAAATTCGCTGTAAAAGCTGAATATAAATTGTGGTATGAAAAATTATTAGAACTCGAGAAAGATGCCGAGGTTTTGGAAGTTTTGGATTTTTGTGACCCGAGCAGATTTCCAACAATCAAATATCTTTAAACAGTTTGGACGACTCTTAAGTCGCATACAGACGACCAACTTGGGTTGTCAACCTGTTGTGAACAGAAAGTGTACACATGCTTCAACTTGTTGTCAACCAGTTTGCAAACATCATTTCATTTTCAGTTTTTGATTACAAAGCACGCTGATGTTCAATGTTCAAGCTCACGATTTAAAATGATATTGCCCACTGCAATTGTCAACGTCACTACAGACGCGCTAACTGGTTGGCAAAATGGAAACTCCGCCTACCAAAAATCTAAAAATTTTGAACTTGCATCAACCATTTATCAACGGTTCTTTCAACCATAAACACGACTACAGACGTGCAACTCGTTGACAACTACGCCTAGTTGACAACCGGTTGAAAACCCAAGTTGATCGTATGTAGGCCGCTTTACGGTCACAACGGAAAGTGTGGAAAGGTCATTTTCGACACTGAAGAGAATCAAAACTTACTTTCGAAACTCAACCGGCAATAGGCCCCCATCCACGGTCAAACAAACCATCTTTGTGGCCAACATCGAAAAAATTCTAAGTGTGCGTGTATAAAATACAAGTTTTCGAAGTTGGCCGCTGTTTGAAGAAAATATTCGTCTGGTTTAATATTTCCTTCAAACAGCTTAAATGTGTGTGTGGATTTTTTATGTGTGCCATGTAAAGCATATGAAAGTTCGTTTTGTTTACAGGAATTGTCGCTCGGGATGTTTGAAGAAAGTTTCGCTCGTTGATGGCCAGCAAAAGTCAAAGCATAAATGTGTGCGTTGTTTGTCGAAAATTGGTTTGATGATTTGTTTGACCGTGGATGGGGGCCTAATGAGAGAGTCGCCGTACTGTCTATCCATGGGGACTTCTAGGCTATTGAAAATGTCTTTGAGAAAGGAACAATTGCGTTCAAGCATTTTTATGGTTTAATATGTTAGCTTGGCACCTAAATATGCTAAAACCACAAAGTGCCCCCCTTTTTTATGGGTGCGTTTTTGAGCGGCCACCCTAAGTACCCCTTTTTAAAGTTTTTCAAAATAACTCGAAAACAAAGCGGAATTCGAGATTTTTACTAAAATACTTTTTTGTAGAAAATTAAATTTCCCATCAAAATGCGTTTTTTAATTTTTTTTACTATTTGTAATTCAAAGAATAATCGAAAAACGAAACCAAAATTTTTCGAAAAATCACGTTTTTTTTCTTTTTTTTATAAATTTGCTTATAACTTTTTTTACGGCATCCTGGGTATACATAAATGTTCACAGAAACGAAAGGTTTTGAAAAATTGAAGAAATTGCATTTTTTAAAATCTCCGTACGACCAACGGCGACCCAGAGATAGCCATTTAAAGGTGACCATTTTAAGCCATTTTCAAAATTATTTGCTCTTAAACATTTTTTCTTTTAATTTTCAGCAAATAAATTTGATTTTGTGCAATAAAACAGCAATTTCAAGGTAATTTAACAAAAATACTAATTTTTTTCCTGAAGGCACAAAAAACAGAACATTATATACATAAGGGCAGAGCTGGACTGGCCTACCAAGCTACCGGGAATTTCCCGGTGGGCCGTGCCGAATGTTAAATCAAAAATGTTTCCTCTAAATAATTTTTCCTTAAAAAAAATAAAATTTTCCCACGAAAAAAAAAATTTCAAATTGCAAGCATATCACAATTTCTTTAAAGAACACAAATCTCGCGGTCTCCAACGAAATTTCCAATTAGTTTGTTGAAGACTGTTATTTAATAAGGATTGTGTAGAATTTAAAAAAAATCTAAAAAATTCAAAATGTCAACGAAACGACGAAAACAAGAACTTTTAAATGCCTAGTATAAAACTTTTCCGGTAGTGAAAGTTGAAATTTTAGTTAAAAAAAACCCAAAAATTTAACTTTAACGACTCATAACTCTGCAAGTTAATAGGTTTGGTAGTACCAAAACTGGTGCCTAAGTAATCCTGAGAGAAGCTAGTTCGAATAACCATAAAAGACTCGTCAGACTTGACCGAAAAGGCAAATTTCTTTTTCAGTAAATGTAGGACGTGGAAAAGAGTTTCCCGTCCAAAAATTGGTGATCTAAGGATTGAAAAAAATAGTGATGTTGGAAAAGGGTAACGTAATTTTTGCACGGGTTTTAAAGAATGCTCGGATTTTGTTGACAAGTGACGTTTTATGGGGAAGCTATCGGAAGCTGAATCCAGAAAAGTTATTTTCATTTAGAACCGGTTTCATTCCATCGAGTTTATTAGATGGTGCTTGTGGCTCTTGGCCGAAGTCTTTTCAAAAAAGGGCTTGACCGAATGTTATGAATTTTTTTCCAAAGCACGTTTTCGTTAATGTGCTTTGATCGGCGTCCCAACGAAACCGATATCATTTTTGGTTTTGCGCGATATCGTGCGGGTACAAAAATCACGTACGTCGTTTAAACAAAAAAACGGCTCAACCGAATTTTATGAAAATCATTTTAGATCAAGCTTTAGTTAATACGCTTCGATCGGCACCTCAACGAAGACGATATCTATTTTGGTTCGTCCAATATCGTGCAGGAAAAAATTACTACGGACGTACGCACAAACACACCTACACATACACAAAGTTCTTCTCATAGTTATGCTTAAAGAAAATCCTTTGAAAGCAAAAAAGAACTTTACTTGATTGTTAAAACAAAATGTATGGAAATGGGCCGAAATTTTTGAATTTCCCGGTCCTAAATTCATTCTCAGTCCAGCCCTGCATAAGGGCCCCATACACTACAAGGTTTTATGCGTACAAACAAGGCGTTCAAACAAAGATTGACAGTGTGTGGTGAATTTGGTTTTTGGTTTTATGTTTGTCACAAGTTTGTCCCAAATATCAAAACGTTTTGATTTTTTCGTGGTTTTATCTGACAGTTCTCTCCATAACATAAAAAAAGTCTGCTCTGGTGTTGTTTATTTTGTTTCGGTGTTTTTAGTATTTAGCTGTATTTATTTATTTAGTTTTGCTGTAAAACCTTATAGTGTATGGGCAGGCTTAGCGTACAAACAAGTTTGTCACAAAGACTGCGGGACATGTTTGTACGCCAAAAACCTTGTAGTGTATGGAGCCCTATAGATACGTAAAGAAGTTTATTCTTCAATATTCATTCTTTCGATGGCTATATCAACTTCAGTATCAATATCCTTATCGACATCTTCTTGGGACATTTCAGGGACATTTGTATTTTCGCAATCAGTGCCTGGATATTCCAATTAGTGTGACAGCCTTTTAAACATCCACATGGAATTTTTCGTAGTAGAGATTCCGGTGCAGGAGGCATAGTCATTACAATCGGCATCAATCCATTTTGGGTTATCTTCCAACCCCATTGAAGGGTATTCAATATATTTCCGTTCCATTGTTGGATTTGAAAATATGTTCTCTGTCCGTGTAATCTTACAGTATCAGCTGTTGGGGGTAACTGCGATAGCGTAAACGTTACAATCTTAAATAATCGTTTAAACGATCATAAGCGACATTTGGCTAAGCACGTATCGTTTGATTTAGGGTCATATAATAAAGCTACAATTGATTTACTTGCCAACACTATTTCTTCTTGTTTAGCATTGTCTGTTAAAAAAACCTTGGCATGCGTATCTAACTTTACAAAAATTTTTATAAAAAAAGGCACGAATTTTTTTCTTCCAACTTTTAAAAACGATGATGTAGTATCGCAAACACTAAATGCATGTATAAATCCCATGAAACTCTGATATTGTTGATATTGAAAGCTGTTTAGGCTGTACAATTTTGCATCAAATCACACAAAGTCCTTCGAAGTTAAAATATTGATGTCCTCTGCTTGGTACAGGGGATGGAGCATTGTTGTCGCTTTCTTTTCTTTTTTTAGCTGACGCGACTTGTAATAGATAACGTACTTGTATACTGTTTTCACCAATTAAAAACTGGTGTTTTCCATCATCTCTTTCAATACTTGCAGCAGCTACAGTTTGAATACTTTTTTTTGTAACAATCTGTTTGTTTCACTATTTATATTTTTCGAACAAAAAAACACGTTTCCATTTTTATCTCCTAGAGATTAACTAA
Organism: Thereva nobilitata; assembly: GCA_963855945.1. NCBI lineage: Eukaryota > Metazoa > Arthropoda > Insecta > Diptera > Therevidae > Thereva > Thereva nobilitata. The sequence goes on along the minus strand of OY979694.1, from coordinate 193,244,598 downwards.
ACAACACTAACACCGCACGAAAATGTGATCTGTTTTTGGGTTAATAGAATGTTAATGCCGTAGGACTCACACTATTTAATTCTGGGGATTTTCGATTTTAACACGCTATAAAAATTATTTTAACTGATTTCATCAAAAAACGAGACAATAATTGCAAAAATAGAATTAGTTTTTTATTCCACAAATTTCTTAGCATACCTTTATATAAATTCATTGTATTTTTTGCCTAATATGTATATTTGGAATATAGAGATAGAAAACACCGACTTCAACAAACAAAAAATGTTTTAGAGCAAATAATTTAAAAAACGGCTCAAAATGGTCAACTTTAAATGGCTATCTCTCGGCCATCGTTGGTCGTACGGAGATTTTAAAAAATGCAATTTCTTCAATTTTTCATAACCTTTCTTTTCTGTGAATATTTACGTATACCCAGGATGCCGTAAAAAAAGTTGTAACCAAATTTATAAAAAAAAAGAAAAAAACGTGAGTTTACGAAAAAATTTGGTTTTGTTTTTCGATTATTCTTTGAATTACAAATGGTAAAAAAAATTTAAAAAATGCATTTCGATGGGAAATTTAATTTTCTACAAAAAAGTATTTTAGTAAAAATCTCGAATTTCGCTTTGTTTTCGAGTTATTTTGAAAAGCTTGAAAAAGGGGTACTTAGGGTCCCCGCTCAAAAACGCACCCCTAAAAAAGGGGGACACTTTGCGGTTTTAGCATATTTAGGTGCCAAGCTAACATATTAAACCATAAAAATGCTTGAACGCAATTGTTCCTTTCTAGCCTTTAATTTTGGACATTTTCAATAGACTATTAGGTGTTGATCCGAATGAGGTTCTCGAGATTATGGCAGCAAAGAAATTTCGAAAAATAAATTTTTGAAATTTTTACTTTGATCAACGTCATTTGATTGACAATAAGCAAGCTGTGTTTCACTTTAATTAATTCTACTTCAATAATAGAATTATCCATGCAACCCCCCCCCCCCCCCCAACGAAGATTTTTAACTAAATTCTCGTTGATTTGAAACTGTGAAGCTTGCGGCGTGAAGTATGCAGCGCCGAATGTGTTTTGGACCTGAATTCGAAAATCGCCGACCTTTCATCTCTCATTTAAAAAAAATAAAAATTTGAAAAAATTTTAAATATAAAAAAAATTTAAAATGACCTGTGGATTTTAACGCCCTTTGTTCGCGTGGCGCCCCGATGCTTTGCATCTTTTGCTTCATCGGTTAAGCCGGGCCTGGACAACACCTGGTGGAAGATGGAAAAGTAAATCAGAGATTTTGGCAAATCTTATTCACCTTGAAATTAATTTGTTAACACAATTTTAATTTCAGAGCGGTGTAAGAACTCCTTTGGTCCGTGTTCAAGCCGTAAGAACTTTTTTTTATATTATTTATAGTTCAAACTTACCTCTCACCTAAATTTTAAGTTGAATAATATTTGACAATACCCTTGTGAAATATTTATATTGTTGAGAGGCTGTAAGAACTATTTTGTCCCGCTTGCCAGGTGTAAGAAATGTTTTTTCATACATTATTTGTTAAAAACTAATTAACAAATTAATTTCAAGGTGAATAAGATGTAACAATGACCTCTTTGAAAGTTACATATTCGTAATGGTTTTCTGTCTCAATGTCCCGCTGACCGAGTTCGGCATTATTATACAACATTCTTACTCGATTGGAATAACTAATTATATTAATATGGCGGTGAATAAAATCAGACAATGTTTTTGTCGCGAGCTCCCGGTCTATATCATTTTTGTTCCAGATTACCCGACAACATTGAAGTGCTACAGAAAACCGAATGACTGTCATGTATTAAAGGTTCACAATGAATCTTTAAGTCCTTTATTGACCCACTTGCATTATTCAGATGATGTCATCTCTTTAATAGAAATGCGACCAATCTAACGAAATGGCAAAACGTAAGTAATACATTTGACTTTTGATCAGAGGTGAAGGAATATGAAGACGCAGCCGGCACAAATCCATTCAAAAGGCCCATTCAGATACAGCAGCAGCAGCGGCAGCAAACTGTTCCTATTGGCTAATGGTGGTAACATGACAACCAAAGCAGCAGCGATTACTAGTAAAACTAAACTTGCTGCCGCTGTTGCTGCTGGATCTGAATGGGCCTAAAGAATTATGTGATTTTGCCTTTTCAGTTTTGTTATTGCCATATTCAAATGCCAGTGGTGGAACGGGTTTTTAGTTCATGAACGGAGTAAAATCCAAACTAAGAAATAAAATGACTTATGATTAATGCAGTTCTGAACATACGTACAGGATTAAAAGGACTTGACAAAACCTGCTTCACGTACAATTTACATGACAAAGTGATCAATAAAATAGGTACAATGCAAAGTTATAGTGAACCTTCGACCTCTGCAGCTGCCACGGCAACACAACCAGAACAAAATGAAGATGGTTTGGAAATGTTTGATTTCTTAGATGTAATTTAGACATAAAAAAGAGAACTCTTAAATAGTGAAGCGATTTATTATTTCAACGGAAATTTGACGATTTTTACAACACGCTTAGGGCCGATTCACAATGAACGCTTCAAGCCTCAAGCTTCAAGCATCGGGCCTTAGCGGAATTCTAAATTTTTTTTTGGCAACGCTGTCCTACGCTACATATTGGTTTTGGTTAACCGTTACAGGACTACATCTTCGTAAGATTTTCCTTTTGAAGGCTTTGAGATGACGACGGTCTGTTTGCTTAGTTAATATCCAAGCCTCAGTCTATTAAAACTATTGATCTAAAAATATTAATCATTTTAATTATTAGCTTTAACACAGAACGGCAAAGCCTAGATTCTAGCCTTGGCAACGTTATCAGTAATATTACGCGGTCTGCAATACTAAAATTGCCATTGGAACAAATATTTCTTGTATAGTCGCCGCTAAGAATTTTTTATCCACTTTCTTGCAACTGTGGCAACATTGGTACGCTGTCTTCCTACTTCCTTTGTTTCATGCTGCAGTAGGATCAACGTGGAGGAATTTGGTTGCTGTTATAGTCTGCCGCTGCTAGCCTCGATCGCAAGTGGTCAGTTAGAAATCGTGTTAATGCAATATTTGTATTTAAAAATAGCACTGGAAAATGCCTGGCAAAGTAGCAAGTGAGAATTTTCTTAATCTTTCGTTATTTTGATGCTAACAAAAATTCTTTTTCAGAAAACGCAAAACAGGATGCCAATGGCATAACGAAATCAGATAGAGCGGGACTTGTGTTTCCCGTTAGTCGTATACAGCGCTATCTAAAACGGGGTCAATATGCGGAGCGTATTGGAGCTGGAGCTCCGGTTTATGTTGCAGCCGTTCTTGAGTACCTAACAGCTGAGATCCTGGAGTTGGCTGGCAACGCATGTATCCAAAATAAAAGATCTAGAATTCTGCCACGGCACATTGAACTAGCAATTAGGAAGGACGAAGAATTCAGCAAATTTATGGCAGGAGTAACAATCGCTTCAGGCGGAGTATTGCCACACATTGAAAGTGTTTTGCTGCCGAAACCTTCAAAGAAACCAAAATCACAGGAATCCACTCAGGAATATTAGTTTGTAACGGGTTTTGAGTACGTTCCGTTTTATTTCAGTTCAGGTCGCTTGGCCTATTGTAGTACACCTCTATATGTCATACATATTTGTAGTAGCACTGTGTTATTAGTATTTTTTTTTAATTATTGTTTTATTTTGTAAAAAATTTTGTTTTGTTTTCAGTTTATATTTATTGTTTTTAATTGAATTATAATAGTAATAAATGTATGGATGAATAAAAATAAGTTCCCAAGAGATTCCGCCTTCATTAACTGCCTTATTAACCCTTTGAGTACCGGAGAATTTTTTCCATGCATGCGAAAAATACCGGGGTTTTTTTTTAATGTGAAAGTCAAAGTGGACGGGTCCTGATAGGCTTTGATTAGACGAACAAAAAATCGTATGGGTGGTGGGCGGAGTCGCAACTATTTAGCCGCTAGTTCGTTATCAATTTTTTTTGTTCGAGTTTTACATATCATATCGCAGTTTTGAAACCGTATAACTTATTTACATGAATAAGGTAGCAGTGTACGCAGAATACTCCCACCTATTTACAAGGCCCCTATTCCCATAGTCACGTCACCCATTGAAAAATGTGACAAACCAATTTTCGTATTCTCGTAGTCACCTGTTGTAAAAAAAGTGACGGTATTTCAATATATACATATGATATAATGCATATCCTGTTCGTTATTTTAATTCTAGGATATAAGAATAATGTTAAAACATCAAAAATATTAAAATAAAACATACTTCTTACTTCAAAAGTGACGTGACAAAAAATGTGAGGTGAGAAAAAAAGTGAGGTGAGAATGGGAATAGGGGCCCAATTGTAAATACGGTTCCACCCTACCAATTTACAGAGTTATGAGTCGTAAAATCAAAATTTTTTTTTAAAGCTAAAATTTCATCTTCAACAACCTTTTCACCATACCTAGTTAACTTATAATTTTTTTTCCAAAATTAGATAGCTTCGAAAATTTCCTATGAATAATATCCCTATAATTTTTACTTTTGAGGTTATAAGCAATTTTGATGGCAAAATTGGCTTTATTTGGTACTTTTCGACATAAGCTTTGGTGAAAAATACTAAAAGTTGACAACTCATAATTCTGCGAGCAGGTAGGGTGGAAATATCTCTTTTACAATTTTGGATAGGTAGGAGTATTCTGTGTACACTGCTACTTTATTCATGGATATAGGTTATAGGGTTACAAAAATAAATATTCACGGCGCTAAAGGTATGCATGCTCCTGATAAAGGCATGAACATCTTTAAATGCACCCGCATCGGAATAGACCATTCCAAACGCGAGTGCCTTTTTACCAAGCAGTCCCCAATAAGTACTACCACGTCCAATGCCGCTTGACCTTCGCAATCGAACGAGAATCGATGTACTGAGCATGCTCATGGCAGCCTTTATGGTAACCAAGTAACCCGTTTTCTTCGTTCTTTCGTTGGTCTAGAATAAGTGTGACCGTTTGGGTGCCACACAGGCGTATTGACGCTTTGCGGGTGTTCTTCTTGCAGGCAAGGAGCCTCCCAAATGTTGCATACGAGTTCGTGTAAAATTCTTAAGAGTTGCGTTCTCCTTCGTTTATCAACTCAGCTGCCTTTCCATCGACGCCTGGTGATTTGTTTCGTTTTTGCCTTTTTATAACTTCACGAAATCAGTGTCGGTGGCTCTATTGAAATATTATCTTGAGGTACAAACACCTCCGTCTGTGTATGCTCTTTTATTATGAGGATTGGATTCAATAACTTTTGAAAATATTCTCTCCACCTTTCTTTTATCCTATAAGGGTCTACTAATAGGGTAAATTCAAAAACTCATCATTGCCACACCACTGCAGGATTCAGCTACAAACTTCCAATTACTGAATTTTGCAGTAATGCAGAGTTGCAGAGTTTTTGAATTGTAGTGTATGTAAGAGCACACTATGAAAAACACTGTAATACAAGTTAATTTAAATTATGACAGTTGTAATAAACAACTATCGGCTACTGTGTTACAAGTGGATTTCATAGGGGAATAAATTATGTAACGTAAATTTATTTAAGATAAGTAGCATAAGTAGGGGAATTTGGTGGTATAAATAGTTGTAAGGGTTTTGTAAATAATGATTAATTCCCTGCACTCACTCCGAGTATAAGCGGCAATAACTTGCCCTGCGGGAATAAGAGTTTGATTGAATAAATACTTCATTATTTAATAAAGTAATCTTAATCATTTCTACACCAAATAAGGCGGCACTAGACGCCAAGCGCAAAGGCTGGTTTACTAGCCTGGACAAATATAAAACAACACAAACATTACAGAATTTACCCATAGGTTCGCATTTATGTCTCTGCAGATGTCCGCTATTGGTTGAAATTTATTGCTGATATATGATTCTCCGTTCATTGAAGTCTTCACGCATCTGTAAGATGCTTTGTTTAGATATTCTCTCTCTTTCTTTCTGTAAGCTTGTCTGTGGTTCTTATTTTTAGCATGAAGACTTCCATCCTAGCTCTTGTGAGGGGCCTTGCGGTGGCTCTGGTTTCCTTCTTCAATTTCAGACCTTCAGTCCTGCTCGAACCAGTCAATAGTGCCTCTTCTGATGCCCTTATGTTCGCGGACTCCTCGTTCTTGAATGTGTTTACCCTCTGTGTATTTTGGTCGTTACCCATGTTCAAAGCATGGTCACCCTCATTGCTCTTACGCTACCCTCATTGCTCTTACATCCAATATACTCGTGGTTCCTTTCCTCCCAATTAGAACATACGTCAATTTCATTATTTGTTACCCCGTCTGGTGACTGCCACGTCATCTTATGAATATTTTTGTGCCAGAACATTGTTGAACTTACTACCATCGAGTTCGAGCTAGCGAGATCGACCACCAATCCACTACCATTGTCATTGGTAGCGCTGTGTGACTCGTAGGAACTCATCTTATTTTCTGATTTTGGCGTTCACATCCCCAAGCACTATTTTAATATCGTTTTCTAGTATTTCCCGAAATAGTGAGGATTTTAGGGCCCTCTTCCGGGGAAATCACAAAAGGATCTGGTTAGCGAGTGTGATACACTCTTTCCCATAATACATTTTCATATTTCCAAAATCACATTTTTCCACCTTAGGTAAATTCTTTAATGGGTCACACGCGCGAGCTTTTATTTTAACAAATTCATGCAGACCGAACGTTGCAATTTTTCCCCGATCGAGTAAAAATGAAAATAGGTCAGACGGGTGCATCAAATTCTTGAGGCCCGGTGCGTACAAATTGCTGACCCATGGCAATTTACCTAAAGTGGGAATAATGATAATTATACTTAGATGTATAAGATAATTTTGTATAAATAGAGTAAATTGATTAATTAAAAGTTAGTCGTTGATAAACAGACGTTTGAGTGGGAAGCCAAGACTTCCTTAGAATACCCCAGGAGTTAAGCTTTAGAGCTGCTCCATTATAATGCGGAGTAAACGCTAGTATAGCTGCTCCATAGGAGTTAATGCCTTAGGGCTGCTCCAGGAAAGTGCAAAGGTATTACACGAGATTCACGTGGCATAACGAGGGTGTCTCCTGCTAACACCGATGGTTGCTTCTCTGGTTCAGCCTGTTGATATTGAGGATATCAACTTTGCGTAATCGGATCCCCGTTGCAAAATTTTTTTGTTTTGATATTTTTTACATCCTTGTAACTTCTATAAACATCCTCGAGTTCAAACGCAAGGCCCATCGCCTCCTCCTTCAGTACCCTCCAGACTCTTATCAACATATCCTCTTCTGTATTGCTTCCTTCTAACCAAGCTTTTTACTAGACATTGCATAATGACGAGTACGACATGATCGACTGGTAGTCCTAAGCTTGGACTTTCGCATAACAAAAAAGAAAAGATGGACAAATCTATAAATTTACAATTATCTGCATATGCAAATAGGTTATAGGGCTTCAAAAATACAGGGTGATATGTAAAACTGTACCAAAAAAATTTAAAAAAGCTCTAGCGGCTAAACCGATCGCGCTCCCCGGTATCCAAAGGGTTAAGATAAACTTAATTTCAATTTAATGAACTCGTTTGCTAATCGGCTCCGAAGAAGTCTTCACCAGTGTTGGGACTACGGATCAGCGACCTACCATCTATTATTTCTTTGCGAGAAAGGTAGCTTCAATGATGCTCGCTACCCAATTCACTAGGCACATACGTGCCCGTAGATGCATCGGAAGGTGGAGAGCACTCTAGCGAGAAGCTCGTGCTTCTCAGCTGTGTGGGTCTCTAGCCCAGACTAAGACAAGAACCATCTCCTTCTTAACCTCTCATTCTCTTCGTTTTTTTTATGTGGAGAACCAAGCTTAGGAATCACCCTTTGTACCACCATAGTCCCAAAAATATGTACTTTTTCTTTGCGAAAAATATCGCACGCGATTTTTTTTTACCAAATGATTTTATATATTTTTATAAGCTTAAATTCAAAATGGCAAAATGACAAAAAAAGATAATATACATTTTTCTCGTAAAATGCTTAGTTTCTGAGATATAGAATTAAACGCGTTTCCCTTCACTATAAGTTTAGCAAGAGGGTGCGGATGACGCCATTTTGAATTTAAGCTTATAAAAATATATAAAACCATTTGGAAAAAAATCGCGTGCGGTATTTTTCGCATTACGAAGGCCTTTTTTTCGACCTATTTATTGGACTACTAGTCCGTCATGTCGTTCGAGTCATGGTGCAATGTCTAATAGTAAGCTTGATTTGAAGGATAGGTGAGGGCTCTGGATGGTGCGTGAGTAGATGTCGATGAACCTTGCGTTTGAACTCTGAGATGTTGTATGAGTTCGGAAACACCGACTGCGGGAGACAGTTCCACATCCGAATTGTTCTATTTATAAACGAACTTCTATCTAAACCGTAATGTGCTACGAAATAGAAATAAGATTGATTCGGTATCCACGCTCGGCGACGCGACTTCGCCGTCACAGTCGTCTGCAGAATGTGCGCCTTCATATATAAGCCGTGTATTTTATTAGTTTTTGATAGTCGCTGCCTACTGGGATTCGTCGGTCGCTCTTAGCATGTTGACAGCATTATTCATATCGTTTGCGGCCCTTGCTAGGCTAGTCACCATATTGACGGCGTCTCTTGTCGACCTAGCCTCCCTGAATCTGAATTGCCTTTCAACAAGCCGTCTTCCCTCTCGGCGCTTGGGAGTAATCTGTTAAGGGCTTTGACAGGCTAAAGAACTAATAAGACCCTTTGCCGTAAGGGGTGTTATCTCTTTAAACAGATGATGGGTGAGATATCTGCCTGGCCATGTGGGGCTGCAGAAACACATCCACAACTTGGGCGCCGACTGTTCAAGGAAGGCGACGAGGCTTCCACGCATGTTTTCTGTGAATGTCCGGCTCTGAACTGGCTTAGTTTATGACAAACATCTGAGTCCCGTTCAAAACCGGTCTTGTTCAACAAAGTTCTTCTTGCCTTCGTCCGGAAGGCCGTCTGTCTTCTCTTTAGTGGGTAACGTACACCTAACTTAGCCGCGGTATTCACCATATAGGTTGATATACTCTAGTTTGGTCCACACATGGATTTGACAAGCGAAAATAAAATAAATGAATACACAACATCCTCATTTTTTACTTTACCACACTTTATTCTATTTTCTTGGCTTGAGTAATACAATGATATGATTTACAAAAAAAAAACACTTTTGTTACCATAATTTTTACAACAATAATTTTATTAGTTTTTTTTTTAAAAAAAAATTTAAGTGAATATTAATTTGACACAGTTTAGATTTCTTAAATAGGGGTAACTACACAATTGTTAAAAGTCAGTATATGAGAGAATCGTCCACAAGCATTAAGACTTCCGTTAATCTTCATTAATAGAGTAGCTTTATGCGCAGAATTGAATCTCCTTAAATACACTTTTTATATAATATTTTTTTTTCTTCATCAATTTTCTTTTTTATTTATTTTTTATTTTTTTCGATTTCAACAAATTATTATATATAGAAACTACAAATATAATTAGATTTCTATAAATTCATAATAATAATAATAATCATTGTAATAATAATGATAGTAATAGTAATAATAATAATAAATGTTAATCACAGAATAATTCACTTAAAACTTTACTTTGCGTTGTATTTTTCCGTTGTATAAATTTTCTCGTTTTGTGTTTTGTTAATTAATTTTTATTTTTTATTTTTTTTTGTCATCTAAAAATTTAAACTAAAATTTTGCCTGGATTATAGCTGGTTTTAAGTTACTTAAAGTTTCGATTTTTTTTATATAATTAATGTTAAATTTCTTTTCTTATATTTTAATATTAAAATTAGGTTAGGTTTTTTTTAGCTATTTTCGTGCATCCTAAATTCTTGTTTAGGCACAGAAAAGCAAGCAGTGGCCACTGATACTTTATGAATTTGGCTAAATATTTACAATAATAGTGAAAAATTTGTAATTGTAATTTTTTTTGTTGCAATTATTATTTTCTGAAAAGGTTTTATTGTATGTCGTTGTATGTATTTCTATATAACTTTTCAAGCCAAGCACGTGCCAGACCTTGTTCGTGAGAGAGACATCACACAACATTCGTGATTGGGCCGTACATAGGGTTGGTTTCATCTCATCTACAACCAGATACGGTCTAATCTCTAATAAGAAAGACAACGACATTGCCTTAGTTCACAAACTACCAGATGTAACGTGCTTGTAGGCTGTGACACAAATGCAAGGTGTTCCCTGTGGGGTAGACTCGTAATCAACGATCGAGATGAATAGCTTTTCATTTTATACTAAATACCAACCTAACGAGGCAGTGTACACCCACTTTCACTTTTCCGACCTCGAAAAAAGATTCCTCGACTGGGAAAATGTGTTGATATTACTCTGATTAGCAATGATATAGCCCAATGGTGGAGAATTGAAAAGTATCCGGGAAAAGACTCTTCTCGGTTCCTAGTTGAGTTCTCTTCAATGTTAACCTTGATCTCGACAGCCCCAAACCCTATAAAAACCCTAGAAACGAAGACTGGTTCAAATTCCGATCGGTACTAAGGAGCGAGCTATCAGACTTAAATAACTGGCCTACCGATTCAGTAACCATCAGGGCTCTGGAGAAGCAACGGACAGATTTTCTAGGGTCAGGTAGGCAAGGAAACTAAGGAGCTAACCTTGGATCTATAGCCAAAAACCTAGTGGTCACGAGTATAAGTGGTATCAAAACGGCATAAGTTGGAGGTCAGCATAGAGTATGTATCCCAGTGAAAGATTCAAAATTCTCCTTTAGCCAGCAGCACGATCTGTGATCTACAAGTTTGATATACAATCTCGCCTTGGCTAAAGTTTGTCTGCGATGATTCCGCCGAAATGAACGCTTAGCCTTTTTGTGACATTCCCATAGTATGTATACCTTCGTTTCACGGGCATTACAATCTATGAATCCGTTGATAAAAATTTAGAACAATTAAACTGGGATCGATTTTCTGCATTCAGTATTTTCGAGCTGCTACCTTAAACAAGAGTTTAAAATCAAGGTCGATTGCCCTATCTTACAGCATCCCCAAACACAGGCTCACCTATTCTAACCTTGCAGTTGGGCTCACTATTAGAAATTGAACCATGATATGAACGACAGGACGGACTAGTAATACAAAGGGTGCCTCTTGAACTTAGACTTCCATAATAAAATAATTAGAATACAATTTGGTTCCTCTCTCGACTAATTACGCTTTCATTTGAATAACGATCCCAGCGTAGCTGGTGAAAGTTTTTAATAATTTTTAATATTTAAATTTCCAATTCATGGATTTTTTAGGATTTTCATTATTTTTATAAAATGTTAACAAAATTTCTATTACTAGAGGTATTAAAAGGGTAATAAAAAGATAATAAAGGGGTAATAAAATGTATTACGCACTTTCAGAAATCTGGCAAAATCAGGGTGGCAATCCAGGTGGAACTTTCATTGGGCTTCCACCTTAACGGTTTGTGCTTTTTAGTGAAGGCAAGTGCTCAGATTTAAATCCCTATCAGACACACAGCAAGATCTAATCGAAAAGATATTAGAGAGAAGAGTGAAAAAACTGACAACGCCAACACGCGGTTTAATGTAAGCATTAAAAGCCTGGCTAGACTTTATGTGAGATGGGAAGATGTATCTACAAACTTGAGGTTGCCCCAGAGGTAAACGAATGAATATGCTTATGCCTCAATGATTGTTTTAGAATTTGTTAATCTCAGAAAGCCAATTGTAGTTGTTTTATGTGATAGATAGAAATAAGCTAAGTAATCACTCTTCACCTTAATGAATGCATTACAAATGCTGCAGATGAGACCAAAAGAAGAGTAGGTAATGAAGAATAGTTCGGCGAACAATGTCAACTTATAATTGACCAAAAAAAACTTGAAGCTTGAAAATCGCTACTGCAGAGACATACAAGACAAAGCAATCAGAAATCTAAAGAAGTAAGAAGATTGGCTAAAAAGAGTTGCAGAAAAAAGATATGATGGAAAATATGATAAAGAAAATATAGGAAGAAAGGGAAATTAAACAGACGAAGAAGTGTTACAAGAGAATGAATGACTTCACCAAGGAGTTTAAAACTAAACTAAACGCTTGTAGAGATAAGGATGGAAAATGCTAATAGAAGATAGAGATATTTAAAAGGATGGCAGGAATTCTATCAAGAACTATTAGACTCCAGTAATGAAGCAGAAGAAAATAATGAACGGAGATATTGTGGACCCGAACTCGACATACGAACACCCAACATAACCACCCAAGCTACGAAGAGTGTTACTAAATTGGAAAAACCCAAAAGCTCAAGCTCAAAATACTGGTGGTGAAACAATCATCAGAACGATACATCAAATTATAACTAAAATATGGAAGAAAGAGAGACTCCCTGATGGATAGAAAACAGACATAATATGCCCTATCTTCCAAAAAGGAGGTAAAGCAAGATGTAAGAACTATCGAGGTGTATCCATACTCAACATTGGATATATGTACATTTTTTACTCAAAAAGTTAGTTTTTACAATCGAACGTCTGTTTTTTCATTATTAATATGTTTTTGGGGGTCATTTTAAGTACTGGGAAACCTTTTAATAGACTTTTTGTTACTTGTACGGGATAGTACAAGTATTGAAGAAAATTTTAAGCTCTAGAACGGCACTCTAGAAGAATCCGTAGACCAAGAGGAGCGTTTTTAGAAGAACGCCTTTTTTTACAAAAAGTGAAATTTTAAGGAAAGTGTTCAATATTTTGCAACAAAAATAAAACTGTTTTTTCAGCTGGCAAGAAGCAATGTTTTTGCCAAATTACAGAGATCTAAGTTGCGTTAAACAAAAGTTATTAGCAAATTAAAAAAACGTGAATTTTAACAGTTTTTTGCAGTTATCTCGATGTTTTGTGCTCTAACCTATAACTTTATATATATATCAATCGAATGATAATCTGAATAACTACAGCTTTATAATTTGATTTTTTTCGATCCGAGCTCAATTTTTTTTGTTATTCGCAAAAAAGCGTTTTTTTCACTTTCCGGAATTTTTCAGGTTAGGTTCGCCATTCCAAATTCAAAAAAAAATAACGCTATCTTTTTTAGAATTTTTTTTCCTATATAACCATATTTTTTGTTTCCTGTTGGCAATTAACGCTAAATTTACAAGGAGCTATTGTAGATTGATTGGACTATAATGCTTAATAAAGCACGATGATTTCAAATGTAAAAAGTCTTAAATACCAACCAACATTCTATATTTGAAAGAAAATACATCAATACTTTGAAAGCCCTGTGCTTATAACAAGACAAAAAGATTGATCTGATTGGGCCCCCCCCCCACGAAAAATTTAATTCCGACGCGAATGGCTAGGATACATATAAAGAATAATGGTATACAACTGGGAAGAAAAAATCAAAAACAGATCTGACTGGTGAAATATTGTGGAGCCAAGGTTCATAATGGATTGTAGCGTCAAAGGAAAAAGAAGAGGCATCACTCTTTGCACTACTAGTCCATCTTGTCAAACAACTCACGGACAATTTCTATTAGTAAGCTTTGTTCATATTAAAGTCCGATACAGTGTGGCAAATATAGTTCGAAAGAGTGTGGTCATCCAACTAAGTACTAAACGTGACCAGTGTAACTCGACTTTGGTGATTGAACGAGGATTTTCACCGAATTAATGGTAAAACTTTGAAAAATAGATCTTTAAAATAAGTTTAACTCAATATATTTCATCAAAGCCTTAATTGAAAATTTCAGGATCGAGAATACGAAAAAGTTTATGTGTTTTTGATTTAACCCAATGCAAATTTTCATGTTTAGATCAATTTACAAACATTATTTTAGAATAATAATTTACGCAAATACAATAAAATCTTTTTCAGAAATAAAAACAAAATTTCAACCCAAAAATAATTTACAATACAAAATTTTTTAACTCAAAATAAGTTTCGCCATTTGTGTTATTTCTGTTATTAACTATTTTTATGCCTTGAGTATATTATATGCAAATTGATGTAAGTAGGTTTTACAAATGGCAACAATTTTGTTTCACTTATAGATTAAAGTTTAAATTTAAATATTGCTTTTAGTTATATACAGGATACATAAATATTTATTTATTGCTTTTCCTTAAAACTGCATTGATTTTTTTTAGATGAACGTGCACTACCTGAAAATTTAATATGCATTTTGTTTTTTTTTATGATTTTAAATTTTTTTTTTCTGAAAATTAGAGCGGTGCAGGTTATACGTAGTTTTTGTTTAATATTAATAATTTGTTTTTTTGAAGTGCATTCCATGTTTTTTAGTGACAGTAACCAGACATGTTAAGATCGGAAAGGAGCATTTTAATTGATCTTTTGTTAGGTATAGGCCAAAACCTTTTTAGTACTAAAAAGTATTATCATGAAATTAAGAACTATTAATTTTATTAAACTACTTTGGAAAATCCTAGAACACATTTAATAAATCAATATTAGCTATTCGATAAGAAATGGATTATACGCTCCCAGCTTAATTGTGTATCATTCTTTCATAATAATGTTCACCTTTCACAGGATATCATAAGGTCCAAATAGCATAGAGCATCGCCATACTAAGATTTGATGTGGTAGTATCTATATGGTTGACGGAATGCGAAAGCTGCTCAGCCAAGCTTGTTAAAACCTTTGACTGCCAGCCAATTTCGTCACCACACCAATCCTATTCCTCCATACCAATTGGCCACGCAGATTTTCAACAATTTATGACGATTGCAAAGGTCTATGTAGTTGGTTTTTTTTTCAAAAATAGACCTCTGTATTTGCTACTATTGATATATGTAGATAAAACATTCTACCAAGAATTGTGGTTCATTGCTAAAGTTGGCTATGTATCTAATTGCCGCGAATTGGAACCATCTTGTAAAAGAAAAATTCTGCAAATCAAAAGAAATAGTGATGAAAAATTGTAATTCCATCTCAAGCTTATAAATGTAACCAGTCACAAGACGCACAATTCGTACCATATATCTAGGAAATAACCTATGTCATAACAGGTGACAAGGCATGGGTCTAACAGTTTGACATCTGATCACTACTTTGACTACAATAGTGTAATCTAGTTAAAATGCCTTCCGGGCGAGCAAAAAATCAGTAAGAAGGGAATTATGAGCGCTTTATATGAATAGGTCAGCAGAATTTACAGCCGGCAATGAAGAGTACGCATTAAACCAAGCGATCCATAAAGTAAGTTTGAGAACATGAAGCAATGTTAAAAGATTGAAAAAGAGGTATATAATAATATACTCTGTGCATGAAAAAGGAAATATCACACCATGCAGCAATCATCGCGTCATAATGTTGTTTAGGAGTACTACAGAGAAGTATCTAATCTATAAAACCGATCTAATCTAAGGCTAATCTCGGAAATGGCTAATCCGATGCGATGGGGCTTTCATGGGGTGATTCAGTAATTTCTTAAGCGTGTCAGACCGAAAACATGACTCGAATCGAAGGAACGCTAATGTAGACCTCAAGCAGCTATATCTAAATGTCTAGGTTTGTCCAAAGGTACCTTTACATTATATGACTTGTCATATGACTTTACTGTCAATGAAGTCAAACCTAAACATAAAATGTAAAATGACACTTGGTTTTGACATGTTATACGACTATCTGTCAAAATTTGCACTGAATATTTCTGTTTTGACTTGTCAAAATTAAGTGTGAACACAATACTAAGTCAGATGGACTATGAAATCGTAATTTTGACAGTAAAGTCATATGACATATCACATAATGTAAAGGTACCTTAAGTAAATATTATTCGTACTATAGGCAGATTTGCGTGTATAGGGTTGCCTGTAAGGCGATCACGTGTAGTGTACCACGTATTTACAATACCTCGCTTCATTTGTCTCGATACACGCTCATATACCAGGTGGACATTATTTTCGAACCGGGACATTTAAAAAAATTGAGCCCTCAGTGTAAGGGACAAATACACTGCTTCGTGTAAATCCAGCTCAACTCTACTATGTTGTCCCGATAATGTTCAAATAATTTCAGCAAGATCGGTTCATTACTTTTTGAGAAATTAATCTATTCTTTTTCAAATGCTTAATTAACAATTGTGGATCTCAATAGAGGACAGAAAATTGGAAATAAAGAATACCAGGGAACCCCGCTCGGCTCATCCCCTGCAGCGGAACCACTAACAAAAAAACATGTGTCAAATATCTTGAATTACATTTCGACAGAAGGCGTACATAGTCATATTACATAAAGACGAAAAGAACTACATCAAATATAGAATATAAAAGTTTATATTGGATAATTGGAAAGAGTTGTCGCTAAACAATAAATTGCTAATATGTAAATCCATAAGCAAGCCAATATGGACCTACGCCATAGAACTATGGAGGTCTGCATCCAATTCTAACTTAAAAATACTGCAAAGGTCCCAAAATCAAATACTAAGGTCATTTACGCTTCTTGATTTACCAAAAATGCCGACACATACAACTATCTTCAAATACCAACAATATAGGAAGAAGTAAAATAACGCTGTGTTAAGTACAAAAACAGATTAAAAGACCCTACCAACTAACTGGCCAAAAACCTACTGAATCTAGAAAGAGGGACACAACACGCCTAAAGCGATGGCACATCCTGGACATAGACAACAGAAGCTGAGTCCTACAGCAATTAAATAATCAATACAGGAAAACAATGAAAGGAGGATAAGGACATATCAATTAA
The DNA here is from genome assembly GCA_963855945.1 of Thereva nobilitata. NCBI lineage: Eukaryota > Metazoa > Arthropoda > Insecta > Diptera > Therevidae > Thereva > Thereva nobilitata. The sequence goes on along the minus strand of OY979694.1, from coordinate 193,227,795 downwards.
TCTACCACCTAAGAATCATGGCGTATATAAGATGTAACCATTGACATATAGATATGGACTGCTAATTGACATCTTTCAATGGCACCATTTTTCTCCAGAAGAAGAAAACCTTTTCTATGTAAACAACCATTTTTTTCGAATTTAGAGGAAAATAAGTAATCTTATAATAATATTCTAGTTGTGCCACTTTCAACATTTTTCCAAGAAATCGAACGAGAATTTTTTTCAGAAGAGAATTTTTTTATATTCTATTGTTTTGTTTGATCGGAAGAGAATTTATTTTTGAGTTTGATTTGTTTGCTATTTTACGTTTTGTGTTTAAACAGGGGCCCCACTCTAAGATGTATGTTATAATTGATACAAATAATTTTCCATCATTATTTTTTATTTAGTAGCAGTTTTTTCGTTAAATAAATATGTTCTTCCCTCTGTTTAACGAATTTTTAAAAATAACGAAAGTGAGAGAAAGAAGAAAAAACTCTATACCTGTCTATTTTTTTCTAATTATGTTGATATCGCTGACATGCACTGAACTGTTTTTTTATTTTAAAACCGATTAAAGTTCATAGGATTTCAACGGGGGAACGAGAAGCACTAGTTTTTGGTGCCACTTTTTTGTATGGGATTTTGCTTATTTAGCAGTCCATATCTATATGTCAGTGATCACAGGCGGATCTAGAATCTGAATAGTACGGGGGGCTAATGGGCCAGATGAATTTTTTTCCGAAAACGAATATCACGCGCAACGCTGGAGTAGGGTCCGGGGTCAGGGGAGGGTACTCCTATGAAAATACTGTAATATGCTGTGGAATGTGAAGACCAAGCAATGTGCTTTGGGTGAACTCGAGCTCATGCAGTTAGCGTAGAACATTAGATTAACATGCTTCTTTCGCGTCTTTGCTTCCCAGCGGGAAAAATTGAGAGCGCTGCTCAAGGAAGCTAATTTTTAGCCCTGCCAAATATGCCAAATAGGAGTTTTTAGAAATTTTATAGGGCGAAGAAAACGGGCGATTATATCTTGGTAACCATAAAGGGTGACATTAAAATTCTCAATAGACTTATTCTCGTTCGATACGGAAGTCAAGCAGCATTGGACGTATGGTTAGTACTTAGGTGGGAGACCGCTTTCGTAAAACCACACTCAAGCTTGGAGGCTTCCAGGTATATTCTTATTAAAACTCTTTTTTTTGCATGCTTCTAAAACGTTTTTAAAGGAGCAATAAAAAGAATACTCCCTCTCTAATGACATGTAATGTTAAAAAATATAAAGAACTGCTATGGAAATAGAAGCGCTGTAAGCTTTTTAAGGAGTGCTCAAAAATGGCTTACAATGCCTAAACTTTGCGGCATAGTTATACACTATAGTTACTCTAACTGTTTTATTGGGAAAAGCAGGTGGTTTTGACTAGCTATTTATTTAAGGTTGGTATGATCTGATTTAAATTGTAACAACTATCGACAAAAATACTGATATAAATGCGTTTAGAACAAAAAATTTTAAAATAAAAGAACCAATCTAAAAAAATTTAAAAGATTCAACTAAGCCACCTTCACCGCTCCTCGAAAATGATATGTAGGTACAAAATCAAAATTATTTACGAATAAAAAGCACAAAAAAATATATCATAACAGAAATTGCATTAAAAAAATAATTAAAAAATAAATTTACAAATATCATACAATTAAAAACATGTTTTTTTTCTTTTATCTTAATAATAATATAATACATCAGGTGATCAATATGAATTTAAAAATCAATAATAAAAGTTATATCTGTGCAAGATTTTGAGATGAACATGATTAGGATAAGTTTTAACACTTAAGTATTAAACGTTGTACTTTGTTACAATACAAATAAAAAAAATATACATAATTAACATAAAGGTTTCTCATAATAACTTAAAAAAATTACATCAAAAAAACATTTTTTTTCATCGTTTCTTTTCTCATTTTTCACTATTTACAAACTGTTTTGCTAAAAAATATTAGAGAAGTTCCGCACCCCAAAGAAAGGAGTGGGTTCGACTTGAACATTTATTATATATAATTAACACAAAATTAAATTAAAATAAAAAAAAAAACACTTAAAAAACAATAAACAAACATTTTTTTTTCTTAAAAAGGATTAAATTCCTCTAAAGGTGGGTTTTTTGTTTTGAAAATGTTTATCTATTGTTGTGCTTCCACTGTTTGGCGCCGAGCACCTTGTAGACTTCTTGTGCGGAGACTTCTTTGTATAGGCTTTCTGTGGGGCTTTTGGAGTTTTCCCGATAGCCGCTGGTAGTTGTCGCTGCAGATGATCGATATCGAGCTGTTGACTCCTGATTGTTGGGCATACGGGACCAAAAACGAAGGAGCAGAGGCTTATCTCCGTTTTGGTCGATCTCCCAGCCAGTTGGTAACCACCAGAATGGTTTGGCGGTTTTTTGCATTTCGGATGTTGTTGATGATGATGAAATTGTAGTTGGCATTGCTGAATCAGAAATTTGGCGATTTCGGTATAATTGATGTTGTTGTTGTTGTTGCTGATGATGGCGATCTGAAGCTGGATGTTGTTCTGGCTCATGGGACATAGATGTCTGAGGAAATCTAACATAGTCCCTTAAGTTACCAGCATTCTGCGATGGAGGAGGATCACGATCATCAGGGAATCGAACTCTAGATTGCTGTTGTTGATAGTACTGTTGCGATCTCCTTTTGTTCTCCTCAACTATTTGATTGATAATGCGCAGCTGTTCCTGTATATCTTGAGTAGTAGTTTCCACCTTGGTGGGTTGACGATTTAAGCTAGGATTTCCCAAGTGATGATAAACAAATCTATTGTTACTTTCAATACTTTCCATCAACGGCTCAACGTCATCCTGTACTTCAACATTTCCGCGATGTTTATTATTTTGTGCTGCTGAAGGCTTTCTATAACCATCTCTATGCCCAGGACCAGCTCTAGAAATATTTTCCACTTTACCAAAAGTCTGATTTTCATTCAACTTCGGCATATTTTTTTCAGGCTTTCGATCTGCATATCTAGTATACCCTGACCAGACTGAAGTTTCAGCTCTTTCAAGACCTGGTTCTGGACTTATACCAATGGTTGTAGTACTATCAGTTGACTCTGTTGATTCATCAAATTCTGTTGTGCTTGTTGAATCAGTTCGATCTAAAACCAATGAATCTTCTAAAAGATCCTCCTTAAAATCAGTTTTACTATCATCAACATCCGTTACTAAATCCATTTCACTATCGTCCATAGTTGTTGTTTGTGATGTAGTTTGATCCGACAGTGTATAATCCAGTTCATCATTATCATCTTTAATTGTTGCAGTAACAGATGACATTTCTGATTCGGATGCACTTAGAATAGGTACCGTAGAGGTGGTATTACGGGCTGTAACAGTTGTAAAATGCACATTAGAATATTTCTGATCATTTTTAATGTCCAATTGACTAGTGACTGTTTCGTTTTGTCGTCTTGAATGCTCTTGATTATTTTTGTTTGTTGTTGTTGTTGTTGTTTGTGTCCTATCGGATATATCAAATCGTGATGCATAATTTGTGGTCGCTTTCGTTTCTTCGGCACGAAAGGGCTGCACTTTGAATTCATCATAACTAGACTCTTCACTATCTTCAGCAAAAACACCAACGTTACCAGTATCCTTGCTGTCATCTCTAACATTTGGGAATTTGTCCAGAGATAAATTAATTTTCAGCGGTTCACCATTGTAATCTGGTGGAACTCCACCTCCAACTTGACTAAATGCTTGTGTACCATCCGATTCGTATGGCATATCACCATAATCATAATCATATTCGTAGCTGTAGTTCGTTTCACTGTTGTTACTCCCATCGGAATTCGTATTGTATTTGTCCGTAGAATGAAGTAAATTTGTTAATTGAGTGATCAAAATTTGATCTCGATCAATACTAATGGTTGGTATGCACTTGAAATTGTCTACCCGATGCCCCGGCGGGCATTGAATTTGCTGGGAGCCGGGCCCACCTGATACTCCGCCGTTCGTTTTATTTGGAAGGATGAATATTGATTTTGGTGTAATTTTTCTTGTTTTATCGTGAGTTGGTGGCACCATTATCCATGCCTCCCATGCCAAATGCTCTGGTGTATTCTCGATTGGCTTTGATGTTACTGGAAGGCATGTTGCTGTGTGTATACTCAGTATTATTATCAGTTGTATTGTAAGTAGATTGTGTAAGGTAGCCATCGTTTTAACTTATCATATATAGGTCCTTTTCAAGTAAAATTGTTTTTTTTGGCTTTAACTCCTTTTATCTGAAATAGAAAAAAGAAAATGTTTGGTTTTAGCTTTAAGGTTATATGTATGTATGGGAGTTACATTACAAAAGGACAAATTAATTACACAACTATTTTTGATGTGACATTAATACTTCAGTATAGCAAGGAATTGAGCACAGTCGTACATTCATAGGCCACACAATCTATCAATCTATTTGAGAAATTAGGTTTTGGATATGAGATAATACATGTAAACAATTTATATTCTCTCTTTTAGTTGCTTTAATATTAATATCGATGAAGTAAAAATACTAATTTCATCCAAGTAGTCAAAATCAATTTAATGTTGAAAAAAGAGACCATAGAGATTGAAAAAAACTGGAGAGGAAATTAGAGGCTCAAATAGTCTTAAATAATCTTAAACTAAGTTTTTGTGAATTAGAACTAAGCCTAGGAATCGTCTTTTGTACTGCTCTGTCACGTCGTACGCATCATGGTGAAATGTCTAGTAGTAAGCTTAGATTGAAAACCTAAAAGTGTAAAGGGCCAATTACAACGCATCCACTCCGTTCCGATCCGCTAAGATGTCAAAGTTAAAATTCGAAGTTTGCTTAGAACTTATATGGCAGGTCGGAAAGATGGTGCCAATGGTACTTACGGATCGGAACGAAACAGTTGAATAAATTTCAACTTTTTCGGAACGGATCGGACGAAACGGAATCTTTGTAATTGGCCCTTAAGTTGTTATAAACCAGGTTTTTGGCACTAGTATACTAGTGTGCACTGAAAGCAAGGAGTAACACGAGCAGACTTTGGTTGCGGGTTAAAAGTAAGAGATTTTATTTCAGCAGTGCAGTCATTGTGGTAATGGGGATAGAAATTTACCAAGTCTACAAGGAGCAAATATCGCCTTCACCAATGAGTTTGATGGCGCAATTTTTCATCTCGTCGAGCCTATTTAAAAGGTTTCGCAACGAATTGTATTCAATGAGGAGTAAAATGTAGGACTTGTTGATTGTAGTCCCGGCCGCTGGCTTTAGGAAGAACTTGCTTCTCTTAAGGAATCTCAGGCACTGGAATGCTTATTTTGCGATTAGGAATATGTGGGCATTTCATCGCAGTGGATTGTTACTTCTATATTGTCCACCAAGGTGAAAGGAAGGTCGGTGCAGATTGGAACTAAGTGCCTAGCCTAGTACTGCACTCAGGGCCGGCGATTGCACCCCCATCATTTTTTTTTTTTCAAAGTTTAAATTTTTTTTTTAAAACCTTTCTGAAATTGCGCCCGGTGCAAGTGCACCATTTGCACCTATGAAAGCGCCGCCCCCGACTGCACGTAACACCATATAGGTTTAGTGTGCGATGGACAAATTCTGTTCTTGCTAGGTGCGATGTGCTAGGTGCGATGGCTGCGTTGTACGGAGACAGTACATACCTCGTTTCGGAGATGTTGCAGTCAACCTAAATCTTGCAGCCCCAATTAAAAATGAGTTTGAACGAATTGATAGTAGGTCGTTTATGAAGACAAGAAAAGGGCGGTTGATAAAATCGAGTACTGGGTGACACCGGCAAATATGGTATGTGGTTTAGATTCGACGCCATTAAAAAAAAAGAAACTTCTTTAGAACTGAGTCTACACAAATAGCGTATCTACAGCAATAGTTTGGAGATACCCTCTTATAAGCCAGACTCCCAAAAATGATGCATATTTTGGTTGAGGTATTTTTATCCTGATTTTATTATTTGGATGGTGATCGACCGAAGGTCTTTAAAAATATCTTCTCTATTTCTGCTTCGAGTCGGTTCGAATCAAATTTTATGAAAAATTACATAAATACGTTGAAAAGAAGTTAAGACAAATTTACTTAATATGAAACAACTCATTAATTTAATTATAGAGTATTCCAAGTAGAGTAAACAAATATTGTTCCATCTGATAAATTTACGGGATAATATGTAAATTGTATAACGACCCTAGTCGATCCTAAGCGGAAATGACAATAATTTGGATAAAGAATTCAAAGTTCGTTTTTCTCAAGTTTTTTTAAGGACTTTTAGCACATTTTTAGTTTGCAAGTTGAAGATTTGAAAATGTTAAATAATAAGAACAAAAAATAATATAAGGATAAAAATGTGACGAAACTTCAAAATTATGAAAAATGGTGGCACAAAAAATGGTATAACTAATACGAAAACCGAAACTTACAATTACACAATTTTTAGGTAAGATCGCTTTTGGGCAATTTTTGTTATAAAACTTTCTTTCGAATGATGCATGAAAACTGCCTCAACTTTTACACCACAACTTTTTTTTCTAAACAGATTTTAACACACACGTTTTTTATATTAAGTAACAATATTTTTTCTAAATTTTAATTTTACACTCTAGATATGATAATACTCGCAGTTATTTTTAACTAACCTTTAATAAATTAATCCACAAAAACACTCTCGATGCAATAATCTCTTGAACTCACAAAAAAAATATCTCCAATATTTTCTGCTATAACATTCACTTTCACAGTCGATCTTATAACTGATAACTGATTTCTGATTTCAGACATTATATGTAAATATACAATGGTTTGCTAATAACCCCACCCTTCCCTCTCCCTAGCGCACAGTCCAAAAAAGGATCAAGGATATTATATAACACTGGCCAAACCGTATGTATATATATAATACTACCTGCGAATTATGTTTTGTGCCAAAAACTAGTCTGGATCTAGCAAATTACGGAGTCTGCTGGGTATCATAAAAGATATTCACGGCGCATCATAGTCTTTCACTAATGGTCCAGTTTACATATAATAAAAACAATTCAGGTAAAGAGTGAACAAGAATAAAAGGTAAAAATTATATTATTTTTGACCTTTTTGACTTTGGCACTGGTTTCAAAATTTAACTGAATACCAAAAAAAAAGAAAAAGATTTTCGCAGAATTAATATTTTATGACTGAAATGAAAGTGAAGAGGGATTTAGAATATGGGATTATGTTCACTTTTTTTTGGGTCTGTTGTTCTATAATTGAAAGTGGTTAGTTAGTTTAATGCGGCTGCAGTACCCTTACCTACTTTATTTTTAAGATACAAAAGAAGTTTTTTGTTAAAAAAAATATTCAAAATTTACTGATCTGTGTATGCTAATCTTACTCATGTGAGAATAGTGGGTGTGGCAATACACCATATCCAATCTCCTACAATTTTGAGGAGAGAAAAACTGCGTGTGGCCTTGCTTGGTGTTAGACATAACCTTCTAGAAACTAAGCTAATAGACCATATGAGATTTTTATCCTTAGCTCTCCTTTCTTTAATAGTGAATCCTCCTCCTTACATAACTGATCTAAAAAAGTATGGCTACATAATTAAATTTTGGATCCTTTGCTAAACGTAAATGCGGTGTTCCGCAAGGTTCTATACTAAGTACCCGCTTTTCCCTGTGTAAATAAATGATCTTAGCAGTGTCGTGAAAAGACTGGTACATTGCGTTTTCTTTGGCTCCATGATTCAATTCTGTCTTTAGTTTGTTTTGATTAAACTTTAATTTGATCTTTCCATCTCTTGACGCCTGAGAGAAACTGATTATACCAAGTTTGTTTATAATCTTCGCCGATCTGACCATATCAGCCGATATTGTTCTGAGGGGCACGTTAGCCAAGTAACATTTGTTAATAAACTACTAGATTCCGCCTTTCGATCATATCTCCATGAGTATGTTCACTTCGATCTTATGAATAGAAGAATACTGTTTATACAACCTAGATTCTCCTACTTTGTTTGGCAGAGATCTGTTTTGTTATTTTTTTTCAATTATGGAACTGTTTGCCTCGCGATATACAGAATGCGCGGTAATTCAATGTCTTCAGGAAATGTGTCTTCAATTACTTGATTAGCCAATAAAAATCCTTCTACTTTCTTCTTCTCTTAAACATTGCACTTTTATTCAAGGAATAATGAAAAACATTGTTGTACTTTAAATTAAAATAAATTGTAAATGCTAATGAAATGATTAAAAATAACTCCTTCACAGTTAACGAGCACTGAAGGTCTTTGGATGACTGCTAGAATAGGTCCAGCCGGTGATTTGTCTGTCAGACTTGGCTGTTCGTGAAAGGTCGCGTTTAACAATGCCCTTCGTTATGGCAGGACAGTTGCAGAACACAAGAAAGGAATACTCTTTCTTGTCTAGACAAACCCTCAGTACCCGCCCCTTTCTATTCTCCATAGGTAATAATTTAGGTTCGGTAATCAAAAGGCATCAAGTGTCCTGCCATCCTTTTTATTCCGCAACAATTCTCTGGCCGGTTTGCAAAACGTCATAGGAAAAAGCTTGGAGTTGACCAAAACAGGCGTGCATCTTCAGGGAAGCAAACGGAAGCCAGTTGCGATGCGATTTAGTTTTTGTATCGCTGAATGCGATCGGATCGTATCAGCGGATCCGTCAATGGCTTCACTCACGGACTGAAATCCTATGACAGACGGACAAATTTAATTCGAATTCGCATTGGCGGATACCATTTCCTTATTTCCGATTTTCATGACTTTCGAATCGCATTCAAGGATAACCCCCAGGGTTGGGTAGGTTTTATCGTTCGATAGTCAAGGGTCCTCTTCACTGAGCTGAAAATCGCACCACCGACCGAGGAACCAAAATATCTAGTCAGCTTAGCTATCTCAGTCTCTTCAGGTGGGTTTACAATGTTTCTACAATCTCTCATGTGGTACAACGTCCGTTTGGCTCGACATAAACGTTCATAATGCAAGAGTGTCGTTGAGATCAAAACCACTGGCACGAATTTGAACCATCATCACCACTAAAGTTCTTGTAAAGCATTTTCATTGTAAACTTTTCGCAAGTTTGTGCGCATATTTCGCAGGCACTTTTTTTGTTACGCCATATAATACAGAAAAATATGCCCAAACGTTTGGTCTTCCATCTTCAATTTATGATAAAAACTTCACACACTTAACTAAACTTTTGAGGCTTGAAGGAGTCAAACAACATAGAAATAGCATAGATGCGACTGACTCGGGAACTTCAAAAATGAACTAATCTATCTGTTTATCAAAATGAGTTTTTCGACAACCTCGGTGCGTTTTGGTTATTGTTTTAATTTTTTCCAGAATTCTGTAAGCGTGGAGAGCATAGCAAAGAAAAAACGCCGTGAACAATCAACGACGTATTCAATATGCTTCCATCATTAACTTGCCTGTGAAAGAGATATTTATGATTCTTTGTTTTATTACTGTTTTATTACCACTTTATTACCCCTGGTAATAGCCATGTTTTGAAAGAAATTTTATTACATTTTTCCAAAATAATGCAAATGTTAATATAAAATACTTTAAATTATTACACACTTTCTGGCTTTGCTATTCAATTGAAAGCGTGCCGTGAAAATGAGTAATTACTAGCGAGTCCTTCGACACAAGAACCCACTTATATTTTTATTGAAAAAAATCGGTATAGGATCGAACAATAAAATATGGATTTCGGTGGATTTGTGCCTATTGGTGTCACGTCCGAATCTTGTACCACTCCACTTTCTCTGACGCCAGGTGGAATACGAAGCCTGTCCGGCCATCATTTCGGCCATTATAGAAGATATTTTCACTTGTACCTATAGTATAGTAGGGGAGCTGGCACTTGAAAAAATCGTGTCGTCCCAAGCTTCTGCCGTTTGGTATATAAGCTTTTGAAGTAATTTTAAGCATTTTTTATAATATGACATTTTTGCGGGAAGTGGACCCATTTCGAGTTAGGGGTTTTGGGGGGTAAAAAGGGGGTTAAAATTGAAAAAAATTTCTGCCGCTTCGTATGTAGGTTCTTTTAGGGCTAAATAACCGTTAAATACTAGTGGCAGACATTTTTGACCATTTGGACCCTCCCCAAGCCACCCCTAGGTGAAGTTGCCATTTTTCTCTCCACACCCTAGCAAATAGTCAAAAATTTCTGCCACTAGTATTTAACGGTTATTTAGCTCTAGTAGAACCTACATACGAAGCGGCAGAAAGTTTTTTCAATTTTAACCCCCTTTTTACCCCCCCCCCCCCCAAAACCCCTAACTCGAAATGGGTCCACTTCCCGCAAAAATGTCATATTATAAAAAATGCTTAAAATTACTTCAAAAGCTTATATACCAAACGGCAGAAGGTTGGGACGACACGATTTTTTCAAGTGCCAGCTCCCCTACTAATATGTTAGCTTTGAGTTCGTCAATGGTCTTCAGCTTGCTGGCAAAAACTTTACTTTTTAAATAATCGCACAGAAAAAAGTTTGGTGCCACTAAATCCGCGCTGCTGCAAGAACTTCATCGTACCGGCTGCGGTATGGCAAAGTGCGCTCTCTTGTTGAAAATAGAAGTTCGTCAGACCTTTTTCACGCATTTTCGCACACAAAGTGCGCCAACTTCCAACGATAGCGTGCGCCGTCGAGGGTTTCTCGAACTTTGAAGAAAAATAGTCCGATGACGGTTTTTGGGGACACTTCGGCCTAAACATTGTCTTTCTCGTCGTGCAGTGGTGTTTCGTCAATAACGTGTGGGTTTTCTGTTTTCCAAATTCGACAGTTTTGTTTATTGACTCCGCCAGAGAGTGTAAAATGAGCTTCGTCCGTCATCTAAATGTTGTCCTAAAAATTTGGCTGGGCATCGATCATTCTTGCGACGGCATTTCCATATTGCAAGCGTCGCGGGTTGTCCGTTGGCAACATTCTTTGAGTAAGTTGCAGTTTGTATGGAAAGAGATGAAGATCTTGCTTCATAATCCTTCTTAGAGTCGTCGTACCGCTTCACTTCATTGGAGCCTTGCGGAAGCTGGCGAGTTGCTGCAGACCCGTACTTAAAGAAATTCTTCACCAAACTTCGAATTGTGTTGTCTGAAGGCGCCGAAATTCTCCCATATTTTTTACGATAAGTACGCACAGTTTTCACAATTGAACGATTGTTTTCAATGTAAAGCGCTACAATTTCAGCGCGCTCTATCGGTGTGAATTGACTCATAGCTAAAATGGCACCGAATGACATTTAAGAATCGTGTAAATTTGTCGAAATCGGCTAAAAAACAGTCAGTATTATTCAATGTTAAAATACCGAAGGTCTAGATGGTGATGAGATATGTATATAATAACAAAGACACAATAAAATTTAAGTAGAAATTAAAAAATTAGTGAAAAAAGTCAAAAAGATAAAATCATCCGCACCACTATAAGCTATAAGCGCCCCCATTAGGGGTCGCGCCCCCAGTTTGGAAACCGATGTTTAAGGCGATTGCTCACCTCAGTTTTTGGGTGTAAAGGTGGCAGGGCTTCATTAAAATCACCTGTGCCAACAAACCCTCCAACCAATGGCTGACAAACGTTGTTATCAGGCTATGGGACAGCTGCAACCTCAAAGGACCTTCCTAAATTCAAGGGGACCCGTTTCTGGGTCCCCAACGATGTTAGAAACCGGAACCGGTGCTCCGCAGGATGGCGATCCAAAGCTAGCCTGAAGGGTCATAAGCATTGAGGAGAGGTCGCTGATGCAGCTGAAATAACAGGCCAGGTCCCTAGTTTATGGCTTCAAGGTCAAGGAAGGACTTCTGCTGGCTTACAGCAGGAGGAAAAGCCCGAGGATACGGCTGGTCCAGTACAATTTGTAACACAGTAGGACTGCCTCGGCTGTGCTTTGCAGGGTGCTGGCCACCCAAGCAGCCGTCTTAGCTCTTGTAAAAGAGCCATGGGTAAGTAACGGCGCTCTGCAGGGCTTGCGGGTACCCGGCTACATCATTGCATGCAGTAATCTAGACGGATACCCTCAGACCTGTGTCGTTCACAATAAAACACTAACTGCTTTACTATAGATTAAACGTCGATTGGCAGTGTAAAGATATAGATTAGCCGGGGTAGTCTTTGCAAATAGTGAGGGCATATAGGAATCCCAGATACACGGACTGGGCAGCTTTCGTGGCGAACTTGACAGCGCGTTGAACATTTCCATTAACTCAATTAATTGGATGTGGAACTATCCGCGAACTTCCTTATGGAGGCGATTACTGCTTAATAGAAAGAAGATTATTATGTTCCTCGTTGGGAATAAAAGAAAGATTAGGGCGGATTAGGAGGGGGTGTTGCGCATTTTATTTGTTTGGAGAAATACCAAAAGGCTACCGTGTTGGAGGCGTTCAATTAATTCTATAGTTGTTCGAAAACAGCTAAGGTAAAAGTATGCAGCCTTGCATTTTTGTGTTAACATAGAGATACATGCAATAACTCTAACACTGAATATATGGTGAACTGCAAGCAGGGAGGAGAGGATATTGGCAGAATCGTATCGATCATCACTCTGACCAATACAAGAAAATCCTGTCAGGATGAGAATCGCTTACAACACTCATCACCGCTGTTCAGAAATAAACCCGAACATTTTCTCTGCACTTGTTCAGCTCTGGTCACTTATACTGTCATAGTCCGTAAAAATAAACAAGGATTTTCAATATCTCGAATCAAGGATCACATTTAGCTCTAATCCGTAATACATAAACTCTTTTAAAATATGTATGAGAATTTTTGGGCTTGGCAGTACAATTTGAAAATTTCGAAAATCAGTAGGCTTTTGTATCGCGATTTTCACTCTCTTTCGCATATAAATCGCTCGCTCCTTACTTCTACTTCAATATTAAGCTCAAACTCAGCATAAAAAATCACTCCAACATTGTAAATGCGTTTTTGCATGCAAAGTAAAACTCTCATTTATGTCAGATTTCACATTCGTAATATCTCGGATGTTGTAATTGGTATGTAAAGTCATTATCTTATCTCCAATCTTAAATTTTATTCGGGATAATCTTGGTTGATGCTTATGGTAAAATCACGAATAAGAAATAAGGCATTTACAATTTTTCTCTGAATGTTACTGAATATTTATATATAAAACTACGTTCCTAAAGGATCGAAACTTACTTATAATAAAACCCAAACATTGTAATATCAAAGTTGATTTTCTTAAAAATAAAAGTGTGCGCTTTTTGCTGGCTCCCGTCTTCAATATCTAAGAAAATTGATTTTTTATTCAAATTTTATAGAGAATCAAATAAATTACTAGAATTATTAGCACCCGGTTTTATTAGTCAACTAAATGTTATTCTAGTAATAAATCCTGAATAAAAAAAACAACTTGACTAAAGTGACATACTAAATCATCCACAAAAATACTCATTTGCCGCTCTGCCGGTTTATGATTTATTTTATACAGAAAAAAAAATGTCATGCTAAAATAACAACATCTATAAAACTCCCAAAGATTAAATTATTCGTGAAAGGTGATCTACCTGTAAAATGGTAATGATGGGAATTTCCATTTTGTTTGTCATATGGCAAAAGGTGGTGTTTATGACAGGCAATAAATCGGATATCAGAAAGGGTGACTAATTACATGTTTATTGTAACGATCACTTATATTTTGAATGTTTGCCTATTTTCGCACTTCTTGGGAATATAGTTGCATACAATAAAGTCCTCTTCCTTGATGGACTTAAAGAGTTAAGCAGAATCGTTTAATTCATCAACAGGTGGATGCTGATCATATACGATCATAAGTCGACAAATATTTCCACACATAATTCACGCGATCAATAAAAAAAAGTTGTAATCTGACCCATCCACGAACTTGACTCCCAATTAGAACGTATTAAAAACAAAACACCACCGAAATCCATTTACCCAAAATCAATTAAACTGCGCGTGACAACTGGACAGAATTGCATGCACGAATGTGACTCCACTTAATGTCTGGTGACTTCTGTTGAATGTTTGAATGGAGTTTCCTTGAAGATCACATGCAGTCAATGCAGTCGTCACTGTATTCGAAGCCTGGTTCAGTTGTGCGATGGAAGTCAATTAAACTACTTGTTATGGGGACATTCTCGTGAGACATGAGCTTCTTGATCTTAGAATATTTAAGGGCCGAGCGGAATGCTATAAGCGAAAAGGCGAAGTCAAGTGGAAGCAATTGAAATTTTCATTCATCATTTGTAACGCCGCCGGTCGTTAAGACATGGCCTGACCCTATATACAGGAAGTTGTGATCTTCGTATTGGTTATTTATTGTTATGACGTGGTTGATGTTTTGTTTTTTTTGATATGGCGAATATGTGCTTCGTTCAAAATGTGGCTGGATTTTTCTGGACAAACATCAATGATCTGTTGACGATCTTGGCTAACAGATGAAACCTAATTGAAATTGAAGAACGGCAAACAAGTTGAAGTGAAACTTGATAATATCCTGAAATAACATTTAAGAACTGGTTGAGCTCTACGACAAAGTATCCGCGCTCTCTTAAACGATTATTTAAAAATTTTATTGCTTCAAAACTTTTGCACAGAAGACAGAGATTGCTGTCCTGTTTGTAAAAATCTTTATCACATACCTAGGGGATTGGACTTTGAAAAGAATGCAGTATGACAGTATAAGCTGGACGTTAAACTTCTCAACGCGAAGCGTAAGTGCATCTTTTATAAAATTTATATATACTGTTCCAACGTGAAAATCTATAGAGATTTATTATTCAAGATCTTTTGAAACCCGATCTTAGTGACTAAATGAATTTACGTAGAAATTCTCTAAAATATTTAATTTGGTAAAGAAATCATCTTACACGAAATCAATAAAGAGATCGTGCAAGGACTTGATGCTCATAGGTAGGTTGGAAAGTATAGACGGCAACCCTGTACAAGGTTACATCATTTGTAACTGTACTAGTGAAATATATGGTAGTCTACTTGGAGTGACTTTAAATCCAGCCTGTCGTATTCAGATGCCCGATCATATCTCTTATTTTAAGCTTCGAAACCTCTCCCGAGCCCTGTAAGAACATATTTACATATTCACGGTGTCTGATCCTAGCTGTCACTCTGGAAAACGTGCGGTGGGCGGTGCATAGTTTCTTCCCGTACAAGTCTCCAAACATGGACAACATAATTCCAATTATACTCTATGGCTTGTCCCAATCTACAACTTCTGCCTGCACTACAGTTACGTGATCTTTACTCTGAAGATCGGCAGACGCGGGCGCGAAGCGGCCAATAAACTTGTCTTCTTTTGTCCCAAAGATCCTACTAGAAGGCATGCTAGAGCTATACTTCCGTAACTCCATAACAGAGGTCTCTCTGGCTACATATCAGCATGCCTACAGCAAAGGCAGATCGGTGAATACTGCGCTTCACGAAGTCGCGCGAACCGTGGAATACTCCCTAGAATACAAAGTTTACCCTGGCAGCTTTCCTAGATATAGCAGGCGCTTTTACAAAATAAACAACATGGCCATCCAGGAGGCCCTGGCGGAATTCGGGAGCCACAATGGAATCAGTCAATGCCATCTCGCCTCTGCTATGGCTCATGGAGATGGTCAAGATCCTAAAGACACTAGAGAACCATAGAATAAAGGCAGTTGCCTATGCAGACGACATGGTGATATTATTATCCGGAAAATTCCTTCACATAATTAGTGAGATTATGGCGATGACTCTTGGAAAGGTTAGAGCATGGTCCAACCGCAGAGGGCTATCCGTGAACCCGGAAAATACGGTGGTAATGTTTTTCACCAACTGGACTAAATGCCCACCTTTAGTCCCGCTTAAATTAACGGTCGAGTGCTGAGTCTATTATAGTCAACTAAGTACTTCGGTCTTATTCTGGACCCAAAGTTGAATATCGAAGAAGGGACCTAGGGTATAGCCTTCTATGTTTGTAAGCAGACTTTCGGCAAGAGATTGGTTTAAAGTCGGACAAGGTGCGCTGACTATGCAAGGTAGTGATTAGACCATTGCTGATGTATGGCTCCGCCGTATGGTGGCCCACTCTTGCAAAGAATATAACAGATCCAGAATGCGTCAAGTACAAAGAATGGCTTGTCCCGGAATAATGTGCACCATGTGTACAAACCCGAAGCAAGCGCTCAACGTAATTCTCGATCTGCTGTCACAGGCGACCTGCACGGCCTCGGGCTGCGTGAAGCAGATTGCTGGATCGAGAAGAACTACGGACCCAGCAATATACTGTGCTCTCTACCACAGGAAATAGTAGTAGGGCCTACCGACTATATGGTCGCAAAATTAAACTTCGGCAGAGATCTCAATTTCTGGATCCCTACCAGAGAATTAATGGTAATATTTTCAACACGACAAGGACCATGACGTTGTCCGGTGCACAGACGAAACCAAACCAGAGTCGGGTGAAAGGGCTGGATTTTTCTCCCCATTGCTTAATTTGCATTTGGTCATACGGGGAAAACTATCGCAGAGACCCCTGTGGAGAATGTACAGAAACCGCTGAAAGAGAGACATTTCCATGTATTTTCTCTCAATAGGTGGCTCCAGATGAACGAGAAATTCATCATGCGGCAAGACTAGAAAAATTTGGCCTAGTTATAACAACCGTAAATCGCGACATCTCTTAGTGATGAAACGCACGAAATTCCAAAATCCGTTGTCTATGCCCGTTTTAAGCCACCAATCGGTGTAGGATTAACATAAAATTCAAGGCAAAACGGGCATTCTGCATACGTTGCAGATTTCTTTTTGTTTGATGGATTGCAGATTCTGAACCTTGAGTACTATAATACAACCAGAGATGAACGGTGTTTGCTCATCAGTAGATATAGATGGACTGATTCAATGGGGTCCGGTATCTTTTGAGTGCAATGTGGTTTTGCTGTGTCTACAAAAGACAGTATTTTGGTCAATGATCGTGACGATTTTGCTTCAGGAATAGACGACCAGTTGCTTATGTTAAACAAAATGATCGTGAAAAGTCTAAAGCTGCAACTCCATTATCAATTGACTCTGGCAGTTAGTTTTGGGCAATCAGTTGCGTCCGCGAAAGCAAAATCTACATCGGGAAATAATAGTTGGTCATAAAATGGCCAGATGCCATAGGATTTGAAGGGCTTTTTGACTCCTTCATTTGTAGCGACATTTTAATATCATATGCCGAAAAACCGGGCAACTTGAAATTATGTATCAGAGCACCTAGCATTGCAGAGAGTTGTCACAACCAACAGAATATGTTTTCTCAATGGTCCAAAGAAACTACTGTTTGTACATATGTGATGGCTCTGCTTCTAAGCTCTAGTCGATCACATTGAAAAAGTGATAAACTAGTGTTTTCAGGAAATTCATCACGACCGACCGAACTCCAACATTATTTCTATGTCCAAGTTGGATGCTTTCATTACACCCACCATCCTAAATCAAAAACCCTCTCGACTTTCGCCTTGAAGAAATCAGAAAAAATTGTTGACAAGGAGATAACAGGCACTTCTCTTCTGCGGTAACCCCTTTGGTTTTGCAGCAGTAGGAGAAATTCACTGGCACGACCTTTTACAATTTCGCCTTCAAGCTGGAAAGTGCAATGCTAAACAAAAGACCTTCATCGATATGGGAAAAACCCTTCGACAATTCATCCAACTCAATCAACTATATGTCGACTATGTCCTCTGTGATCTCATGGAGGCGGCGTTACAAACCCTCTCAAGCTGGACTGCCACCCGCGGCCTCAGCGTTAACCCAGTAAAAACGGAACTGGTTCTCTTCACGAGGAGGTATAAAACCCCACCTTTAACCCCCCACTGCTAAACAATGTTAGGCTCAAATTTAGCAACAGTGTCAAATATCTGGGAGCAGTCCTGGACAAGAAACTCCTCTGGAATGAAAACAAAAAGAGCGCATTAAGAAAGCGAACATAGCGCTTTTCGCTTGCAAAAAATCCATTGGGAAGAAATGGGGCTTCTCCTCTAATATAGTACGATGGATCTACACAGCGATCGTCCGCCCAATACGAGGTCTTAGTATGGTGGCTAACCCACCGCTAAACAAACTACGTACAGAAAGTACAAAGATGTGCAGAGTTATGCATAACAGGAGCACTTCGCTTCACACCTACAGATGCCCTAAACGTTATGTTATACCTCCCTCCTTTGAATCTTGTGGCAAGAATAAGAGAATCCGGATTTTGGACCGGAATTTGGGGAGAGCAGACGAAGGAAGAGACTAGACGGACACACAGGCACGGGACGTCCACAAAAGAAATATACATATAGCGTAGAAGAAGATCTGCGAACCCTAGGTATAAGAAATTGGAGACTCCAAGCCAGGGACAGACAGCTCTGGAGGAGGATGTTGCAGAAAGCCAAGGTCAATAACAGGCTGTGGAGCTATTTATGATGATGGTGACACGAATGTTCTGAACTCTGTGATCGTCCTCACTAAAACCGACTTCTGTATGCCCGAGGTTACCTTCACGAGGAACCACACCACATCTCCTCTGTCACTCCCAGCCCTAAGCAGAAGGAGATTAACCACATTTGGTGAACCCTTTCTAAACACGCTTGCGGAAATCTCGAAGACTGGGATCCCGCAACTTAGAAGATTCATTACTTCCTCGAAATGGTTTAGCCAAGAAACGACGCTTTAACATCAGGTGGGATCAAAGGGGGATCACTATGGCATCACAATGGGCCTATCTTTATGGCCTAAGTGTATGGGCTTAAACCAACAGCTCAGCCATATCTAACCTAACCTAACCTATATGTTCAGAACTTGAAAATTAACTGACACTCACAAAAGGTTGTACGCAGGAAGGAGTTCTTCTATGGTGTGTTGTTACAGAAGGGAACTTGTTACAGTGCATATAACTTAGTATCAATCATTTACCATGAAACGAACATAGCCCAGATTTACGGAATTTGGGTTGCAGCAAAGCTGTAGGGTCCTCAGAACAAGTCAAATACTTAGGGAAAGCACGTGGAAAATCTGATGAGTTAAATACGCAGATATTTATTAGTCTGGTCCAGTCCTTGTTGTCTATATGGAGTCTAGAGCAAATATCATATGTTGGATATAACCCACCATCGTAAGGTCCATAAAAATGTTGGTGGGCTTAGTGTAATGGCATAGAACTAGGCTTAATAGCTTTGTTGTGAAATTAAAAATGGCCATCCTTTTCATCACGGTCATCCTATTTGCACCTCGCCGCTTGAAGCGCTGGATGATCTGCTCAAGTTGGTACTGTTCCAGTGCCAGCTGAGTGTAGAGTCTTGTGGTTTGGCTCTATACTGGCATGCATCTATGATTACTTAAGAAGGACTTTAGCTAACAAGCTGCTTTCACTCTTTCCGATCGAACCGCAATCAGAGCGTAGGACCAAGCCTCTCTCTCTTGTAACCGTGCTCTTAATAGTCTAGGTATAATTAATCGGATCACCTTTGTTTGGGCCCTGAGTCGTCAGAGTTTGGTAAGTAATGAAAAGGCAGACACCCTGGCCACACAGAGGTTCGGCATTGTATTCATCGATCTGGAACCGAATATTGGAGCACCCCCCCCCAGTTTTGTGAAAAGGGCCCTAGACAATCGGGCTGCGATAAAATATTCCGAACATTAGAGGTGCTGTTTTCAAATCAAGGGAATTTCTGGGAGGCATTAGAAAGGATCTGGCATCGGCTTGATCGCCGGACACTGCGTCTTAAATCCACCTAGGGACAACAACAAGGTTTGCTAGAGAAGAATGACTACTTTTCAAGTTCTCTGTAACTGCCACGCGAAGGCCACGAACAAAGTTTCCTTTTGTAGCACGATCTTGCTTGAATAGACAAGTCTACGTGACAAATCCTTAAGGCAGGGAATACCAACCACTTGAATAGCGACTAGATTGTTTCCGTTTCTCACTGAATCCGAATTCATGCCGTATTGCTGTGTAATTGTATTGTTGATGAGAATTCTCGAACAAAATAATTGCTCAAAATACTGTTCACTTTTTTGCAGCCAATCAAGAACACTTCACACATCCATACCCCTAACTGGCAACACATTTGATCGTCTTTGATGGCCATCAACTCCAATCACAACAGAACAACACTAATGATCGCAGTCCAAACAAATCAAAGATCATCATTTCAACGAAACACGCAACAATAAAAACTATAAACATTCTTTGTTAGACCATTACGGAAGCGTTTTATAAATCAAAGTCACAATAACTTTCGCCCCGACAGAGATTCTTGCTAATGGAAAATGCCAACGAATGTAGAATTACTCTTCAGGTGAGTTGTTCTTATGCGGCTATTAAGGCGCCACTGGGGATCGAAGATCGATGATTACTCTTCAAAATGAAATATTACCCGCATTATGAGGAATGTAGTTTAGTGTGTCAGTCACATTCCAAAAACAGATGCGTCGCTGAATCTGGCATAAGGAATCCCAAAAATGCTACAAATTACACACAGCCTGAACTTTTGCCCATTATTGATCGTCTAGAAGAATTTTTTAATTATTACGTTGATCTTGTAGTAACACCTCTGCGAAAAACTTTACATCACGATGACCATGACGATTCTGGTGTTGTGCGGGATTCTTTGTTAGAAAGTTGTTTACTAGATCTTTTTTTGAGTTAGTTGGGAGTTTTGATTTTAAATTGATTAAATGTTACTGAGTATTGTGGCAGGTTATTAATGGACACCAATTTTAGTTTCAGGGCTAAAAGTAACTGGGGAATTTGTAAAGCTTCAATAAAGCATAATTTTTTATGGCCAAAGCCAAGACATTGATTTCATAGTACTCAAGTTAGATAATAAGCAATTGTAAATCTAGACGAAGGAAAGATATGAAGAAACATCACCAGTATGGAAATGGTGTGGTATGGGGGCCTCGGTAGTCTAGGGAGTAAGGCGCCTGGCTACCATCCCAGAGGTCTCGGGTTCGAATCCCGGCAGAGCCCCACGGTCCTTCGCCTTTCCCACTTCTTTCTTCTTCCCCTTTACATTCTTCCTGTTATAGCGTTCCGCTAGCACTGCCCCGCTCCACCAAGCGCATGTCATCGGTTGGTTGATGGGATTCAACTCGTTTCAGGAGGCATAACACTCCAGCGAGTTGTTTCTCGTTGCCCCGATGCCAGAGTCGCGATATAAATGGTTGGGGTTAGGTGGTTATGGCAGTTCCTTCCTACTTCTCTCTTCCCCTTCACTATCTATCGACTAGAGCTTGCTGTTCGACATTGCACTCTATACGAAGAAAATAGATTGTCGACAGTACATAGGGCTTTCCCTGGGCTCTAGTCTTCCACATAAAAAAAAATATGTATGTCACCTGAATATATCTATTGCTATTTTAACTGGTCGGTGCGAATCTTACTACTGAGCCATCTTGTAACACCTCAGATGTAACTTTAGCTGAGGACCTGGATGGCATAAGAATGCCTGAGATTTCTTAAAAGAAGCAAATTCGCAATCTTACATTCGGACCCACCTCGTATACAACTCCATGCTGCCTTACCGAGGCTGGAAAAGGTAAAACCACGCTCTCAAAAATATTGGGATTTTCGACCTTTTGCTACTCAATTGATTCATTGCAACACCGTAGGACTGTAGATAGCAGATCTGGCAAAATATAAATGACCTTCTACTATGGGTTTCGCCGGTTTAGCCAGTTAGCTCTTTCTTTCATTCTGTCTTTCAGTGAGATATTGGATACAAGAAGTACCGTGGCCATAAGGTGGCCGTATTGTGGTAAAAGCAGCTCAACTATACCTCAAATTTGTAGACCAGACCGCTTGAACCGATTCAGGGATCTGCCTAAAGGTTTGTCTCTTCACTTAGGCCTGCCTGGTCAAGCAAGATCGCACCAAAGAGTGAGTTTTTGCTAATCATTCTTGCCCGACAGTTAGGCCCAGCCGGCAGGTGTAGTCCTCAGCGCTTCCCTTCCTTAATTTAGGGTGCAGGGTCCGGTGATCAAGGCAATCAAAGCCCGGTGATCAAGCCACCTACAGGCTTCCTATTGTGTCTCAATAGCTGCGATCCATTGGGTCTGGTAAGCTACTAAAAACTGCTGCTAGCTACTCGCAACTACCCTTGCTCTTGTTTTTGGGCAGATACATTTTACTGGTTATTGTCAAAAATCGTGTTCCATTGGTGATGTACCTGCAAGTACTTGCGAGTAGAAAAATCGCCCAATGGATCGCAGCTATTAATTCTTTGGCAGCATTGCGAGTCGGCTCAAGATTAAATCGCTTAGAAGGTGTGGACCTCGAGCGTTCGGTGGTTTTCATCAGAGTCCGGTCACCTAGGGTCACCAATAGGCGGGTCCGGAGCGAAGAAAAAAATGCAAGAGCCTTGTCTGGTCTTTTCATTTCTCTTGAAGTTGTTATGGCACGGGAGACGATTGTTAGCACATAGCTCATCAATGGCATGTTGGCATTCCCAAACTAATTTGGACTACGTCTTACGGGACTTCTCTGGTCTGATTGTCGCTTGTCTGCAAAAGCTCCTCTCCAAAGGCTTCTTCGACGAAGTGGGCCTTCTCAAAAAAGGAGGCTAGCTCGTACATGAAGAAACCTTGAGGTGTCTGCTCAGCGAGCACTTTCCAGGGTTAATCCTCCAGGTCGCTTATCTCCTGGATGCTGGGTACAGTAGTAGGGCCATTCCAGACCGAAATTGCCGGAGCCTCTCTGAGTATATCTTCGAGCGGGACATGGATACTCGACAACCTGGTCTGTCTCTTTAGAGCCAGCTTAAATTAGGGTTACATTCCAACAATTTGGAGGAGAGTCGTGGTGATTTTTCTCCCTAAACACCATCTAGAAAACCCTCCTCGCTAAGAGAACTGCCTTGTGTGTTCCTTGACATCGGTATTGTTTTAGTGTCAAAGCTATCAAGGGTATGCCCTCAAGGTGGACTTCTATCCCCGTTACTCTGGTTATTGGCTGTTGATGAACTTTTGACCAAACTAGACGAATCTGGTTTCAATGTCATCGGCTATGCAGATGATCTTACCATGCAGATGATCTTGCCTGGGGAAAATTTCACTTATGTTTATGTACACAATAGGCCTAATAGGCCGAAAAGTGATTTTTGGAAACTTTGACCTTGAATAACTTCGAAAGGGTTGTTTTCGAAGAAATGACAGGAGCGCTTTTATGTAGGCAATAACGTTTCGTATTAACTGATCAAAATTTTTTTTCGAAAAAACCTGTTTTTGAGTGATTTTGGGCCAAAAAGTAATTTTTGATAACTTTGACCTTGAATAACTCTAAAAGGGTTAATTGGGTCAACATTTTTGTAAGAACGAAAGTTGTAGGGAATTTCATTGTCAACATTTTGGTCCCACGCACGGGGTTGTACCATCTATAGAAACCATGATACAAGGGAAACACGGGAAAAACGCGATATTTCCGGCGGCCATGTTTTTTTTTTGTGATTCTGAAATTGTTTTCTTAAAAAGTTTTAATGAAATTTTCAGCCATTTTGGAATTTTGTCTCCTTAAAACGCTAATTTCCCCGGACTATAACTTGGTAGCGGTGTTCACTATATGGGTTGGCCCACGCCTGCCTCTTTCAGCCTTCAGTATACAAGACGAGCCTACCCTGTGTCATCCTAAGGGAAACTCAAGATAGTACGAGTATCTCTGGTATGTATAAAGAAGGAGGTTAAACTTGAGATTCTTGCGCTGTTTTTGGGGTGTCCTCCATAACGTTGATAATAATATTGTAGAATGAACACCATCGCCTCTATGGTCATTTGGTCTCTGCCTTAGTGCAGGGTTCATAGCGGATTTCTCTGCTTCAAGATGCATCGGTACCAAATTGAGTAAGGTCTCCAGCGCTACCGTCGGCAACGTGCAAATAGTCTTGGTGATGGAAAGGCGGTCTATTATTTGAATCTTGTTTTACCTTGAAATTGTTAAGGTTGGTTCTATGTCGCCACAATAATTCTCTATATGATGGTAGTGTATACCTATAGTGCATAGTTTTTAGTTTTAAATAGAGATGAGCAAAAATAGTCTTGGTCTTCCAGTCTTGTCTTGGTCTTGCACATTTAGCAATCCACAATTTCTGCAGCAAGCCCACAGAGATCTGCGGGACCTGATTGTCAGGTTGTCCATGCAATGGTCCATGCAATTGTCACCCGATCTTATCATCCATTTTCTGATAAATGGTTCTAGGACTGTTTTTTAAAGAGATCGCGAGTTACAATGGCTCCAGGACCAGGACCAATGGTCCAGGTCAAGTGCTTGTTGAAGGTGCTTTGAAATTTGACTACGTATTTCACGGGTAAACACGATGACATTATCTGAGTAACTTTAGCCGTTTTGGGCACCGAGTAGTTCACCCACCATAAGGCACCACAGAAGAAGAGTTTCTGAAGGTGGATGAGCTACAGGAATCGCAAAGATATTGGATTAAATTCATTTAAAAGAAAAAAAATGCAGATAAAATTAACATGTCGAAAAATTCGGAGCTTTGTTAACGAATCTTCAAAACCGGCCATATTAAACCCAATTCTAGACAAAACCGAAATTTTACGAGTTGGTACAAGATTTGCTGTTCAAGACTTTGGAACTGATTCTCAGGAAATCTTAGATGGATTGTTTCCTATAATTATTCCTAGGCACAACTATTTATCAAAACTCATCATCAGCGACTTTTATAACCGGAATGCACCTGGTGGAGTTAGCACACTCCTTGCGAAATTAAGGAGAAGGTTTTGGATTCCTGGGGGGGCGACAATTTATAAAGTTTACTACATACAAAACCATGTATTGTTCAACTAAGGCGAAGGCAGCGAATAAACCATTTTCATCTCTTCCTCATAGCAGGATGTCGAAACGTACAGTGTGGATTTCGCCATGACATGGAGAAATTCTACATAATTCTATTTACCCGGTCGGTCATTTGTGCTGTTCATTTGGAATTGGGATCGAATTTGACAACAGAATGGTGTTTAATGTTGCCATAAGGAGATTCATTGCGAAGAGAGGAGTAAACTTCCGAAAGACTTCAAGGATAGATATCCAGTCGCGAGATTTCGTGGCAATTTATAGTCGAAAGATCTCCATGGTGGGGAGGATTTTGGGGAGCAAGTCGTTTGCTCAGTAAAGGATCTATAAAAGGCAGCTATAGGAAGATCTACGTAGCTTGAATGCGGAACAACTTAATACATTTTTGACAGTATATGTTAAAAACTCGAAACCTCTAACATATATGTATTAGTGATGACCCAATGGATCTACTCTTTAACACCAGCGCATTTCCTAAAAAGGTCTTAGGCTGGTCTCACACTGCAGCCGGATTCGGCCGAATTTTTAACGGCCGTGATCGGCCGAATTTTTCAAACAATTATTTTGCTATTCTCATTCGCACATTACACCCGTTGTTTTCGGCCGTTGACGTCCGTAGGTTTCATTCGATCAGATTTGTTTGATTATTCGGCCGAAATGGATACCGAAAAGTTGATAATGAAAGTGCGCTCCCGTAGAAATGTTTATTAGCCTTCCTTTTATTTTATTTAGGATATATTTATATGTGTGGCCATTTCAAATGGAACAACTAGCATTTAAAATGAAAACTAGCCCTTAAAGTTCGGCCGAATTTAAAGTTGAAATTCGGTTGAATACGGCCGTAAAAAATGCGGCCAAATGCGGCCGAATTTGCTGCAGTGTGAGACCAGCCTTACTAAATTTTTCGAAAAATGAAGGAATAATTTGATAAGGAGCTTCGCTCAAAATGGAATAAACGCCTTTGGATATAATACTCTAGACATACGGGGTACCATTTTAGGGGAAGACACACCGTAAAATTCGTCGTAATCGGTAAAATTCGTCATTATGTTTTGACAGTTGCAATGAGTATCCACCAATTAGCCAATTGAGAGATTAAACAATAACGCAGCAAGGAAATAATTTTTTTTTTAATTTTCGTTCACTGACATTCTTCACTACATATCTCAATTGGCTAATTAAGCAATATTTTTTTATTAATTTTGGAATAAAAGTAAGATCAAAAAACGCGTCAGGTCGAGCGTATAATATCTAACATTTTTTTGTAGCGATGGAGAACAGAGTATCTTAAGGCCCTCATACACGAGCCCTACATTACAGCGCCAATTCATTGGCCCGGCTTCAAAATTAGCAGCTTGCAGCCTTCCATGTGAAAGATTGTACATAAATCATATATATCTACGCCACGAGTTCATCCAAGTTTCCCCACACACACGATGACATTTGACGTGGCCCGGTGCCATTTGGATGGATGGATCGCTCATGCCTTTAATCAGCTAAGCTCTGCGCAACGGACATCTTATACAACATTTCCCGCATCGACCGCTCGAAAGCCAGTGTTCACCTCGATGGAACCCAAATCGAACAGGTTCCGATGTTCAAATATTTGGGATCGTTGATTGAGAAAACGAAAGTGGTATCGACGGCCGAGGTTCACAGCCGCATCGGCCAGGCAACAGCAACATTCGCCTCGCTCAAGTGGTGCATATGGAAACGAACAAATATTATCAAAAAAACGAAAGTTACCGAACGTTGATCCTTTCAATTCTTCTTTATGGATCAGAAACGTGGACATTGCTCAAGCCGGACGTCAACAAACTCGAGGTCTTCCAAACGTCTCACTCCGCGATCACCTTCGAAATGAGACAGACAAAGATGCGATCAACAGACACTGATCGATGAAGAAATACAAAAACGTCGACTACGATGGCTTGGCAATGTTTGCCGAATGGATCATAACCGCTTACCACGTAAACTTCTCTGGCGAGACCGTCCGGGAGGCTGGAGAATTCAGCGATCGGCACCAAAGAAAACCTGGCTAAAGAATACCGGGGCGACTTAAAAAATCAACGATTATCAGTTATCGAAGCTCGAGACGTCGCTAAAAATCGTCAAGAATGGAAACGAATCGAATCGCTCGGACCGCCAGCTAACGGATCAAAGAAGAAGAAGATCCGCGCGTTTTTCAGTGGTAGGTTCTACATTCAACGTTCAAGCAGGCGACGTTGCATTAGTGCATTCTAAGCTCACACCATGTCATGTGGAAACTAGCTGTCGTGGAGTCAACTTAGTTGGGGCGTGACGGTAATATACGAGCTTGCGAAGTACGTTTTTCTAATGGATCTAGACTTTGCCGGCCAGTACAGCTGCTACACCAAGCTGAATGTGAACAATCTCTGACAGGCTATTCCATTTCTTCACGAGAAGTCAACGTTGTCCGATCTTCACCAGAGGCAACGGTATACAATCAGGCAGTTCCATTTTGAACATCGCGGCAACGCGACAGCATTGATTTTCAATAAAAGTAATTATACCGGACTCGGCTCATCTTCACATCCTGTTATCCTCCTTTTTTGCTAACGTCTGGAAGTTCTTTTATAAATAGAATAATTTGGCTGTGGTACAATCTCCCACAAGCAGTTTTTCCAAGCTCGTACAACATCCAAGAGTTCAAACGTAAAGTTCATCTCCCTCTGCTCTGACATCCCCAGACCTCCCCTGACCTAATCTATTCCATTCTATCCTTCAAACTAAGCTTCTACTAGATATTGGACAACATGACACACATGTACCTCCCAGATTCCTTCAACCTATCGCATGCGTCCACTTATCCTTCGAGCTAAGCTTACTACTAAACATTGTACTATGACGTGAAAGACATGACGGATTGGTAGTATTGGTATTGGTTACTCCTAAGGTTCGATTTTCACATAAAACGGTATAATTTGTACCTTTAACAAAAATACGACAAAAATACGACATTACTTATTTTTACAAATAGTTCATTACTAGTGAAAACGTGGGAACATAATTTAAAATTGGTACAATTTGACTAGAAAGTGAAAAATAAAGATCAAAACTTTCTAAAAATCAGCCAAGATCTTTAGATGTTGATTTATTATTTCTTTACAGATATAAATTACTCTTTTCATGGTGTCTGGCTTTTTGATTGCTTTATTCTCAATATAGCAGCCGTTTACAGAAATCGTAAGATTAATTCATTTCATCTGATTTATCTTTACTCAGCAGCCGCCAATATATTCAAAAATAAATAAATAAAGAATAAATAAAATTTAAAGAAAGAATCACCCCAGAATTGGACGTTGCAGTTGCACATGCCTTAATGTGAAAGAAATTACCGAAATAACTTCATAAATATTAAAATTCGCAATAACCTGTCAAAAAAAAAATAAATAAATAAAAAAGTGAAAATAAAAAAAATTTAATACACGCCGCAGTGCAGTGTCAAAATGGAACTAATAAAGAATTCATGTAAACAAAACTGACTGGCAATAAAAACCATCGATAAAATCCACCAAATTATACGTGCGGTCGTTAATTTTTACGGATTGCCATCAGGTAACAAAAAAACCGAAACCACCTGAAAGGTGCCATTACTTATTTGCCCATCGATCAATCGATTACACATAACTGTAGATGCAAAGGTGCCAGCCAGGCAGCAGCATCGAAACGTGGACAAAATGCTAAAATTATTACTTATGAGAATTTCAGAGGAATCCAATTGGGCATTATTGGTCTGACCTGATTTCCACAAGAGCGACGCATTAGAGACAATAAAGACGTGAGATCTGGCTGCCAGCAATTGCTGTAGCCCGTTACTCGCTGGCAATTATGACAAATGAGAATATTATCAGACCGTAGCACCCTCAATATGTGACTACTAGATCGGCACTTTAGGCACACTATATCAAAGTCCAGGAGCGACAACACGAAAAACAAAAACTCATTTCAGATGACTCGCCTCACCTTAAGATTGCCCTACGCCATTCTATTTTTGGCGGAATGAAACAGAGTGAAAAATTTCGAAAATCCGACCGCGGGCATAAAATTGTTTTTTGTTTACATATCCCCGAACGTCCTAGATGGAGGTTAACAATTTCCACGCTTAAATGCTGGCCATTTTTTGAAAATTCCTGCAGCGGTAGGTGTCGGGTCATTTTCCAGCTTAATGCCCGCCCATAACGTGCCAAAATGCAAAGCAATTTGCGAATTCCTCCGATCTCCGAGATTCTCGATAAACAAAAGTGAAATATTAGCGGCCTAGATATTCCCGCTAGATAAATTAGAATCGCTTCGGACGGCTGAAGGGTGTTCGATGGACGTACGAGGAGAAGCGTTGGTCGATCTAGCGATGATGATGACGCCAACGTACACGATAAGATCGTCATTGTTCGATCGAGCCAAAATCTACGATCGTTCACTCGACGGGAGATTCGATGATCCGGGAATTAATTCAATGCGGGAGAATCGTCGTGACGTAACCGGAGATCACTGGTTTTACATAAATTTTCATTTCAAGGTTAGGTTTTTGTTTGGACGTCGAGGAATGGAAGCTGAATAAATTTCATTCTTGTTATGACACTATTTGGCATAATTATACCGACCGATCTGTTGTGGGTGTAGCGGACTGCAGGATTACGCTGTATTAATTTCGAGGTTTATGGGTGCATGAGGAATTTCGAAGATAAAAACTTCATTTGGCTTCTACAAATATTTATCTATGACGTGTTGTCTTGTGGATTTTGTGATTGGCATATCTTGTTGCAACGCTAGACCTAACTTACAAATATTTTGTGCTATTTTAGAATTACTAATTCATATGAGGATGAGAAAGTTTCTGAGCCTCTAATCAGGCCCGGCTCTAGCGGTGTTGGCGCCTCGATGCAATTTTCTGTTAAGCGCCCTTAATGGGAAATTATGACAGAAATTTTGTTCTTCAATAAAAAATGAAAATATTAACAGGACTGGACACATAAAAAACTGAAAACAAGAACTTTAAATTAAAGAAAATGTCTTTTTATCTACCAAAACCTTTTTTAAAAGCAGGCCCAAAATACATTTGAATGTCATTTTGAATTTCCAATTTCGAATTGAAAATTCGCAAAACTTTCCAAATTCCTAAAGCATTTTCGAAATTTTCCTGTTTCCCTAATTTTTAAAATTTCCAATATGCCCACAACACCAAATTCGAAATTTTCAAATTCGGAATTCGCGCAAATCTATTATTTTCACATTTCAATTGCCAATTTTTTGATATTAAGGCCCTTTTACATCTCACGCGAAAAGTGGAAACGCAAATTGGGGCTCTTTTATTAGGCTAGTGCCAAAGCGGGTTTAAATAAGGAAAAAAAAATAAATTACTAGCAGGGAGGGAACAGCAATGAAATGTCGTTAAGGTCATAACTAAACGAAAAAAACAATTTTTAAACTCGAAAAAAGGGGAAATGGTAAAATGGGGATGCTATTTAGGGGTTGAAAACGATTTTTTGCGATTTGCGGTGAAACATGACCTCCTAGTGGAAAATGTTTAATACAAAAGTTGTAGATAATAAAAAGATCTAAAACTTTTGTATTTAACATATTTTGATATAACCTCAAATTTTCGAAGAAAATGGCGGAAAATCGATTTTTCAGTTTTTAATTTTTTTCTCCCGTAAAAATAATTCAATTTACATGAAAATTTGTATGAGTATACCTTGTGTTGCGTTAAATAAGCATGATTTTTTTTTTGTTTGGAAAACGGATAGTTTCCCAGAAATTAACATTTTTTAAAAAAAATACCCTTATCTTGCACGGACAACTTTATTGATGTTTTTTTCGAATTTTGATATTCAATAAATGCTCATTTAACCATGGAATCGTCTAGTTTGAAATGGTCTATACATTTTGAAACTTTATTTTTATTAAACCGCTTAAAATTAAGAAAAACCGAACACCTGATTTTTCGAATCACGTACATATTTCTCGATTTTTTCAATTTTTTTCAAATTTTTTAATTTTTTCTGTTAATGAGGGATTAAATTTTAATGACAGAACTTAAATAAATTTAATTACATAAAGAGTGGCAAAACCATCCTGAAAATTTTAAATAAATAAGAAATAAAATAACAAATTCGTTTGAATTGAATTACGCCGTGACTAGGTAAATGTTTCCAATTTCGTAATAAAATTTTTACAGCATTATACTCAATATGGTTTTGGGAGATTTTTTATACATTATTTATTTTTATTAATTTAAAAATTATAGATTGACAATATGACCGTATTATTTCCAAAAAAGATGATCCAAATGATTTGTATGAAATCAAAGCAGTTTGGTTCGGTCGAGCAAACAAAGATTTGACCACAAATACAAAATAATGGAAAAATTAACAGCCGCTCACATTCATCGAAAATCTGAAGCTAATAGACCCTTTCTTATTTCTTATTTATTTAAAATTTTCAGGATGGTTTTGCCACACTTTCTGTAATTAAGTTTATTTAATGTAAGTAATATTATATGACACTAAGTTCTGTCATTAAAATTTAATCCCTCATTAACAGAAAAAATTAAAAAATTTGAAAAAAATTGAAAAAATCGATAAATATGTACGTGATTCGAAAAATCAGGGTTTTTCTTAATTTTAAGCGGTTTAATGAAAATAAAGTTTCAAAATGTATAGACCATTTCAAACTAGACGTTTCCATGGTTAAATGAGCATTTATTGAATATCAAAATTCGAAAAAAACATCAATAAAGTTGTCCGTGCAAGAAAAGGGTATTTTTTTTAAAAAATGTTAATTTCTGGGAAACTATCCGTTTTCCAAACAAAAAAAAAATCATGCTTATTTAACGCAACACAAGGTATACTCATACAAATTTTCATGTAAATTGAATTATTTTTACGGGAGAAAAAAATTAAAAACTGAAAAATCGATTTTCCGCCATTTTCTTCGAAAATTTGAGGTTATATCAAAATATGTTAAATACAAAAGTTTTAGATCTTTTTATTATCTACAACTTTTGTATTAAACATTTTCCACTAGGAGGTCATGTTTCACCGCAAATCGCAAAAAATCGCTTTCAACCCCTAAATAGCATCCCCATTTTACCATTTCCCCTTTTTTCGAGTTTAAAAATTGTTTTTTCGTTTAGTTATGACCTTAACGACATTTCATTGCTGGTCCCTCCCTGCTATTAATTTTTTTTTCCAAAAAACTATCGGCACTAGCCTATATTGCACAGAAATTTGTATACTTTTCTCTCTGTCTGGAATCCACGTTCGTGTAATAGAGAGAAAAACATACAAATTTCTGTACGATAAAAGAGCTCCAATTTGCATTTCCACTTTGCGTTTGGGATGTAAAAGGGCCTTGCTTGTTTACGAACGAATCGAATCGTCAAATGAAACCCGCACAAGCCCAACAAAGTATTGTTGGTTTTTTTCAAAAAAAATCAAGAACGTATGAATTGAAAGGTGAATTACTCTGCATTTTGACTTTACTGACAGTCGAGCGTGAGAGGACGTAGGAGAGGAGGGGTTAGATGGTCGGTGGTTGAAGGGTCAAAGGGGTGGTTGTTTTGGGTAGCCGTTAGGTGGACTACAAGAATAAATTCTATTACATTCAGAAATCTGTTATATCTCTCTAACCCCAGCGGTGATTTTTGTGGGGGCAAGGGAAGGAGGGGTTTTGAGACTTGTAATCTACATGTTGAGAACTATCAACCTGAAAAATTTCAAATAAATTAGCCGAAAGTCATTTTACATAAGCCCATGTTACACGATGAAACACGAAACAAAAAGTTTCCTGCAAGCATAGCGGAGGGGTGAGAGATGGCTTGAGGTAACACGAAACAATGCCATGAAACTTTTGAAGCAACTTTGCAGGAAACAATTTTGAGGACTTCAGGTTTGTTGTTTTTGTTTTTCTGATTTCTCTGGTTTCCCCTTTCGTAGGGAATGAAGTAAATGGCCACTCAATTTTCAAAATAAAGCGACGTGTTGGTAGGGCGGGTGGGGGGGTAAATATACGAAAAGTACAAAAGAGAAATGACCAATAAATTTTGACGTATTATTTTCAGCAAGAGTTTCTCCGAGAAGACAACGTTGAAATTTTTGAGGAAACTCCAAGAGGGAATCAGCGATTGCAGGAAACTTTGTTTCGTTTCCTGTTTCATCGTGTAAAATGGGCCATAGGAAAAGTGCGAGGTCCTTTCTGGGAAATCTTGGATCATGCAGTTCAGAAAAGCGAGTTCATCGTCAGTGTCTTGGTTTGTGACAGACTTTTCAGTTTCACGCTTCATTTGTCAGTTCGACTGCAAGAAAAATCACATGATTTGGCATCAGCAGTAAAGCATGTTCACGAAATTGTGGATACGCTTCAAGAAGAACGTAAAAATGCAGAAGTATCATTCGGCGAAATTTTTAGAGTAGCTGAAAAACTCGCGAAAAACGTATTCGATATGGAGCTCAAAGTTCCGAGACTCATGTTGAAGCAAACAGCTCGTTTTAATTATCAAACAAACTCTGTTGAAGTGTACTTTCGTTCTGCTATTTTTATTCCTTGGGTCGATACGCGGATTCAGAATTTGGCAGACAAACAAAATTAAAATGACCTGATTTTCATTTCAATTATGGATTTTAGCGCCCTTTGTTTGTGTGGCGCCCCGATGCTTTGCATCTTCTGCTTCATCGGTTAAGCCGGGCCTGCCTCTAATCAATGATTGTCGTTCTCTCAATTTATTCCTGCAACAATTTCACAATCCGAATTTGTTTTCTTACTGGCGCCTAACCTTTTTCAAGATATCAGTTGATTGATTGGATTGTTTAATGAGTCTATCAGTACATTCAAGCGACAATGATATAATTTTCTTGCTTGTGCGAGATTTTTTAAGCAATCAACCTTGTTTATGCTACAGGAATGAGCAGAGGAATTCCTTCATAGCCGTTCCCAAGCCCGGTTGAGGAAGGAGAATTGGAAAAGGAGTCGTAGACCTGAATGTCTATCAACACCACGAGTTCTTATTGAAGAAGCGCCCTCGAAACCGCGGAGCTAAGAAGGCCACGCACAATTGGGATGACTCTTGATACTGCTGACGTTATTTTCTTGTGCTTCTTGACTTAAATAAGCCATTTGACAGTGTTAGCCAGAAGCTTCCAGAAACTAAGCTAATAGAGCACGTCAGGAATCAACTTAATGTACTCACGACGATCGTGTTGAAAGTTGATACAAAAACTCAGGACTCTAGAGCTCCCAGGACTCGAACTCTGCAAAAACTAAGTAACGTCACATGACAGACGTGTTAGCCTAGTTTGATTCACCATGTCCACGTCAATACTCCGGACAATGCAATTTATTACTACTAAAGAGAAAGATAGGACAAACGCCGCGGCGCGCCGAACGTGCACAAAATGAACTTACTGCTTGGGCACCAGGCTAATAAAACCCACTGTTACGAATCCTCTGAGAAGGCCCAGAATGGATTGATGACACCGCTAAGACTGAAGCGAAGACGTCTAACTAGAGAAACTCAGCCAGAGATCGAAACGATTGGATGAGAATCCTAGATGTGGCAGCATTGGAAGAAATGCAGCGGAGAGAAACGCAACTATCATCGACTACTAAAATTATCTTTGTAGAGTAAAAATCATTGTTTTAACAAGAATAGAAATAAAAGTAAAAATCTAATTAGAATAAAAAGAACGTTGTATTTTGTTTTGAAATTAAGAACTTTGTCCCCACATAGAGAAAGCTTGAGTTGGGCTGTAGTGTCATTGGAAGAAAAAGACGAAGTGACTGATTCGATGAAAGTCTGTATACTCTTTGGGCGGCATTTTTAGCTTTAATTGCGTTCATAAATTCTCTATTAAACCATCAATTCGGCCTAGGCTTTATAAACTTGATGAGCAACAACACCTTGATGATAAATAAACTCATTTCTGTCTTTATTACTCTAGTGGCAGCTCCTATGGGTAGTGACTGTGAACCAGCTGTTGCGACGCATGGAGGCAGAGGGGCATCACGTCCTGGTGTACGCGAATGACGTTGTTATCATCACAAAAGGAAAATTTCCTTAAGTCCTCTGTGATCTCATGGAGGCGGCACTACAAACACTTTCAAGCTGGGCTCTCACCCGTGGAATCAGCGTTAACCCAATAAAAACGGAATTAGTCCTCTTCACTAGGAGGTATAAAACCCCACCTTTAACAGCCCCTGGCTTAACAATGTTAGGCTCAAATTTAGGAACAGTGCCAAATAGTTGGTAGTAGTCCTGGACTCTGGAGCTCCAAGCGCTTTTCGCTTGCAACAAATCCATAGGGAAAAAGTGGGGCTTCTACCCGAACATAGTACGAGTGGGGCTTCTACCCTAACACGGCGATTGTCCGCCAACTAGGAAACTACGCTTTAACATCAGGTTTAAAGTGGGATCACTATGGCATCACAATGTGCCTATCCTTTTGGCCTAAGTGTATGAGCTTAACACCAGCAGCTCAGCCATATCTAACCTAACCTAACCTACTCTGGTCACACCAAAATCAACAAAGTTGGCGTTCTTACTACGGAGACACAAATCCAAGTCCGTGGTTTGGAACAAAAGGAGTGCCCTTCAAATCTTGTGCAAGTATTATTGCCGCTATAGAATATGGTAGCGTCTCTTCGTTCTAGGACTCCTTTAACAGTCCATCTTTGTTCTTTCAATTCAGCGATGAGTATTCTATATCGTCTAAATCCTCTATACTTTCTGCCATTGCCAAGTCTATATAATGTTCTGACATTCTCGAACATAGAAAAACCTCGTGCCGTTGAAGTATTTAGCATGTTTGCGTAAAAATGAAGTGGTCTGAGACAGAAACTACTAAATTAGTAGAATTATACAGTCAATATGAACGCCTATGCTGGGCCGGCACTTGTTTTTTTTGCGCCCGGTGCAGTATGCCATATTGCGCCCCCTTCAATTTTTTTTTCAAAGTTTAAATTTTTTTTTAAATCATAATTTCTGAAATTGCGCCCTGTCCAATTGCGCCCGGTACAAGTGCACCATTTGTATCAATGAAAGCGCCGCCCCTAAGCTTATGGAATATAACATCTGCGTATGAAGCAATAGTAGCTGAAATGGGCAAAGAACATTTTGGTGTTGCTGAGAGTTAAAGCAAAAAATAAAAAACCTTAGATGCACATATGTATAACCAACAAGGTTTACTATTCCTTCTGTACCATATTATTTTCAATTTAAGTGAACCAAACTAAGTAGAGTAGAGTTAGCTCGGCTTAAAAGTACGCCAGTTACTCTACCAATAATTCTACTAATGAGATACCGGCATTATAGAAGAGATTCCTCACTATCTGGAAAAGTATACGGCCTAGGTGATTCTTGTGTATGTAACTTTTTTAGGTAATTGTTTGACGCATCAGAAAAGAAAGAAAAAAAATATGGTTAATAAGTAGATATTTGGATGATTCAGATGCAAAGAAGAATTTTGGATGATTCAGATGCAAAATATCGACTTTAAACCTACAGTTCAATATCTTCTAAATGGAGTCTAACTCTGTTGCTCTACAATAATCGGTATATGAGTTATTAAAGTCCAAGTAAATTGCAACTTTTGAAAACGAATTTTTTTAAACACCCTGTATCTCAGTGGATAGTGCCGATAGGCCCCCTTTCTAGAACAACTTTTTTCTCCAAATATACCCAGGAATCATCCCTTAATGTATTAGCATTTTAGTCTGAAACACTCCGTATGTTCGTGTTTGTAATTTTGTTTACTTTACAAAAAATTTAGGCCCCCCAGGGTTTCTTGCACACAGGCCACTTTATAGAGAAGGCCGACTCTGGCTGTGAGATGAAATCACCAGGAACAATTATGGAACTAGACAAAACAAGAATTAATTATCAAACAAAGAAAGAAAATAAAATTGACGTGGATAGGGCATATCCCACAAAAAAAATATGCGTTAATAAAAAGAGAAGAGACAAATACTTGAAAAATACTGGGAAGAAAGCATTGATATTCATTTTCTTTTTGTAAACTATAGAAATGCTTACGACCTGCTGAATAAAAGAGAGTTGTGGAAGAAGATGAGTGAAATGGGTTTCCCGAAAAAATTAATAGACCTATGCAGAATGACGACCAAAGATTGTAAAACACAAGTGAGAATACGAGGATGCAACTCGATCAACTTCCCTCAAGAATCGGGTCTGCGACAAGGAGATGTGATCTCACCAATACTTTTTAACATTGCTCTGGAAGCAATAATGAGGGAAACACAGATTAATGGAGCAAATAGCATCTTCACGAGGAACATTCAGATACTAGGCTTCGCAGATGACATAGTCATAATCGGACGCAAAGCGCAAGATGTAAAGGAAACCTTTTCCAAGATTGTAGAAAGCTCAGCAAAGTTCAATCTACGAGTAAATGACACTAAAACAAAGTATATGATCGTCTCAAAACGAGGACAACAATTAGGGCGAAGTATTAGCCTTGACGATCATAGTGTGGGGGGCCTCGGTAGTCTAGGGAGTAAGGCGCCTGGCTACTATCCCAGAAGTCCCGGGTTCGAATCCCGGCCTCCCCATGGTCCTTCGCCTTTCCCACTTTCTCTCTTCTTCCCTCTTTACATTCCTCATTCCTCCTGTCATAGCCTTCCGCTAGCACTGCTCCGCTCCACCAAGCGCATGTCATCGGTTGGTTGATGGGATTCACTATTCACTTCTTCCCCTTCACTATC
Organism: Thereva nobilitata; assembly: GCA_963855945.1. Classification (NCBI taxonomy): domain Eukaryota; kingdom Metazoa; phylum Arthropoda; class Insecta; order Diptera; family Therevidae; genus Thereva; species Thereva nobilitata. The sequence goes on along the minus strand of OY979694.1, from coordinate 193,190,229 downwards.
TATCGACTAGAGCTTGCACTCTATACGAAGAAAATAGATTGTCGACAGTACAAAAAAAATTGTAGAAAATTTTATCTATTTAGGGACAATGCTTACTGCAGAAAATAAGATAAAGGACGACATCCATAGACGCATTGTTGCCGCAAATAAAACCTATTTCGCACTAGTCCCGGTCCTAAAAAACAAAGAAATTTCAAGACAGTGCAAGGTCAGACAACATTAATCCGCCCAGTTCTATGCTACGGGTCTGAGGCTTGGACATTGACCCAACAAACAGAAAATCAGCTTAAAATTTGCGAAAAGAAGATCTTAAGAAGAATATTTGGTCCTGTACGGGTTAACCAGAATGAATGGCGCATTAGGACAAACGAAGAACTTCATTAAATGTATGACGAAATAAATATAGCTACATACATAAGACTGAATAGACTGCGATGGCTCGGACACGTTGTACGAGCTTCAGAAGATAGAATGCTAGCCAGGATTTTTAGTGGTAGACCATCAGGAAGAAGAAGAGTAGGGCAACCAAGAAATAGGTGGATGGATGACGTGCTAGCAGATATACGGAAATTTCGTATAACAAATTGGAGAGAGCTAGCAAGACGTAGAGACGACTGGAAGAGGAGACTTCGATAGGCACGAGTCCTGCAAGGATGTAGCGCCATTCAAGAAGAAGAATAAAAAGAGCCCTGAATGGAATCCGCAAGGAAGTAGAGATATTGGGGCCTATTCTGTCAGTAAAATTTTATCATTTTATGTTATGTTATGCCATAACATAAAAGAATTCTCTAAAATCCTATTCTGCCCGACAAATTTTATTTTATTTTATCCATCATAACATAAAATATTTCCTGTTACGCTTCATAACATAAAATAATCTAAGCACCACATTTCACAGGTATTTCAACCCATTTTATGAAAATAACAGAATTGACATTTGCGAGAAAGTAGTTTTCATTGAATTTTGAATTAAATTAAAAATTAATATGACAAACGAATTAAGAAAATTGTATTTTGTCAGATACTGAAACAAGGAGCGCTTTGATTTTGTTTGTTTTCAGTCATAATTTTATTTGTTTTCATTTTCAACCGATCAGCTGTTCAAAACCTAATAGAACACATAGCGGATTGTACTAAATATTTTATGTTATTTGTTCATAACAGACTTCATAAAATAATTTTATGAAAGCATGACAGAATACGAATTTTTTTAATATTTTATTTTTATTTTATGAAGGAGAAATTTTATCATCATAACATAACATAAAATATTATTTTATGAAAAATTAGACTGACGTGGAACTGGTAGATAAATTCTGTTACCTCGGTAGCATTATTACCGAACATGGCGGTGCAGAAGAAGACGTCAGCTCCAGAATAAATAAAGCACGAAGCGCATATGCATGGCTCTCTCACATATGGAGATTAACGGAGATCTCAATTAACACCAAATTGCGGCTGTTCAACTCCAACGTTAAGGCAGTTCTTTTGTATGGTTGCGAAACATGGAAAGTCACCCAATTCATCACAGGGCGCCTACAAGTTTTCATCACCAGATGCCTACGTCGTATCCTAAAAATCCGCTGGCAAGATAGAATTTCAAATGAAGGACTATGGCGCCGTGCCGGCCAAGAAAGGATAGACGACCAAATCAGGCGAAGGAAATGGAATTGGATTGGCCACACCTTGCGACGCGAAGATGATAATCTAGCCAAACAGGCCCTCGACTGGAATCCGCAAGGAACCCGTCGAGTCGGAAGACCTAGAACAACTTGGAGGAGAACCCTATTAACAGAGGCCGCCACAACTGGGAGATCCTGGTCAGAGCTGAAAGCTGTCGCACAAAACAGAGTCCGCTGGAGGGCAACTGTTTCCGCCGTATGTCCCATGAGGGATTAAAGGAGCGTTATGTTAGATGTATTGTCAAGCCGGTCGATGTTCTATTGCAACGGTGGGCCCGCGAGATATTTAGAAGAAATTATAAAAAAGTACTTTTCGGTGTGATTCGTCTAGTTTAAATATATTAAACGCACATAGCAACATAATTTAGTACTAATGTTAAAACTTACATCCATTGAGATTACATAGTTATACTATGCATCATTTCTTTTATTATGCCCATACACAAACCGGTTTTATAGACAAGAGGTTGCAGGGAAGTCTCTGAGACAGAAATTTTATCAGACTCACCCATCCATCACACTAACACAATTATAACATTGTTCTCGGGGGTCTGCGGAAACCATGTGAAATTCCCCTTCTCATTCGCGTTAATTGTACAACTAGTACCTAGGCATCACAATCGTTACACGAAAAATAGACAGAAAAATGAATATATAGTGTAATACGTACATTGTGGACCGAGGGATGGATAGTGGGGTCAAAGCATCTTTCACGTCAAATGCAGACTAAAAATTTAGTATTGGGTAGGACACGATTATAAAATGAGTGTGTAAGAGGTGCCTCTTTTTTCTTTTGAGCCAGTACAATATTGTACTTCAAATGAGGCGAGGTGCCATTGTAATGCCAAAATGACAAAAACAAGCCAATTAAAGAAAGAAGGAACATAAATAACAATGAAGAGCTTTTTTAGGAGTTGGGTTCTAATATGCCTTGAACTGCCTCAGAATATGCATTTAACTGCCAGAGAGTAAGTAAGAAACCTATGCCTCCACAATGTATATGGGTCATTCTTTTACAAACCGGACAGATTTGGACAAAAATTGCCCGGCACTTTGAATTTTTTTTAAGGGTTCTACATCGAAAAAGAAGATACGTATTTGAGGATTTTTATAAATTCAATATTTTGGAAAATAGAGAGGATCGAAAATTTAATAATTCGGTGATTGTTGGCTTGGAGACTCATTTTTAAAAATTCATAACTCCGGTTCTTCGCTAGATAAATTATTTTTTTCCCAATAGTATTAATAATTTCTCCATCAATTAAAAATGCGTTTTTGATAGAAAATTTGACATAGAATACGAGGTTATACTAAAAACTCGCTACGAGGTGGGGCAATTGTTAAAAATCGATTTAAACATTTTAATTGTTTATAACAATATGATATGTTAATATTTTTTTTGCAACAATTTTTTTTAAAAAAAAAGTCCTTCTTTTAGCTTCAAAATGACAAAAAATTAACTTTGTAGAATTTTTTAAAATGAGTTTGAAGGCCCAAATTCACCAAATTCTCAAATTTTCGATCCCCTCTATTTTCCAAAATATTGAAAAAAACAAAAATCCTCGAATACGTATCTCTTTTTTTGATGTTGAGCCCGTAAAAAAAATCCCTCACCTAATTTCAAGGTGCTTCCGTAAAAGAAGTAAGAAATGTCTCTCAATGCTCGTATTTACAAACTCACAGGCCTCAGTACAATTTACATATTGTAAGGGACAAATGTACTGCCTCGTGTAAGTCCGGCTCAACTCTATAAAAATTACAGCTCACAAAAAGGTGTCAATTGGCTACTACGGCCCGCGGAAAACACGTAAAATTTATTCTGGCCCACGTTAAAAAAAGGTTGCCCACCCTTGTTCTATTGTACACTCTCTGAGAGGCCACTCATCTCTGACATAAATGACAATTCGCTTATGTTGTGCACAAAAGTATCTATACTCAGATATAAGATAGCGACCTAGGTTATCATAAGGTTTGATCTGAGTTTCACTTAGTGCAAGAATTAAGGAGGCATGTTGAAAAAGATGGCAATCACCAGAAAAAAATTCGCAAATTCCGATTAGCCCTAATTAGTGACGATCGTTAAAATACGTTCAGTCGAAAATTACGGTAAATTAATAACATTCGGTAAAAACTGACACCACATAGAAATCTTCATTTATAAGAAGAGATGTTTTGTGTTTCTTCTCGTTAAGCACCTTCAATTCCTTGATTAAAACTCATTTTTTCAAGCTTCAACTTTTTTAAATCATTGTGTAATCAACATTCCTTCAATCACAAGTTCCTAGATGACACAAACTAATTTCATTATCAATTGTTTTTGTTCAGTCTCAGACCTATCATCATTAATTAAAAGCAAGGTCGCTCCGATCTTTGTCGTGCTGATAACCCCCACCTGATAAGATGATGGCAATATTTTTTCCCATCATTTTTTTTACAACTATAAATTAATTATCGACCTCTGAACCCCGTTCCCATCGTGATTATGACACAGATTTGCATTTCGCCTTTCGCTTCTTCGCTCAAATCGAAGATTAATCAATTTTCAAAAAAACTGCAGATGATAGATTGTCAAAGTCCATGCCCGTGCTAATGAAGCGCTGCTCCAAATTGAGCACTTGACTCAGCAGCATTTCGCCATGTCATCGCGGGACAAAAGACGCAGCACCGTGAGCTGCCTTAGAGCGAAATCTGCAGCCGGAAAGTCTGGTATTTCTGGGCTTTTATTTACCTGAGAGGTGCTACTATACTCGTATACCACAGCAGTGGAGCCCCTTGCTGATGTTTAGTCTGGCATTTCACCTTTCCCACATATGAGATTTCGCAGGTAAACACACTCGATTAAATTTGCATTTATGCAAATGAACGGCAGCGCAAGAGAGAGCATTTCAAGAGATCGAGATCCGGGGAAGATAGAGCTCAGCCGGAAGAGCACCTATTGAAAACGTCATGCAAGAGAGGCGGGCTGCAGTTTGGCTTGCACCCAGGTGATTCAGGTGTTTTTCTGTGGGAATTGAGGTGTCCGAAAGCGCCCACAAAACAACGAGCCCCGCAAGTTATTCACCTCAACGGGGAGTTTTTGTGCGTGTATCTCTCTCTCTTTCTGTCTCTCCATACCGATTCACAAGCGGCTTAAGTGCTTGATTATGGCCGCATAAAATTATGCTAATTTGTTAATGGACTCAAATTACACGCTTATTAAGTATTTTGCTAAGAAAAAAACTTTGATATATGTTTCATCACATTCGTGGAGATTTTTTTCCATAGAGGCACGTGAATGCGAAAGTATAGGCATCCATGAATATTGATCGGCGCATAATCGTATACAGTTAGCTACAGGTGCACTGGGCTAGTAATGAATATGTTACAAGTTTCTTTTCGTAGGGTTCAAGGGTCTGAGACTTGTTCGTGACATAATGGAATTTAATGGTAATCATTGAAACTGCTTCAATGTAATTTAAGGAGACACTGAACTGAAATTTTAATTTATGCCTTTGATATGAGGGCGCCTCTTGCGGAAAATTTAGTTCAAAAACTTTGTGTTTTTGATTTATTACAAGTTTTTATGCATAGCGAAGCCCTATCAAAAAGTTTCGGTGCAATAGTTTGAAAATTATCGTCTTAGAGGAGTTTAGTTGAAAAATTTATTTGCCCAAGAACTTGTATTGGTTTTAATACAAAAGTTAAAAATAAGGAATGTTTTAATATAAGAAATGAGTAAAAGTTTTCCGATAGATGGCGCCAATCTGGCGTTTTCGCGATAGATGACGTCAATTGCAAATAACACTGATCGCAGTATCAACCTACTACAGGAAAGGCTCTCGCGTATAAAATCCGTGTATTTAAGCCTAGTGAAATCTGCGGACTGTCAAATTATATCTACTTTGTTTGCATTAACTGACCCAAAGTGACATAAAAGTGATCATCTGATTAAAATTCCGAGTGACGGCGTGTACTAAACTCAACTACAACCAAAGCACTAACACAACAAGAATTTCACTGCGCGAAAATTCGGCGAGGGCCCTTCCTGTGGTTCCCAGTTGGAAAAATTGGAAGCGCTGCGCGAGTTTATTTTGAGCGCTGCAAATGTGCTCCCAAGGAAGCATTACCAGAGTTTTCCAAAGTTTTCGAGCAAAACTGCCAATAATCTTAATGACCATAAATCGGGCCACTAGCATACACTGTAGACAGGTTCTCGTTCTATTACAGAAGTTAAGCAGCCTTGGACCGTGGTTAGTACTTAGCACGGGGACTTAGCTTTTCTATAATGCTCCTACAACGATTATGAAGGAGCATAAAATGGTATGCCCTTCTGCAATGACTTGCAATGTTAAAAAGTATATGGAACTGGTATGGGAACAGGAGCGCTGTAAGCTTTATAAGGAGTGTCCAAACATGGCTATTGGGGCACTCTATTTCCCGCTGTGTCTATTTTCTAACAATGAGATAAAGCTAAGTCTGGGCAACAACGTAGCCAACGTACGCTAGAAGATATTGATGCAGTAAGGCAGAACTCAGCGGGAAAAATTGGGAGTGTTCCTCTGGGGAGCTAATTTTGAGCGCTCCCAAATATGGTCCCGAGGGAGTATTACTGGAGTTTTCAAAAATTTTATAGAAAGAAGAAAACGGGCGATTATCTTGTTGACCATAAAATGTGACATTAGCATAGTCAATGGACCGGCTCTCGTTTGATACGGAGGACAAGCAGCCTTGGACGTGGTTAGTATTTAGTTGGGGGCCTGCTTTGGTAAAACCACACTCGCGCTTGGAAAGGAAAAGGCAATTGCAAAAAATGAACAAAAATAAAAGCTTTTCGGCACCGAAGCTTTTTCACATATCAGAGCGGTTATTCTGTAACTGTAAAAAGTCTAGTGAAAAGTCTTTTCAGTGAGAATTCCAATAAATGCGATTCTGGAACGATGAGAACGTGAGTTTATGTGTCAAATTATTTCATGGGGAAAAATGACTTCTGACCAAAAATTTTCTAGTGAGAACTTGTCATTTTCAAATAAAAACAGGTTATTTACACAACAGTTGAACGTGCAATTTTTAAAAATTGTATTGCGTTTTCTCAGTGAGAAGTGCGAAAACTTTTAATTTTCAAAAACTATCAGTGTGAAAATAAAATCTGTAAGTAGTGTTTTGTAGATTTAATAATATAACGGGATTATGTCGGTATTTAAAAGAGTTGTTGGCCGAGTGAGGAGCAAAGAAATGCTCTTGTAAATTTCCTTAAGCTGCATGTGGACTTGGCAAATGATAAGTATATCTTTAAGTTTTTCCTGCAGTTTAATTATTTATTAATTGCTGCAGATTTGAATCTATAGATTGTTCGCGCCTCCGGCGAGAATAGTGGGGGAGTGTATCATTCATTTAAATGGTGGTGCCGTTAAAGATAGTGGAAAATAGCCTTTGAATTTATTTTCCCTGAAAATAAGTAATGTGTAACTTTTTAAGTTCAACGGTACACTGTAAAAAACGTGAATTTGAAATGTACAACAAAGTATGCCACTCGAATAGTACAAAATATGACACGTTTGACGTTTATACAAGTGAGAATTTCCAATGTGAACTACATTCAGCTTATTTCTCACTGGAATATCTCACTTTGGGTTATAGAATCGCTTTGCTGACAGAAATTAGAACTCAAAATGAGAAGACCCAATGAGAATGAGAATGAAAAGACTTTTCACGTACTCACTCCCCGTGCTCTTTTAATGAACTGGGGTTTGAGAGCTTTTGAGGAGCTTTTGAGTTCCCATACAAAATCGAAGAACCAGAAGACCCAGATAAAACCTGGGTTTTCGATTTTGTATGGGAACTCAAAAGCTCTCAAAACCCAGTTCATTAAAAGAACACGGGGACTTTCTCATAGTTACAGAATAACCACTCAGGCCTCCATGAATACCTCTACTGTAGATATTTAAAAAAGCTCTATAATGCTCCTTTTTGTTTCCAACCAAATCGTTGCAGGAGTGCTCCTATGGGAGCTTAAAAGGAGTGCTAGCCTAGGCGGACATCTAATGTTGAAAAATATATGAAGAGCGAGTGGAAAGGGAGCACTCCATGCCTCCATTGGAGTGCTCTTTCATTGTCTTTGGAGCACTCAATTTCCCGCTGGGAACGTATGTGAACTTTTAAATAGACACATAAAGACTTGAGTTACTTCGCCTCTTCCCCCGACCATACACTGTAAAAAAAATGTAAATTCACAGTTCAAATGTATAGTAAAATTACAAATCGCGGTATGAAATACTAATTTACTTACAACACAATTATTGTAATTTTACTATAAATTTTGTAAATTCACATAAAGAAATTGAGAATCTCCAATACTGCATGACGTAAATGTTGATTACATGAATGTGACCTATATTTTGCACAATGTTGTGTATTTTTCTAAATCGTTTATGTAGGAAAATTACAATATTTCTCAGTATTATTTATCAATGTTATGTACTGAACTTTGTACTGTAATTTTACAGTAAAGGCGTAATTTTAGAACTTATATTTTTAGTAAAATTACAAATTGTTCATTGGAATGTAAGGTTTAAATTTTCCCTCTCATAAATATAATTCACAGGTAACAATGGAATACTAAGCAAGTGAGAACCATAGGCTTCTTACCGACATTGCATGACCTTATAAGGTCTGGGCAACAACTGAGTCTAGATGTTTCAAGTGTGAATAGTCGTGTTGCTTGAGCTCCGTCGCATTTGTCAGTTTTTACCAGTTTAATATCAATTAAGTATATTCCAATTTAGTGTGCGGCATCGTCTCATTGCCTTGTGACATTTTTCTGGTTTTTACTTTTCCGAATTGCATTAATATCATCATTATGCCTAAAAACGACAAAATTAAATCGGCAGTTACAGTTCATACAACTAAAACCAATACACCTCCAGCAGTCAACACGCGCAATCAGACGAGGATCAACGTCGAGAATAAGATCAATTCCCCCCTTCCTTCCCACTCTAATGACGGCGGGTCTGGCTCGGTGATTTCTGCTGACTTCATGGAATCATTTGAGAGGAGGTTACTGCATAAATTTAATCAGGTCTTGGAGGAAAAATTGGAGGCGAAAATTATTAATCTTGAAAAAAAGATCTCCCAGAAAATTGCTGATGCTATTAGTGGTTTCAGCGCGCAAATCACGGCATTGACAGATGAGCTGAACACAATCAAAGCAAATTATGACTCCATGAATAACTTAATTGATGACTGTCAGCGTGTCAGTAGGCTAAGCGATGCAGTAATCACTGGAATTCCATATACTGATGGTGAGAATGCCAGTCAATTGCTCTCTACTATTGCTACCACTATTGGGCATCCTTTATCTAATTTTACGCATGTATTCCGAGTCAAACGCAATGTGGATACCCATAGTAACAGCACCCGACGACGGAGTTTCCCACTTATAGTGAAATTCTCTTGTGTAAATGAGCAGAAGTCTTTTCTATCCCGTTTTTGGAAGTTTGGAGTGCTCACTCTGAACAAATTATCCAGCTGCTACGCATCGGATGGTAGAATTGGTGCATATGAAAGCCTGTCGGACAAAAATAACGACATATTGAGGAGAGTCCTACGTCTTAAAAGAGAGAAAATTATTCATTCCTCTTTCACTCGTAATGGGTTGGTGTATGTTCGTAGAATCCCTGACGATCGGCCAGTTATAGTTCCTAGCTTGGACTTACTGCAGGAAATTGCCGAATATGAATCTACAGATGCTAATGGTGCTCAGTAAGCATTCACTGATCGATCATAGAAATAACAATATCAGTGGGTCAAAATATGGCGTTATTGATGAAACTATTTTCTAACTTGTGCTACAATAGTCTTGTTTTAACTTATTATTATCTTTTTTGTTTGCTTGCTCTTTCTTTCTTATTATTATTTTATTCTTTTTCTTACAAAAATTTTGTTTTAGCCTGTACCGGCACAATGGAGCTCCTTGCTGGTGACAGCAAGGCTACTGCCATCATGCTTGGGTAACCATAAAAAAAATTTTTAAAGACAACATCCTCCCTAGTTTCCTAAATATTGATAGGGGATGCTAAACCGGCCACACGGTTTACGCTAGCTGGCCGGAAGGGGTCGTGGGGGTGTGTGACCGGAAATGTACACATATGATTCACCACTTACCTATTATTCAAAGAGGAGCTTTCTTCATATCGTTCTTGTCCTAGGTTAGCCAAAGGTATTCATCGCTGGACGTTACCAACGGCCTGGTGGACCTGTAATTGTTCAACGCGACGATGAGAGAAACCTGGAGAGAAAGCAACACCCAACCATCCTGGATAAATTACCCCTTTAAGCTGTCATAATTATTAATACTCGTTGAGTTAAAGAACTGGGTAACAAATATATTATATAATACTTACAGCACAAGACAATAGAATTAATTAACAACAAAATGAAGGTAAGTTTAAATTAAATAGTACGTAATAGTAAATCAAAACAAAAGTAAACTTATACTCTAGGTAATGTGGATGCAACCAACTATTACCACCTATGCTACTGATAGTGAACCGGTGTGTGTTGAATGTAATGGGGGCAAGGAGGGATACAAAAAAAACTCTGAGCCAATATTAAACTTGGCCAACCAAAACCAAAACCAAAACCAAAACATAAGAGAAGTGACAACGTCGATTTGGCCAAACGATGCGTCAGGACGATATGTTTAGGACAATTTGTTCAACTAGAACCGACGAATGTTTGTTTGCACCCCTACCAAAAAAATTTATATAAATATTTAAAGGAGGCAATATAATGTAGTTATAATGTGTGATGATAAAGAAATCAATATATTAATAGTACGTTGTACATAGAGTTTTGGAGTTCCCCAACATCACAATCACGACTTGTAAATATGGTTTAGGGTTAGGTAATATCAATTATATATTTAGAAGTGTAATTATAATTAGTGTGTAACAAATTATTTGATAAGTTATATATTATATATGTATATATGTAAGTTTAGCAATATAATTAATTAAATATATATTTAATTTGGTAAATAAGTAAATAGGGTACAGCTACTCAAGCCAACAATGATGTCTATACAATTTTACAAACCATATAATTAAAAAGGATATATATATATTATATATATGAAGAATATTTTTAGTGTTCAATATAATAATAAAATGATGGTAATTATTTGACAGTAACCAGGCAAGTTGTAATTATTTCAAAGGTCAAATTAAAGCAAAAATGTTGACGACTATCCAGCCCTCCTCGGTCCTGTCTGATTGGGATGACAGATGCGCAGCCAAGCAGTTATGGAAGAACTGTGGTTCTTCCTCACCTTGACGCCTTGTTTGTTATCTTTTTATTATACGTACGACTTCATAAAATTTTGTGTATTACCAGTCGAATTTCCAAATTGTTCCGTTACCAAAAGCAATGCAATTTTAAATAATTATTTAGACACTTACTAAAAAAGTTGATTAAATAGGGCGTATCAACAATATTCCACACAGCTTCCCTTGTCACGTCAAAATGAAAAAGTCTTTCCAGTTTCAAAACTGACACAAAAAACTGGATCGGTTGTAACTCTGCTTCTTCTTCGCACACCAGAAAGATTCCGTTGTCTTATACCTCGTACAGCGCCTACATAATCAATACGTAGCCGAACGATATCCCTGAGCTTACGCGCTTATTAACCATACAACATGAATCACAATTGGGCCTCACAGTTTTCGTAAAACAATTCCTCCACCGGAAACTTCAGACAAATGAATTGAACTCACAAAAACGGATTCCTGTAACAAAACGTCCATCTCCCTCAGCCAAGTTCTAATAAATCTCTAGTTTCCCTTTTGTCTTCCAAAATTAACAAAAACCTTCGTTTCTTCAAGCTTAAAGATCCGGACTTGACTTGTTCATTAAAAAAACAAAAATCGACTGACTTTCGTCACCTCAAAATACAGCCGCTTTCTGGTCACGATTCAATCCAGACTGTCCAAACTTTTTAATTTTTTTCCTTCCTAGAAAAATTTTGTTTTTCTTTGCCTACGTGATTCCAAAAAAGTTTCGCATCAAAAAGCTTCTGAAGTGATTGGACTATTAATTTCTGAAATTTCCGATAGATGGGGGAATAATTAATAATGAGAATTTTGCAATAAATAACCGACCGTTACAAGCCTTATATTATTATTATATTCTTTTTTTCTCTTATGCAGCCGGTATGTATGATACATGTGATGTGAAGATGATGATGCTGAGGAGTATGGCGTACGGTTTCTCATATATGCGGGCGCGTTGTTTATTGTATGCTGTTCGGTGTGCGGTTTCTCTTTCCTTGGGGGAGGCGAGGGAGTTGTTGTCTTGCTATCTCAAACAACTTTATGACTAATTTTCACTGTTCTCAGTACAAGGCAGGAACATTACTTAATATCCTTTGCGCACAGTCGCATGGTCTGAATATTTGCTACCTCAATGCTAGAAGCATTAAGAGTAAATGTGATGAGCTGCGACAGTTGTTCTTGAATACGAAATTGCATGTTATTATGGTTAGTGAGTCATGGTCTCTTCCTGATTTCACCCTGCATAGAAGCGATCGCCATGTTAGGAGAGGTGGTGGCACTGCTATTTATGTCTCTAATCTGCTATCCTCCAAACTAATGTCTAAGTCTACTAATGATGTTGTCCAGTTTGTAGCTGTAGAAGTGAAATCATCGACGTCTAAATGTCTTGTTGTTTCTGTTTATTGTCCCCCTAGAGCGTATAGGGAAGAGAATATTGCTGAACTCTTAGCAATGCTCTATAACTGCTCTGCTAATTATGAGGAAATCGTTGTTGCTGGGGATTTTAATGTGGATCTTCTTCAGCACAATAGCGTCACAGAGCTGTTCAAATGGAACATGCAGTCTAGTGGCTTGAGTGTCCTGAATTCTCTGCCTACTCGCTACAATCCCACTAATCCCTCTTGCTCATCCTTGCTTGATGTCGTTGCTGTTACCAATGACGATGCAGTAATTCGTCATCAGCAATTATCTCCGCCCAGTTTCCTCGACCATGATATCTTGTTTCTTTCCCTCTGCTTTCATTTCTTAACTGTTAAATCTCCTGGAGTAGCGACGTACAGAGACTTTAAAAATCTGAACCTTGATAATTTGAGGCAGAAGTGTCTCTCCACACCCTGGTCCCTTATCTATAATGCTACTGATGTGAATGACAAAGTTGGACTTCTTAACTCTTTCTTAACAACTGTACTGCAAGAAACTGTCCCTCTCAAACGCAGACGTACGAAACGTAACCCTGATTCAAGTTCATGGTTTACCATTGAAATTAAACGTCTGATCTCTGAAAGGGAATATTTGTATCAACGTTACCGTCGTCTGAAAACCACCGAAAGTCGTCAGCGGTACACTAGAGTTCGCAATCTTGTTAATCATAAGATTAGAAGTGCCAAAAGACAATTCTTTGAACTAAAATTAGATACTTCTCTCCTCTCTAAGCTGCTGTGGAAGAACTTACGATCGTTGGGTGTTTGTGGTAGAGATAGTGCGCATGTAGACATTGATCCCTGTGTTCTTAATCGCTCATTCGTGGAACCTCTTCCGGATAACTTACCTCCTCTTGATTTATCCTCCTTGTCTGTGGATGGGTTTAGCTTCAGGTGTATAGATGAAAGCGAAACATACCGTGCCATCATGTCCATTAAATCCAATGCGACTGGAATCGATAATATTCCTTCTCTCTTCATTAAGACCATTGCTCCTCTAATCTTACCGGTTTTAATGCATATCTTTAATTCCTGTATATTGCAATCTACATTTCCATCGCTATGGAAAAAGGCTGTCATTACTCCTATTCCTAAAGCCCTTTCCCCTGTAGATGTGGGCGACTTCCGCCCGATTAGCATCCTACCATTTCTGTCCAAAGCACTTGAGAAAATCTTATCTGTACAATTGCAATCCTATCTTAGCCGTGAAAATCTATTGAATCCGTTGCAATCCGGGTTCAGAAAGTCCCATAGTTGTGAAACTGCGCTGTTAAAGGTCTTGACGGATTTACGAATGGCATGTGATAGGAATGAGTTGGGTATACTGATCCTTCTTGATCTCTCACGTGCTTTCAACACGGTTTGCCATAGCGTTCTCCTCAATAAATTATCCTCCAATTTCGGCCTGTCGTCCTCTGCGACTCATTTCCTAGCCTCTTTCCTAATTAATAGATATCAATGTGTGAAATATAAGAACGATTTTTCCTCCTTTATCTCTGTACCGTCGGGTGTTCCCCAAGGCTCTGTTCTTGGGCCCCTGTTGTTCTGTCTATACGTTAATGATTTACCTAACTGTTTATCATTTGCTCGTCACCATAGCTATGCGGACGACCTCCAATTATATAATTACTGTACTCCTAACGATATCCCTCGCCTTACTGAAGCCTTAAACAAGGATTTGATATCATTGTCTCTATGGTGTGATAATAACTTCTTGAAGCTAAATCCTAGTAAATCATCTGCACTAATCCTTAGCAGGCGTCTTCTTGATACATCCAACATCCCTCCTCTAAAGCTAAACAATATTCCCCTGAAGATGGTCTCGTCTTCTAAGAACCTTGGAGTACTGGTCAACTCTAACTTGTCCTGTTGTGATCATGTGTCGTTCACTCTGAAAAAAATCTATACTTGTTTGCGTCGCCTGCGTCTCTATGGTAGCCTATTACCCCGTGATACTCGTCTTGCGCTAGTAAAATCGCTTATACTTCCTCATTTTCTATATGGATGCTCTGTTTATATATGCCTTGACTCCACATGTAAACATAGATTGAATGTTGCCTTCAATGATTGTTTAAGGTTAATTTTTGACCTTAATCGATCTGCACATGTTTCTGTCTTTCGTTCATCCTTGTTACCTTGCAACCTCCTTACATATCGCGACGTGCATGGCCTATGTTTATTGCATAAAATCATAAATTCCTCTGTTCCCTCATACCTTGCTGATAGTCTTGTTCGTCTTCGTACACGTCGTTCTATGCAATTTTATATTCCCAGACACTGTTCCCTGTTAGGTGGTCGTTCCTTCTTTGTACATACTGTTAGATTGTGGAATAGCCTCCCTTTCCAACTGCAATGTACCAGCTCGCTCGCCGCCTTCAGGAGGGGAGTGATCGCATACCTTGAAACTCAGAACGCATAAAATCGTATTGGTCGCTTGCTTGCTGCGTATCATGGTTTATCGTGCATCCTCTTTAGCATTCATCTTCTCGGCTTAAGAATCGGCTTATAGGCAATAATTTAATTTTTATTTAAATTCAGTTTTTAGTTTCTTGTATTTTATTTACATTCTATTTTCATTTTATTTCCTTTTCTTTATTTTTTTTTGTTTTCTTTTAATTTAATTTTAATCATTTTAATAATATGTATTTTCCTTTGTAAATTGCCTTTATTGTTATAGTACCAAATAAGATGTTAATCTTGAGTACTTTTTCATGAATAAATAAATAATAATAATAATAAAAAAAAAACTGAGCTGCTTCATCAAAAATGTTAATAATCCCATCGATTGTTCCACTGGCTATATACTTCTCATCAGGACTCTTTTGTAAAATAACACTAATTATAACTGATTCGATTTTTGCTTTCGTTTTTTCGACTTGCAATACTTAAAGTAAATTTGCCGTTTTGGGAATCAAGAACTTGCTCTGCTTTTCCACTTTCAACACTGTACAACCGCACTTGACTAATTAATTGGCCATTTTCTTAGTTTCAAAAACACAAACTAGATTCCAAAGAACTACTAGTAACAGCTGAAAAGAATAAAAAAACAACATAACACTTGTTCAAGTAATGAAATCAATTTTTCCATCGGAACTTATTCCAATTGAAACCACCCCAAGCGAATATCCGGTAAGCTAATGCCGCATCGCATGGGCGTTGTCTTCCTAAACATCCCAGACCTTAACTAAATCATCCAATTAAAAAATCCCTAAAATTAGTCGCGCCGAAATAATTTTACCGCCTTCGATTTTAATATTTCCGTACATTAAAAGGTTATTTTGACGTTTCAGCCAGACCACCGACTAACACATACACAACTAGTGTTCATGGCTTGTATTATAGAAGGGTATGCCCTCACTTTGCCCTTTTCCTATAGGAACAAATCTGACGATTTTACAATGTGTGAGATTCTGACGCGAAGGAAACCAGTTCACCCTAGTAATTTTTTTGGGCAAAGGTGGGCGTAAAAAAGTTTTAATATTAAGAGTGGGTAAAAGTTTCACGATAGATGACGTCAATTTGGCGTTTTCGCGATAGATGGCGTCAATTGCGAATAAATCACGAAATACTGACTGCGGAAGATTATTCCATAGTCATATTAAACGGATATCTAAACCGAAGTGTAGTTTCTAGTTGATATGCCTTTTTCTTTCTTTTATGTTAATTTTTTTCTCCTCTTCTTTTAACCTTTTATTTTTCTTCTAGGTTTCAAGTTTTATGCCTTTTTAGCATAAAAGATACACACATTATTTTCCCCTTGCTATCCTTGTTAAACTACACACTAGGTTAAGGGCCTGTTTCACCACTTGCTGATTAAGCTCCTGATAGCCTATTCAGAACTTATCTGCAAGATAAACTACAAATTTTGGTTTCACAGGTCTTGGATAGAAATATCTTGCAGATAAAGTTGCTGGTAACTTATCAGCCGATTCTAGTGGCTGTTAAAAGTTTTATCTGGAAGATAGTAAAAAAGTGTTGCAAGTAGCGGGAATAGAGATCGTTTTAGAGCATTTTTTGGCATAATAATACTCCTCTTTAAGCATTTTTACGTTAAAAATCGTAGACTGCGGTCACAAATGGGTTCCAGATGGATTTATTTGAATTCTTAGAAGACGAATTTGATGAATATTACGAACGTATTACGCGACCTCGTAGGAACCGAGTAATTTGCCCAAATTATTTTGAATCACTCGATTTTACGATTTGATTCTGGCTTACCAGTTTGGGGGTGTGTTTTAGAAATGACAAATTCAGCTATGGTTAGCTTGGGGAGGGTGCAAATGTTCAAAAATTTCTGCCGCTAGTATTTAACGGTTATTAGATTATTAGTAGAACCTATATACGCAACGACAGAATTTTTTTTTAATGTTAACCCCTTTTTTACCCTCAACCCTTCTATCTACAAAAGGGTCCATTCTCCGGGCTAGCGAGTGTGCATACGTTCTTAACTGCGTAACACACTGTACTGTGAACCCTGGGTTGGTTGCCCGAAGAAGCCAACCTCAGATCCACATACAAAAAAACCAAAAATTTGAATAAAAATCCTCAAAAAAAAAATATCCCAAAAAAACGTGAATATCAAAGCGGTACCCCGGCCTCAAATATAGGGCTGGCTCGTCGGGGAGGTCGTGGAGTGTAGAGACACCGGAGGTACCACCTTGAACTTTTGCATCACCACTTACCTACTTGCGAGGGCATCCATTCGGGCTGACGTGGAGAACAGAACCTAGGAAAAAATGTAAGCCATCTGAAAAAAATTGTCGAGGCGGGGTAATTCGCCCGCTGCTATGCCATCATCTGGCCTTAGCCCGTCATTCTGGAATACTAACTACAGTGATAAAGTGATAACACAACCAATTCAGTCAACACAGAAACTTATATTTCCTTGACAAATTGCTACTACAAACTAGACAACAAATATACAATCAAACAAAATCTACCTGAACAAGTGATACCCATAGAGGATAATTTATGATAGTGTATACATGAACCGTGCTTCTCGATGGCGTTTAATAAAATTCAACGGAACTGTTATACAGAAAACCCAAACCGCCCTGGTACCAGCCCGATTTCGTTCCAAATAATAAGTGAAAACTGTAACCACTCAATCTAATGGAGGCGGTTAATGTAATACTATACAATCCTATGGGACTCACGGGAACAAAAGGAATGCTTATTCAATACTCTAACTTAGCACTCTAACAGCAATAAACCCTTAGTATATATAGGTACGAACATTAGAATAATTTTTACTGCCTGTTTTGATTTTATAATTTATAAAAGATACTTAAATCCGATGAAATCTGTAATCCTTACGTCAAAACATTTAATGTATTTAACCTGATAGTCTACAATATACAAGACCTCGTCCAATTACTATACCGGCACATCAGATATAATGTGCAAAACAAAAAAAACATTACAAGAAAATGGTAGTTCACGAAAACCGGTTCCACCCTAGGTAATTTATATACCACAACCTCCTGCAACTAACGCAACACAATGAATGATAAAAAAATTTGGACGGCTTTAAAGGGTTAAATTAGTGCCAACTACCAGGCCAAACAATTCACAATCTACAAGTTTTTTAAAGTCAAAAATACGGAACATTAATGGTAGTAACCTAGAAACTACTACTCGCAACAACAACTGTCAACACCACATAAAAATAGTACAATAAGTTTATTTAAATGAATAAAAAAAAATTCCACTTCGCCTGGAACGCTATTCTCCGCAGGCCCTTCCAGTCGTCTCCAGGGTTCCGAATCCCTCGCTGCGTCTTGTAAGTCGGTCGCTCCTAATGAGGCACAGGCGATCTTCAGCGGGCTATGCCCAGAGGTTCAGCCGGAGTGCGGCACAAAGCACATATATATAATAAAAAGTGGGGTACCTGAGATACTGCGGTATAGGGATCCTTAATCCCGAGGTCACGTCTACTCCTTTAAATTGGGACACCCTCTTCTTCCGAAATCTCGGCTCCTCCACTAAATCGTCTCGCTCCTAGCCTGCAGCTTCGCTGTCCTCCAACCGGGCGCCACCTCCAGGGGTTTCTTATTAGTTACCTCTTCTGTTGTTAGCGAGCCTCCAGGGACCTCCTGTTACTCCAATTAATGCAGCATCAGAAAAACAGCACGCCGGTAATAATCCTGCTGCCAGTCTCTGCCTAGCACCACTTCCACAAAAAGGTTAGTTTTCAGCTGCCCAAATTATTAATATCACCGGGGCTCAACTCGCTCCTGTTGGTTCACGTCCGTTCCAAAAAACTCCCCAAAACTGAACTCAAGAAAATTTTCCGTCCTATCTGTTGTTTTTTTTTCGCCTCCCCCGTTTTTCCAAAAATTTTCTCCCCAGTGTGTTTTCCTAAAAATCGGGATTGCAAAGTGGCTATAAGAATAGGCCCGTCGTTACAACACTATGTATATACGAAATATCAGCTTTAAGAAAATGACGTAGGTCTGGCGGGCCTAGGCTCTCGCGAACTATTACTATACGACTCGACTATAGTGGAAATATTTGTTACTCCAACAATTTTTTCTGGTCATGAGAAGCATTTTTTTTAATAACGACAACTAAATATATTTATTTGATGCCGTATTTAACTAAAAATTTTAGTAATATTTTGGTTGTGGAAACTAAAAATGTCTTTCAGTGATTTGATTTTCAGTAACTTTGCAATTCCACCTATGCAACGATTGCTCATAACTCTCCGATATTTTTTAACTGGGACTCCAAATTAAATCGTGGACATAGTTGCCAGATAGCCTTGATCATGTCATAAACAAACTATTTTTAATGACTCCCGTATTAAGCAAAGATTGAGTGACCCTGCTGAATTAAGTAGCAGATATATTTATCTGCCAGTTAGTTTATCAGGGAGTTTGATGGTGAAACTGAAAAAACATATCAGGAACCTTTATCTGTTAGATACTGTTATAAGGCAGATAACTATCTGAAACTTTATCAGCAAGCGGTGAAACCGGCCCTAAGTCTTTTCTTCTAATCCTACTTTTTACGGTGAAGTGAGCCCAGTCAACATTGGCGCCTCTGTACGTTCTGACACTTAAATATACTCAAGCTATGAGTACCATCAATGAGAACATGATTAATCCGGTAACATGTTCTGGCATTATTTTCTTTGGCATAGGTATTTCTTCAGTTGAGACTCGTCATTTTATAAATTCTGTTATCTTGGGAATAGCTATTTTTCGTGATGTTTAAAGATGCAAGAACGTTTATAAGTCTTACCAAGACTTTTATTGGGACTGAACAATTGAAAATAACTCCTTAAAAATTCAACAAATCCCAATGACGTTTCACACTTATCAAAAGTTCAATGTTTTCTCAATGATATTCGCGTGCACAAAATAAAATCTGCACAAACAAATATTAAAAATTTCCACAATCACAAATAATTCTGGCAGTTTCGTAAATTAAGTTATGGCGCACCAACTCTGCAATATTATAAACAAATGTAATCGCATCTGTTTAAAAATGCTTTCAGCGACTGATTCTAGCTCATACCTGGAAAAGTAAAAACGTGGGATTTATGGGAATTTTGCTTAGAATTTGAGATAAGACTCACATGCGACAGAAACTTGTTCGTGGGTTCGGCACAAGTTGAATAAATTCAAAACACTATTGTTGGGTCGTCGTTGGGACAGAATAAAGTCGACAACGTAATAAATTGTAGGATTCAAGGATTTCGTAGTTGTATTTTTTTTAAAGAAAACCAAGTTTCTTTGCTGTGTGATGTAAGGTCGGCCAAAAGTTACAGGTGATAAGTAGCATGGTCGCTGTCGGATGAGATTGTAAATGTATTGGTCAACATAGACTTTGCAGTTTTCTTATTAATAAAAATGTAGCGTTAATCAAAAGTAGGTTTTTAAATTATGATACCGTTATTCTAAGAATTTAGAATTGTTTTGGACATTCATTCATTGATTCAAAAACAAGCTTTTCTTTCGCAGTTCATCTCTAGGGACCTCGTGATTTCGAAACGCCGATAGGTTAGCTCAGTTTATTTCCCAGGTGAAGAGGGAGCGCCTCCCACAGAGTTTAAAAAAAATGGCATACTGCAGGAAAAGTAGCAAGCAGGTAACTAGTTGAGGTAATGCCAATATCCATCATAAGCATTGGAGCAGCTCTAACGAAAGATGGCAGCACCTTTTTGATTATATTTTGAGGATTAACCGAGGCCACTAATATTTATGAACGATCTAAGGATGGAGGTTTTGATGTGAATACGTCTATAAGTTTGTTTCCATGACAAAAAACTGATGATAACGAAATTATGGCATACAGTTTTGAGTTGCAGCTCAAAAACTATTGTTTACATCGAAAAAAGAAATATACCATGACGTAGATGAAGAATCAAAGAATTTTATTGTTTACTTTCAAAATGAAATTCAAAATGGCCAAAATATGACGAAAATTCAAAATGGCCGCCCAAATATGGTTGAATTTGCCAATTATTGTGTTCCGATTTTAATGAAAGTGGGTATCTAGGGGTTCTGGCCACGCCAATATGGACGACGAATTTTCCAATATGTATTCTGATTACAATGAAAATCGGGATCTAGGGGTTTTTAAGGTAGCAAATAACGAATCTATGATCACAACTTATAAATTCACAATTGTGGAGCCAATATGGCGGACGAATTTTGCCAAATAAGTATCATTTCCCGGTCAGCTGTATGTGGGTTGTTCAAGAGTTAGGAAATCTGAAAATCTTTACATCCTCTAGGTTCAGAATTGATCAACAAGGATTTTTCAATTTGTTTTTATTGTTTATTTCCTATCTTTATGATACCATAAAAAAATAAAACGATTTCTTTCAGAACATTGTAGACGTTTTCACGTCATTTGTCCGTATCCGCGATACAGACACCCGCTTTTTGATCTGTACAAAGATTCACAATTGGCATGCATCAAATCAGACGTCAATGTCAACTCATCAACATATAAGATTTGACATTGAATTGTCCAGAAACCGAAGTCCGCTAGCTCCTAGCCAAATGCATTGGAGCGTGTCCCAGAACAGGTTAACGAAAAATCAGTTATCTCAACAGCCCCAATGTTACTGTTGCTCATTTCGATATCGCTGCATTTCACATGTAATCAGCCATTCTATACTTTTGTAAATGGTCTTGCTACCTTGCTACCACAAGATTCCCCTAGTGGAATAAGACATTGAGTAAAAACAGAAACCAGAAAACCCTTCAACAGAACTTATAACACGAGTAATTAGAATACCTACCATCATTATAGACAGTGGAAGTCAGAAAACAAGGGACAGTACGTTTATAAAATAAAAATCACTATATTTTCTTTAGACTCGATACATACATTAACAGTCCCTCTACTACTTCATTTGTCATTGATTCTATTATTGCAAAATGCAATCCCATCCAAATGAAATAAAACATAAAAAGAAATAATATTGAAGTTTTTTTAATGGTGAAAATCATCAAACTACTAACTTTTCGATACTGTCGCTTATTTTATGACTGCCACTGTATATAGCAAAAAATTGAGAAGATCTAATAGGAGATCCTGGAGCACTCCTCAAGGTGCTACTACTACTACTGCTCAAGGTGTTATTACTAGTTTAGATCACTGAAGCGGCACGGGCAACTTAGAGATACGTAAGGGAACCTGAGAAACCGGAAAAACTGATAGAAACTCATTTTCCTGGTAATGGAATTTAAATATCCCCAAAATACGGTTAACGAAAAGTTCCAGTGTTAATAAAATAAGAATATAGGTCAAGAGTCCTACGAAAGGTAGGTTGTTTCCATATACTGGCTGGAACAATAAAAACCTTACATTCAAAATTATTTTTAGTTCATTTTAAAATAAAATCGTATTTTTTAGTTTTTTTAAACTATATATTTTTTTTTACTGATATAAAAGGTATCACAGCTGCAACAGTAAAAAAACTCGATAAAACTGCTCTTCTACCATTTGCAAGGAGACGGAAGCTGAAGGCTCCAACCTTGAATGGCAACGACGTACAATTTTCAAGTGAAGCCTAGGAATAATCCTTGCCAGCTAGTCATTTGGAACTCTCACTTCACTGAAGTAAAGAAGAATACAGCAATCTCTCTTCTCAGTTGCTGGCAAAGACTGAAGAATTAAGTCGAAGAACACGCGTGGGATATATATGTACCTATAGGAGCGTTTTTAAACCTATGATGTTCGAGCGCGATGGTCTAAACTGGAGTATTGCCAGCCTTAATATTGCAGGTGCAACAAGCACATGTTTTGCTATGGTCATAGATGCTATCTTATACGTTTTTACCCTTGCCCATCAGAGTAAAAAAGTTGTTTTTCCGGTGCACTGCGACATTTTAGCCAATAGATTTTGTGAACTCGATGACCATTTACTACTAGATGTCAAGTTAGATTTTGACAATTCAATTGTAGTGGAGATATTACAACTCCCCATCTGGATATATGGCCTCGGGTATAGATGGCTCAAAAAGGATTTGATAGTTTGTTTAAATAGACGAAAATGCCAAACCAGTAGTTTCTCAAAGCTGATGCATGGCGAAATAGTGTAGATTCAGTTTTTATTGGTACCGGAACTACCGGTGGCATAACAATATGACATTTAAAATCGGCTCTGCGCAATTGGGAGTTGAAAATTTTATTCCAATACTAGATCAATCTCCAGAGAGTACGGCAGACGAATGTTTCATTGAATTCGGCAACAACATTCCTGCCATTGAAGAGATCAGAACTCAGAATAATTTTGGACACTCCTTTAATTATCAAGGGGGATTGACAAAAATGATGGGAGATGTAGCTTCTGTCTAAAAGCTGCGAAACCAGGCGTAGACCAAAACCTGTCGATCAAGTGATGTGGAAACTTGAACTTCGGGTGCCAGTTCACGCAATTCGGCACTCGACGTCGACATCGACGCTTTATGAAAACGACATTAGCTGCGTTCCTTTTCTGCTTATTTTTGCTCGTGAGCACTTGCAGCTACTCTTGCTCTAAGATATGAGCAAAAGCACAAGCAGTCACGCAACTAACATCCGCCAGAGTAAAGGTCAATTTTTTGAGTCTATTATGAATTATTTTGAGCCTATAGAGAGGCTTTTGATTGTTTTGAGCTTATTCCTATAAAAACGTCTGTAAATAAAAATAATATAAATAAAAATATACATAATAAATTTCCCGCATTAATTTAAATTATGCTGTAAATTATTCTAACCTTCTCTTTGTATACAAAGAAAATAAGATCAAAAGCAGAAATGGAACGCAGCTATTAGTCCCTTCAAATTTCAATTTAGGTTCACGGAAGTCGACGTGTCGAATGTCGTTTTTACAAAATAACTGCTCCTAAAAAGTATTCAAAATCTAAAGAAACCGCTGTATTAAAACTTCAATTATGTAATTAATTAAATAAATTCATAATAAAATTTGAAAATCTTAACCCTGAATTAATTTTTCTACATTGTGGGTTTTCTAACTAAACTCTTCTTGGAGCAGTTTTAGTTTTTATTTTTCGACTAATAGTTTATCTTTTTCTATTGCATTTCGCTCGTTCAGAACTGCAAGAAGTTTTGTGTGAAACTCTTTCTGTTCTTGCAGTTCTTCTTCAAAACGATTGTGTACTTTAGGAGATAAATGTTGATTTTTCTGGTGCTGCCTAATTGTAGCGCTACATATCTACTCTTCCATAGCTACGTACTCCGTAGGCTTAGATGGAATATTTTCGTTGCCACCCTCAGAATTTGAAGCTTTTGATAAGCTAATGAAATTTGCTTTATCTTATCTTTCTCGTAAAGGTCTATTTATCGAGGAAGAACATTGTGCATTTCTGCTTACAGGTCCATATCGTCGGGTCAATGCAATAGTCACGAAACTGACATTTTTTTTGCTGTTTTGAACATTGTGCAAAAATACGAAAAAAAAGTCATATTATCTTCTGCCAAATTTACTGATCTAAATATTTATGGGAATCTGCGGGATTCAATTTGAATTTTTTCACGAAATAACTAAATGTTATTTTAATTGTATTATTTTTTTCGAATTTTTCTACTATTTTAGTTCAAAATAGCAAAATTTCCGTTTTAGTCCGGGGAAATTAGCATTTTAAGGAGACAAAATTCCAAAATGGTTGAAAATTGGTCCACAGCTTCCTTTTCACTTTTTAAGAAAACAATTTCGGAATCACAAAAAAAACATGGCCGCCGGAGATATCACTTTTTGGCAAAAAAATCACTCAAAAACTAATTTTTTCGAAATTTTTTTTTGATCAGTCAATACGAAACGTTATTGCCTACAAAAAAAACCCATGTCATTTTTTCGGAAACCTAACCCTTTCGAAGTTATTCAAGGTATTTTTTGGCCGAAAAGTGTCGAAACGACAAACATAAAATGTCGACTTGCTTGAACCCAAAACGACATTTAACGTGTCATTTTCAGTCAACGTCGAATTGCGTGACCTGGCCCCAGGTTCATTACAGGCTACGTTTGAAACTTTGATGTGGCCTATGAATAGTAATAGATAGGATCGCAGTATTTGTCGCACTTCTTGTTCCTGTCGCCCTCTAATTTAATTGAATCGCTGATTGCAGAAACCACATGAGTTCGGATTTCTCCAAATTGATTAGAGTTCTACAAATGATCTGTCACAATGTAGAACACGCTGGAGTGTTATGCCTCCTGAAACGAGCTGAATCCTATCAACCAACCGATGACATGCGCTGATGGAGCGGGGCAGTGCTATCGGAAGACTATAAGGCGAAGGACCGTGGTGCTGCCGGGATTCGAACCCGGGACGTCTGGGATGGTAGCCAGGCGCCTTACTCCCTAGACCACCGAGGCCCCATACCCATCCTTCATTGATTTTATATCAGTCTATGGCTTGATTGTAGCAAATCATGGCGAGATCTCAGAAATTAGTCCCTTTTATGCTGCCGATGGTTCTATCATACTATAGAGTGTAATGTTGAACAGAATGATCTAGTCGGGTAGGAATAAAAGCGCGTATTTGGTACTCATGCTAGGATGGCATCCCATAATACCCTTACAGAATACAAACTTTGGCGGTCAAACAGGAGATGACTGCTTGAGTTAAGGTTACATGCGATAGCAGAAAAATGGGGAAGTAGCTATATAGAGGGAAGGCTAGTAAAAAGGAATACAACATAGGTGAGAGAAGTGAAAAGACAATGAACTAATGTTGTTGTGAAGAACCTAACCTCAAGCTCTAGTACGACTTAACTCCTAGGCTGACAAGACCGATGAGCTTGTAGATTGTTAGTCAACTATTGTGTAAGGGAATGCAAGATTTAATAGCAAAGTCGTCTTCATTAGTTATTTAATTTGATTTTTAATTGCATAAACATATGAAGCCATTTCATAATTTTTCGAAAAGGCTGTTTCCAATACGGTTTCCAATAATAACATAACATAATAACTGAAGAAGGATGACAATAGACCATAGCCATATGCTCGGAGAATACTTTTTTATCTCAAATTACATATTTCGTTACGGTATTAAAAAAAGTTGATTACGACATCATAAACTACCCAACGAAGTTCTTAGGTAATTGCTGCTTACTTCACAGTACATAAACTAAATTTTTTTTGTACAAGTCAACGAAAACATCAAATCAGCAATGTTTTATTGCAAAAATAAATAAAACCAAAAGAAACACAAGTAACAACAACATCACAACTCACCGTCTTGAATTAAAGACTAAGTATCCAAATTGGCGCCGCTATAATCCTCGATTCTCTGCAAAAGAAAAAGAAACGACACCGATTAACAAATTATCCATGAACTCTGCTGGCATAGGAGAAACACTACAAGATTGAAGTAGATGCAATTAAAGATCTTGCTTACAATCGATTCCAGTTATGTAACATTCGTTTTGCAACGTTCATTTCACATTAACGCAAAATCACCACCATTGAATACAAGTTAAAAGAAGCACTCCATCACTCTGTGTTCCCTTTCAGCATCGGTACGGCACACCGTTCCGCCGGTCTCGCCGCCGCCGTCGCTCGATGAATTATTTTTGTTTTGAATATTGTGAAATAGTGAAACAAAATAACAACAACAACACTAACAACACGGAACATCGATTAGGCAACAACAGCACGAAGAACTGGCGCCGAGGTCCTCGTATCACAAAACACTCTTAATAGAATCACCACCTTCGCCGTAGACGTTGGCAGGTGTGTTACACCACACGAGAGTAGTTCTAATATCGAAATTGCCGCGTCAGGGCGGCACACGTACAAACAATTTGGATTTGAAACGACAGAAACAACGGCGACAAGGAACCATTTCCATTCGCAATAATCCATAAATAATGGGTCTAGCACGCATGCGTCCGAAGATCTAGCTGCTTCTGCGCTCCGGCATAATTCCCGCTTGTTTCGGTTCTTTCTTGCTCGATCGCCCGATCACTTTCACTTACAAGTCAAGACTGAACTCGCAAGATCTGTCAGAGCTGAGTTGTCTGGACTTTAACTGGATTCGAGCAACGTCAAGAACGCCGCGACTACTAGAGCCCTGATACTGTGGCCAAGTAGGAAGCTGGCGATCGGCAGCACCAGATCCCAAGATCGCGGCTAGATAGGGGATCGGAAGGGGGTGCCAGAAACCTGTTATCTTCATCATGTGTGACACTATAGATAATAATTACAGTCGCAGTAATCGAAGGCTTTGGAAAGCACAAGCTATTGACATTTGCCGTGGGATTATCTAACTAGGAGCAAAAATAGTGATGATAACAACAAGCTGAGCTCGAGAGCCAGTATTAATCTCTGTTGTGAGTGGATCTTCCTTTAAGTTGGTAACCTTGAGATGCACATTTGCATGTCAAAGAAACGGGGACAGACAATAAGTCGAAGTCGAAGAATGACTAAAGTTGAAGATTCTTGTTTGTTTAGGATTTTGATTACGTTCTCTTCTTCCATTTTTATTTGCCAATGTTTTTGTTTTGATTGATAATTTTATCTTTATTTTTTTTGTATTACAAATCTGAAGTCATAAGATGTTATTTATCAATAGATTTCCAATTTTAAAAGACGTACATTCTGATGTAAACAAAACGAGATATAGTGTGATTTTGATTTTATTTTTTGATAGCAACGTCACTCCGTTAGTATCAACTTCCATAGGCTTTTGTCTATTGAATTGTATCAATTTAAACGTTACCTTCACCGCCAATTCGTGAATTAACCTTCATCTAAGAGTTTCAAATCGATACAATCATTCAATCGCTGTCGCATTGTTTTAAAATATTTTAGCACACGAACTGAATGGAGACTGTTTATTGATAACCTTCGCAAGCCTTGCCAAAAGAATTGCACAAGCACGTGTAGAATTGTTGAAATAGTATTCAAGATTCAATGGAATGGGCTAGGGAAGAAGTGAAGGTGTTTTAGTAAAGTGTTTTTTAAATTTTATTTAGGTGAAAGCCTGGAGTTTAGAGGTATGCCATTTTTCTACTGAGGACGATGCTACTATCTATCGTAAAGTCGAACACCAACTTCTTGTCCGAAAGGAATGAAAGAATATCAATGCCGATATGTGGTTAAACTCCACTGACTCCCATCCAATATTACAGCGAAAGAGAGTTGACTTCGACGATCGAGCAGGACATGTGTATCTGAGTTTACAAGCGATGGCTGTAGTTTGGCCAAGCAATGTTATCTAGTGGAACAAGTAAAAAACGTAGGACTATGCAGGAGCGAGGAATAGAACTCCAACTTCTGGGCCACGGCCAAAATAAATATCGGTTCTTCGTTACTTATTAGATATGAATAAGGATCAGTGTCGTACAAATTGCAATTCTTTTTTGGCTAGGTAACGAAGTGAATCATGTCTGTTACAAAATTGTAGAAGAATGCGAAAAATTGACAGTTATAATGTTCTTATTTTCCCTCAGTCTCACGTTTTTCTTTCAGCTGGCTAAACAAAGGCTCAGATAGCTACACGTAGGCTAGGTCTCTACAGTTGGCAATATGTATGCTAGTTCTCTTCACTGTTAATACATAGGCTAGTTCTCCAGCTGGTTATTCTTAGTTTAGTTGTATCGAGCTGGCTGCATGTAGGCTAATTCTCTCAGGATAGTTATTTTCTTCCTTTTTTCAATACATGATCTATTTCTCTCCAACTGGTTGTTAGTTCTCTTCAGTTGACAATACATAGGCCAGTTCTCCAGTTGGTTATTCCTAGCTTACTTGTATCTAGCTGGCAATATATAGGTTATTTCTCTCCAACTGACTATAAGTAGGTTAGTTCTTTTCAGCTGGCTCGGTATACATAGGCTAGTTCTCCCAGAATAGTTCTATTACTCCTTTTTTTGAGCTGGCAATCCATAGGTGAGTTCTGTAAAAGTGTTTTTAAATGTAGTTCTCTAATCCCCCTTTTCAAGGGAGGGTTTGCGGGAGCCCTGGAATAGCCTAGGGTCATTGAGAACAAACAACAAACTATTCGGTAAAGCCGCTAAAAATATTATCGGAAATGCACCTCGACACGGTTCAGGAAATATTGTCGGGTTTACACCTCGACACGGTTCACTAAGATCGGTGAAGATGACTTCTCCCGAACAAGTCCGGTAAAGAACTTTCAGCCGGGCGGGAAAGCTTTTCTTCGAGGAGCTTTCGTGGCAGGAAACTTTCAGCTTTTGAAGAGCGAAAACAAAACCAATTTTAGGCGTGGAGCTTTAATGTTTTCTGCATGAAGTTTTGGAGAGGGCTTCACAATTCACTAGTAACGAATGGTGGTTCGTCACAGTTCTCTCTCTGATAAGTTCTTTTCTTCCTTCGTTTCAGCTGGCAAGGCAATACGTAGTCTATTTCTCCCAAACTAGACATACACAGGCTAATATTTAGGCTAATTCTCTCCAACTGGCTAATCGTAGATTAGTTCACTCCAAATGGGTATAGATAGCTTTTTTGTACGAGAGAGTGTTGAGAATCTCTCATCCGTCGAGCAGCAGGGGATGTGCAAAATCAGTAGACACCCGGAGTCCACACTCAGACTAAACTCACCAATCCTTTTGCGTGACGTTCGTGTCCAGACCGGCACAAGCCATAAAGAAATTAGTTTAGCCTGGCGTCATTAAACCTGATCCTTACAAGGGTCCCTTTACGGGGTGCTCACCAAATCCGGAACAATGGGGCATATGTACCGTCTATATTTGTGATAGGTGACTTCAACGAAGCTCGCTATCCAATTCACTGGCTACATAAGTGCTCGTAGGTGTGTCTGGAGGTGGACAGCATTCTACCAATGGACCTCCTTCTTATCTTCAATTATATCCACGTTACTAGCTTACGCCATTGCGTCACGGGGTGGAACAGCTTTCGAGCTGCTATCTCACTTGGCATTTCCTTGCCTTTTTCTTCGTCTTTGAACCTAGCATTGTTTAAAGTTCTGGTGGATAGCTTTCAGCGCCATTTCCGCCTTCGACGTCCTCCGACCTTATCATCTGGTCCAGGATGTTCACCTTGATAGTTGTCGGGCATTTAAAGAGGACTTGCTGTGCGGCCTCTTTAGGGTCCGGAAATGCTGGGTAGAACGTCCAACCTGAAGCGATGTATATATGCCCTATAGGTAGTAGCTCACCTCGCCATGTTTCCTCATAACCCACTTGTCCACATTTGTATGAGTTTATGGGTCCACCAGCCCTTAGCAGGCTTGTCCTACTTCCTCTGCCATGCTGGACTTGCCGCTAGTCAGGATCCGTTGCACTTTATTATTGCTGCGCCCTCGCATAGGGTCATTTCTGCTCTCACACTTGCTGCGTCGTCGGACGTACTACGGTATGCTCAGCATGCTCGAAGGGCCCTTAGCCGATAGGCACAGTTTACTTTCCTGCTATTGCCCGTTCTGTCCAAAGCCGCTGGCCACGCTGGCGCTAGGTACAATAGGACCGAACTAACCACTCTCGTAATAAAAAGTCGTCGGCTTGGCGCTCCGCCCCTATATTAGACAGCATACTCTCAGCTGATGGCGGAAGTTTTTTCCACCATGCCCGTCAAGTACACCCCGAAGTGGAACCTTCGGTCCATCATGACTCCCAGACACCTAAGTACGGGTTGGGAGTGGATGACCTGGTCTGCAACTTATAGCGATATGGTCTCCACCTTTTTCCGCCTCCTGATTAGCACTACTTCCGTTTTGTGGCATTAGACCAGCGTTCTCAAACCAAGTCGATATCTCCCATATCGCTTAGTTTGCGTATATCTTGATTTCGCCCAACCGTCTTCCTACTACGGCGACTCCGATATCATCGACGAACCCAATAGCTACGGCTTCTTGCGGGAGGCATAGCGTCAGTATTCATCGTACATGATGATCCACAGGAGGCGGGCCAGGAAGTAGCATTGGAGGACTCCGCAAGTTCTGTACTCCGTTACTTCCTCGTCTGACTCGCAGTGAAGTGGCTTACGAACAAGGAATTTTATCACAATGCATCAGCTTTATAAACGTTTCGACGATCTTGTTCCAGACTATACAGAGGCTAGTTCCTTCCAAATTGCTATTCTACGGTTAGTTCTCTCTAGGTGGCTATATACAGGCTACTTCTTTCCAACTTGCTAACATACGTAGGCCATATCCGTCTTGTTCTTTCTATACGTATAGTCCTTGCTGTATGTAGTTAGTTCTCTCCAAACATATAAAGGCTAGTTCTATAAATAAGCAAGTTCCCCCTCCATCTGCGTACGTAGATTATTTCTCTCCAGCTGCATTATTTCTTCAGAAGTTCGTACAATATGTCTCTCGTTTTATATGTGGAACTATATTTATTTCATCATACATTTTTTCAATTTCTTCGTTTGTTTTAAAGCGCATTTCATTTTGGTTATTTCGAAGACATTCGAAGGTTTTGGTCTGACTGTCCGTTTGCTTAGTTAATGTACAAGCTTCAACCTCGTGGCACAGAATTGGACATCGATATATAATCAAAGTTCCATTCAGATTTGCGTTTTAGGTTGCAAATATTTTGCGGATCATTGTTGTAAACTTTCTTCTTGAAGTAACCCAAAGGAAGTAGTCCAGTGGTGTTTAGTCGCAAGACCTCGGTGGACAATTCACATCACGTGTTTCAGAAATTACTTGACCTGTAAATCCTTTGTTCAAGTCCCTGTATAGCATTTGGCGTTATCTTGTTGAAACCAAATGTACTTTAAGCGAATATGGTCCACTTTAACTAACAAAAAAAAAATTGGTGTGCATAGGACCACACGTTGGAAGTGAAAACTTTTATGGCCAGTCTATATTTCCAAATCAATCTAAGCTCTACAGGAGGATAAGGATCAATAAATGTCTATGAATATTCCATTTAAGTTTATTTTATTGTTACTTGATGTCGCAATAAAATAAGAAAAACGAAAACATAATAGATAATACATAATACACAGTACATAGTATATAATACATAGTACATAGAAAGTGCATAGTATATAGTACATAAACATAGTACATAACACATAGGGGCGTATTTGAAATATTGTTTTTGCGGACTTGGAAACACATTTTTCTAGACAAGTCGGTCTTATTTAATTATACAGTCGTTATACCGATTTTTATGCGCCCCATGTTTTTATTTTAGTCTGTTAAAAGTCCGAGATTATTACTTAATCTGCCGGCGCAGCGACACAAAGTGCCCCTTGGCATAAGACATGAGAAGACAGCACTGCTACTGTTGCACGATTTCTTACCAGACGTCAGAATCTAAAGAAGGTCCATGTTCGTGTTCTAATTATTTTATAGTTTTTGGTACAGCTTATGATTCAAAATAAAAGCATTTAACTGGTGAAGTCATTTGTTATGCATACCATATTGCCAGCGTCATTTTGAATTTTCTAATTTTGACAACAAATTCATTATTTCCGACCTTAAACACCCCAAATAGCGATTTTCAGTGAAATCGAATGGTAATTCCCAAAATCGTACCGCCATATTGGCGCCGCCATTTTGAATTTTCAAATTTTTACCACAGATTCGTCATCTGTAACCTTAAAAACTCCCCGATACCGATTTTCAATGGAATCGGAACACAGTTACAAAATTTGTCCGCCATCTTGATTTTTTTACAAAATTGTCACGGGAATTCAATGTGTGTGCAAAGTTTCATAAGAATCGGTTTGGTAGAAATAGTTGAAAAAGCTGTCGCAAGATTTGTACCAAAGAAATATACCAGGTCAAGCTAAATAAAACCATTAATAAAGCATAATAATACATATTAATAATACATAAGAATATAAAATACATATTAATCCATAACACATAATCATACATAAGAATTCATAATAATACATAAAACAAGCTAAAACCTCCAAAATCAAATTTTTTCTCACATGGTACGCAAAAAAAGTGCGCGTGACGCGAGTTTTTAGTTTTTTCCCCAGGCCAAAAAGTGCCTAACGTGCCTATAGAAGTTTTCACTTCAAAAATTATTGCTCGATAGCTTTTTTAATGGACGTCCTCATGCTCACAGAAAGAAGTCCGATGATGGCAATCTGAAGATTCTAGCCAGAGCGGAACAACTGCAGGGAAATAGCTTGGGTCTAGGGTTTTCAAAACTGTTTAACAGTAACAGTAAAACAGCTGTTTTTTGGCTAAAATCTAAAAACATCAAACAGCTGTTTTTTTCTTAACTGTTTTTACTGTTTTCCAAGTTTAGTTTCAAAATTTTGGCGTAATATAAAAATAAAAGAAATATGTAACCAACACTAATATAAACTGTTTTGGTTTTTTACAAAGTGCTCTTTTACACGACCGGACACCGACCGAATAGACAAAACGAACAAATGAATTTGGTTAAGGGTGAAGAGAGTGAGAGAGGGCGATGGCGAGGGCGGACGAATTTAATGGACATTCTCAGCGAACTTTTGAACGAACATTTTGACAGTTCCTGTGTTGTTGTTGTTGCTAGGACAAGAAATCGAAAGGGAATTTCCTAAAGGAACAACAAAAAGCCATTAAGTTTTGATATAGTTCGTTCGTTGCAGTTCGCCCGTGTAAAACCCATGCGACATTCCATCAGGCTTTCTTACAGTTAAGTTTCGTCTGTTCGGTGTCCGCTCATGTAAAAGCAGCCAAAGTAATATGAGAACGACAATACCATATGAAAACATACCGTTTAATGATTTTTTAATATATTGAGTTTTTTCTGTCCAGAGTAGCTCTTATTCAAGGTGGGGCAAAAGTAATGTCGTAGTGTGAAGGTACTATAACTTTTGCAAATGGCGTCAAATGTCATTGTGCTCCATTCCATCATCACTGGCCAAGCCGGAAACAGCAATTCGCGAGATAATAAAAGAATTTAAGGCGTGGAATATGACATTGGAATATTCTGCTCTAAACATACTTGTCAAGGCAATGGAGCCCGTAAAACTAGCTGTCGCGAATCTTAGTCGTGAGGACGCAAGGTTGGTGAGCGCAGAAAACTTTTTACAATTCATGTTCAAGAAGCTTTCTGACAATAGCAGAGACATTAGTAATAAGCTCATGCAAAATTTAAAAATTCGTGTGGATGGCCTAATGAACGAGGATGTCATGAAATTACTGCGAAGCCACAACGATCCCACAGTCACTCCATCAAAAACTACACTAACTTTTGCAGGCAATCTAGCCTGTCATCTCTTTGGTGTCATCGATGTAAGAGTTGACGATGTACTTCAACAGTGGCCGCATACTTATCAAAACGAAAATTTTTCGTTACAAGATGAATTGGACATGGTTCTTCAATTCAGTTCAATTCAGAGGATCAGATTTCAAGAGGTTCAAATCGAAATTTACACTTTTTCAATATACTGGTCAACCCACAGAAAATCTGCGAAAATTATATAATGCAATTCTTTGTATCAAACCAACATCGACCAATGTTTAACGGTGTATTTTCGGTATGCACCAAAATAACATCGCGTCTTTCAGACAAATCACTTCAGGCGCTTGTGTTTTTGAAACACTATTACAAGAAGTGAAAATGTATAATAAAATGATATTATATAAAAAAAACTAATTATTACTTGTAAAATTAGAGAAAACTCGAAAAACAGTAAAAACAGCTGTTATCAGCTGTTTTTTTTGTAAATTAAAAACAGTAACAGCTGTTTTTCGAAAACCACTGTTTTTGAAAAACCCTACTTGGGTCATCTCTCTGGCTTATTCCTCAGCTCACATAATCTTTACTTCAGGTAGTTAAGCCAAGTCTTTCTAGTCTTGGAGCATGATGGTAAATTCCTTCACTTGAAGTTTGCTATTGGATGGAAGCGCATGGAAATCAGTTTTCATCACATACGTCAACACATTCTAAGCTGATTTGTCTACAAGATTTGGTCCTAGTCCGGCCAATTCATTTGGCTTCTCGTTGCCCGCTATGCTCCTGTGACCCACTGAAAAGTATTCCTGTACCACCTGGCCAAGAAAGGGAGCTTATTTTGACCTGTTTGGACCAGCTTGGGCGATATATAGACCACGACAATGGTCTACTAAGCTGACAGAATTATCAAAGAGCGTTAAGTTCGTCTCTATTTCTAGGCAGACTTGAAAGAGAAGAATTAAACAGACGATAGTATTTTTGGAGGGGAAGAAACATTCAGCGTTGTATAGAACTATGTTATAGTTCTGGTTAGGCAGGAAATATTCCCATTTCTCTCTGATAGGAGCCTGGACATGGAAGCCTGAAATGAATTTGTACGTCCTGTAGTAGAGAACGCAATGACAACGCTGTGTCTATACGTCTTCTGCATCCAGAAACCCTATTCCCGTTGCCCAAGGCCGATCAAGCTGTGTGCTGTGTGATGTAATAGATCAGACGGCAGCAGATCGAGAATTACGTTCATTGCTTCAGTGAGGGTTACCCGCAAATCTCCTCGACATGTCATTCTTTTGATTTGGTCTAGTCTGGATTCTGGAATTGTTATATTCTTTTGTAAGAGCGTGCAACTACAGCTGTCTGTCGGCCCTCGTCTAAATATTGCTCGTAGAGCAGCATGTGTCGAATAAAGCCTCATCTCTTGCCGAAGGTCTGCTTACTGGCATAAAAAGCTATACTGAAATTCTGAACTCTTCGATGTTAGGCTTCCAATTGAGTTTGGGTCCAAAAAACCCAAAAGATAAGAAGTATTTAGCTGATGTGATAAGCTCTATTCTGGTGCATTAATTGTAGGAAGTTTGAAATCGGGGATTTTTAGTCTGTTGATGAAAAGCATCGATCCTGTCTTTTCCTGAATAATATATATATCCATAATCTTGCTTATTGTTAAGAGAAACTTACCGGATACTAGGATCGCCATATCGTTCGCATATGCATTTACCCTTTCGTTCATTTAAAACAACCAATTAGAGTCCGTACGACTATATAAATGATCGTCTAGCTTCAATTTTACGTGTGCCCAAATGGCATATGTCAAATTTCAGACCGCCATCTTGAATATATCACAAAATGCGCAAAATTGAAATCCCACGCATCATTCTGCGATATGCCCTGTAAAACATATTTCTGTCGTTCGTCTAGTCTAGACACTGTCGATGCGTTCAGTCAATAAAATCCTTGCTGCATATCCCTAATAACACCGCGATTAATATTAATGAAACCAATAAAAAGGTGTACTTCATTCCTTCAATTAAAGCCACTTACGGAATATTAATCCGTGTACCTCGAATTTGTTTTTTTTTCAAAACTGATTTGCGATGATGCTTATTGCATTTTTATTGCCTTTAAACACCGTGTGGGCATCTCTTCAATTAAGCCAGCACGCCTCTGCCATAAATATCCGCCCGGAATTGCGTGACAACAACACTGCGAGAGGCTCACTTTCCACATTGACAATTTACACGTGGCCACCTCCCGTTTAATTAATATCTCGAGAACATAATTGAAAAGGTGCAAGAAACCGATGCATGGCGTATGCTCTCTTCTAATCCCAAACACACCCAGAGCCCCGCGATAGGTATCCATGGCATCAGATGGTATCAGTTTCCGTTTCTTATTGTCTTTCTTCAGTTTCAGGCTGGGGCACCCCAAAGAAATTGATGGCCTTTACGCACGCAGCCCACAAGGTGTACTATTGTAGGCAGGTAGGTCTAGCAGAAAGCTCCTGTCCACTGTCGAGTATTACTTACGAGGTTGTGGTCGATATTCCACTTCCTATCTGCGCGTCGTTGCTGCTGTTGCTGCAGGCGAATCAAGTGCATTCCAGAAGATACGGTCCGACACGGGGGAGCATACCTTGCGCAAGGAGAGCTAATGCAGGATCCTATGAGACCTAAGCGGAACCTGTCATCAGCTGAACAGCGGAAAGGCATCTCTGCACGCAATGTATGTATGCTACCTGCCCAACGGCCGTGAAGAACGTGCAGTGTTCGGCTAGCGGGCAGGTTGGGATGCGGATCAAATGCAGTACAAAAAAACCACAAGGCGTGTCATAATGGCACACCGCTAATTGCAAGCTTTGACGTTATTCAGAACGGAAAGTGTTTTTGCAGTATTTGGATGTCGGTAGTTTTGTTTATTATTTTTTTTTATTCCATTTATTTATTTACAGCTGCCTCAACGGTCTCTGATTCCGGAGTGGGTCAATATATTCTTGATGTGCTCTCTAGAGCCCGAGAGATTGCTAAACTTTTGCCATGTTACTGTTAATGTGGAGTTTCTGTTTACTTTTCGCCTTTCTTTTCCGGATATTTTGCAAAGGCAGCCGCTTTCGTTATGGGTTCATTAAAGTTACCTTGTTTTTGGCCATTGGCTGTTGAAAAGATTTAGTCATAATTAAGTAATTACTATGGGAGAAGAACCTTAATCACAGGTTTTGGTAAAAGGTGCGTTTTTAGCGCTGGCTTTCCTTCTTACCCAAGGTGTCATAATGAAAACATGATGGTCTAAGGTCGGGAATTAATTTGGTGTCAGCATTGCTACTTTATGAACAGGCACGCGGCTTGGGTCAATATATCAATAAAATAACAACAATGATAAAAAGCAAAGAAAAACTTTTTGACAACTCTCGTCACGACTGACTAAATAAGTTAGTTGTGAAAGCAATTCTCTTACAAGACAACACAAACACTTCGAGAGTTATGACAACTTCTGCGGTTCTAGTGGCTTGAAAATAACGAAATAATTCAAGCAAGCGTGAAGAGAGATAAAATTATTGTGGCAACCTAAAATACATAAATTATACAGATTTTTACTAATTAATGAAGTTTCCACGGGCTTCCATGGATCTTAGTTAGGGAAAACACAAAGGGTTCATGGAAGCTCGCACTAGTTACTTGCAAATTAACTGTCTTGTATAAACGACTTAATTCTGGAAGAACTATCTGGATGGAGTATAACGGACGAGGTATGTCTTCTACAGGAACTCGAAGTATAGAAAAACCAAAAGTTTACTGCAAATCGCTCCGTCAAGAGTACATAAATCTAACAAATTTCTGCAAATCCAATGGCCTCGGTGGGCTAGGGCTAAGGCAAGGCGCAAGTTGAGACACGTATAGAGCGTGTGGAGTCGCACAGCACAGCGCGTTTTTTTGTAAACTATGGAAACGAATAGAACCGCGCAAATTGGCAAGGGGACGCGAGGTGGCGCGACTCGCGTCGCCTACTACACGCGTGGCGTTGTAGTGGAGCCACAGTTTCTCGTGCCGGTCGTGTCAACGCGTGTCAACAATTTCTCATAATATTATTTTCCTTTTTTTTTCTCTTCCACCTTTTTAGTTTGTTTCTTTTTACTGTCTTTTTAAATCTACCTATGCCAAAGGAAAAATTACGTCGGTGAAAGGGCACAGAAAGCTTTATGACACAAATGATGTGTACTATATGAAGACAAAATCGGAAAATGGGATTTGGGTAGACCTTACAAGTTTTTCCTTGGTTGGGATCAGTTTTTGGGTATTACATCTATTTGTGCCAAAGGCTTTTTCGATCATCCCATCCACTTCAGCAAATTGGCTTCGGCTCATTCGGAAGTTATTGGTAAAATCAGCATCACTCATCTTCATTGTAGTTTTCAATTGTCCACATTTTTCCCTTTCCAACAGAATATATAGTACAGTACAGATGTAATATTGATGCGCCAAAAATTCTTGGAAGGATGATTTTTCATAAATCGTTAATGGAGCATAAAAGAAGCTTAACTTTAAATTTGAGGGAAATTTCGAGTGGACGTTTTTTGGAAAACTCAAAAAGTTTTTGAAAAGCGTTTTTCTCTGAATCTACGCATATTAGAGAAAAGTTGTTTAAACAAAAAATGTAGAGGACATTGTTACCTACAATTTGTTTCATTGAAGTCAGGCTGTACAACTTCAAATACAGAAGCTAGGTGACGCCAAAGTTTCCAAAAAAGTGTTTTTTCGGTTTTTGTCCCAGAAAAAATGGTTTTTTTACAAAAGTGTAAATCAGTAAATTGTTCCTCTTAAAAATGTCTACAACATTTATTTAAACTTTTTTTCCCTCCGACTTACCGTTCCAAAGTTATAGCGTGCTGAAGTGTGAGAATTGTGCTCTGAAGACGGCACACAGGTTAATTTGAGTACAATCTTTTTACAAACAAAACACACACTCATTTTACAAGAGCAAAGTTTTGACGCTTACACTCTCGAAAACTCGCATAGCAACTGAAAAATGGACGCTTCTTAGCAACAATAGCACGGTTAACTACGCAGCGTAGCATTTACTGCCTATAACTTTGGAACGGTAAGTCGGAGGGAAAAAAAGTTTAAATAAATGTTGTAGACATTTTTAAGAGGAACAATTTACTGATTTACACTTTTGTAAAAAAACCATTTTTTCTGGGACAAAAACCGAAAAAACACTTTTTTGGAACCTTTGGCGCCACCTAGCTTCTGTATTTCAAGTTGTACAGCCTGACCTCTATGAAACAAATTGTAGGTAACAATGTCCTCTACATTTTTTGTTTGAACAACTTTTCTCTAAAATGCGTAGATTCAGAGAAAAACGTTTTTCAAAATTTTTTTGAGTTTTCCAAAAAACGTCCACTCGAAATTTCCCTCAAATTTAGAATTAAGCTTCTTTTATGCTCCATTAACGATTTATGAAAAATCATCCTTCCAAGAATTTTTGGGCGCATACCCCGATTTTCCAGTCCAGCTGTACTGTACTAATACCTATTGGGTGATTTTAAATTTTTAGTCGCTAAATAAAGCAAAAGTTCGTCTTCAGCATAATTATCTGATTCTGATTTTGACCTTAAATTTAATAATAACAGTTTTTTCTTCCGTAAGTCAGTCATAGTGGTACGCTAGCTACATCGAAACTGCGTTTCAATATGCGGATCACCACGCTACGCGAGGGACACGTGCGTATCATGTTGCTCGCGTCATGTCAGCTCACACGTTCTATACGCGTCTCAATTTGCGCCTTGCCTAAGACCCTGACTACCATTTCTTTTTCCAACCTAGATAACTTTCAATTTTTCTTGTCTTCTTCTTTTATAAAAAAAACCCCTGCCCTTTCTTCTGCCTTCGCCAAATGGCAGGACCAAATCAATGAATCCCTATTCTCGTAGTCGTATGGTGACTGGTATAAGAATCGTTTTGTGAGGATTGAAAGTGAGTATAGGGCAGTATTTCACCGGGACAACATGGCGGCGCAACCAGTCGCCCCCACCAACAAAATGAATACAGCTCTATAGAGAGTACCTCACCTGGTGTCCGCTTGGTTGCGCAACTTTAATTTACCCAATGTTCAGTGGGTATCCTGCGATGACGACGATAACTACCTTCCTGGAAACACCCTTAGTGATAGGGAATCCGGCTTTCAGTTTCAATGAGAACAATTAAAAACCATACCTTTCAAAAATAAGTATTACTCACTGATCCGTTTTTAGTAATTTGAAACATTAAAAACAGTAAAAACAGGTCAATGAGTTATACTTATTTTTGAATGGCAAATAGCAAAAAAACCAAGCCAGCTGGAGTTTTGGAGTGTTCCAAGAAGTTTTTAGGTAGCTTTTGGGGATGTTAAAAAAGTTCAGAAAAAAGAACCTTAACGATCTACTTTTTGCGTTACAGTGAAATATGTGGGAAAAAATTCTTTTTTGTCATATTTTTTTACAAATAAAGCCCCTTTTTTCTGTTTTTTCCATCTGTTTTTATTAATGAAATAAAAGTCGCATTCCTTACGATTACAAAGATACCCTATTTGTGTAAATCAACCGTTGTTTTATTACCTTTTTATTCTAAACTAGTTGGGACCCGGCGCGCCTATGCTGCTCCCATAAGCCAATAGTAGTAATCAAGTGATGTGAATTTTAATATACAGTAGGAAAGTTTGAAAAGGGCAATTTTTTGGTATTTTTGATTCCAAATAACAAAATGTGAAACTATTAGGGATCTGCCATTTTGATCGAGACAATAAAAACGATCCATTGACACGGCATTTTTCGATATATGAATTTTCATACACAGATGAAGTATCTCAATGAACCACTTACTTTCTGTATTTTGGATAGCTGGGACCCGGTGTACCTCGCTGTACCCAGCGTTTAAACATTTAAAATCAATCCAAACCTTCAAAATTCAACTCTTCTTAACCATTAACGAAAAACCAACTATTCCTATAAAAGTTTGAGTTATTAGATTCAAAATACATTTATTTGGACTATCCAAAATTGCCTGTGTATTCTGTTAAAACCATGAACGTTAAAAGATTTGAAATTAATGCAAATAGCAGCATCCAGCACTCGAAATTCGAGGGCCATTTTCTAAAGCTTTTTTTAATTTAAATCTAGAAGTCTTCAATAACAAAATTTTTCGAGAACAATAAAACAAAATCGAAAAATGAAACAAATATTTTATAGTTGGAAAAAGCAATGCCAAAAAACCAACTTTTATTTTCTCTTATATTGCGAAATTGTGTTCGTCAAAACATGTGAAATTAATGCAACTATTGAAAATCAAATTATTCGCAATATCTAAGGAAGGAACCAATACTTATTTGGAGACATTAGATTCAATATGCTTTCATATTAAGTGTGACCAAAATTACCTATGTATGTATTCTTTTACAAAACTTGCTGGTAAACTCTGTTTTTGTTTTGTTTTCCGGCGCGTAACTAAACAAAGATGATGCCTTTCCGACTCGCTGCACCCAACCTTAAGACATTTAAAATTAATCCAAATCTTCAAAATTCAACTCTTCAACAAATATTTATAACCATTAACGAAAAACCAATTATTCCTATAAAAGTTCGAGAGTTTGGATATTGGTTTGTTTGTCTAATTCTGCGAAGTATGTCTTCAGTCATGCCGTTCTTGTATTTTTCCCACAAAACCGATGGTTCTGTTGGATATCGTGTCGTCAATATAGTTGCGAACAGTTGACGAATGTTATTCGGCGTGGATGCAAATGCTGTATCAGTAAGTGTCAGATCCCAATGATTGTCGTCTTCCAGCAATTGCAACTCGCGACATACATCTTGAAATGTATTGAATATTTGACCATTGACTGTTGGTAAAAATTCGAAAGTCGTTGGTCCTGGAACATTCAGCAACAACAAACCCAAAAAGAAACATTCACGTTGTTTTGGATGTACTGTGTAAAGTCGTCCCAACGTCTTTGCTTTCAATACGCGTGCTATAGTTGGATGTGGTTTGCCTTGTCTACGTGGCTTCCATTTTTTACCTGATTTGTTCCATTT
Source organism: Thereva nobilitata (assembly GCA_963855945.1). Taxonomy (NCBI): domain Eukaryota; kingdom Metazoa; phylum Arthropoda; class Insecta; order Diptera; family Therevidae; genus Thereva; species Thereva nobilitata. The sequence continues at coordinate 193,148,177 of OY979694.1, read as the reverse complement.
ATAATAGCGAGGGACGTCGGTATATAGCATTGTTATTGCGAATTGTCCGAAAACATCAGGTTTTTGGCACAGTGTGAAAAATTCAGTAAGTGTAGTTTTTGGTGGCTGGAAAGCTCGTTGGAGAGCATTTTCTTCAGTGAAATATACACGTTGACCGTTTTCAAGATGTACCGCAATCTGAGGCATAATGCAAAAACTTGACATTTATATATTTTCTTATTAACACTTTATTTAATCGCACCAATTAAAAGCTTTTACGCATTTTTCGGTGGAAGTATATAAAGAACAATGGATGCTAATATTTGACAGGTTTCCCAATGTTCACAAATACTACAAATGTTGAAGGTAATCCAGATGAGAATGACGGAGAATATGATCTTGCACCTTAAAGATGTTAATAAGATAATGTTTAAGAGTAATTTTCAATTATCTATATAAAAATCAATTGCCGTGCGTTAGCTTCACAAAAACTCGAAAATGGCTCGCCTCAATACAGGGGTGGTTTAAAAAAAATAAGAAGAACCCAAAGGAACTACTGAAAATTCTAAAAAATTGGTCATTTTGGGAGTTTTCACTGCAGATTAGTTTTAATAGCTTCATGGCCTACCCATATATTGTTTGACAGCTGCGTAAATGTGAAATTGTCATTAAATTGGCGTTTTAGAGAAATTACCGATTTAATTTAATGACAATTTCACATTTACGCAGCTGTCAAACAATATATGGGTAGGCCATGAAGCTATTGAAACTAATGTGAGGTGAAAAATCCCAAAATTACCAATTTTTTTGGTTTTGCAGCTGTTCCTTTTGGTTTTTTGAAATGGTTTTTTTTCTAAAACCAGCCCTGTATTGAGGCGAACAAAACAAAAAATAAAATATTGAAATCGGTCGAGCCATTTTCGAGTTTTTGCGGGACTAACGCACGGCATTCATTTTTATATATATGTATAGATAGATAATTAAACTACACTTTTTACCCAAAACCAAAATTCAAAACGCCTTATCTCGAAAATGGACAGAGATAGCCCCCTCTTTTTGTGTTTTTTGTCGATTATTTTTTGTCTACTAGGCTAGATTTACACGACCGGACACCGAGCAGACAAAACTTAGCTGTCGTGGTTAATTCTCTTTTGAAGTCCGATGAAAACTCGCATGAGCGTTTTCACGGCGAGCAACTCCAACGAACAAACAAACCAACAAACTAAATTGGTTTTTGTTGCTTTTTGAAATTTTCTTTTGCTTTTTTGTCCTAACAACAATAACGACGCAGGAACTGTTAAATTGTTCGTTCCGCTGTCCACAGAAAATGGCCATTAAAATAGTCCGTCCTCGCCATCGGTCTCTGTCACCCTCTTCTTCAAAAGCCCAGTTCGTTCGTTCCTTTTGTGTGTTTGGTGTCCGGTCGTAGAACAAAAAGCCAATTGCTTTTCTAGTTCCTACGTTTGTTCGTTCGTTGAAGTTTCGCCCGTGAAAACGCTCATGCAACTCTTCATCGGACTTCAAAAGAGAATTAACGATGACAGCTAAATTTCGTCTGTTCGGTGTCCGGTCGTGTAAATCCAGTCAATACATACAATAACAAAAATTAACCAATATTAAAGTTTACTTACTTTATTAGTACGTTATTAGCGTGTTTTTTTGTCTTTTTTGGATTATATTTTTTTAATCTGCCCACGCCCTCACTGTGCCATCTCAACGCCCCCTAATTTTCTCTGGGTCTTGTACTGCCCCCCTGAAAGTCTCAAACGCCCACGAGGGGGCGTTATCGCCTATGCTCTAGGAGTTCACATCCGCTGGATGATGCATGAGGAGATGGCGATTAACCCCCAGAACACAATGAGGCCGACAACGTCAACTTCTACGGGAAAACAACAACAATTTATATGAGAATTGTCGTTGTCGGCCTCATTGTGTCCCGCGGGTAACCTTGCGTTTGAACTCCTGGATGTGAATGAGTTGGAGAATACTGACTGTAGGAGGTTGTACCACAGCTATTCAAGTAAAGCACAAATTTCTAGTGGTAGTGTGTGCGCGAAAATAAGAGATGTAGAGTGAGCTGAGTGAGCTAGTCCTGTGTTGCTGGAAAAACATTGCCGTGGAGGCAGGAGGTTCATAATTTCAGTGGAACAATCGTTATGGTAGCAGCGGTAGAATTTCACCAGAGCCGCTACATTCCTGCGGTCAATTTAGGAGCAAAAGGGGCCATCACCAATAAATTGGAGAGTGCGATTTTGCACCTTGCTTTCGGCATTATATAGACCGCGCTAGTGCATTGCTGCTTGGCTATCCGATAACAGTATTAACCTAGATCTTGGCCTTGGGTTCGTCTCTAGTCGCTAGTCAAACTGGATGTCACTGGAAATATTAAGAAGGCGGTAGTGTAATTTTGGAGGCTTAAGCATGGCGGCAGGACTCCTGTGCCTAAACCCTCTTTTAGTTTGGAGCTATCTGTGTATGGAGCTACGTCATAGGTTTAAAAGACGCCAATATTAGAATCTTTTCGCAACTTGCCATCAATGCACTCACAACGTAGAAGTGTCCGTTAAGGTAGTTGCAGAGTGTTTTGACGTGCTCCAGAGCTTGGCTAAGAAAAATACGGTTTGGCACTGCTGGATACCCGGACACTAGGATATTGAGGGCAATGAGATTGCGGACAATCTCACGGGTTCAGAGACGCTGGTCCAAAGCCGGACCCCTTCTGTGCCATCTTATGGTCCATCTCCAAGTCTCTGATTTGGGATCTGGGGCTGCACCTACCCCTTTGGAACCAGTCCCAGGTCTTATACAGGCTAAAGCACTAATAGGATCCTTTGCCTTAACGGGTGTTATTACTTTAAACGGGCGGAACTTAGGCTGTTGGTGGGGCTATTTGACTGGCCTTATAAGGCTGCGGTATCACCTCCTCTCCCAATTTTGCCTATGATATAACATGCCTTTTGGGCAGCTTCTGCATTTTATTAAAATGTTTTGCGTATATTTAATTAAAGACTGAATCTAAATCTAGTTAAACTGGAGTACCAACAGGGACTAGTGTTAAATTTCTGCTCTTTGTCGTCTACATTTAATAAACAAAACTGTTTTGCATTTTATCACCCAAAGAACAACTAAAACTTGTCTTACCACCATTTCACCATCAGATACAATCTCCTGTTCCCACCCAGACAGGTTGGTATTAAGTCGATTCATTAATCTACAAACCCCAGGCATACTTGCGCCAAGTTTTCAGCTAGCACTGTTTTTGTGTCATAATCCGAGTCTGTTACGAAACACCATTGGAATTGTGTGATTACTGATGTGCCCTTTTCAAGTCGCGCTGTGCTTGTTTCCCAGTAATCGAACATCAACAAAACAAAACCACAATAATCACCATAATTATCCAATTATTTTATCCTAAATTTAGATCCGAGTCCATTAATGACCAGGCCTTGAAGCTGGTAATAAACAAACAGAGAACATAGATAGAATCACGCTAATTTAAAGTATCTTTAGCACCTTTTCGGAAGAGCCGTAGCCAAACAACAGTTCATGAATCTCTCAGCAGTTGGTTCGGTTGGTTCGGATGTTGTTTACCTTGCCGCGATGCAGCCTCCTCCAGTCCATTAAAAAACGATAATTGAAGACAAATCGACTTCAACTACGCTCAGAGTCCAGCTGTTTGCTTGCATGGCTATACATTGCCAGTCGTCAAGTCGTCAGCCCGGACACCGCACGGTTTTACGGTGATTTCTGTTCTTTCTGTTTGTTTTGGCTCCAATTCCCACACAAGGCTATCTAGCAAAGGAACGCTCTTGACCTCCTTCAGCGCCGCCAGCATAATGTTCACATGCTTCTACATATAGTACACAGCATTATTGGAAACGATTCTTAGTCGTATATGCGATGATGATGGGAGCGCGTTCCGTATAAAAATAGCCGCTTAATTAACGGACCAGACCGCCACCAGCCCGCCTGGATTGTTTACCACAGTGAAGTAAAGTCAAGTCTCCTACTAGTCGAGCGGGTCTTAATTGTTTATTGCGAAAAGGGAAAGGTCACGGAAGTGATACCCGCCAATCCACAAGAGCCGGATTTCACTGGGTTTCTAGACTGCCAAGAATGCCGCATGAGAACCAGCTAAGAACACAATTTTTCTTGGGCGACACGGCGTCGCGCTGTCATGTCACAACAACAAAACAACAACACCACCACTAACAACAACAACAAGAACGGCGGTTTAGAAATACTTCTCATAAATTACACGCGAAATATTTTGACTTTCAGAAAAATAACGCTTGTCCAAATCTGTTTCGTGATAAGGATTGCGTGCTTGAGTGCAGTTCTGATTGACACCACGGACGTTGATACCATCTAAATCGGGCTTAATGTCTGCTATTTTGGCACAGTTATAAAGAGGTTATCCAAATAAGTGATTACCAAAAAAAAAATTAGCTAAAACGCAACACCCCTTTACCCTGCGACAAATAACACCTGAATCACGCTCCTAAATCAATCCAATCTCTTAGTCGAACGTGAAGGAGCAGGTAACCGAAAGCAACGTGTGAAGTTGAATTCTCAAATTGATGCCGATTCATCACTCGTAACAACAGCCAACAAGTCGCCAATTTGCCGCTCCAATAACCGCCAAACGTCTTGAGATGATTTTCGCGCGTGCAGACGAAAAAGTGAAACTGTTTTTTTTTGGTGATCTTCGATGATAGGCAAACAATCACCAAAGACGGAAGACGGAAGAATTTGAATGTTGTGAAGGTGTGGGCGATATGGGGGATTCCTCCTGGTTTAGCGAAGGTGTTGCTGATTGCCGAAACGACGAAAACATGTTGAACAAACATTTTCACGTTGTCGTCGCATATTTCGTTTTGCGGTGGTAATTTTATTTTCGCTGAAATTTCGTAACGAGACCTGGATTCATTTGCAGTTTCTCTTTTTGAACATTGAAATGTGAGAGCGTTCGGTATAAGTGAAATTGATGTGGATGTTTTCAATTCAATTTATGTTATTGGTCTGATGATATATTGCACGTGAAGCAGCAATTGTTGGTCCAGAAGTTATCACTCTTTACGTTGTTTATTCGAGGGTATTTGATATCACGAAAATACTTTATCATCTTTATGCTCGCTTTCACAGTCCAAACTTAAACTGACCTAACGATTTAGGAATCGTCAGTACTCTGGAGGAGGCAGCGGACAGATTTACTAGGGCCATGGAAGTCTCATTTAAAGGGTCTAATCAAATGCACCAAAAAATAGTTCCTCCCGTGGTGGAACGACAACCTAACAAGATTTAAGGAAGGTGACCACAGATGCCTATAACGTCTACTACAGGCATGGCTCATAACAGCTCTATAAGAAGCATCTAAGGTGAGGCGAACTTTAACCAGACCTTCCTCAAGAACGTGGAAGCGACGTAGAAGGAATGAAAATTTCTCACCCTATAAATCAGCCAGACCTGATGGTATCTTCCGTAAGATGCTACAGGAAACCAAATAGCCATTTCAAGCAGCCTTCTGCATGGCTAAATTCCATAGGTGTGGAAGAAAGTGAAGGTGGCCCTTATACCGAAAGCCGGTAAAAGAGGACCCGACACAGCTAAAGATATCAGGCCGATAAATCTCTCATTTTTTCTGTAGAAAACCATGGAATGAATAATCAAACTGTAAAGACCGAGGTCCAACAGAGCCCAACATACCTGCTGCAAAGGCAAGTCCACGGAAACTGTGCTCAGGGAAATGGTCCGAACTGTTGAACATTAAAAATATTATAAACAATATGCATTAGAGACCTTCCTAGCTATAGAAGGCGCCTTCAATATGTAACGAATACAGCTATCCTAGATTCCCTGAAGGAGTTAGCGGTGCAGGCACAGCTCGGCCGATGGATATCTATCACGCTGCAAACCAGAGAGATTCATGCAGATCTTGGAAGCCGAAAAATTACCAGAAGGGTTAGTAGAGGCACACCGCAGGGAGGAGTACTGTTCCCGTTTCTATGGCTTCCAGTAGTGGACAAAATCCTCAGACAACTTCCGGAAGAAGGAATTAAAGAGGTCGCGTATGCTGACGACCTGGTAATTCTGCGTGCTGCGTCTGCGTGCCAAACTGATGCTGTTAACTACAAGAACAAAGAAACCAACTTTTAATTATCCAAGATTGGAAGAAGTACAGTTGCATCTTGCCTCGACGGTCAAGTACCTAGGTGTTATTCTTGACCCTAAACTGAACTTGAGACTCAATATTGAGGAAAGAGTCAGGAGAGTCTAATCATGCAAGAAAATGCTTGGAACTTAAGCCACGAATCGTACGTCTCATCCTTACATATGGATCAATAGTATGGTGGCCATCGTTAGAGAAGGAGTACAACGGTGCCAATCTAGGCAGGGTCCAGAGACTGGTATGCATATGCACCACAGATGCATTGCACGTAACGTCAAGGGGCGTGTTAAATTTCATCTTACGCTTTCTTCCACTTAACCTCCGTATTAAATACCTCGCCTCTTTTAGCGTAGTCCGACTCAAAGAAAATTGGTACTGCTGGTAAGAAAAGCCATACGGGCATAGCAACATCCTTGGTATGATTGACAGAGGGTTGATCTCAACCACAACAGACTACATATTGAAGTTGAGCAAGAGGTTCAAAGTCAAAATTCCAAAAAGACGGGAGTGGACAAGCGGACACATTTTAGCAGATATGAATAACGCCAATCTAAACAGACGGTTCAAAGATGAACCGTGAAGTATGTCCCGGAGTCTTCTCTGAATGGCCAAAAAATTGCGGCTTCCGGACGGATTCAGTGTCTTCGAAGCAGAAATCCTGGCTATTTGGAACACGTATCAACTAGCGAGAGTAGACAAGTCTAGAAGAGAGAATATGGCAGTGGTAACTGAGAGCCAAGCTTCCATTTTGCCTCTCAACTCTACCCTGATTCCATCAAAGCTAGTCAAGAAACTCTCAGATGTTCTAGAAAGCATAATCAGAAACGTAGAGGTCACTCTACAGTGGCTTCCAGGCCAGAAAGCTAAACAATTAGCACGAGAGGGTACAAACATGGATGCCTATTCAGCGGAAGAGGTACGAATAAAAGACACATTTACCTACGCTTCCTACCTACAAGATGGAAAGGATTTACAATATTCAGCACGGCCAAAAGAACATGGCCACCCTACAACAAAAACTGACAACCTCCTAAAGCTATCCATCATGAGCCTACCCAGAGCTATAGCTGTGTATACCGAATAGGAACGAGCTTAAGGATCTAGCAGCAGAGCATCCAACGAACTTGACACAGTTCTTGATAGCTACGAAATGGGTCTTAAAACCGCAATAAGCCTAGTGGTCACAGGAAGCAGTGTTGTCAAAACGGCGCTAATGTGCTAATTGGAGATCAGGACAGAGAATGTGGGCCTCGCCACTTCAACCAATCACCCAACCAACCAAGCTATAAACCGGCATTAGTGCGTTAAAATTAATAAGAACCATAATTTTTTAACTCTTCAATGATTGAAATACAGCAATTAAAAAGGCACTTTAGTATCTAGTTTGGATCATGGGACTGATCCCAATGGGGTCTGACTATATCGTAAGAAGACATGTTTATTAATACGTTTTTATTGCTGGCAGCTATTTTGGCTCCTCGGACCCCTCCTTGGCTTTTTGAGATCCCCAAGGATAAAGGATACTTAAGATGTCCTTTGAATCCGTTTTTCGTCGAATGTCCTTTTTATTTAATAGCTTGAAGGTTTTTCTTCAAAATGATTTATATATCACAGCGCTAGGATAATATTTGAACTTTGTACGATTTTGTAAAGGATCTTGTATTATGCAAATTTCGAAATATTTAAGTACCGTTATTTATAAAACTACCTAACATTTTAGCAAAATATTACACCTACGTAATACTAGTCACTAGTACTCCAAATGTACGAAATATGAAGGAAATCGTAGAAGGTCGTGTCCATGCCGTTGGTCAAATTTTCATGGAATGGCCCTGATATCAATGGAGCTGTCGGCAACAAATCCCTTATGAAGAATGAAACCTTTAAAATACATTCATATTATAGCAAGGACTCGAACAAGACGAGGCCTATACAGAACTTTTTGTCACAAGATCACCTCTATGTTAAGAATTCCCAGATTAATAGTAACTCATTTTGTCTCTAAAGGGCATTAGGAGGGACTTATATCTCTCCTGTGGCGCCTTGCCGTGTGTGAAGTCCTAGAACTACTCGGTTCCCAAAATTTCTTCACCCAGCCTAACGCAGATGGTGTCATAGCAATTACCTGTGAAACAGAAAGCACCATGTCAAGGCGCATGCAGAAAGCACTACATTTGATCTCCGGCTGGTGCGCAAGTGTAGGACTTAGTGTCAATCCTGACAACACGATTCTGGTACTATTTACCAGGGGATTGACTGAATGAGAGAATGAGCCGTTTGGGCTAATCTGGTGTCAAACCCCCAATTAAAAGAAAAATTTGAAACCCATGTAACTACAGATATTGGGAAAGCCAACTGGATAGGGCTTATTGGCTCCTTTCGAGCTACCGACTGGGATTTGTGTTTCCGTAGTAAGAATGCCAACTCTGTCGCTCCCTGTGTCAGCAACATTATAGTGAAGGGAATGCGTTTGTTAATTCCTCATTCTACCAAGTTCTTAACCCTTGGCCAGATGTGGTTTAATCGGGGACGGATGTATGAATGCAATTAAAGTTACAGAGCATGCAACATTTCTCCAAATGAGTCACTCAACCGAGTCATCGGACTCATTCTTGAGCGGGTCGGAAGAGTCGGGTTGAACCGGGTCCAAAACAAGTACTTTGTCTTATCTGTATTAAGACCTGTACCAATCTTCCTTTTGTCTCTGGGGAAACGAACGACAGATCCAACTGTTAATCTCCTAGGCGCAGTATTAATCGAGGACGTGCGGTGAAATGAAACAAGCATCAAAGTGCTTAGGTTTTCTAAAGAAATGGAAATTCCTCCTTCAGTCAGTGGCTCGGGATATAATTTACAAGGGTCGAGTATAGACCTCTTTTTTTTATGTGGAAAACTCGAACCACGGACCTCTGCGATGGTAGTCGATGACTTTAATCTCTAGTCTAGGCTACCGAGGCCGACGTGAATACAACTCGTTTATTTGGACTGGATCCCGTAAAAATGTCTTATAATGGCTACATAAGGCACAAAACCGTTTGAGAGAACGGAATAGAGCTGTTCTATTTGCAACACTGGCAAAATTGTATCGCTATTCCTACTTTCTACAAACGAATTACTGTTTACCGATCACTGTTTTCCAGTGAATATTCACTGGTTCAACCATTGCTTAGTCAACCAATGGGAAAACAGTGAAGTTTCACTGGTTTAATCCGTGAAACTCGCGTAAAAAAGAGAAAAAAGCTTTTTTCTAACGCGAGCGTCGTTTTCCCAAGCGGGGCCCCAACTAAGTACTGAAAATTCTGCTTCACTTCCGTTATCAAACGAGAGTCGGTTTATTGAGTTAGCTAAATGGAATCGTGTGTATTAATCAAGATAATTGCCTAGAATATGAGTCACATACATATATTTTCCCAGTGAAATTTTAATTCACTGGTTGAACCAGTAGAATTGTAATTCACTGCTTGAACCAGTAGAATTGTAATTCACTGGTTGAACCAGTAAAATTCTTAATAATTTATATTTAGAGAAAACTTTTTACTGGTTTGATCAGTAAACACACCCGAATTAATTGATTTTCCATTGAAATTAGATGAAATTACTAGCTGAACCAGTAAAGTTTCCACTGGTTCATTTTTAGAGAGTATAGCAACTGTTCCTCATGCTCCAACTGAAAATCATCCACGCCTGGCTCCATACACACTAGGATAACCTACTCGACACACTCCCACAGCTGAAGCCCTTCCTTTTTGCGGACGCTATAGAGAAGTAATTCGCTCATAAATAGAACAACTCGGCTATGGGAGAGTCTGTCACAGTCAGTATTTCCAAGATCGTACAACATCCAAGAGTTTAAACGCAAGGCTGAGCGCATCCTCCTTCAGCACTCTCCAGACTTCTATTAACCTATCCTTTCCTCTTTTTTCCTTGTTAAATATAGTTGCTGCTAGACATTGCACGGGAATTTGAACAACATGACGGACTGGTAGTACAAAAATAAGGAAAATTACGGACTAAATTTAAAAGGCGAATTAATGAATTAGTTTTAATTTTCTAAAAGTATTTCAACATTATCCGCCATTTCTTTTTCAAACTTTTATTCTGCAGGGTTTTTTTGCTTTCGCTTAAGGGTCTACAATAGCTTCAAGAACGCAATTGAATCTGTTTTCATTGTTGTGTTTTACAAACGAAAAATTCTCGCGAAAAAATTCCAATAGGAAAGCGTTTGGAATAGTTGCAGCTTCTGAATAGTCGTTGCAGTTGTTTCAAAACATCCGTAGTTAAGTAATTAACCCCTCGCAAACAAGCAATAAAATTCGTTTACACGGAAGACCATCGGGCTTGTGTGCTGAGCACTTATTACGAACAACACTATTGGGACTCCCGCGCCGCCCTCTGTTTGCCGCCAGCTAAATACAGGGAGACCGGGAGCCGCTGGAGCTCTATGTAAGGCCTTGGCATCGGATTTCATTCTGGTTAAATGCTCACTGCGGAGGTTCTCTTCTTCTCGCTTCGGGCCTGGACTGACATCTGATCACGGGCGGAAATCTTGAGAGTCTTGAATAGCTGGGGACAGAGGCTCGAAAGTGCATCATTTCGTTATCCTAAGTGTCAATATAGCTGCAATCACACCCTTCACTTAAGTCCTCGGCAAACAGGAAAATAAGGAAATCATTACTATAGGGGCTGGTGACTCTCGTCCCGTTTATTGTGAGTCTTCTGCTGGGATGAGCTATGGTGTTTCCCGGTTAAATGAATTCGCCCCGTCTTATGCTATCGAAGGTCAATACACAAAACATGGGCGCAGTAATTGTTTATGCGGATTTGTTTATGCAGTTTATTCACCTTTTCACATCTGGCATCAAAAGAGTGTAAAATGCTCCAGTTTGCTCCAAATAGAGGAAGGGTTGGCAGCTGTGGTGTCAGTTTTTATGTAATAAGTCAAGGTGCAGGGGTGATATTCAATCGAAACAATTACAAGTACAAAAAACTATCAATTAAACGCAATAATTAATTTCACGATTTCTTCCACACAGACTCACCATATTTGTTTTGATTAGGATAATTTACACCAGGATAATTGCACTTATTTATTTGAGTTAGTTTTTATCATTAACCCCTACACTCGAAGTGGAATGGGCAAACGAATTGGAGTTTATTAGAAATTTATGGGCAATATAAACATCGCTTCAGTAGATACGCCCAACTGCAATAATAATAATTAAATGCTGAAGTAAGGTGAGCATAAAACATTAACCACCGTCGAAGGGACTCCCACAACTCCTTGTAATGGCGTTAAATGAACGATAAAGGTAAAACAAATCCAATAACTGGCAAACGAGTGGATGAAGATGTGTTGTTGTTGGTTTTTGCTCAGACGAACTCAGTATAAACAAACTTTTTCTGTGATTTATTGACTTCATGGCTAAGTGACTCGAGCTAATAGCAATAATTAAAAAAATATATCTAAAGTTTTATGAAAGAATTAAAGACTGAAATTTCTATTAGAATGTCTTAAATGATTGATTTGGTTGAGATTTGGTACATGGAAAATAAGTAGAAATCTATATTAATAAAAGAAAGTTTCTGTATGTACGTATGTATGTGTGCGCTATAGCGGGCGCACCAGTCATCGCAGAGCTTCGAAATTTTGCACGAAGGTCCGTTGGGGTCTTCCCTGAAAGACCTCGAAGCCCGATTTTAGAAATTCAAAATGGCCGCCGAAAAATGACCAAAATTCAAAATGGCCACCCGAATATGAATTTGCAAATTGCGTTCCGATTTCAATGAAAGTGGGTATCTAGAGATTCTTAAGGTCGCTAAAAACGAATGACCGCGCCAATATGGCCGACGAATTTGCCAATTGTGTTCCGATTCCAATAAAAATCGCTATCTGGGATTTTTTGAGATAGCAAATAACGAATGTTTGATCAGAACTTATAAATTCAAAATGGCCGCGCCAATATGGCTGACGAATTTACCAATTGTATTCTGATTCCAATGAAAATCGGTATCAGGGGTTTTTTGAGGTAGCAAATAACGAATGTTTAAACACAACTTATAAATTCAAAATGGCAGCACCAATATGGCCGGCGAATTTGCCAATTGTGTTCTGATTCCAATGAAAGTGGATATCTAGAGGTTTTTAAGGTTGCAAATAACGAATTTATGATCAAAACTTATAAATTCAAAATTAGCTTATTTTGAGCGTTGCAAATATGCTCCCAAGGTAGCATTACTGGAGTTTTCAGAAACTTTATAGAACGAGCAAAACTGGCAATTATCTTAATGACCAGAAATCGTGTCACTAGCATAGTCAGTAGACCGGTTCTCGTTCGATTGCAGAAGTTAAGCACCATTGGACTTAGCACGGGGACCGCTTGGAAAATCGACACTCGCGCTTGGAAAAAGGTGAAAAAACAATTGCAAAAGGCGAACAAAAGTAAAAGCTTTTCGACATCCAGAGCTTATACACATATCCACAGGCGTCCATAAATATTATTTATTAAAAAGCTTTTTTATAATGCTCCTAGAACGCTTTTGAAGGAGCATAAAAAGGTACGCTCCCTGCAATTTCCCGCTGGGATGCTTCTGAAAGGCAATTCCTACACGAGCGACCGTGGTTCTGGAGCAAGAGCTTTATTTGAGCAAGGAAGGCGTGCGGAGAAACGCTTCTTTTGGGCAAGGGATTTGTGGGATGGTGAAAAAGTGGAGAGTCTCACGCTGCAGTTGATATTCTAATGCTTCTGCTTTTGACCTAAGAGCATGCAACGTTCGTACTCACACAAATAAGAAATTAATAATTTGTCGTTTGTCAATTTATTTGAGAAAAAGCTTCAGAAAGCATAAGGCCGATACTGTATAAGACGTATACTGTATAAGACGTTCACGTATAGATCCAAAACTTCTCAGTAGTAAAGCAACAGAAGTTCTGGCGCAGTGACGTCATTGGTTGTGGTGTTGGCTGTGAGTAAGAGCCGCCTTTGCGAGATTAGTTAAACTTCGCTGCGTCTTGGATGAGCTTTCATGCTGGGGAATAAGGTTGAACTTCCATGTGCCTAGGATGAGATTTCATGCCGGATGAGCTTTTGAGCTTCGCTACGTCTTGGCTGAGCTTGGGTGGGACTTAGAGGTTGGTCGGATGATCTTTCGAGGTGGGGGATCGAATCTTTAGTTCGCTGTGCTTTGGGCGGGATCTTGCCGATACGGGTTGGATGAGTTTTAGTTTGCGCCTCCGGTAAGCTTTCAAAATATATTTAAGTTAACGATTTCGAGATGAAAACAATTTTTTTTTTCAAAAGCTATGGGTTCTAAATAGCATTCTAGGGAAATTTCAAAATCGCCTACGACCAACGGTTCTCGAGATATTAGCAATGTTTTATTTTTGTTAATAATAGTACATTTTTTGCAGGGGTATAGACTCTAGAATGCTAGTCCTGAAGGGGGGGGGGGCTCTATACCATAGGGAAGTAAAATTTTCATCGGAAATCGTCTAGGAGCTGCGGTTCTCGAGAAATGTTAATACTGGGTGCCTTCCATGTACAACACAGCGAGACACTGTGTTCGACACAGCGTGTTGCTCTGTGTCCTTCTGTGTAAGACCAAATGGAACACTCAAGTTCATGAAAAATAATAATATTTTTATTAATTATTGTAAGAGAATTAATTTAGAAAAAGTTTCAGTGAAAATCGGTCTTCTACTGGTAACAAAGTCAAATAATAAAAACGCTCTCCACTCATAATTAATGGCACAGTTTAATAATAATACCCAACTAACTCAACCAACTTCAAAATCTGCGGAAGAATGCGAATTTAAAAGCTTCTCATCAAGACTTAACGACGCCGATTCTGATTGTGTTGAACTGAAAATTCAAATTTTGAACAAAAAATCAAATTATGACGAAGAAGAGAACGCGCGGATCTGCTTCACAGCCACTGCTATGCTTCGTTTGCAATTACACATGTTCACACAAAAAACTCAGTTGAACGTCTTGTTTATAGCTCACAATTATGCTCGGGGTCAAGAACTGGATATTGACAAACAAAAACTACCCAAAATCGTCTTTTTTACTTCAAGTGCATGGGTAAAGTCCACCATCTTCCAGATTACGCATCCATCGAATGGAGGTAGATTATCCCTGGGCCCGACGTTCTCTTATCACAAGAAAATTATTGCCTTTGAGTCAAAGCAAAAAAGTTTTCGTAAAGATAACCATTGGCACAAAAGCTGGCTTCTCGGCCTATCAAGTCGGTGTCGAGAAGACATGTTATCAGGCTGACAGCATTGAAAAGGTCAACAAGGGTGTGCAGGAGCTTACACCTCTGAGTAATGGTCACGGTGGTCTGGGCATGCCTGCATAATGAAGGAGCCATAATGGAAAGGCATCTTCTATCTTCCTGGCATATCTTTGTTTCCCCGGATTTCGGTTAGATTTATGCTCCACCTGCCCCGGAATGACGAAGCAAGGGCTTGCACGCATTAGTGGCCACAAGTGAGTCATGTGGGTCCAGCATGAATCACTCGGAGCTGGCTTGTAACAGTCAACCTGGAGCTTAAGAGGAGGCTCTTCTTGGCTCTAATAATGCATGAGTAATGCGATGGATACAATGCGGACAATTTCCTCTGGACCAGGTTAAAGGTGGAATAGTCGACCGTAAAAAATTTTGACGTAACTTTTGCGTAACTTTCATTGCAACAACAAAACGCCAGGAACACACGCAATCCAGGTAATTACTTTGGGAAATTCTTGTCCAAGCTCCCAGAGATTATTGCTGCTCCACCAACGTGACACACTGGCGGATATCGCCCAGACGATAAGGCCTTTACGTGACTTGACGCTATCTCTGGTTCTGGTTTTATTTCAGAGATTTTTCCGTCCTTGTTTCTGCTCAGGAGTGACGACTACAGCAGGAGCACCTGTTGCTCCTTTTTGTAATTTCGAATTTTGTGTTCTGCGGCGAAATAAACTGGAGTGGAAATTGCCATTTTCGGTATGCTAAGCCGCGAATATTGCCATTGCATGGCATTCAAAATGCCACATCCAAATGGGTATGAGGTTCTGTAGGTTATGGTTTTGACTTGTTGGATGGAAATGGTTGTTTAAGTTTGCTTTGGGGCTGGGGTAGCCTTTTATTGCGGAGCAGCGTTAGGAGTTCATGATATTAGCATTAGAGACTGGATATAAAACGTGGAATGACAAAGTGCGCTTAAAAATTTAGGAACTACATTTATGTTTTAAGAGAAAACTCCCGAATGGAATAGTAATGGGCTTTTATGATATCTGTACTGACTCCATTGTTTGAACTAAGCAAATACACGTCATCAACCATAAAATACATTAAAATTCACGGAAAATTAGCTTCTTTCAATTTGAACACTTTATAGTCTAAAAGTGCAATAACTTGAACTATTCGTATCCGATCAGCACTTCTTACCAATTTAATACTGCTGCGACAACACTGTAAATTATTTTAGTAAATTTTACTTATAGTGCACAGTCAGTGGAGTATTTTGCTTTACAAAGGGTGGGCTAGTGTTTTTAACATGGATTGTTTAAGTTTTGGCCATAATAGAAAATTTTTAAGTCAGATCGCTAAACAGGTTCAGCAGCCTAGATAGACATTTGTCGTTTAGACTAGTTTATTCGAGGAAGAACGTTCCAAACGACCAAACTCTGCTTCTCTCTATCATGGGACACTGAAAAGAGCTCTCCCATTGAAAACACAGAGCTGAGACTCCGTTTTAAAAATTTTTGTTTAGATATTTGTAACATTCGTAGGCTTAATGCGAGCAATTTAAACCACCAATTTTGGAACTAAATGAAACCCAATAAATTATTACCCGACGCTTTCTACTATCGTGTGCCAGGATACACCTCGGTGCGTAACCTTTCCGCCTGTAGGGGTGTTGTAATTTATATTAGGGATGACGTTACTGGCATTCAAATATCCAGTAGCACCCCGAGTAAAAATAATTTAGTTGGTTAGTTTTTTGAAAAACATATACCCGCCACTAGACGCATAGCGAATAAAAGCGCCTGCTACGCCTCTGTTATAGATATGAATGTGTTCCCAATCTACCATTCAAATCGCGAGTGTCGTTTTCACAAGCGGTCCCCCAACTAAGTACAAACCACTTCCAATGCTGCTTGACCTACGCAATCGAACGAGAACCGGTCTACTGAGTATGCTAATGGTCACCTTTATAGTCACCAAGTCACCAAGATAATTACTCATTTTCTTCGTTCAATAAATGTTTTAAAACTCCAATATTGTTCCCTTTAGTCTATAAAAGTGTGAGCGTACCATGCTTCGTTTGGACTATTCGGTACGAATGCGGGCGGTTAGTCACTAGCGAGATGGGGGGAGCAACATGTAGTGTATTTAAATATTTAAAGAGGCCCGGTCGTGGTGGCCACTGGAAGCTGTCCTGAAAGAGATGGACCAATATGATCGGGCCTACACAGTTCCTGAGTGGACATTGAGGTTATAGGGCATACCTTCACCGGTTGGACGATTCACCGTTGTGCCCGGACGATAAAGAGGACGCGGAGCATGTCTTCTTTAAATGCCCGAGGTTTGCGGAACACAGGACTGCGTTGGAAGCAGTTGCTGAAGTGCAGCTAATCCCTGAAAACATCTTGGACCATACGATAAGATCGGAAGTCGTGTGGGAAAGGATGGAAGTGGCGCTGAAGGCCATTCACCAGAAGCTTAAGCATTACGAAGCCCAAAGAAACAGAGAAATGCAAAGAAATGCAAGGAGAGGTAGCAGCTAGACTGTTCGGGCTCTGGTGAGCACCTTTGAGGGATCCTTTTGTTTTTAAGGGTCATGCTGATGACGCCAGACTGAAGTAACGCCTTAACGGCTCGCACCGGTCTGGAGTTGAAAGTCATGCAAAAAAGGGTGGGTGAGTTTAGTCAGTAGGAATCTGACACAACCGTCTGGATGCGTACCCCCAGCGGAGTCTCCTGTCATAGGCATGGAAGCCTTACACAGGGGGTCGCACACATTCCGTGCTGCTTGAGTGCTTGACCGATGTAAGATTCTCATCACTCCATCGTAAAAAAAAGCCAAGCCAAGATGTAAAGTTATCGTGTCGAGGGCTGCATGTCATTTAACGATCTCCTCAGGGCACCGGGCACGCCCAGTTGTATAATGCCTTATTCTGAAATGGAGGCCATGTCAGGATGGACCTTACTTGTGGTTTAATTAATCTGGAGAGGGCCCAGGCAAGGAGGGCCGAAGTGGGATTGGGAAGCCCTACGGAGCACACCCGAGCTCCCTTTCGTGAACTCGTTCCCTGCAGACCAAACACAGGACGGTGGCCTGGAACCCGGGTAGCCAAGAATCAGACCTAGACATGCGCCGCTCTGCCCAAGGTTTTTGGACCAGCCAGAAAATTGTCAGCACCAGCTCACATATAATCTAGGGGGAACACTCCCATCATCCAGGGGAGCAGCGACCCCAAAAGATGAAAAAAAAATTCAAAAAAAGCGATTAGCGAGCAGACAGAATTCCAGCAGAATTCCGAACAGACCGTAGGCAGGCCTGCGGTCGGGGTACCCGGGAAGCTTGAACAGTCAAGTGGAAACGACAAGCCACTAAATATGAGGTATAAGGGTGTAGTACAATAGCTCAACCGAACGGCCGCAGTACTTTTGGACCCAATATCTCAAAAAAAATGGAAAGATTTCCAACCCGACGAGTGCCATAAAGTTGTCTTGTTCACAGACGGATTCTAATCAGAGTCGGGTGTAGGAATTGGAGTTTTTATCCCAAGCTTAATCTCCGGAAATGCTACCGCCTACCTAACTTAGCCACTGTTTCCCCATCAGAACTTCTGGCAATGTACTGCGGCTCCACCTACCTACGCTACCTATCACAGCTATTGTTCCCTTTGCCTTATTCTATGCCTCGAACTAAGTTACTACTACGAATTGAACCATGAACCAACGCCACTACGCATCATAGTACAAAGGGTGATTCCTAAGGTTATGTCAGATTCCTAAGCTATTGCAGAATTATGCCATCGTAAGGGGCTTTTAAGAAGAGATGTTGAGTTCAAGTTTTAGATCTCTAGGTATTTTTCCATCGCCTACCTTAAGGTAAAAATCAGATCCATTATTGATTTGCCTGAAATGAAGCCACACTGAGCCCATACCAGGCGTTTCTAAGGTGGGACACTATCCTATTTTCAAACCAGTTTTACCGTAATACCGATGGCTTCACGCTGCACTACACGCTGTACTATCTCCTTTTTTATGTACAAAGCACAGTATCTTTCGCCTCTCTATCTTATGGAGTCATTTTACGCTTCTATACTTGCAGAATAACTATATGAATCTATTGGTGCAGTGCAGTTTATTAATCAGCTCCTCGAGAATGAAATTTGGGCAGAGGCCATACTGCTGTTGAGCTGGTTTATAGGCCAGAAAACTTCTTCTAAGATTGATAATCATCAACAGATATTAATGGCATCTCTAAGTTCTTAGTTAGGTAATTATTTAGCAATTCATAAAAGTGTTCTTTTAATCACTCTAAAGGCCACCATACACGAGCGCTCCATTATGGCGCCAATCCATTGGTACGGGCCCCAAATTAGAGGTCCACACACGATGGATCCGAGAGCCAGTCAGACCTAAGTCTTATATCCCGGCTTCATCGGCCGAACTGCGCAAGTTCGAACAAATAAGTGAACTGAACATTAAAAAAACTCAGTTCGCATACTATTTCCACATATTCAACTGAGGATACAACAGACCTCAGTTCGCCCAACTGAACTCGAACTGAAGTTAAACGTAAAAGCTCGCTCAAAAGAGAGTAATCAACTGGAATAATGGAATGCCATTCCAGTGAGCTTTTGCATTTCTGACTTGCGGCGAAAAAGCAACAACAATTTCAAGCATGAACTGAACATGAACTGGACTTTAGTTGGTGAAGCCACTTATGTGGATTGAACTGAACATTAATGAACTGAAGTAGGTGAAGCCGAGGCATTATATTCGAAATTTTGAAAGAGTGCAGATTGAAGTTTTCACTGCGAAGCTTTCATTGAAGCTTTCAGGCAAACAGATAGCGAGTTCAGTGGATGGCTCAGAGCAATTTGACTCCGGGTTTGCGCACACACGAGTGAGCCAATAAATGGTTCTGTGGCGACGAGCCATAAATTTTGAATCAATTGAAAATCCAAATCGGTGACTTTATCCCACGAGTCCATCCCATTTTCCCTACACTCCCTACATTTGGATGGATAGATTGCTCGTGTATAGCGTACTTAAGATGTCTTTCGGATCGGTGTGCAAATTCCCGTCTTTCTCCTTCTAGTATCTGCAACGTGTTAATTCTGCGCTTCGAAAGAGCTAACGCATCTGGAGCGACTTTCGCGTTTTAGTTGACATGCGATATTGGTATCTTTTTTTCCGTCGCTGTAGCTACTCTTTTTTCGTTTTTTTTGAGCTATTTATATTTCACTTCGTATATCCTTGTTCTATGATATTTTCGTGTTCTTTTTATGTGAAAGTTTAGACGCGGGTGTCGCCCTTTATACCAATGGTGGGCAACAGCTGACTTCCAGAGCATCAAAAAAGCTTTAAAAGCTCTTGTTTATATCTTCTCACTCCAACTCAAAGCTAAGTCAAAGCTTTCGCGTATATTTCTCTTACTCGAACTCACAAGCAGGATAGGAGGGCTCTGGAACTACCTTGGTAGCGTGGATGGTTCCCAAGAGCATCGTTAACACCACTGCTTTATACTACCAATTCGTCACACGTCTTTCACGTCATGGTGCAATGTCTAGTGTAAGCTTAGCTCGAAGGATAGAAAAAGGATAGGATAGGTTAAGAGCAGTCTGGGGAGGCATTTGGAGGATGCGTTAAACCTCGCGCTTGAACTCTTGGATGTTGCATCAATTCGGGAATACTGACTGTGAAAGTTTGTTCCATAGTTGTTCTAATTCGTACACGGAAGTATGGGTGAAAATTATGGCTCTAGACTGTGCGAGTGAAATGGAGGCTAGTTTTTTTTTATGTGGAAGACTAAAGCTCAGAGAAAGCCCTTTGTACTGTCGACAATCTATTTTCTTCGTATAGAGTGCAATGTCAAACAGCAGCTCTAGTCGATAGATAGTGAAGGGGAAGAGAGAAGTAGGAAGGAACTGCCACAACCACCTAACCCCAAACATTTCTATCGCGACTCTGGCATCGTGGCAATGAGAAACAACTCGCTGGAGTGTTATGCCTCCTGAAACGAGTTGAATCCCATCAACCAACCGATGACATGCGCTTGGTGGAGCGGGGGAATGCTAGCGGAAGGCTATGACAGGGGGAATGAGGAATGTAAGGAGGGAAGAAGAAAGAAGGTGGGAAAGGCGAAGGACCGTGGGGCTCTGCCGGGATTCGAACCCGGGACCTCTGGGATAGTAGCCAGGCGCCTTACTCCCTAGACTACAACATACATAGCCGTGGAGGTAATTTATTTGTTTTTGTGGAACAATCATTGTGGTAAAAGAGGTAGCAGTTTCCTAGAGCTGCTATATTCCTGCAGTGGGAACGTTACATCGATGAGTGTATTGAAGAGCAAATTTGTACTTACACCTATACTTAAGACAACAGCTAGGACCCAGAAGCTGATAGCTCTAGAAAACCTGGGGTGTCGCTCCAGATTCCGGTCCCAATCTTTAAAACCTGCTTCTAGAATTTTTTTTTATAATACTCACAATTACAGAATATCCTCGCTCGATTATGCCCAAGTGGCCATTTGTTCAGTGCTTATAACAGAGTTTTCTAGTTCAAGATCCAGTACCAAGATGACTATTTTCGCTTCGCGGCTGAAGTCGATGAGGTGAAAATTCACCATTGGTATTGAAAGACGGGCGGAATACTGCGTAATATGTTAGCAAGGCCTGGCTCTGTACCAGGTATATTCTGTTGCAGACCTCGTATATTGGCACGGTCACCATAATGATGGTGTTCATGGTTTTTGGGATGTAGGTCCGTTCTACCCATCAAAATGTCCATTCGCTGGTCTCAGAAGTGCTTTGGGATCTATGGTCACTTCTAAATATTTGGCATGCTGCGAGAAACCAATATTTCTGCCTGCTAGGATTAGTTCTGTGCATTCCGGCAATGTTCGATTCTTACTTATCGTACAAAAAGCGTTTTGTCGAGATGGACACCTAGATCTACTACAGTTCACTAGCTATACCAAATCAAATACGCGTGGGTAACTCTTGATGTAGTTTATGATATTTTGTTTTCTGATACAACTTGTACATCTTTTTCGCATAACGACTAGAGGACGTTCAACTTCTCGTTCAACTTCAACACTTTTTTCTCTTTCGCTTGTGCAATAGTGAAAAGAGCAAGATTATCCCTTTCGCAAGTTGCATGCGAACGAAAGAGAAAAAAGTGTTGTAGTTGAACGAAAAGTTGAACGTGTAGAACCGGTCTTAGAAAACTTCACTAACAAACAAAATGTATGCCATCTCTTGCGCTTTCAGAGCGTTCGTTTGGCATTTTGTCGAAGCTCTATAAAAACAAACGTATTTGAAAAAAAAACGTCGTCTTTTATCACAATTTTCCTTCAAATAAAAAAAATTCCAATTTTCTCTAGGTACTTTTGAAATGTAAATTCTTATTACATTAAGCAAATACTGAACGATCGCCCTCCACCCAATTCAATAAAACCGAAATTTAACTGCAGGGTTTCGATAGGAAAGGTCCAGCATAAAAGTGCACACGTGAAATTCCGGCAACCTTTATGTCAAACCGAATAAAAAGGAAACATAAACCTGAAATTTTCATGGAACGGGGATCGACCGGCAGCAGTACTTTCGAAATTGGTATATGAACCATTGGTCCAAATGAATGGGACCACTCAATATATATGTGTAGACAGCTACGAGTATAACAACAACAAGTGTCACAAGTTATAAGATATTCCATTCCAGCTGTGTTTACTGTTTACACTTTGAAGCCGGTTTTTATAGCCGCTTTTATGCTGAACGGTTCCATTACAGCCAGTACGACTGTGCATTTACTGCATGCGAACGATGTTACAACTTCCTTATGATAGATGGCGAACGGGCTTGTTATGACGGAAAGAGCCACCGTCCATGGTGCGCGCCCTTCCCACTCACTCGAAGGGAGGCTCTCACTGCATTGGCTGTGCTGCAGAGGGGACGCGGAGCACCATAAAACATTACGGCAGCACAAGATGTAGCCCTGCAAACAATTTCTCGGCTTTTCTCGGAGGCTCGCTTTCTCGAACCATTCTCGATTCGAAAACTGCTTGCGAAAGGTACGAGAAAAGCTTCAAAACCCACCATAAAAGCTTTCCTAGCACATTGGTTTCGATATCTTGCTCCGCTTTTATTGCCTTCGAATTCGTTTACGAGTCGTTTACGAGCCCGAGTTCGAAGCAAGCTCTCGCTTTTGCGTGTCGTTCTCGAATCGTTTCCGAATGTAAATGTTTGCAGGGAGGGCTCATGTGGAAAGCATTTAACGCAGTTGTGTGGTGTGCACACACAAAACCGGGGAGGGAGAATGCACTTTCGTCGTTCCTTTAATGCCACTTTACCAGTTTCCCAAGCCCAGTGCAATCCGCTCTCGACTGCTGATGGAGCCATCGACGCGACGTTCGTATACGTACATGAAGCAATTACGGTGCAATTTGGATCTCTTTCCTTCGGGTTTTGTTCAGGCCCTGATTATCTATCGTAATTGTTGTGGCTACATTTGAGTTGCATTCATCTGCAATTAAAACCCCTGCCATTGTGCGCGCCTTTCAAATCCACTGCGAATTGTCTGATGACATCATTTGGGAAATTGGGATTTACGTAATTAGAACTGACAGTCAGATTGGTCCGGGAGTAATTATAGCACGCGAAACTTGATGGCGTTTCATTTTGCGAAACAAATTAAGTGCTGAACGCCTATTTTTAGCGGCAGTGTGGAGTTGCTATTGAGTGCACAAAATATGATCTAATTTTTTTGGATGAGACGCGACTTATTTCGATTACAATTCAAGACTCACCAATCACATTTTAAACCTGTCCAATTGCATGCCAATTACAAGTGGTCTTACCTGAAATGAAAAGAAATTTATTTTAGAAAAAAATCAATTTTGTATTTCAAATTGTTCTTGAAAATCTATGATATTGTGTCTAGTATTTTTAATATGTGATAAATAAAGCTGACAGGCAAACCTCTTTATACTGTCGATAGTTCCATCACTCAGTGCAATGTCAAGTCGGATAATTCAACTAGTTATTACTCCACCGGATCCCATCCAACACTACTGCTACTGCTACAGAACACTGACTTCAATTCACTCACTCGTTTATTGTGCAGACGATGGCCGGGGAATTTCTGTAAAGAGGAAAGACAAGATCGAAGAGAAAGGATCATCGCGCTGCGTGGAATCGAACCTCGAACCTATGGTATGGTAGTCTAGCGCTTTAACCGCTGGCCTACCGAGCTAAGCAGTACTATAAGTTAATGCTTATACCAAACTGAAAACGAACGCTTTGTTAGTTAGCGTGATCTCCTTCTCTCGAAACTTTAAAACGAATAGAGTTAGGGCCGCCATACACGGTTAAATTGGATGTACATCGAAGTGCGGATGTGTAGGGACATCGTCCTACTACTTCCGGTTACTTAGCCAAGGGGACGGGAGGATAAAACCCAGTCGGCAAAGGCTAAGTAGGAATTAAAAATTAATAATAATTTTCCCAAGTTGACAGCTTAACTTAAAAAAAAGATTTCTGACAAAAAACAAAATAGTTAAGAAAAAATAAAGAAGTAAAAAGATATATAGATATATACGTACAAGTGACAATAAATGTAATAAATATAAGATCTAGAATAAAAAGCTGTGTTCTGAATAAAAAGCTGTGTTATAATAATAAAGGAAACTGTGTTAATCTATACTATTATATAAAGAGAAAAGATTTGATTGTTTGTTTGTTCCGGATAAACTCAAAAACTACCGAGCCGATTTTAAATATTCTTTCGCCAATAGAAAGCTCTATGATTAGCGAGTAACATGGGGTATATTTTATTTTCCAGAACATCGTAACTCAAAATGGCCGCCGAAATATGACCGATACTCAAAATGGAAGCAGAAATATGGTTGAATTTCGCAATTTTATACCGATTCCAATGAACGAGGGTATCTAGAGGTTTTTAAGGTCACAAATAACGAATTTGCAGTCAAAAATTATAAATTAAAAATGGCCGACGGATTTGCAAATTGCGTTCCGATTCTAATGAAAATCGGTATCTGGTATCGAAGCCATACTGCAGTTCCCGTGTCAATATGGCGGACGAATTTTGTTAATTTTGTTCAGATTCCAATAAAGGGGTTTATAAGGTCGCAAATAACGTATTTTTGGTCAAAACTTATAAATTCAAAATGGCCCCGCCAATATGGCCGACGAATTTTCAAATTGTCTTCCGATCGCAATGAAAATCGGTACCTGGGGTTTTTTGAGGTAGCAAACAACGAATTTATGATCAAAACTTAAATTCAAAATGGCCGCACCAATATTGCCGACGAGTTTGCCAATTGTATTCCGATTCCAATGAAAATCGGTCTATGGGAGTTTTTAAGGTAGCAAATAACGAATTTATGATCAAAACTTATAAATAAAAAATTGTGGGACCAATATGGCGGACGAATTTTGCCGAATAAGTGTTATTTCCCGGTGAGCTGTATGTAGGTTGTTCAAGAGTTGGAAAATCAGAAAATCTTGACAATCTAGCTACGATGTATGGAAAAACATTGAGCATAGTGGATGTATGGGAAAACAACTAGCATAAAACCCGCGTGCTTTGCAACGCCTTTAAATTAAAAAAATTTATGTGTGCACTGTCCGCGGTAGGAAAAAAGTATAATGAAAACAACAAAAAATCTGGAAAAATGATTTTGGATACCATACAAAAATTTCGAGTTACCTACAAAAAATATTGTAATATTTCTTCTCGACCGTTCTCGGATTCGTCAGGGATTAATTGGAACAATTTGTTTCTTTTTAACAACTTTAATTTCAAAACAAAACTTCTTGCACACATGTGTTTCTCCTTCCTCTTCTTGGCGGTTCAGTTAGAACAACCGTACTAAATTGATATATGACACTGTATTCAAGTCGATGCCTCTGAACATGAAATTTTTCACTGAATTGGAATTTTGACTCTCTTTTCTGTTAGCCGTTACACTGCCTCCTTCTTATTTAGTGTTCGTCCCGAACACAGCTTCCTACAAGTCCGTCCCGTTCTTACCGATCGAACAATAGATGCGTTAAGCGACCTACAGACGATCAACTTGGGTTGTCAACCTGTTGTCAACAGAAAATGTACACACACTTCAACTTGTTGTCAACCACTTTGTAAACATCATTTCATTTTCAGTTTTTGATTGCAAAGCATGCGTGTGGAGAGTTCCAAAAATGCCGTTTTCTGTAATTCACACTGATGTTCACTGCTCAAGCTCACGATTTAAATGCTGTTACCCAGTGCAGTTGTCAACGTCACTATAGACGCGCAAACTGGTTGGCAACCTGGAAGCCCCGCGCACCAAAAATCTAAAAATTTTGATCTTGCTTCAACCATTTATCAACGGTTTTTTTCAACCATAAACACGACTACAGACGTGCAACTCGTTGACAACTAGGCTTAGTCGACAAGCGGTTCAAAACCCAAGTTGATCGTCTGTAGGCCGCTTTAGATGACATCGTTTAACCTCGTGATGATCGTGGAGGGCCCTTCCATTTCCTTTGGCGAATTACCTTTTATTCGTCGAGGATTTTATAGCTTAACTCGATCGCTTTCCTTAAATCTAGATCCGTTCGCCCTAAGGTCGTAACAAGTCTTCATCTTGCTGCGCGATTTCAAACTTTAAATCACTTGGCAGTGTAATCTGTATCCCGAAAATCATCCTTGCAAGCATCTGACCGGTAGAACTGTGGATAACTGTCCTGTACAGCGTTTTTTTATTGAATTATATAGAGATGTTCTTCATATTAATTTGAAAACCTATTTCTACCGTTTCTATCGTTTTTACTGTCTCTTACTGGTTAGGGAAATTTAAGAAATCTCCTACATTTCAGAATATGGCAAAGTTCACGACAATAGAGGAGACCAGGACACACTATGGTCAATGTTCTTCCATTTGGAGCTAGGATATGAAGATTTTTCGATTTCCCAACTCTTGATAAACTTACATACAGCTGACCGGGAAATTACACTTATTTGGCAGAATTCGCCCAGATATTGGCCCGAAACTTAAAATTTATAAGTTTTGATCATAAATTCTTTATTTGTTACCTTAAAGACCGCCAGATACCGATCTTCATTGGAGTCGGAATACAATTGGCAAATTCGTCAGCCATATTGGGGCGGCCATTGTGAATTTTTAAGTTATGATCATAAATTCGTTATTTGCTACCTTAAAAACCTCCAGATACAGATTTTCATGGAAATCGGAACATAATTGCCAAATTTGGGTGGCCATTTTGAATTTCGGTCATTTTTCGGCGGCCATTTTGAATTTCGAAAATCGGGCTGCGAGGTGCATCATGGGAGACCTCCACGGACCTTCGTGCAAAATTTCGAAGCTCTGCGCTATAGCGCACACATCGCACATACACGCATACCGGCATACATACAGAAACTTTCTTTTATTTATATAGAGGAAGAAGATAGAAGATGAGAAGGTGATAACAGAAAGCAAATTCCAGGCCATGCGCGAAACCAATGCCTACGCGATAGACAGGATTTTCCTCAGGACTTTTGTAGTATCCAAATTCTTTAAGGACATTGATGTCAATAAATCGTCTGGACATGACAGTATACCCCGCAAAGTTTTTGAGACATATGCTTCATCTTTGGCTAAACCACTATGCAAACATTTTGGCCCATTATACTTCTCCAGAGTTTATCCTTACTGTAACTTGAGGTCAAATATTGTCTAGGGTATACAGTACTCGAGCCCTTCTAACCAAGACCGAATATTGTCTCCGAATAAACCATTGTATCTTCGTTCTTATGCTCCTTAAATCCCTCATGGGACATAGGGCGGAAACAGTTGCCCTCCAGCTCCGTCCAAGATCTCCCAGTTGTTGCGGCCTCTGCCAATGAGGGTTTCTTCCAAGTCGTTCTAGGTCTTCTAACTCGACGGATTCCTTGCGGATTCTAGTCAATGGCCTGTTTAGCTAGATTCTCGTTTTCGTGTCGCAAGGTGTGGCCAAGCCTTTGTTTACCTAACAGAAATGTGTATAAGTGCTTATATATCTGTATTACCTAGTGCTTATTACCTCCACTCCAGGTGTCTTATTTGAAAAGATATATAATATGATACTACTTCGAATCTTATCCGGAGTGAGCAGCAAACCCCCCCCCCCCAAGCGGTCTATGATTTATGGATTACTTTAATTCTAAAAAAATGTAGAGTGAAATCAATTGAACTAGGAGATTTGCCTATAATCATAAAAATTACTGTCTTTATTTTTTACGAAACAAAAATCTTGAAAAAATGCCACCCAATTTTTAAATTGTATCAAAATAGCTCTGTATCTGAAATTGTTGAATTTTGAAAAACTCGGCTTAACAGAAAACTCATTTTACTACATAATTTTACACTACATCTAGCGACAATAGCTCTGTGAGCTGACATTTGTCCCTTACATGACGGTAAATCTTAGGGGCCATCTTGGGGGGGGGGGTTCGTTCTAGCGTTATGAAGTGTGACATAGGGGGAGGGATAAATTCACGACGTTACGTAACGCTTTTCTGAAATAAATTTAGTACTACAGGAATAAAATTTTTATGTATTTTTAAAAAGATGAGACGAGATTTGAGTTTCGTTCAAAAAAATCACCATATCAATGTCCCCACAGTTTTCTCTAGTCGATACCTATATCTATAGCTGTGTTCCTTTTCTGCTAATTTTTACTATTTTTTACTGGTGAGTACTCGCAGCTACACTTGCTCTAACATACGAGGAGATAGCACTTTTAGTTACGCAATTAAAATCCGCGGATTAATGTAGACGAAATCGAAGAAAATTCACTCCTGTCTGTTGCTGATGATGACGAAATCGACGATCTTCCTCTTATCGAACGATTATCAGAATGGATCACGAATCCATGGTCATCAGAGTCCTCTTAAAACAAAGATACTTGATACATATATTGTTTATTAACTGTTCGTATGAAAAGAATTTATGATTGTTTGACATAAAATAAAATTTTATAAATCGAAAATATATAAAATATGTATTATTTTGAATTGCTTAAATATAAATGGGGGGGGGGGTTGTACGAATTTGTTACGTAATTTATAAGGGGGGTCTAGCAAAGCGTTACGGAGCGTTACAAGGGGTAGGGGGGTGTTCAAAATGACAATAATTTATGGATGGACCCTTACTGAGGCCTCAATTTTTTTCAATTCCCAACCTCAAAAATAATGTCGTTCTACTCTTGGTATGAGCTTGTAAACCTGCACCATCACCCACCCAAACCTACGAATCTCAAGGGACACAGAAACACATTCATACCTTTCCTAACCAAAATTGGTACCGATAGGGTTAAATAGATCACATCGAGTCACAGTCAGACCTAAAACACAGGTGTACACCAGTTTTTTTATATCCAGTCAGAGGAATAATAGTACAGGCTGAGAAACTTCAGATCGAAAAAAAATAATATAGGTAAAAGTTCTTGTTTTTAAAAAAAAATACTTTGGAAAAAATCGGTTTGTAGGAAGTTATCGAAAAAAAAACGGAAGGTGAGAAAATCGGAAAATCGGAAAAAAAACAGGGAAACAAATTTTTAATGGAAAAACAAAAAATAGGAGGTTGTAGAGTGAGAAAAAACGAAAAAAATGATAGTTGTTGAAGTCAAATCCGTTAGAAACTTTACGAGAAAACACGCTTTTATCTCGAAAAAATCGCGATTTTTCGCCCTTCTTTTTCTCAGCTTGTGACTCGTAGGAAATCCGTTTGGGGCTAATAAACTATAGCTGTTCCCGAGGTGTCATGGAGTCCGCCGAATGCAGGGCGGAGCTGGAAGTCATAGCCGAGGCGCGATTAACACCGAAGAACATCATAGGAAAATGATGAGATCTGAAGAGGTGTGGATGAAAGTGGAAGCAACGGTAAGGCCTTACACAGTAAGTTGAGCCTGGAACAAACTGAAAGAAATAGAGAAAGGTAAAGAAACGCCAGAAGTATTAGCAGCTAGATAAAAGCTGATCCATCCTCGCGATGCAGTGCTTAAAAGCCAGTTCCTCGCGGAGAGTGGAAGACCAGGAGGTGTTTTTAGTTCGGGTTCGAGTCGCACATAATCGCCATGCAGGAGGGTGTCGTTAGCATGAGCTCTCAGCTTTTCACCTCTCAACCCAACCATAATTCCATCATTCCATTCCTGCGTCATTTTTCGAATCTCAACGTCGCGTCGTTACGCTCAACGCTCAACCAATTCCTCCATTCTCCCTATGTCTGGCTCGTGGCATAATAACGTCTTTTCTTTAGGGCTACTCTTTGTTTAATATCTCCATTTTATTCTCTCTTCCTCAATGCAGACCTTCCGTCCGTTTCCCGGGTTGAAAATGTACCGAATCGTTGCAAATCGTCCCTGACCTTGAAAATTACTCTCAACGCGCGCAAAGATGTTTCACATCAAAAAAGCTGCGAGCATGCTCGCGAGGGAGGGTTTTGAGACGCAGATCTAGGACCAGCCCTTCTGCATGGTCCACCTCCAGGTCCCCGATGGAGGACTGGGTTAAGGGACTGAAGTTAGCCCGTAGGGAATCAATCTCAGGTCAGGATTAATAAGACCCTTTGCCTTAAGGGGCGTTATCACGCTAAACATGGCAGACCTTAGGCGGTGGGATATCTGACTGGCCATGTGGGGCTGCGTTACCACCTTCACAGGCTAGAACTGTCTCAAGAGACAGATTGCCGACGCTGCATGGAAGGCAACGAGACCTCCACACATATTGTTTGTGAATTTCCTGCTCTGATCTGGCCTAGAAGAAGAATGTTTATCAGAGAGCTTCTGAGCTGATAGTTTAAAAAATCGCACTAAAAGACTCATCTTTGTAGTATTTGGTTCAAGTTGTAAAAATATGTTAACATATGTTTTTTGAGCACAACAATTTCGTCTGCTGTAACATTTGAGTTTGTACCAGACGTTTGTACGGAGAAATTTCGGTGTATACTTTACGTGATCGGGTTTTTTGATTTACAGTGCATAAGGCAACAAGCACTCTTCTGTTGTGGTCTACGAGAAGTTTAACTTTACAAAACTACTTGTTAGCGAAAACTGGTTACAAACCCCGATTGTGGGTTGGAAACATGTTTTTAAAATTTATATTTAAATTCGAAGCGCAACAAATTCCCACTAAATTGTGTAATAATCAAAACTGAAATATATGAAATAAAATTTTGCGACATTCTAAGCTTCCATCTCTGGCCGTGGATTTCCTAGAAATGCTGACAGCACAGCCACAACACAGCAACAACAAAAAGCAAACGAACCAAGTGACAGTCACTAGTGATTTCGCAATCCACCATGGCAGTGCCAATAAACAAGTTTTAATTAAGACCCGTTGTGCAGACATTTTCCTCGCATCAGACACTTCTGCTTCTGTTGGAGAGTTACGAGATAACTTAATCTAGCCAATCTCTGCTGGCGTCGTCGGTAATAAATCGAGCAACTTCCCAACACGGCAGGTAACTCTGATAACAGGTATGACGATGCAGTTAACAACTTTAATTCGACTTTGATTGTTGGTTCGTGTGGTCCCTGGCACCCTAATGAGCGGAGTTTTCACAGAACGTGTGAGACTGCCTCCCCCGAAAAATCCCTGTAGTCATCCGTGCTGATCTAAAATTAATTCTATCAGTGCCTTCACCTTTCATCCAGATAACAGTGAGATAATGCCGCCGCACAGGTGACTGGACCAAATTGATTTCATGAAGGAAGTGCCGCAGGGAATTGATTCTTGCCGGGTGTGGATGCTGTGTCTCTATGTGGCAGGGACAACTTTCAATTTGTTCCATAGAGAACACCGGGGACACGTTTTGGTCTGAAGAGCTGAACAACGGCAGTCATTTGACACCTTCGAAATGAAAGTCCTCTCGACCACGAGCCAACTTACGTTTCAATCGCGCTGACACAGAAGAACATGACGTTCTCGCCGCTAATGAAAGTAGAATTTATGCGGCGATGCACGCCAGCATTATGCATTTGATGCGTGGCTAAATGCGATCACGCATCGCCCAGTGCTTCCGGTTGTGTGTTGGCTTGCTTCCATAAAGTTTACACTGGCGAAATCTAAAAATACGCGCACTCCACTCCAGCGCGCCAAACCGTTCCAATAAATATGAATGGCGGCAGCACTTAATCCCCGATGGCTGAGCACCTTTGGGAACGACGCATTTCGCGGAATAGTTCAAGTTTCACAACTTGATAAAGTGGCGGAAATTGTAATTTTACATCGTGAGAATTGAGACGTTACACTTTTGTCCCGCCTCCGAAAGGGAAATTTATGTTGTGGTTAATTGAAATGGATGAAAGCTTGTTCATTATTTGTTGGTTTATTCGGAGAGAGATGATGACGTGAATGGCAGCGAGTTGTGGAAATATTGTTTACGGAAGACAATCTGGAGTTTTTTCATCCTGATTTGGAATTTAGATCAGTTCAACGGAATGAAAAATTGTTGGCTACATTAACGACAAAACTGATTTCTTCCATTTAATACACTTCATCCGATGATCTTCTATCTATAAAGATAATTTTTTTGCACCTCGGCAAAAACAAACAAACTCTTTCGATACAAATATTCTTCATTCTTCGAAAGCGCAACAAATGGGAGATGTCGATCGTCCTTAAATAATAGCACAGACAGTTGATCACTTTCACATCTACAATTTTGGACATTGAGAATAGAAAATCAATCGCCCTGCGCGTAAAGTCTTTCTGATTACTAAACTCCACAAAAAAATAAGCCATTTACTTTCTTCTCATTAGTGACAACTCAATCGTTTAGCCCCCGCCTCCAACTTAGCGAAAATAACCAATAATGGACGTCCAAATTTGACCTTCCGATTTAATTTAATGGAAATGTTTGCGAAATGTACATTCGTCCTTTTGCTTTAGAGTAAACTTGGATTGCCATTCTCTGTATCACGAAAAATGTACAAGCGTTTATTCTAGTGGAGTCAATGAAGACATTTTCTCGGAAGTCCTCAGAAACAGCTCCGATTTTGATGACTTTTTTTTAAAATTTTAGTTTTTTTATCTACTATATAAAACTGAATGTTTGTCTGTCTGTCTGTCTGTCTGTCTGTCTGTACGCAATAGGCTCCTACACCGTGTAACCGATCTTAATGAAATTTTAACCATATGCTATTTACATTAAAGGGAAGAACATAGGCTATTTTATTACTTTCTAAAGCCACTCCTAGATGGCGCTGTTCGTTGAAAATCATCGCAGAGCTTTGAATTTTTGCATGAAGGTCCGTGGAGGTCTCCTATAATGCACCTCGAAGCCCGATTTTCGAGATTCAAAATGGCCGCCGAAATATGACCGAAATTCAAAATTGCCGCAGAAATATGGTTGAATTTGCCAATTTTATTCCGATTCCAATGAAAGTGGGTATCTAGGGGTTTTTAAGGTCGCAAAGAACAAATTTATGGTCAAAACTTATAAATTCAAAATGGCCGACGAATTTGCAAATTGTGTTCCGATTCCAATGAAAATCTGTATCTGAGGTTTTTTAAGGTAGCAAATAACGACTTTATGATCAAAATTTAAATTCAAAATGGCCGCGCCAATATGGCCGACGAGTTTGCGAATTGTATTCCGATTCCAATTAAAATCGGTATATGGGAATTTTTAAGGTAG
The DNA here is from genome assembly GCA_963855945.1 of Thereva nobilitata. Classification (NCBI taxonomy): domain Eukaryota; kingdom Metazoa; phylum Arthropoda; class Insecta; order Diptera; family Therevidae; genus Thereva; species Thereva nobilitata. The sequence goes on along the minus strand of OY979694.1, from coordinate 193,115,121 downwards.
TAAATAACGAATTTATGATCAAAACTTATTCAAAATTGTGGGGCCAATATGGCGGAAGAATTTTGCCAAATAAGTGTCATTTCCCGGTTAGCTGTATGTAGGTTGTTCAAGAGTTGGAAAATCGGAAAATTTTGACATTCTAGCTACAAATGGAAAAACATTGAATGTAGTGTATCCTGAAGCTCTCTAAGCAATAGGTTCAGAATTGATCAACAAGGTTTTTTTTGGAAAGGTGGTAAGGAGAAACGGAAATATGGGATGATTTATGTATAATCTCTGAATTTTTAGGTATAAGTCTAGGATTCTGCAATACGGGAAGAGGCTGGCATCTGGGTAAACAAATAAAACCTGAGTCAGTGACATTACAGATGAGAACCCAGGGGCCAAGCAATTGCAAGACATGTAATTTGTAGCGTATAATGTCCATCACCGTCAAAAGTCCATTTCTAAATATGAAATTAGTAGATATAATCCTTTAATTTTTTTTTCTTTCAGGATGTACTAATATTTGTCGATTATTGAGTGTTTAATTTAACTAAAAGTCCATACGAAAAAAGATTATAGCATGGATAACACTGTGGATATGACATATTTTCTTGAAATTATACTATGTGTCTAATAGTTGCTGGAAAAAGCCTTATTTTAAAATAGTCTTTCACTAATATTTATTTTTGGTGGGTAGTTATATTTTTAAGGATATTCGTGTGTGTTTATTTTACCAGAAAGAACCATAACTTTATTACGGGCCACGCCGACAAAAAATATTGTCTGCCCCAGAGCTTTACAATAATAGGTAATTTTGGTCACACTGCAAATAAATGCATTTTGAATCCAATGTCTCGAACTTTTATAGGAATAGTTGGTTTTTCGTTACTGGTTAAGAAGAGTTGAATTTTGAAGGTTTGGATTGATTTTAAATGTTTAAACGTTGGGTGCAGCAAGGCGCACCGGGTCCCAGCTATCCAAAATACAGAAAATAAGTGGTTCATGGAGGCACTTCATCTGTGTATGAAAATTCATATCTCGAAAAATGCCATGTCAATGGATGGTTTTTATTGTCTTGATCAAAATGTCAGATCCCTAATAGTTTCACATTTTGTTATTTGAAATCAAAAATACCAAAAAATTGCATTTTTCAAACTCTCCTACTGTATATTAAAATTCATATCACCTGATTACTACTATTGGTTTATGGGTGCAGCATAGGCGCACCGGGTCCCAGCTAGTATTATTTAAAATCAGAAACCTTTTGAAGTGGGGAAATAATTATTTATGTTGTTTAAACATTATTTATGATATTTGTACAGGGTGTATTGCATAAATTTACACAGCGGACGGCTGTGGATAGGTTTTGGATAGACGAACAAAAAATCGTACGGGTGGGTGGGGCAAAATCGTAACGGTTTAGCCGCTAGGGCGGTTTAAAATTTCTTTTCTAGAGTTTTACATATCACCCTGTTTTTTTTGTAACCTTACGACCTATTTTCATGAGTAGGGTATCAGTGTACGCAGAATACTCCCACCTATCTAAAACTGTAAAAGTCAAGGCCCTACCCTATCAACTTCCAGGGCCATGAGTCATCAAAATCAAAATTTCGGTTTTTCTTAACTAAAATTTCAACTAAAACCACCTTTTTCTCCAAAAAATACCTAGTTAAGTAATTTTTTTTGTGCAAAATTGGAAAGCTTGGACAATTTCCTATGAATAATGTCCAAAAAAATTTTATCCTACCGCTTTTATTTTTGGAGTTATAAGCAATTTTAAGGCTAAAATCGGGTCTATTTCGTCTTTTTTAGTATTTTTTCACCTAAGCTTGGCAATTTTAATATAGAAATTGCTCCAAAAATAAAAGCCGTAGGATAAAAATTCTTTGGACATTATTCATAGGAAATTGTCCAAGCTTTCCAATTTTGCAAAAAAAGAATTAGTTAACTAGGTATTTTTTGGAGAAAAAGGTGGTTTTAGTTGAAATTTTAGTTAAGAAAAACCGAAATTTTGACTTTGATGACTCAAATTATGTGAATAAAGTTTGTAGCTTAGGTAATTTCCTACAAAAAATATTTTATAACTTTTTCTTGTAAGAGTAACCGTTTCTGAGATATTTTGATTTTAGTCCACGGATATTAGACAAAAAAAGGCCCAGAATTTTTCCGTAGTTGAGCTTTTTTTGTCTAATATCCGTGGACTAAAATCAAAATATCTCAGAAACGGTTACTCTTACAAGAAAAAGTTATAAAATATTTTTTGTAGGAAATTACCTAAGCTACAAACTTTATTCACATAATTTTTCTAAAAAAGTGAGCACTACTGAGATATTTTCGAAAAATCGCTTTTGGTGACCTTTGACCTCGCGTAAAATCGTGTCGGAGTGCCAAATCGATGGGGACTCGTGACATTTTCCTTAGAGCAATAATATTAATGTCCATACCAAAATTCAGCTTTCCCAGAATTTTTCCGCAGTGAAATGTCTAATTTCCCTGGACTAGAAAGTTGACACTCTTTGCTTAAGATTCTGTACATACTTCGCGTGTTCCGTTTTCCGAAAATCATTTGCGGGTGTTGTTGCCGTAGTGGTTGCCGTTTTTCCAGTCCCCTCCGAGGCTTTGCTTCTTGTTTTTTAACTGATGTGTTTTTACAGGGTCCGGTAGTTAGCCCAACGCCCAACCGAGGACCAGGAGGACCGGATCCGTGAATTATACCCCACCGGATAGGGTGGCCCAGATATACCCCAAGCACTAGGTACGTCCGTCGTCGGTTGGCTATCCAGGAGGCACCAGCGAGGAGGTCACGATACTATTTTACCGGAAAAAGTGAAGAAAAAACACACACTTTGCTGCGACCCCTTGTCTATAAAACCGGTTTGTGTATGGGAGTAATAAACGAAATGACGAATAGTGTAACTTACCCCATAGACTCAAAGTTGCGAAATTCCCTGCAATTTTATAACAGGAAAGTTAAATCATCATTGATGACAGATCGATTTAGATCTAAACAGATCTACTGGCGACCTACTTGTATGTTTAACAGAGTTCCTTGACCAAAGTATCCATCTCTTGCTCATGATATTTCCAAGGCTTTTGACACAGAGTATGGCGCCCTATTTTTTTGCTAAACTTGAAGCTATCGATGAATCGACTTAGTTCTAAAGAACTGAATTGAAAGTCTCCTTTCTTGTCGCTCAATGAGTTTTTTTAAGTTTTAAAAGGCATTTATTTATTGTCGTTCCATGAAGTTAGTATTGTATGGCGTCGACTATAATCCTCACACCATATTTTGTGGTGTTCCCCAAGGATGAATTCTATCACCCGCGCTTTTCCTGACCTTTATAAATAATCTGCTCTCAATACCCTCTAACCGTTCCGTTGAGGACGGTACTCTGCGTTATTCTTACTCCTTTGACAAAGAAATACAATCACATGCCAGACCTTGTCTACATGATCGTGAAGTGATGTTCAATTCAATCAACCGGGATATCGAATCCGGGGCCCCATGAATCGAGTCGAATTTAAAGCTCCAAAACGAAGTACACTCTTGTATCTAACAAGACCTGCACCAACTCTCTTTTTGTCTTAGTGGACGGTGTAAATCTAACGACTGCTATCTCTTAACACCCTAGGCATAACCAAGGATCAATGGAATGGAGCAATGGAACGACCGTATTTCTCCATTCACCACACAATCGTCCCAAAGCCTAGGATTCCTAAGAGATATAAGTTCTTCCTTCAGCCAGCAGACTGGGCTACAATGTGATCATTCCATTTACCCTCTCATCCAAAAATCACACCAAACCCACACCTTTTCTGTATATAGTCCAACAGTTAGCACCAACTCGTGAGTGATCCAACAGCTGATTTCGGATCGATGAATACAAAACCATAGGCTTGGCCTGGATGACCGATTTTTCATTGGTTTCAAAGCCCAAAAAAATAATGACAAGTTTGCAGAGCCATATCGCTCTGATTGCCGCGCGGCAGTCAGAAAGGATATAAACCTAGTTGTTAGCCGTTCTTAAGATCTCGTAGGAGCACGCCGGTGAAGCATACAGCGCTGCTTTATAGACCAAGGGTGGGCAACCTTTTTTAACATGGGCCAGAATAATTGTTACGTTTTTCCGCGGGCCGTAGTAGTCAATTGGCATCTTTTTGTGACCTGTAATTTTTTTAGAGTTGAGCCGGACTTACAAGAGGAGGCAGTACATTTGTCCACGATGGTAAATTTTACTGAAACCTCAATTTTTGGAAATGTCCCGGTTCAAAAATAGTGTCCTACTGCTGGTATATGAGTGTGTATCAAATAAATGAGGCGAGGTTTGATTGTAATTACGTAGTGGAGAGACAAGAGTTCTTCTTTCTTACTTCTTTTGGGGCAGTAAAATTTAACTTAAAATGAGGTTGTAAATAGGAGAGACATTTCTTATCAGTAGTAAAATATCCAATTTGAGCTGAGACGAGGTGCGATTTTAAATACGAACTGGAGAGGCATTTCTTACTTCTTTTGAGGCAGTGGAATTTCTAACTTGAAATGATGCGAGGCAAAATTGTAAATACGTACTGGAGAGTCTTTTGTGGCAGCAAAATTTCCAACTTGAAATTAGGTGAGGTGAGATTGTAAAATATAAATATACATTGTGGAGGCATAGACTTCTTTCTTACTATGAGGCAGTTTAATGCATATAAGCTTCTTTCTTTAATTTGCTGTTTTTTTGGCTGTTTCCCCTAATTTGAGGTATGACATTGTACTGGCTCAAAAGAAAAAAGAGGCACCTCTTACCAATTCATTTTATTATCGTGTCCTAAATTTTTAGTTTGCATTTGAAATTAAAGATGCTTTAAAGGGGTAAATCACACTATCCATCACTCGGTCTTCAACTCAAACAGGTTTGTGTATAATGAAGTATAACCCTCTAAATATTCATTTTTCTGCCTCTTTTGAGACGCGAATGAGACAGGGAGTTACTCATAATTTTGATGTTATAATTGTGTTAGTGTGATGGATGGGTGAGTCTGACAAATTTCCTGAGGCAAAACGAGGAAAAAACAAACTTCCCTGCGACCTCATGTCTATAAAACCGGTTTGTGTATGGCGATAATAAAAAAAATGATGCATAGGGTAACTTACCCCAATCGATGTAATATTCAATTTAAACTAGACGAAATACATACATCGAAATATATTTTTTTACAATTTCTTCTAAACATCTCGCGGGCCGTATAGAAACTTTTCGCGGGCCGTAGATGGCCCGCGGGTCGGAGGTTGCCCACCGTTGTTATAGACAGTAGGCATAGTACACTAGCTGAATGTTGTGCTTTCGCCCTAGATTCCGGCAACAAGAACTTGCTTCTGTCTTGGAGTCATCCGTGTACCACAAGAGCCCAGAATACATAAAGGCCTATACCACATATTCATAAAAGAAACCTTTAACTTTGATATTTTTGTATTTGTGTTTCTATTTGTATTGCGGGAAGCGTTCGGAAGCCAGTGCCTTACTTTGATTATTCCGCCTTCCAGAATCTCTTCCAAAATACTGACAATTGCAAAACGCTAAAGGCAATCATCCAAGTGGCTATTCTGTATCATCTCTAGTGCAGGGTTTATAACGGATTTTTCTGTTGCAAGATGGAGCGGTACTAAAATTGAGTAGAGTCTCCAAAGACGTTGACCGTGAAATTAGAATAGAGGGCTTAATTTCAATCTTGCTTGTACAAAACCGCGCCATCAAACTTATTTTTGTATGAACTTTTTGCTTCTCCATTGACCAATTGAGTCGCCATAGGAATGTAGCAGCTCTGAAATTGTATCGGTGTAGTTTTCCTTTTCGAGCATACTACCGTCTAGAAGTTCATTTCTAAATAGAAAAACTCGACTGTGGACCGGACTAAAAAAATGGCCTTACAACGGGCGAACACCGACCGCGATTGAAACATAATCCTCGGCCATATGCCGGGTATCAGACACACACCGACGGGTATACGATTTTTTTAAAAAAAAGAAATGAAAAAAAGATGTTTTCTTATTTACTACTTTTTATTATATTTTTGCCAGACTACAAAAGTGAAAAAAAATCTGGTTCCCGGCAGGCTTAAGTAAAATTCGGGACGTATACACAAACGATCAATCGTAATCTCCTCATTCTCTTAATAGTAAAGGCCGACACTCGGCAAAACTATACTTTAAATTGGCGCAATTTAACTACTCAAAAAAGAAATCATTTTGGGGGAAAGTGTGACTTTCGCTCCCCAACAAAACTCTAAACTCACCGCGTATTTATTGAGAAAAACATCATGAAATCCGGTGCGCATATCTTCGAATTCGAACGTTTTAGAATATTTATCAACACGCGCCACACACTTCACGTACAACAAACCGACGACTGTCGAGCTCGTTTCTATTGTGCATCGATAATCTTTAAGTAAAATAAATCCAAAGGACCATTGTACATAACGAAAATGATCAAGTTCCCATAAAGCACTTTCAACAATACATTTGGTGCAGATTCTTTTTTGGCTCAAATTTGCCGTCGTATGCCCGTGTGTGCATCTCAGTACTTGGCCATTTAAATCTTTTGGTCAAGTTTGGCCGTCGTGAACCCGTATGTGCTCCTATTAAAAATGGTTAAAAACTCTACGGCCATCATATGCCCCTGAAAAAGCCCAGCGGCCGGTGTTCGCCCGTTGTTAGGGCATTTTTTATTTTTACTCGGGGAATAATCTCCCATAGTCTGTATTTCCGAACTTGAATAACACCCCAGATTTCGAATGTGAGGTTCATTTTCATTTTTCTTTAAATGAGATGATGAACTGGTAGTAAAAAGGGTTATTCCTAAGCTTGTTTTTTTAAAGTAGAGAATTACCATGCTCTTGGTGCCTTCGCTCCTTTCCATCTTTACCGCTGCAGAATTTCTATATGTATTTGCTGTTAAAGGGAAGCAGTTAGTTATATTACTGTATAAGATACAGGTTCGGAGAACGCTGCCTGAAGCACTGCAGGTTATGCTGTAGCTAGTCACCCAAAGTTTCTGCCCTTGAAGGAATTTTTCAATAGCACTAGACATTTCCACGCAAATAAACTTATTTCCCGGTTATTTCGTAACGATTTAAGATCGTGCCGAGAGCCGATCATAGTGAAGCAATTTTGTAACTATCAATCGTTACCATCATATAACAAACGACAGTGGAGAAAGATTATGTAACTTTGCTAGCCAACTCCGGAAGGGGATGAGTAGGGTTTCAGCATAAGGACATACATAAACACACCTGGAAAATATGTGGAGAAAGAGGGTGCAACCAGATTGACCATGAACTGATCGACAGAAGACACTCCATTTCAATTCTAGATGTCAGATCCTTCAGAAAATCGGACTGCAACTCCGGCCAGTACTTCTGAAATTAGACAGAGAATTTGTAAAGTAAAGAGGAACATATGGAGAAGAACTACATCACCATGGCTAGAAATGCTGTTGCCTTGAAGGACAAATTTATTGGACTGGAGACAAAGGGCTAAATAAATGAAGGGAAAACTCCTCTTGAGGACTGATACCAAGAGAAGACGTCAAGATCTACAGTGGCTCACAGTGAAAATCGTCCACCTTACGAGTAAGAGGAATTAAGTAGTTTTTTTTCATCTAGCTCTCAACAAATCCAAATAAGAATTTACATAACTAAGTTTTTCATTTCTTTTCTTCAAAATAATAACGAAAAATTATGAAATTAATCAATAACAAAAACGGGAAAAATTCAAATTTCCGGAAAGGTCATATTTCTATCTCACAATGAAAATCGTCCATAACACTCAATACTAAGAAATGTCGTCCATAACACTCAATACTAAGATAGTTGGTCCTCCTTATGATGTAATTACTGCTAGAAGCCTGTTCTGCATTGAATTTACTAATTTTTAGTATACTTAGGATTAATTCTAGCCCATTCCTGCTTGAGTACATTTTCAAGGTCTTTCTGCGAGGTAATATTGTCTTACGAATGCTCCTGCCCGGTGTATCCCATAAATTCTATTAACATTAAAGCTAGGGATTGAGGAGGAACGGGGAAAACTGTTTTACAATTGTATATCAGCCAATAGCGTTCAACGTCTGAGGTATGCTTAGGGCCATTATACTGATAGAATGCAAACCCAGCAGTAATACTTAGAAGTTGCGCACTCTGGTGCATATTTCTTTTTAGAATATCAAGCTAAACCATTGCATCCACTGTTCCTCGGATGAACTCTAGGTTGCCAGTGCCATTTGCCGCCATACACCTCCATACGATACCAAACAACCGAGTATTGCAATTCGTTCTTTAGTAGTCTCTCATTATAAGGCGGGCAAAAGTCAAAGAGAAATGGCAGATTGCTATTCTACCACTTTCTTCACACCTTTTAATAGTATATTGGACAGTTGTTCGACTTTTTCCAACAATCTCTGCCATTTCTCTGTGACTTTTGCCCGCCTTATAATGAGAGACTACTAAAGAACGAATTGCAATACTCGGTTGTTTGGTATCGTATGGAGGTGTATGGCGGCAAATGGCACTGGCAACCTAGAGTTCATCCGAGGAACAGTGGATGCAATGGTTTAGCTTGATATTCTAAAAAGAAATATGCACCAGAGTGCGCAACTTCTAAGTATTACTGCTGGGTTTGCATTCTATCAGTATAATGGCCCTAAGCATACCTCAGACGTTGAACGCTATTGGCTGATATACAATTGTAAAACAGTTTTCCCCGTTCCTCCTCAATCCCTAGCTTTAATGTTAATAGAATTTATGGGATACACCGGGCAGGAGCATTCGTAAGACAATATTACCTCGCAGAAAGACCTTGAAAATGTACTCAAGCAGGAATGGGCTAGAATTAATCCTAAGTATACTAAAAATTAGTAAATTCAATGCAGAACAGGCTTCTAGCAGTAATTACATCATAAGGAGGACCAACTATCTTAGTATTGAGTGTTATGGACGACATTTCTTAGTATTGAGTGTTATGGACGATTTTCATTGTGAGATAGAAATATGACCTTTCCGGAAATTTGAATTTTTCCCGTTTTTGTTATTGATTAATTTCATAATTTTTCGTTATTATTTTGAAGAAAATAAATGAAAAACTTAGTTATGTAAATTCTTATTTGGATTTGTTGAGAGCTAGATGAAAAAAACTGCTTAATTCCTCTTACTCGTAAGGTGGACGATTTTCACTGTGATGTACATGTTGGCGAATACAGTTTCGAAGGATTAGCAGAATTATACAGTGCGAACAAAAATACGTTTCGTGCTAATTGCAGCAAGTGGAACAGTGGTTATTTGTAGAAAGCTACTAAGCACGGTGTCAAGTATATAACGATACTGAAAAACTACAAAAGCATAATTAGACCATGTGACATGCGGCAACTAGCAATGTTCGAAAGGAGAGTACTATTCGGCCCAGTAGTAGTAGAGAACTAGACATAGAAAGATCGGAAAACCCAGGAAAATCTGCTTGAAAACTGTAGAAGACGATCTATCGGGGAGTGGAGTACGTGATTAGAGTAATACGCTATAAAATATATTATGTAATCATTACCATAGAGGAAGAAACAGAATTATTAAGGCAACTTTCGCAAATAAATAAAGGACAGTTCAATCCCGACTACTATCCCAGAGGTCTGTGGTTCGAATCCATATCAGAAGATAAATAAAATTAAGGGCTTTGCTCTGTTGATGATAACCTGAGAATTTGTTAATCATCCCCTATTATGTTTATGAAACAATTCCACCAATAACATATGCTAAACAACTGCAAGCCCGATGATAGCACACGTTTAGTCCCTACTTAACATCATGCTCTCTGCCTCTTCGCGCAATGCCTCGTCACAATCTTAACAACTAATCAACATCAAACACAGAAAAAAAAATTCAATTAAAATGATTCCATTCAAAGTTAAGCACCGCACCGCATTTCGGTCTCATATTGTCAGCAAAATAATAATAATTGTTCCCGTTATAAACAAAAAAGCGAACGAAATAAATTGTGCTGCGCATGCGTTAATGACAATTTATTGCCCGGAACAAAATCCATTGCGCTGCGCTCAATGCGCAAGCCGCGATGCGTGCACGAATTAAGTTCAGTCTTAATTATTGCTGCGGACTTGTTTGTTGTTAACTAAGTCACTCTTTTTTTTCTTGCCTTTAAACAATACATGTGTATGTAGGCTTTTGCATTTATGCCTGGCTTCTGCGATTATGCTGCTGGTGCATAATTAGAATAAAACTGGGCTTGAAATTACTTTATTTGTTCGCAAATTGTCCACAGCAAAACATGCAATTACTGATTTTGTAGCGGCTTGATCGCTAGTATGGGGAATTGCTTAATATTAGTTATTAGTATTTCGTTTTTTTGTAAAGTCTTGGACACCTTTGTAATTAGTCAAGATTATGGCTCCGACACTAAGCCTTAGCGCGCTGCAGAACCTGGGGCTTCACAAGTTGTTAACGAACAGGAATGCTTTTCAAATTGGGCCAATAAAAAATCTATTTTAGTTCTCGTTGAAATTCCTTACTTTTAAATACTTATAATTACAATCAACTTGCTTTTTGATAACTTGGATAAGCATGAGTTTAAGTGTTTAATCCTTTAATGGAGAATCAGGAGTAGGGGTTGCAATGAAAGTATACGAGTATAGGGATAAATTATGAGATTTTTCATTTTTCATAATAAATGATAAGATTCAATTTGCAGAGTCATATTTTTTTAAAGTAGTTGAGCCCAGACTGAATAAAAAATACTTCGGTGAATGTACCCAGAAACCGGATTTTATTTGATCCCACAATCAGGCACAACTTTTCGCGGTAATAATTAGATGTGGAGATCCCACAACAATGCCAGGATCGTTCATTGATTCTCGGTTTTTTTAGACTTAAGCTTTCTATGCTTTTTTGTACTCTAACAATACGGTCAAAAACAAAGTAACCGTCAACAGTATAAAAGATATTTTTTAAACACTATTGTTTTATACAAGACTAGCAAAAGCCCGCGTGCGTTGTAACGCCTTTCAATAAGAAAAATTATGTGTGCACAGTCCGGGATATGATAAGGATAATGAATCGGCAATATTTGATTTTGGATACATTAAAAAAATGTATAGTTAGCTATAAAAATATGTTGCAACTTTTTTAAAATTTGATGTTGAGCGCCATCTATCGGATTGTGTAGGTACTCTGTGCACAACAGCTAGTGTTGGGTAGGACATGATTATAAAATGAGTTTGTAAGAGGTGCCTCTTTTTTCTTTTGAGCCAGTACAATGTCATACTTTAAATGAGGCGAGGTGCTACTGTAATGCCAAAGTGACAAAAACAAGCAAATTAAACAAAAGAAAGAAAATAAATAACAATGAATTCGAATAAGCACTGAACTGCCTTAGAGTAAGTATAGTAAGAAATCGATACCTCCCCAATGTATTATATTTTGCAATCCCACCTCGCCTAATTTCAAGTTGGAAATTTTGCTACCGCAAAAGAAGTAACAAATGTGTCTCCAGTTCCAGTAAGTATTTACATATCATTTCATGCAGGCGCGGATCTAGAATTTTATTTTGGGGGGTCACGGAATTAAAAGTGGCGAAAAAAAATGTCTACTCCTAAAGGCCTATTTAGACGGTTCGCTCCCAGGAGCATTCCTCACGAACTTTGTGGATGAAGGAGGTAGTGGGGCAGCGCCGCGGCTGGCATATGTGCAGGATGTGCAACTGCACAGGGCCCCGCTAGCGAGGCGAGCGAAAAATTATTTTGGAATAAAAATCATTTGAATTCATTTTGCATTTTTACTTCATTGAGAATGGGCCATACAAATGAGTATGGGCCGCAGAAATCAGCATATGGGCCATTATTCTGTCGCGGGACGGGTTTTTATGAAGAGAAATGCGCGAGCGAAGCAAACGAAATTTTTTTGGAGTCTCCCCAAATCCGCCAAATTGTCTGGCAGCGGCACTGTAGTGGGGTTGATGAGAGGTACCACCCCACCTCTCCCTTCATCCACAAAGTTCGTGAGGAACGTTCCTGGGAGCGAAGCATCTAAACAGGCTTTTTTAGGGACAAACACAAAATTAACAAAACGAACAAAACTAACCGAATTTTCTCGTGGATTAAAAACAAACGTAGTCCGCTCAAATTAGTCAAAAAATCGCCGTTTTTAGGAAATTTTTCCCAAAACTATGAGACCGGTGCACTATGCATTTTGGTGAAAATATGAAAGTTGGAGAGCATAAAATTACCTACAAATTTTGCTTTTACAATTTTTCCCAACTCCGCAGATTTTCGCCGATGGAGGCCGTTTTGCGCCATTTTTAGATTTTGAGCCAAAATTATGCATTTATATGAAAAATTAAATGAGATCAAAGTAGTAGTTGTAGTTTTTCAACGGCCTTTCTTTGGACGCTTTGATTATCAACAGAGTCTGAAAAAAGGCGCAAAACGAGCTCTACCGGCGAAACAATGCCGAATTCGAAAAAACAGTGAAGGCAAAATTTGCAGGAAATTTTATGCCTTATAACTTTGCTCTTTTGATATTTTGACCAAAATGCATAGTTTCTCTTAAAAATAGAGAAAAGGCGAAAAAACTATAAATTTCACATATTTTTCAAAAATAACCTTTTTTTCGAACTGCGGGTTGTGAAAATCATGCTTAGACAACCCATATCCTTCACTTGGCACCGGTCTCATAGCTGTGGGAAAAATTTCTTTAATTGTGGGGTGCTACACGGCGACTCAAGAAGTACGAAAAACGCGGTTTTATAGGAAAGAAACGAATGAGTAGAGAGAAAGAAGGACGCACATGACAAAACTTTAACGAAAGAATTTTCACCCAAAAATTTCCGGGGTGAAAACTAACTCATACGCACATTTCTTTCTCTTCTCCCTTCTCAGATGTAAACAATGACCGCGGTATACACACACAATCAAAGCTTTCATGTAGGGTAAAGAATTATTCTAAGCCGAAGACAGCATCGTGTAGCATTAAATAACGAGACTCAAATCTGATTTCGGACGACTTCTCGAGTTTAGCACCACCCATTGTCCCTAATTTGAGCTGAGTAGAGCAGAAAACGTGCCCTAATGTGTTTTTGATGAAGACGCGCCCTTTCTTGTGAGTGCAGCTACAGAGTTTACAAATCAAAATATATAGAAAGAGTATAGATCAATATGTAGTTGACCTTGAAGGTCATTTTTTAAGATCGTTGCTTTAATTTGCAAAAAAGTTGGTTCGGTTTTGGAAGTTTGGTTATTTTTTGTTTTTGTTTTTTTAGTTGGATCAATTTTGTTTTTTAAACAGCGAGCGCTTTTGGGGGGGGTCATGACCCCCCCGACCCCTCCCCCCTTTAATCCGCGCCTGATTTCATGTTGAAAATTTCACTTCTTCAAAAAAAGTAAGAATTGTCTCTCCAGTACAAAATTTCACTCACTCGAAAAAATGTAAGAAATGTCTCTTCAGGACAAAATCTCACGCCCTCGAAAAATGTAAGAAATGTCTCCAGTTCGTATTTACAATCTCACCACGGCTCAGATTAAATTGGATATTTTACTGCCACAAAAGAAGTAAGAAATGTCCCTCCACTACGTAATTTATAATCACACCTCGCTTTATTTATCTCGATAAAAGCTCATATACCAATAGGACATTATTTTTGAACCGGGACATTTAAAAAAATTGAGGCCAGTACAATTTACCATCGTGTAAGGAAGGGACAAATGTACTGCCTCGTGTAAGTCCGGCTCAACTCTAGTACAAAGGATGATTCCTAAGCCTGATTTTTTCATATAAAAAAAGAAGATCTTTAACGCTGCCAAGAAGATCGTCTAGTTGCAGATGTGCAAAAGTTCACTATTCACTCATAACAAGGCGAATAGAAGAACAAAAAGAGATACTTCCAGGCTCTCTGCCAAACTATCGAACTCGCCAAAACTCTCTCAAATATTAATGAAATGTATGTTGGAAAATCTTAAGACACTTTGGGCATCAGCGAAGCGACGGGGAGCGATTCCTGCTGATCCCAACCCTTTGATAACTGACCACCGATTGAAAGAGTCACACCAAATAAACTGCAAAAACTGGAAACGTCCTTTCTACTGCATCGAATCTTAATTGTATATACCTTAAACTACTTCGCTGCTTGATTTACATCTGAACTGGAAATTCACTAGAAATTTATAATAAAAAAGTTAACCTGAACCTAATTGACAGGCATCACAGATATCGCGATAACGCAAACGGACGCCTGAACTTGGCTGTTTCTGAAACTGGATCAAAATGTGACAACAGCCACAAAAACAAAATCACTGCGCATCTAAATTAAGCACGAAATCGGTGACAAAAGAAGAAAATGTAGTACAAGTCTCGTCTCTTTGGAAACCGAGTCTAGGACGGCTAACAAGACGCGCAGAAAGACAACAGACATGTAACCGTAGCCAATTCTGCCTGTGTGTCTCTCGCCGCTCTCCTCACTTCACTGCGGTGCGGTGCTGACCGGTTGCGATATCTAAAAATATCGCATTCAGCACGTTGCCGACTATATACCCTCGTATGCGGAATGGACACCGTGGGATATTTCGTGGTTGTCGCGCTTGTCTCGTGCTCATTCAATCTCGGTACAAATTTCTTTTTAATCTGTCGAAGAATTCTTCTAAGCACACAGCACAGAGGTGGGCAATCAAGAAAACCCATTGCCACTTAAGGCCAGAAGTGTCAGAACTAAGGAACAGCAATCACAAATGGGTGCCGGACACCTACCGGTGCCGGTACCACCTTCGGGTGGGCATTGGTGGTCATGTGGTGGTTGTGGAGCTATTCCAGCACTTGAGGGGCCTCATTACATGCATTTCGTGTTGCTTACAGTGAAGACAGGGCTCGGATCTGACAAAACGTTGAATTTTTCAGCTCATTTATAAATTGGCTTATGTTTCGCTCCTCCAGTCAAACTAATGTCGCCGTGTGTTAAGCTCCACAGGAATGAATGCATCGATGCTTGTTTTACCGCGCAGGTAAGGGATGCACTTAGAAAATTAAACATTCCCACAAGATTTATTTTGAACGAATCATTTTAAGATAATGTCCACGTAGTAACTTTGTAGTAACTAACTCAGTTCTCAACGTTGGTTTATGTTATCGTCTTTAGTTAGCAATTAGAATACACCAAGAGGTTCTTCTGCTATTCAGAGAGTGGTTAGATGTCATCGCCAACCTCAGAGCATTTTAATACTTCATCCACGTCATTGACTTCTTAATCCCTTGGAATAAAGCTTGAACAGGGTTCGATTTCCGTAATCGATAGGACAGTAAAAATGTTCTAACATCGATTGTTTAACCGCAAAAAGACATTGTAGCTGTTGGTTGCTGATCTGTTTATTACCTATCGACAGGCATGAGTTAATATTTACGGAAGTCGTTTGCTGTCATGGAATGGTTATGCTGCTGCTTGTCAGCTAGAGACAATCTATATTTCCATTGAAGAGTTGAAGGAAGACTTTAATTACTGGAAGAAAACCGCAATTTGAGATTGTTTTGTAAGGGTTTTTCCTATCACAAGGTTAATACCTTTAAGGGTAGACTTTGTTTTCAAATCATGTATTACAAATTACAGTATATTAATTAAACAAAAAGGAGTGATATAATATAAAAAATATAAATAGTTTTAAAAAACTAAAAAATACGCTTTTATTTTAAAATGAACCAAAAAGTTAAAAAATAATTTTGAATGTAAAGTATTTATTGCTGCAGTGGGCGCTCTTTACCTATATTCTTATTTTATTAATACTGGAACATTTTTTTAGCGTCCAGGCTTTTTTATATTTAAGTAAGTGACTGCAGCAATAAATACTTTACATTCAAAATTATTTTTTAACTTTTTGGTTCATTTTAAGCTTACTTTTTAGTTTTTTTAAACTATTTATTTTTATTTTCTACTTTTTAGTCTGCTATAAGTCTTCCGCCATTTTGTGGTGGCCGCTATATTATACTTAAAATGACGCCACACAGCTAACTGTATTCTGCTTGTCATACTCTTTCATTTGATGTGGTGGACTCGGTGGAACACAATAGCGAAAATTGGCTGTCATAGAAGCGCCGTCTTGATTTTTTTGGTCATGATTGCATTGTCACGGCAACTACGCAGGGGTGCAAAATTTGAAGTTAATCGGTTATATGAAAGTGGGTCCAAATTCAGTTGCAAGATTTGAACCGAACAAACTAACAAACTTTGCAAGTTAAATAAAAGCTTATAAAAAAATAAGCTCCTAGAACCCACTGCTGTACAAAAATAATGGTACCGGAAAGCAGGAAAATTTTTGAATTTCTGCACATTTACGCCCAAACTTATCTTCCTATTAAATCAGGGGTTATCACCCAAGATCCCGGCAGCCTCACCTTCCTCCGTGTTGGAACCATCGGTGTAACAAAGGAACCAATCTTTTTTTATGTGACAGTTCTAAGCTCACGAATCACCCTTTGTAGTATCAGCCTGTCAAGTTATTGGTAATGTCATGCTGGACTGTCTAGTAGTAAGCTTAGTTCGAGGAATACAACAGATTTGAAGTTATGCAGGACGACGTTGGAGGTGATGACGATGAGCCCTACTTTTAAACTGTTGTCGTGTTTTGGAAGGAATTCCTAGTTAATTACGGCCAGAGCCGATTGGTTTATGTCACGCCGACTATGTTAAGGGGTTGGTTAACCATTTGTTGTTCACCATCCAGGGAGATGGATAGGAAGGTGTAGCAGGTTTTTCTTAAAATAAAACAGTGTCTGTTTCGAGCGCCACCGGGCAGGTTAGCGCCCGCCTGCTGCATGCTAGGTGCGGCGAGTTTTATTTTTACTCTTGATGTCCTTGAGCCAAACATAAGTGAGGGCAGTATCTGGTATGTGCTTCTCTTGCATTATCGAAAGCTTAGGAGTTATGTAGAACACCGTTATCAACAAAGCTGTGAGGTGCGTTGTCATTTATAAAGATTAGAAATAGAGCAGGTAAAAGAATTGACCCCTGTGGGATTCCGGAAGATATGAAGTAAGGTTTGAATTTAACGCCATCCAATACTACCTTGAGTGAAAGGCAAGAACCGAGGTCTGAATCAGCACCAAGCTTGAAGTTTAGCTAACAGAGCTGAGTTCTACACTCTTTCAAAAGCTTTGGATATATCTAGAGTCTGGATTGGTTCAGCACTGAATGCGGACTTCAAATTCGCAAATATAAGTGAAGATCACGATCACAAAAAAGATAAAAGGATAAGGTCCGACGGACAGTAAGTAAACTTCCCCTCACCGCCTTGCCGCACTCCCAGCTTGATCACGCCGGTTTCGTTGCCTACATTGGGCGCTGATGGGAGCCGTTTTGTTTAAGCAGGCATAACACTGAAAAAAAACGGACAGCTCAGCATCTCACCAACACAGTCAGCTCAGCATCTACTCAAGCATCCCCCAGACCCTTTACATATCGATTCTTTTCTATCTTTTAGCTTACTAGAGTAAAAACCATAAAAGAAGACAGCGAGTGTCCCATTCGCTCTGGTTGTTTGAAAGCGCAGCTTTTTCACTCAAACAACCAGAGCTAATAGAAAGCTCGTTGTCTTCTTTTATGGTTTTTACTTTACTAAACACAGCCAAAGTTTGTCTCGATTTGGTAAGTCTGGTCTGGTTTTTTTCATTCACTATGACTTGAGCGAGATGACTGGTAGTACAAAGGGTTATTCCTAAGTCGGATTATATCACATAAAAAAAACCAGAACAGACTCACCAAATCGAGGCAAACTTTGGTTGAGTTGTTGTGGTAAGGCTGGAGAAAAAGGATAACCAATCTTTCATGTTTTTAGGAAGTTTTGAGACTTCATGAGCATGCATGACGATAGCATTTACGTTTTTGGAATATCTTTCATAACAATGGCAATTGTACCTAATCATCAACGTCAGTCATTCCAAAGGTGTTAGCCCGTGGAAGATAACTGGGTACGGTTAGGCCAAGGCTACTTTAGTTCAACTAGCCATGTTAGGAACCGTATAAACAACAAAAGATAATCAAAATCGATCCTAGCTACCGCCGTTCTCCAATAGAAGGCGCCAGCAGTAAAATTCTATGCAAAAATGTCAGACCAGAAACGTCAAATGATAAGCTAGTCATGGTCACCAACTCGTTATCAATAGCCGTGTTCCTTTTCTACTTTTAAGTACTCCGGAGTAAAAAATTAAAGGAACGCAAAATTTGTCGATATGAGTAAAACCTATGAATTCTCTGTGAGAGCAGGAGTAGTTCCAAGTAAATACGAGTAAAAAAGAGCAGAAAAGGAACACGGCTATTACATTTGCGAAATTTTATCGGCGTCATATATTTTTTCGTTCGAGAAAATGTCGATCTTTGAGCCAAATTTGCGTCATATATTGGAAGTTTTGCTTTTGGCGTTCAATTCGTAAAAAATCTGCGGCTGAGGCATGTAGAATGATTGTAGAAACTTATGACGAGACTTCTATTAGTAAAAGAACGAGAATGGTTTCAACTCTACAAAAGTGAAGATAAGGAGCGTCTTGCACCGATGAAAAAATGTGAAGACGAAGAATTGGAGGCATTACTGGATGAAGATCCATGTCAAACGAAACAAGAATTTCCAGTTTCATTGGGCCTGTCTCAACAAGTCATTTCATCAAGGAAACTGGGTGCCTTACGAGTTGAAGCCGAGAGACGTCGAACGTAGCTTTGGGAATGTGGGAATGTTTATTTGCATCGTAATTAAATTCTCGTTTTACTTCTTGGGACGTGGATCGCTATTCGATTTCCACAAAGAGATGAGCAATGACATAATGCCTATGTGTTCGAAGATCGTTCAAGGATTTCAGCTCGAAAAAGAGAAGGCGCAAAATTTCACCTTTTATAATAATAATAAGAATTGCAGATAGAAATTGGTTTCAAGGTTGTACACATAAACAGTGACCTAGAGTTTGTGCTTCTTAAAACCACATTTATTGTAGATGGAACGGGAACAACGAAAATGCTGAAATATAAACAAATTGTTATCACTTACCATTATTTTCACCTTTACTTGTTGATCATAACTAACAATGTTCATTGTCAAGATCGAAGTTAATACACCTAGGAGTCATTACACAACCTTTCGAGTAAACGCCTAATTAAACCCATGAACAATGATCTTACCCCGACCTGATAACCAGCAAATGTCGTTATTCGGTTTTTGTTCACGTGTTATCTGCAATAATTGATCGTGTTCGTAATGTTGTCACGTTGTTCTTCCGTTTCGCATTTAGGGTAATTAGAACCCATTAGATTAGGTAGAAAGTTGAAGAACCTGGAGACAGTTTCGACCATTCACCTCCTGCTTAATGTTTGGCCGTTGTTCGAGCTTAAATTGCTGATTATGGAGGATTATAATGCCAAAAATTTGAGACTTTATACTTAGGGGTTGGTGGTACTTTTCGCAACCTAGTGCGTATAGATGTAACATTTTGTAATATTTTACCTGGTAACTACAGAGCCATTATTGGTTCTAATAATAATGAACTTTTCACTGGGAATCACGCTTCAATCTAGAATAAATTTCTAGTGCCGAATAAAGTTGCTCGCTTGAAATAATTTTTATAGCATTTCATTAATAGTTTGAAAGTGAGTCTTCTTTAACTTTGGTAGAAATTAGAAAGAAAATACACTGAAATTCTGTGTCTGAGCCTTGGAGGGAGGGTCTTTCACGCACCGAGAATCACAAGAAATACGGCTTTTCGAGTAGCGTGCGCTACAACAAGAGTACACTAGGATCCTACCTAATCTTGTTGATGTAGGGAATTGGACAAACTGAAAAAGGAACTAAGAAGATCTTTTAACTGGGCAATGAAGTGCACAGCCCTGCTGACTGCGAGAACTACAAAGCCAAGAAAAGAAAAAATGAAAAAAAACTCTGCTACGATGAATAATGAAGTCATACAGGGTATATCGGTGACTAGTACCTACACTTCAGAAAATAATTTCCAATTGAAACTCGCTTTTTAGACATCTAAGCCTTGGAGAGGTCTGAATTATACAAAATCGAATGACAACGAGCCTGAACCGAATTTGGCCTGGGAGGATCGCAACAGAAGAATCATGCGATAGAGACCCTGGCTCCCTTTAAGACACTCCTGGACTTGATTGAAAATTTTCAGCGTTACTTTAATCGAAAAGAAATCATTACACTTAGTCAGGGAGGAGAGCACGTATGGGCCACCAGGGCCGCTCTTCAGTGGATATAGCCGAATTTGCTAGTCTCTAAAAATGAACCGAAATGAAAATTACATATACGGAAACCAGTGAATAGTTAAGGCCGATCCACACACATCAGTCACGTCTCAGTTACGTCAGTTCCGAGAAATTTGAAATTGACGGTTCGGTGACAGCGATGAGCTTGACTTGACTGGATCGGAACGTCGGAGGCTCAGTGTAAACAGTGCCATTAACTTTCAAAGAGAGCATATTTTTGTGACTGTGCTTTTCTGAACTGACGTAACTGAGACGTGACGTGACTGATGTGTGTGAATCGTCCTTTACTGGTTCGTTTTTAGAGTACCTACATAGGCTACTGGGGTTATTCACAAACTGTTGAGCAACAGGTCACATTCCGACATTGTGAAGAGAACCAAGGTGGTGTTTCTCCAAAAACAGTACGACGTACTACAGTGAGGCAAATCCCTTGAGAACGGGCAGCTTAACATATTTTTCGTTGAAAACAATGGTGGCAGACTATCTGGAGAGGACAATGCTGAAGACGTCTCCTTTACGCAGAAGCCAACATGCGAACCAGGATAAACAGGCTTGCATCCTCTAAATTAGCTGGTGAGAATAGCCGGGGAAGAACTCTATACCGGAAGTAATGCGTTGACCACAATTGTAGATTCTGAGCTCGGTAAGATACACACACTTGAATTGAAGTATGCTCTGGTGAGGCCTGGGGACAGTTCCATGAACAACAGTTGAAAAACAGGGCAATATGTATTCAGGCAGGAGACTCTCGGCTTCAAGCAAGGATCAACAAAGGATGTCCGTAAGACGGGGTTCTATTACCTCTTTTGTGAAACATCACTGTTAGTGCAGTAAAAAAAGCATTTTAATTTGCACAGTCTTGTAACAGCAAGATTATGATTTTATCCTGTTTGGGATATCACCAAGAGTATATTGCTAAGTTTTGGACCTCGAAAAACTTTAAAGTTTTTTTACCACGTTTTTCGAGCTTAACATGTGAATTACTCCGGTTCTGTAAGTCGGATCGGGGCAAACTAAATACCAGTCTCTTCGTAATAAAATTCCCAACTTCGTTGGTTTCAAGTTTCTGAAGTACATACATAACCTACAAAACTGAAAAAACGAGAAAAAAACAGTATTTTTTAACTTCCCAGTAGGAAGTTATTGTAATCGGTCCGAAAATCGGATTCGAAATTTTCAATGTATTTACACGTTTCAAGGTCCCCATAGCATTTTACGCAAAAATTTGAGAAGAAATATGTGTGTATGTGTGTGCGTACACATGTGGTCATTTTTTCCTGCACGATTTCACGCGAACCAAAAAATATATCGACTTCGTTGAGGTGCGTGTTCAAGGAAATATGATCGAAGTTCGAAGCGTGTTCAAGGAAATATGATCTGAAAAGATTTTCATAAAAATCGGTCGAGTCGTTTTTTTGTTTGAACGAAGTTCGTGATTTTTAAACCTGCCCAATAGTGCGCGAACCAAATATGATACCGACTTCGTTGAGGTGCTGATCGAAGTGTATTAACAAATATATGATCTGAAAATTTATCGTTTTACCGTGAAAATCGGCGTTTTTTGTGTTTAAATAAAGAGACTTCGGCAAGTGTGCAAAGTAACTTAAATTAATTAGTTTTGCTACTGTCTAATATACTCGTTGGAATGAAACCCGTTGCAAATGAGGATAACTTTTATGGATTCAGCCGAGCAATAGCTTCCCACGAAATTTTCAATCATTTATCTATTTTCTGCCATTAAATTTAACAATATTACATCTCAACACCAGCAAATGCCATGCAATTACCTTCTCTCGAAAGAAAACCACTCAGCTGCAGAACTATTATCTCAACGACAAGATATTGGATCATGTCGATCATATTGTGGATTTAGGTGTTGTCCTAGACAAAAAACTAAATTTCAATATGCACTACGATAATATTACTGCAAGGGCCAATAAGCTTCTTGGCTTTATAAAGAGAAGGGCTAAAGAGTTCGGTAATGTATGAGTTACAAAAACACTATTTTGTTCCTTAGTCCGCCCAATCCTGGAATATGCTTGTCCAATCTGGGACCCCATATTTGAGGTTAACAGAAACAGGATTGAATCTGTTCAAAAGAAATTTCTGCTTTTTGCGCTGAGACATCTGCACGATCCACACGGCTTCCGAAGCCTACCACCATACGAGGACCGGCTCAAAATTATGGATCTCATGTCACTGTCGGGGAGAAGAAAAATGCTTATTTCATGCCTTACCCTAGACATTATAAATGATAACCTTAAAGTACAATTTCTATCACGTATGATCAAATTCAATGATGATGTTCGACATACAAGACATACGAAGCTACTTAAGGAGTACCCGCATCGCACTGAATATGCAAAGAACGAGCCCGTCAACAGATGCTGTATGGTCTTCAATAGCCATGGATCATGTTTTTTACCTTCAATTGATAAAATATCCTTTAAGAAAAAATTAGATCCCTACTAATAGCATGAATCCTTCCTACTTACAATTATTATTTTTTTTCTTTAAGCGTCACTGTCATAATTTATAAGACTGAATAGTAAGATAAGTCACTATCAGGCCCGGCTCTAGCGGTGCTGGCACCCCGATGCAACTTTCTGTTTAGCGCCCTTTATAGGAAATTATGTCAGAAATTTTTTTCTTCAATAAAAAATGAAAATAATACATGGCTGAAACACATAAAAAAAGAAAACAAGAACTTTAAATTAAAGAAAAATTATTTTTATCTACCAAAACCTTTTTTTAGATAATTTAGCCCCAAAACACATTCGGCTCTGCATACTTCACGCCGCAAGCTTTATGAAGCTGAAGCCGATGGAAAGAAGCCACTGCAGCTACATTTGAAGATGCAAAAACCAACGGCAACTTGACCAAATTGTTGGCATTTAAATGTATAGAGATAAAGAAGCATTTTATTTCAATACGAAACGTTATTACCTACAAAAAAGCCCTCTTGTCATTTTCGAAAACCTAACCCTTTCGAAGCTATTCAATGTATTTTTTTGGCCGAAAAGTGATTTTTGGAAACTTTGATCTTGAATAACTTCGATAGGGTTAGGATTTCCAAAAAATGACAAGAGGGCTTTTTGTAGGCGATAACGTTTCGTATTGACTGATCAAAAAATTTTTTTCGAAAAATTATTTTTTGGGTCATTTTTCTGCCAAAAAGTGATATCCCCGGCGGCCATGTTTGTTTTTGTGATTCCGAAATTGTTTTCTTAAAAAGTCCCAAGGAAGCTGTTGACCAATTTTCAGCAATTTTGGAAATTTGTCTCCTTAAAATGCTAATTTCCCCGGACTGTTACGCCGCATACGGGAACGAAAAAGCCGACTACCTAGGCAAGCAGGGAGTCTCTCTCCGCGGCTTGGAGACCGATATGGTCGGCAGCCAAATAGGTGGAGTCAAAAACGATACTTTTGACTACCACCTGCTGCTAGCCAGCCAAAAGTGGAGAGCACTGGAGACCTGCACTATCTCTAGGGCGACTTGGTCGACTTATAATAAAGAAAAAACAATGGGCCTCTTAAACAGACCCCGACGACATATTGCCAGAATTACGGCAAGCATCACGGGACATTGGCCCATAGGGGACCGCGCTGCCAAGTTGGGCATCCTGTTCAACGTCTGTTGTCGCAGCTGCGGAGAAACGAACGAGAGAGAGACACTTGTTCACTTCCTGTGAAGTGCTCGGCTAAAGCCAGGCAGCGCACACTAGGCAGTTACGTTGTGCAAGACTTAAAAGAGATTTGAAGACTGGAGATCAGATCATTGTTAAGCTTCCTAAATTCCACAGGATGGCTTTAGGCACGGTATACAGAAACAAGGTAATGTAAAAGAGAAATGTCATTTGAATGCTGACGTCACTCGGCAAGTCTTCCCATACCAAATCGAAATTGTTGTTGTTGTTTTCTGTATTAACTTGCCGGGTGACGTCGGCTTTTTCTACGATATTCGTACGATATTCGAGCTGTCAGTCTCTTTTACACTACCTTGTTTCTGTATACCGTGCGAATATCGTAGAAAAAGGTCGCCGAGTGACGTCGCACTAAAACGATATTCAGTCTTTTACATTACCTTGTTTCTGTATACCGTGGGCTTTAGGCATCTGTCACAGCCGACCAAACAACCACTCAACATAAGGTACACGAGTTGTGACAACAAAACGGCCAGCCAAGCGCTAATTGGGCCTCCGGTCGCCCTGGGGGCAGCCCTTCACCTACTTACCTACGCCCCATACTACAAATTTTGGAAATTGCTCGAATCTGGCTTCATACTTCATTGTAGCGTGAAGTAAGAAGCAGTCAATGTAGCAGCATTAATAAATTCTCTTTGATTTGAAGCGGTGAAGCTTGCGGCGTGAATTATGCAGCGCCGAATGTGTTTTGGGCCTGAATTTTAAGATCGTCTACTTTTCATCTCTCATTTAAAAAAATATTAAAATTTGAAAAAATTTTAAATATAAAATAAATTTAAAATGGCTTTTAGCGCCCTTTGTTCTCGTGGCGCCCCGATACTTTGCATCTTCTGCTTCATCGGTTAAGCCGGGCCTGGTCACTATGTAATGTAATTTAAGTTAGCCTTGTTTGGCTTATAAATAAATAAATAAATAAATAAATATACTTGTTAAATAAGTTTTGGAATAACAACATATTCTTCATTTTTCATCCAAGAGTCAGAGTTGAAAGTATTACACTAATTTTGTTTACAACTTCGTCATCCTAAAGACAGTCAACTAGACCAATTTGCATCAAACTTTCAAAAAATATACTTTTTGATGTTATAAAAAGACCCTAAAAATTGGTGTCAAAATATTGAACCCGTTAGCTAAAATTGCATTTGTTATTTAAAATTGGAAATGCCCGCCATTTTATGCCATTAAGTCCAAAATGAAAATTTCTTTTTTCAAAATGTAGGTCGAAATTGAAAAGACGAAAGATTATGACGCGGAGTGAATTCGAACCACGGACTTCTGGGATGGTAGTCGGGCACCTTTACCCCTGTCCTATCAAGGCCGGCACAGTTTATGAACACTACTGGAGAAATCTTGAGAGTTCCTTAAGTAAATCCTTAGTTCTGGAACATTTCTGAGGTCTTCGCTGTACATCCTGACGGCTTCGAGGCTGAATTTGACGATTCCATAACAAGAAGCCCTAAGACTTCTTCCTTTTTCCTGACTTGGAACCGACACCCCTGGCGGATTAGTGATTAAAACACCAGATCAAATCGCAAACTATACTATAAGGCTCGTGATATTACGGAACTAGTTAGACCATAAACTTTGTAATCAACTCTTGGAATGACTTCTGATTGTCAAATAATTCCTTGAAGTAGTAATAATCTTTTTGTTGACTGAATCTCTCTTTAAAAACATTGAAAAATATTTAGATATGAATTGGCCTTAACCAGTAACTTCTTGTACATTACTAGATGCTAAGCTGCTTTTCTCACTTCCGAAGGCTTAAGACTCTGCAATTTCCTTAACATTTTTCATCCATATACTTTCAAATTCAATTGATCACAAAAATCTCTCGAAAGTGCCTACTGCAGGTCCACAGTCCTCGGTTTCTCAATGCTACAGAACAAAGTCTAACAGCAGCAAAAAAAGATGGAAAAGAAGTCATCAAAGACTTATAAATAAATCTCCCGTGAATGTATCCATTTTGCTTTGATATTGAGCGATTGCCGCGATTAATCACTTCATTGAAAGCAAGAACTTGGACAGATTAGCACTAAGGGAAACATGCCTCCGTTGGCGCCTTTGTTGTAATTCCGGAATTTCTCAGCGATGAGACTGCAACAGTTGCAAACTGGATGAAACCAAAAGTCTCCACTCTCAGCCATAGACGAAAGATGATTGCGCAAAAAACAAAATAGAAGGAAATCCAAGAATTAATTGTGCTTCGCGGAGCCTGCCAGGCATTCGGTCGTCTTGAGGGGCATTAAGAAGTGTTTAGCGTTACACTCTCAAGTGCACACTTCCCCCGTGGCGTTTACACGATAATGGCACAAGCCCCAGTCTCCACTTGCGCTAGAAGCTAGATTTTCGCGCTTCAGTTCAGTTTGAGCAATTCGCACTTCGACTGGGCCACTTGCAATCCACCACTCATTTCGAGTGCGAATCTTCAAGTACCGCCGACGCCGCCGCTGTCGTCTATAGCTCGTACGACAAGTGTTAATGACACTGCAATCGTTTAATGGAACTTTCTCCGGCTGGTGCTGGTGGAGCGCGACAGGAACTGCTGCTGCTGCTGGTCTGCAAATGTCAAGAGCAGATGACACGGGCACAAATTAATTCGCCCGTGGACAATTTGAATTCTGGTCGAAATGGACGATAACCTTCAAGGGATGCAGAATTGTCACACGTGCTCCTAACATGTGCCGGACGTTAGCTGAGGGTGGAGCTTCTTTGAACTTCACTTTTCCTTTGTTAATAACTCCCATGTGCAGGAGGACTGTAGTGCATATGAAGTGAAATTGTTTTAATTAATGAAATCTGCAAGGAGCACCAATCTTTTATGAGAGGGAATAATTCTTGGACATTTACCTTAAGCCGAAACTAATTAAAATTACTTCACCTGGCCGTGAAATACTTGCATAGTAACAATAAACATTTCGCTGCTGCCAGAAATGATTCCTCAAACGAGGATTGCTTTTCTGTTCCATTTGAGTAACCTCAGAATTATTTGGGCTTCATCAGCACAAATTTTATATACTTATGTAGTTTCAAATGGGTTTCAGTTTTATCAAACCATTATTATTTTTTCCCTTTGGATTGGCCGAGGGTTGCGGGTTGGGCCACTTTTTGCTCGCCCCTTTTCGTTTGCCCTGCTACCACCTTGCTTCAATTTCTCTAGCTATCGTGAGGAGCTATTTGAAGGGAACATATTTCATCTACTCAGGCCCGGCTCTAGCGGTGCTGGCGCCCCGATGCAACTTTCTGCAAGGCGCCCTTTATAAGAAATTATGTGAGAAATTTTTTTCTTCAATAAAAAATGAATATAATAACTTGACTGGAGAACACATAAAAAAAATGAAAACATGAACTTTCAATTAAAGAAAATATCTTTTTATCTACCAAGAGTTTTTTTTAGAAAACTTAGGCCCAAAACACATTCGGCGCTGCATATACTTCACGCCACAAGCGATATGAAGCTGAAGCCAATGGAAAGAAGCCACTCACTGTAGCTATACATTTGAAGCTGCAAAAACCAACGACAACTTGACGGAATTGTTGGCATTTAAATGTATGATGTACGAAGAATCATTTTATCTTAAAAAAAAAATTTCGGATTTTCCCTCACAAAATTTATTATTTTTTCTTCCATTTTAAATTTCTGCTTTTTCACTTTTTGTTTTAAAGTTTAGTTTTTACAATTCCTTTTTCTGAAGTTGACAGGACTTACGCTGCATACTGCAATTTCTCGAATCTGGCTTCATAAAGGGTCATTTATTTTCTCATGGGGAAAATAAAGTTAAAAAAAATATAGTTTAAAAAAACTAAAAAATACGCTTTTATTTTAAAATGAACTAAAAAGTAAAAAATAATTTTGAATGTAAAGTTTTTATTGCTCCAGCCAGTATAAGAAAACAACCTACCTTTCGAAATGTAAAAAAGCGTGGGGCTCTCTATATTCTTATTTTATTAACACCGGAGCTTTTAGCTAGCGCCCCACGCTTTTTTAGATTTCGAAAGGTAGGTTGTTTTCTTATACTGGCTGGAGCAATAAAAACTTTACATTCAAAATTATTTTTTACTTTTTAGTTCATTTTAAAATAAAAGCGTATTTTTTAGTTTTTTTAAACTATATTTTTTATTTTCTATTTTTTAGTCTATTATATGTATGTGTTCGGCCATTTTGTAGTGACCGCCATATTAGATTTAAAACGACATCACAAAGCTTACTATACTATACTCGTCATACACTTTCATTTGATACCCATACCGAGTGGGTTGTAAAGAAAAAGGTAAACCGCCACTTTGTGGTGGCCGCCATTTTGAATTTGGAAAGACGCCCCACAGCGAAAAGTATTCTATTATCACATCCTTTTATTTGATACTCATACCGAATGGGTTGTAAAGAAAAAGATAATCCGCCATTTTGTGTTGGCCGCCATTTTGAATTTGGAATGACGCCACACAGATAATAGTATTCTAATTATCACACCCTTTCATTTGATACCCATATCGAGTGGGTTGTAAAGAAAAAGGTAGTCCGCCATTTTGTTTCCCGCCATTTTGAATTTGGAAAGACGCCATACAGGTAATTGTATTCTACCTGTCATGCCGTTTCATTTGATACCCATGTCGGGGGGTCGGGGAACATAATAGCAAAAATCGACCGCCATCTTGGAACCGCCATCTTGATTTTCTTACAAAATGGTCAGATTGCATTGTCACGCGAACTATGTATATGTGCAAAATTTGAAGTTGATCGGTTATATAGAAGTGGGTCAAAATCAAGTTGCAAGATTTGTTTACATAGAACATACATACATACATACACACATACATACAGGTGAAGCTAATATAAAGCGTATAAAAACACACAAAACGTTTAGATTTTGATTATATTTTTATTTCATTTTAATGTTTGGACGATGCCATTATGTGTGAAACCCAATATCATTCAAATGCCTTCCACGGGACCTTTACAGGACTCGATCCGTTTGAGGTAATTTTCGGTCACTTTTTCGCATAATTCGGGCTGTAACTCGGCCATAACTTGTCGAATGCCGTTCAGCAAATGCTGCAAAGTTTGAGGATTGTTCACATAAACACGGTCTTTTGTGTAGCCCCACAAAAAGAAATCTAAAGGAGTCAAGCCACACGATCTCGGTGGCCAATTAAAATCGTGATCAATAGCCCGTTGTTCGAGCACCCAATCGGCGTAATCCCTGCGCACACGATGATCTGCTGGCTTCAATTCTTGCACAATGCCACAATGTGCCGTATGACAAGCCCAAATGCTGCGCGCCGAGTAATCGACAAACTTGGGTCTTCGTCAACACTCTCACTCACAGTGGCAATGTTTTTGGTTGAACGGGCAAAACGATGATGCACAGGCCTTACGATGTCTGCAACCGATCCGGTTTCTTCGAATTTCCGCATTGTGTTGGTTATTGCTTGCTGGGTAGGCCGATTATAACGACCATAAACTGGGCGTAAAGCGCGAAATGTGCCCACCGAAGATACACCATTTTGATAAAACAGTTTAGCAATTTTAACGCGTTGTTCGATGGTCAAACTTTCCATATTGCAAATAGCAAACCTTTAACTAAACAAATATCAATTTGGTTGACGTTTATTTTTGACAGTTGTCAAATGGCAGGCCTATCCTTTCCCAACCACGAAATGGATGACCCTTTACTTCATTGTAGCGTGAAGTAAGAAGCGGTCGATGTGGCAGCATTAATAAATTCTCGTTGATTTGAAGCTGTGACGCTTTAGGCGTGAAGTATGCAGCGCCGAATGTGTTTTGGGCTTGAATTCGAAAATCGCCTAATTTTCTTCTCTCATTAAAAAAAATTAAAATTTGATAAAATTTTAAATATAAAAAAAATTTAAAATGGGTTATAGCGCCCTTTGTTCGTGTGGCGCCCCGATGCTTTGCATCTCTTGCTTCATCGGTTAAGCCGGGCCTGCATCTACTCCAACCTATGGAGCCCCGTGATAGCGCCCGCGCCATAAAAGAATGGAATCTCAAAATCGCTGATAAATAGAGTAAACCCTTCTAACGCAGAAGGCGCCCTTCTCAGCTGGGCCAAGAAGAATTCTCCAACTCAGCACAAGCAAGTGCTGAGATGAGGCTCAACGATCACACTAAAAACGTTAATATTTTTGTTCACGTTAATGAACATGTGATTTACGGGTTCAAAATCTACCGTAATTGGTGTTAGAGGAGTTGATGTGTAAGAGAGGAGGCCCTTTCAAATTATAACTGCTCTCTCTTAACCACGCACGTCGACTTAGAAAACCTGAATTAACCCTTCCATTGAGGAGCTGATGAACGAATACAACATCGGCCACCTTACGACGCTTATGGAGAATGCTTAAATTGAGTAACTTAAGACGTTATTCGTATGATGGGAGAACTAATGGGTCTTCCCAAAAAAGAGAGAATCGTGAGAATCGAACGAACTTCGCTGAACCGATTCAAATTTTCCAAGGGAACAATACCATCAATTGATAGAATAAAGACCAAAGGACCAAGATGACTGCCTTGAGGGACACCGGATGACGCTTCAATGGTTGCAGATTTGTTTCCGCGGAAAAGAACTTGGTAGGTCCTGTCAGCTAAGTAAGACTGGAGCCATACTAGAAGAGCTTGCGGAAATCCTAACTTACTTAGTTTAAGAATTATAATGGAGTGGGAGAGTTTGTCGAATGCCTTACTAAAATCCGTGTAAACAATCAGTTTGTCAGTCGGAAACGAAACCTCCAACAGCATGAGAAGTGAACTCAAGTAGATTGGTGGTGGTGGAACAAGGTGCAAGAAAACCATGTTGATTCGTTGAGATGAGCTTCTTGCAGATGGGCGCGATTGCAGAGTAAATTATCGATTCAAAAAGTTTCGGTATGACAGACAGTTTCGCGACTGGTCTATAATTCGAAATTTCGTTGCGGACATAAATTTTGTAAGTAAAATAAAATTTTATCAAAAGATTCTTTAAAATTACAAAAAATTGTTACTTGGGGGGTTTTTTGGAAACCGAATATTAATTAATAATAATTAATTTCAATAATTTTAAAGAATCTATTGGGAAAATTTTATTTTACTTACAAAATTTATATTCGAGTTAATCTTCTAGCTCAGAAGTACACTTCTCAGCTGGGCTGAGAAACGGGCCACGCTTATGTGCAGGGACCGAAACCGGCCGACCGCCATATTGGATTAGCCATCTTTAATTTTGAAATTTCAAAATTCGGGCTCGATAGAATTAAAGGCAATTTTATGACGAATAGTTTACAAAAAAAATTTTTAAGTTTCATTAATTCCAGGCTTGGGAATTATCGATTGTCCAAAAAATGAGCTATTTGCCCCACTGTGCGTCGTGGGGACCTATTGGATTTTGAAGCTTAGATGGTAGAAAAAAAAGGTTATATGATGTATACCTTTTCATCGAATGGGGGGGGGAGCGTCTGCAGGCTTTTAAAAATGTAAAAAAAAACAGTCACATTGAAATACTCGAGCGCGTCAGATATTAATAGGGTATATGCTCTACGTGTCTCTGATGACGGAGGTATATTAATCTGCCGGTTTGAATGGTGGGGGCGGACGGACGGAAGGCTTAAAAATGGAGGGAAAAAAATTTACTCGAGCGCGTCAGACATTCGAAGCTCCCATTCAAAAGTCTGACGATTCGGATGTGACGCAAGCTCGTGGCGGCTTCTTGAAAGTGCAAAAAAATTCGCCATTTTGAAATACTCGAGCGCGTCAGATTTTTATACAGACGGTTCCAGGTGATGTCCTGATCGTGCTGATCCATAATCTGACGATTATTTGGAGGGGTTCTCTTAATCTGACGGTTTGAAACGAAACGCAGTCGTTTAAAGTGACAGTGATATCATTATTTAAACCCCTAATGTCATCTGCTGTCATCGGATGGCATTATAAACCTCTATACGGGAATCGATTTGGCTCTGGTTTAGTTTCCTGCGGCACGATTTTAGGCTGGGGAAGGGGTGGGTTCGTTTGGGAGGGGTTATGCGAGCATTTGTGTGAAGTATCCAAGTGCGGAAATGTCCCGTTATTGCAGAAGAAATTAAAACATTTTTGCTTTAGTTTCCTGCGGCAAGGTAAATCTACAGTATAGTATGACCCACCTCCGATTTTTTTGAAATTTTTTTTATTAATGTATTTTGGGCTGTAGAATCCATTTTTCAAAAAATAAATTGTCGCTTACCGTTTTCGAGTAATGAATTTTTAAAGTTGGAAAATTCGGTTAGCTGAAAAGTGTTAACCGCCATATTGAAAACACTTATTTAAAAGGTGGGGGGTGTCAGTACCCAAAATCCAAAAAGGTAATCTTAAAAAGGGGGTAGGGGGGCTGTAGCCCCTCAAAATGGGAAAATATAACCTTAAAACGGGGGCATGGAAAAAAACCCTAAAAACGGGGGGTATGGAAAAATGGAAAAATAAAACCTTAAAACGGGGGGCAGAGCTCCCATTCCATACAAGGAGTACTTAATTTTTCTATTGCACCTTTTGTTTCAGCAGAATATATAGGATAATTTGCAGTTTTAGTTCAAACATTAGTGGTAATTTCACGATTTTGGTGGATCCTTGCGCAGGTAGACCAATGCTAAGATTCAACTGAGGAGCTCCTAATTTTAGAAGATCCAAAAGGAGATTCTGCAGTTTTACTTCGAACATCAGTGTTAATTTCACGATTTTGCTGAATCCTTGCGCAGGTAGACCAATGCTAAGATTCAACTGAGGAGCTCCTAATTTTAGAAGGGCTTGTAAGAGAATTTGCAGTTTTAGTTCCAACATTAGTGGTAATTTGACGATTTTGGTGGATCCTTGCGCATGTATCCCAATGCTAAGATTCGCCTGGGGAGTTCCTAATTTTAGAAGAATGTAAAGCATGATTTATAGTTGTAAAAGTATAAAAAGCAAATAATAGTTTTTAATAGTTGGCTTATTAGGCATATTTTGTCGAAATTCATACTCCTTGTGCCCTTTTTTTACGTTTTTACGCCAAAATTATATTATAACGGGACATTTACGCAATAACCGGACATTTCCGCAGTTGCCCACTTCAAGAGAATGTTGGCACAACCCCTCCCACCCAGCTTCACCCCTTCCCGAGCCACAAATCACGCCGCAGGAAACTAAACCAGAGCAAAAATTTATTTAATTTTTTTGCAATAACGGGACATTTCCGCACTTACACACTTCAAGGGGTTGTTCACCTACACCCCCTCCCCCCTTATAAATTCCTTCCCCCCCACCAATCGTGCCGCAGGATACTAAACCTTTACCATCGATTTATCCGGGAATATTTAAAGTTATAGTCAAATCAAACAGCTCAACACCTATTAGCAGCATTGAAATCGGTAAGACAATCACCCAAATTTTCGATGAATATAAAAAATTCAGAAATGATATAAAAAAAATAAGCAGAAATGCCGTCATTTTGGAAACAACCAGGGCCCAAGTTGCCAACAAAATAGTGGGGAATACATGTTTCACTGCAGCTGCACTAAACTTTATTGACGATTTTTGTTACTTCGGCTTGTGGAAATCGGCAGATTATATTTTTCCCGTTATCCTTGAATTATTTTCTTCGAAATAAAATAAAATTCGACCGCGCTCGAGAATGCCGAGGTCACGATTTTTTTTGCAGGTTTGTGACCCTCGCACTCCCTTACGTCACGTTCAAATCGTCAGATTAGTGGAATGTACACTTTACAACATGCACTTAACCCACCATACCTTAATCTGACGCGCTCGAGTATTTCCAACTATCGATTTTTTTTACTATTCTGACCGGCTGCCCTATGCGCGCGGCGCTATATAGAAGGCTTAGATGTGGTAGAGGTACTCAACAGGGTGCAAGGTACCCCCCCCCCCGCTAATTTGCCGCGCTCGAGTAAATCCCAAAATCCCCGCTTGGGACCCCCTACTATAAGAGAGTGAACGAAATCGGTTATACTAAACTACTAATTGCTCCTTTAATCCCTCATGGGACATAGGGCGGAAACAGTTGCCCTCCAGCGGACTCTGTTTTGCGCGACAGCTCTCAGCTCTGACCAAGATCTCCCGGTTGTTGCGGCCTCTGCTAATAGGGTTCTCCTCCACGTTGTTCTAGGTCTTCCGACTCGACGGGTTCCTTGCGGATTCCAGTCGAGGGCCTGTTTGGCTAGATTCTCGTTTTCGCGTCGCAAGGTGTGGCCAATCCAATTCCATTTCCTTCGCCTGATTTGGTCGTCTATCCTTTCTTGGCCGGCACGGCGCCATAGTTCTTCATTTGAAATTCTATCTTGCCAGCGGATTTTTAGGATACGACGTAAGCATCTGTTGATGAAAACTTGTAGGCGCCCTGTGATGAATTGGGTGACTTTCCATGTTTCGCAACAAATCGAAATCGGTTATAGCAATTGATAAATGAATTGAGACTCGGGGAGTCCTTTCTCTTTATATATGTAGGTTTTCCAGAGTATATTTTTCTGATTTATTAAATGCCTTAGTTCATTATTATACCAGGGTGGAGATGAACTCAGGGCCGGATTAAAGGGTGGGCCAAGTGGGCCATGGCCCAGAGGCCTCCACCAACTGGAGGCCCCCACCAAATACCAAGTGAAAAATTTTTTTTGGCTTATAACAAAAATTATAAGACGGTTTTTGTTAATATAGTAATCAATGCTATCATTATCAATATTGATAATCAATAATGAATCATGTAGTTTTGCATCAATTGGTGCAGCATTTGCATTCACAAATTTGAAAAATATTATTGTTGCGTATTCAGTAGGTGGCGCGGTTCGTAAGATAAGTTCCAAGCTTTTCTCCCCAGTACGTAAACCGCGTAAATCGTTGCGAGCAAGAAGATTCAAGCCTAGTACGGTGATCGGGCAAAATTTAGTCTCGTTATTTTTATCATTTTTCGGGCAAAATTTTGCGCAAGTGTAGAATGGTGGAGAATAGTGGAAAGTCATTATAAATCAAATAAATATTCCTTTTCCATTTTAAACAAATGTTAACATAAGGGATTCGACTTTTTTAAAACCAACTGTTCAACTGCTTTTGCAACAAAAAATTACCAGATAATTTCTGCTGGCAAAAATCACAATTCTCCACAATTTGAAAATCCATCTACTAGAAAATCTTGAAAGTATGCTTATTGTGGCAAATTTTTGCCCGAACAGCGTACTGCTTTGCGCTGTCAAAATTGTGCCGTGCTTGAGGAAGAATTTTGCCAGGGTTTTTTACATGCATTTTAAATGGATGGCAAAATTTTGCCTGATCACCGTACTAGACTTCAGTTGTGATTTGCAATGGTTCGAAAAGAAGATCGCCACAAAGCGAAGCGCACGCATTTAAGTGGATCCAAAAAGCGTAAAAGGGCGAAAGAGCACAAAAGAAGTTGGTTCACGCGTTGAGTCTGACACCTATCCTGAAGAACTACTTAAATGTAGGTACTGCCAAAATTTTCTTCTGCAGAAACGTCGCAAAACAATCAAGTAAGTGACATTGACATTTTGTGTAACTGCTGCGAGATCAAACTACCCTAATATCGCAGAATATTTTCTACATATTTGGCAAAAATATAAATAATAATAACAATATAATAAATATAACTTTTCTATTGATAAGTAATTAACTGCATTCGAGGTAGCATTTTTACGCCGTGCATACTAAAATGCAATATTAAACTATTTCCAATTCGAATATGTAAAGTTTGACTGCACTACAAGAAAGAGAACACTTAAGAGTTTAAATAATGCAAAAAAAATTTGTTTCCATTTTTCTTGAAAATTCGTCATTTTTGGGATGAATGTCTCCTTAAAATTCATTTAACGTTTGACCTTCTATTAATTCAAATATAATACGAGCCCCTATCATAGGGGCCCCCACCAAACTCGTGCCCAGGGGCCCCCACCACCCTTAATCCGGCCCTGGATGAACTGGGCAATTTTGGGGCTCCAAAGGTACGCAGGAAACGAAGGCCTCATATAGTACGGCATAAAACCGTGTCACATCTACATCCAACTCATTTGCGGAAAGCAATCTGTTAAAATCAATCAAGTCAAGCTTCGATGATAGTTCACCAAAGTTACCCTTTTTAAATTTAAAGGAATATGTAACAACCTCCGGACAAGGATTCGCTGAATTGAAGCAATAGTTAAGCAAGAGAGGAAGATGGTAATTATTCCACAGACATCAGGACTATTGGACTAGGTTCAACAGTCATATTGACTGAGTCAGTAAGGAATACAAGATCTAATTGCTTCCCCAATACATTGGTCACACCACTCCTTTCATTCAAATCGAGTGAGAATAAGGAGTTGAGAAAGCAGAATTCCTTAAAATTAGGGCTGCCTTCAGGAAGCTAGTTATCGTCATCTTCGTCAAATACCCATTGAATATTGGGTAAATTGAAGTCCTCTGATCCCAAACGCAGTGAGAGTCTCAAGATGCGGTCGTCAAGAATTCGTGTCTTTTTGTTAGTGCCGCAGCCATCCGAGGTATCCCTGCTGACACTGGTCGGTGCGTTCCCGTAATCACAAGAAAATGCATCCAATCTTCTCCTTATCCTTGGTCCTTTTTATCCAAATTCTGCGATATCTCGAATTTAATAACTTTCTAAATTCCAATCTGGCTTCCGTAAATCCAATAGTTGTGAAACTGTTGTACTAAAGATAACGACTGATCTGCGTTCTGCGCTCGACCAGGGTGACACCGCGATATTAGTTCTTCTTGATTTCTCTAAAGGTGTTCGATACTGTGGGTCACTCGCTTCTGTGCAGGTCACTCTACCAGTTCGTCCGCTACTCGACTTTTCTCTTCTCTTATTTCTTTATAATAGACTCCAATCTGTTCGCTACAATAGCGAATTTTATGCCCGCGTAAGCCGATTGAATCTTCTATTGCGGGACTCAATAATGTCTTATCCCAAATAATGCTTATGCCTTAAGAACACTTTCTGGGAAACTCGTAACTTGTCACCGAAAGTGACAACCATAATAAGGCTGAACTAGTCCTAAAACTATAAGCTATTTTAGAAGAGATGCGCGAATTGCTTTCCAAATGTCTTTTACTATTGCACAAAATTTGTCCATCTTTGTCTGCTAAACTCTTTCTCCTATGAGAAGCCAATATGACTTTCAGTCCTCCAAAGTACCGCGACTACAAGCCACAACTTCCAAATCCATACTCTAGTAGTTCTTGCGCAAAATCCAAACACTCAATTTTTCTTTGTTGTTTATATCTAAGACTTAATCCACCACAGATCAAGCGGTACTTAGGCCCGTCGTCGTCTATGTAATTAACAACAATGAAATCTCTAAAAAGTCGTGATTTCATACTTTCAGCAGCATTTTCCAAATAATTTCGCAATGAATTTGTGGAGTTTTCGCACGACTTCAGCATTTTCCACGTTGGTTCTACGCCTACAGCGACACATCAACAACATCACATGCTGCACTTCCGCGACAAATTAGAGACGTTCGCCGCTTATCACAAAGAGAAGGCTTGAAGAGTTTCCGCAAGATGCCAGGCCATATGTGGTGCTCGGATGGGACATTATTATCATTCATCATTTTTGATGCAATCTTGCGCAATTTGTGCCAGATGACTCCCGACTGCCGCCGAGGGCTTGTTGCGTATTTATGTAATTTCTTATTATTTCATGTTGACCGACGCGACGACCGGGAAGCATGGGAGATCGCTCATGATTGTTGCATCATGAAACGCGAGGGAATCTCTATGCAATTGTTGTTGTTGTTGTTGCTTACTTGGGTATTACATTGTGAATGATTGTTGTGTTTGATTGATTGGTGAATGGATTTTGTTTTTGGTGAGTGGGAAGCTGAAGTTTGCATTTTACATACTGATTTAAAAATAATTCTTACCGTCAATGTTTGAAGTCTTAGACATTCATTTCACACCAAAGAGCCTGGAAGAAATAGAAATGTTTAATAGTTTTTTTTATCATAGATTCGAGTATATCGTAAACAATGTAAAATCTAAGATATCCTTAATTAATTGAATATAAACATAGTGTATGTATACAGCATTATCGTGCATGTAAACATAATTCAATATAAACATAATAATATAGTACGTCCTTAGTGGAACTCCGTAGAACATCCTAGGACTCATCCTGAGATCCGAGGAGGTGTGGAGGAAAGTGGAAGCAACGCTGTAGGCCAAACATATTAAGTTAAGGCTAGAACAAGCCGAAAGAAATAGAGAAAGGCAAAGAAACGCCAGGAGCAGCTATGGAGCAGCTTGGAATACCTAAACACCTAGTAGAATTGACGAAAATTTCGATGAAAGATGCAAGGTATAGAGTCAGAATAGATGTTGAATTATCTCCACCCCTCATAACAAATAGAGGATTAAGGCAATGCGACGCTCTCTCCTGCTTGTTATTCAACGTGGCCCTAGAAAAAGCAGTAAGAGATGCATCGATTAACACATCAGGGTGCATCTTCGATAGGTCAGTGCAAATATTAGCCTTTAGCTATCCTTGGAAGATCAATTGAGAGCATGAAGGAGACCTTTGTAGCACTTGAGCAAGCCTCTAAAAAAATCGGGTTAGAAATAAATGAGCACAAAACAAAGTATATGTGCACAAAAAACGCCAGAAGTAGCAGACAACGTAACGATAGACACCTACAATATAGAAGCAGTAGATGAGTTCGTGTACCTCGGCACCATTATAACAAAAGGTAATGATACATCGGCCGAAATCAGAAGACGAATAGCACTGGCTAATAAACGCTACTTTGGTCTACGAAGGCACCTGACGTCTACAAATATATCAAGAAAGACAAAACTGGCACTTTACACAACACTAACAAGGCCTGTCCTACTATATGGTTCGGAAGTGTGGACATTGAAAAACGCAGGCGAAGCATTGGTAGGAAGATTTGA
The DNA here is from genome assembly GCA_963855945.1 of Thereva nobilitata. Classification (NCBI taxonomy): domain Eukaryota; kingdom Metazoa; phylum Arthropoda; class Insecta; order Diptera; family Therevidae; genus Thereva; species Thereva nobilitata. The sequence goes on along the minus strand of OY979694.1, from coordinate 193,076,258 downwards.
AAGGAGAATTCTTCGTTCGATCTACAAAGGAATACAGGTTGATGGCATTTGGAGAAGAAGATACAACTCAAAGTTGTATGAAATCAGTTAAATTCCAAACATTGTCAAAGTGATCAAAATAAACAGACTACGATGGATTGGTCACGTCCGACGAGGTGCGGAACGGAACCCGACAAAGATAGTGCTGGGGAAAGTACTGTCAGGTAAAAGGAGACCAGGTCGACCTAGGAAAAGATATATTGATGACGTCGAGGAAGACTTGAGACAGTTGGGAATAAGAAACTGGAAAAGGCGGGCCAGAGATCGACAATCATGGAGGCGAACGCTGGAGGAAGCCAAGGCCAACAATAGGCTGTGGAGATCTTGATGATGATGAAAGAAACGCCAGGAGTATTAGAAGCTAGATAAAAGCTGGTCCATCCCCGGGAGAAGACTAGGAGGTGTTTTGGCAGGTTAGAGCCCCGGCATAGCCGGCATGCAGCAGCATATCGGTAAACGTGTGCTTTTTACCTTACAACGCACGAACAAAAGCTTGAGTGTAATGTAAACATAGTAGTCCAGGAGAGATAGAGGAAAAGTATTCAAAAGTTGAAATAAATCTACCCTGCGATTTTTCGACGCTATAATTAAGAGAAAAATTGTAGGAATTCAATGAATGTGTTTTGGAAAAAATCGGTCCAGGATAACAGGTGGAAAAAAGCTAATAATGGTAGCGAAAAGACGTTTTTCAACGTTTTAGGTGCGAAAAAATTTTGTTTTTGGCAAACAAAAAATAGCACGTAATAGCGCCCAAAAAGACGTAAATTATGAGTTTTGGACAATTGAAATCGGTCAACAGGTTTTTGCAAAAAAAAACGGCGAAATATGACCATTTTTTGACATTTATTTACAGCGACTGTAATTATCGTAGAACCTTGTTTCAGGGCTGAAATTGTTGCTTCTGTTAGTGCCTACCTACAATAAAAATTTCATGCAAAAATAATTATAACTTTTCGGGTAAATTTCAAAACGGTAAAAACATCCGTTTCAGGATAAAAGTTTGAACAAAGCACACGGTGTTGCTAGAGTTATTTTGAAAAGCCCTATTTATTCTCGAACAGTTACTCTACCAACCCATTTTCATGAAAAGTTTGTGAGGTTCGATTTAATACCTCATAAACGCGTTTGAAAACCTCATAAACGCGTTTCTTGATTTTCAGAAAAAACACTTTTAGGCGAAGGCGAAGTGGAATATGGTGTGGATTTCTATTCAGTAGATTTCGAGAAATCAAATTTTTTCCCGGTCAGGCATATATGAAAACGCTCGAAAATTCCATTGCAGGAAGCTCGGCCGGCAGAAAGCTTGCCCACACCATATTTCACTTCGTTGACCGATTTCAATTGTCCAAAACTCATAATTTTCGTCTTTTTAAGCGCTATTACGTACTATTTTTTGTTTGCCAAAAACTAAATTTTTTTTGCACCTAAAATGTTGAAAAAGGTGTTTTCTCTACCATTATTAGCTCTTTTCCACCTGTTATCCTGGACCGATTTTTTCCAAAACACATTCATTGAATTCCTACAATTTTTCTCTTAATTATAGCGTCGAAAAATCGCAGGGTAGATTTATTTCAACTTTTTTCTATCCCTCCTGGACTATATTGCTTGCAAAACTTGACAAAAGTGGTACTCTTATAGTTATATGAAATGAGTACAAAAATCGTCCGTACCTTTTGTATTACGCTCCCATAGACATTCTGGCAGCACTACTACTAGCGTGTGTGGTCATTTTCATGATTTCCTATTGTTGAGAGCAATGACGAAAAGTGGAGGAACGTTTGAACTTCTGAAGTTAGTTCTTTCTCGCACACAGTCTTAAAAACGGTTCAATCGATTTCTCGACCAATAGCGAGCATAACGAACAAATGTGCCTGGCACCCTGGTATACACGCTCCCGCTACAGGCATTAGCATCTATAAATGCACCCGCATCGGCATAGACCATTCCAAACGCTGGTGTCGTTTTACCAAGCGGTGCCCCAACTAAGTACTAACCACCTCCAATGCTGCTTGACCTACGCAATCGAACGAGAACCGGTTTACTGAGTAAGCTAATGGCAGCTTTTATGATCACAAAGATAATTGCCCGTTTTCTTCGTCCCATACAATTTTTTAACCTCCAATTTTGCTCCCTTTAGTCTAAAAACGTGTGAGCGTACCATGCTTCGTTTAAATTATTCCGTGAGTCTTTTATTGGTATGTGCCTGTAGCGGGTTGCATTTGGAAAAGTAGTATTTTTACTCATGCGTACCATGTCTGTTTTGACTGCCATACTGGCGTTTTGACACTGTGCGTGCCTGTTTCATGTTAAGAACGGGCGAGTCTTATTTTTGCTCGGGAGTGGTTCCTTCCTCTCTTAACGCGTCTAAGGAATTGTGGGAGGGCAGTAAAAAGGATATTATGACACTTGTTGGCTTGGTATCACGACACTTGTTGGCTTGATTACCAGACAAGAATGAAATAAATAATGGTTTGGCGAAAAATTCCTGGCGTTTTCCCGACAGATGGCGTCAGTTGCAAATAAGTCAAGAACTACGACACGAACCGCAGCGACAACACTGAATGCTCGTTTGACAGATGACAGTTCGTGTTAATTTGCGTGTGCAAACGTCAAAATTGGAGCAACAACTTGTTTGCGTTTGAAAATGGAGAAAAATAATGGAAACTTGTGGTATATTTTGCAATATTATTACGACAAAATGAGGGACGATGCACAGACTTGTGAAAAAAATTGTGCTTTGTTCGGTGAAGGAACTTTATCAAAATCTGCCACGAGGAAATAGTTCGTTCACATTCGTTTTGATAATTTTGATGTGAAAGATGACTCATGTTCTGGTCATCCAACCCCTGAAAAAACTGATGAAATTCTTGAAATGTTAACAGTGTCGTTGACCACAAAACTGTTTTGAACCGTTTGCACTAACTTGGATACAGAAATAACGTCGTGGCATGGGATCCTGTATGGAGGTTAATGGGTGGGCGTTGCTGAAACGCAATGGAATCGACCCATTTCTGAAACGTCTCATAACGAGTGATGACAAATGGTTAACTTACGACAATTGGAAGCATCAAAGATTGTGGGTAAGGTACATAGGCGGTATTCGGGGGGGGGGGAGGGGGGCAGGAGGGGGCAACTGCCACCTAATTTTGGGACAGATTTTTTAAATATATATTTCATTTCGCGGATCTTCAAATTTATATTATAAAAAATTTTTTTTCTGCGTTTTGAGAAGAAATTTAATAAAAATTGAGCGAACAGTAATTTTATTAAGCTGAGCTAATAACTAAATTGGTGAACTTTAGTTCAGTATTATAAAACGCGCTGGATAATGTTCGTCGTTACTATTAGTATCCCGTATTAATAAATCATCTTTCTTGTAATTTTAAAATATGAAATGAAAAACAGTTTGATGAACTATTTTTTAAAATTAAAGTAAAATTACAAAGAAAGATACTTTTTTAAGAGAAGCTATTCCTGCGACAACAAAGTTGGAAATAACTTCATGATACTTGGCCCTTTGATTCCTTTGGTACTTTGGAACAAATGTACCGTGTGTCAAAAAGTAAGATTTCGTTATTTGTAATGAATGTTTGCGATGCAATTTATTTTACCGCCGCTTCATTTAAAATTAGGGTTTATCAAGATTTTGTCAAGGCTTTAAATAAATCTGGTGCTGCCTTTTAATATTTATGTAGTACTTTTCCTAGTCTTTCTGAGTCGAAACTTAAAGAAGGTATTTTTTTCGGGTCGCAAATTACAAAAATTATGAGGGACGAGAAGTTTGAGAATTGTCTTTGAAATATAGAAAAAGCTGTTTGGAATTCTTTGCGAGGTCATCCGAGAGTTTCTAGGCAGTGATAATTACCAACAATTAGTGACTGATTTATTGCATTATTTTTATCAGATGGGCGTAAATATGTCCCAAAAAATTCACTTTTTACATTCGCACCTCGAGTTCTTCCCTGAAAACCTTGACAATGTAAGCGATTAGCTGAGCGTTTTCACCAGGATTTAAAAAGATTCGAACGAAATTATCAGTTATTGGGATCAAAATATGTTGGGTGGCTACTGTTGGTCTATTATAAGAGACACTGGAACTGCAATTATAAAAAAAGCCTAAAAAAATTCATCTACATAGAATTTTTTATTTTGGTTTTTGTACTTATTTTTCCAAATAACAAAAATATAAATAAGTGTTGGATTTTTTTATTATTTTTCTTAAACCTATAGCACCCTAGTCATTGAGAAAAAAACACTTTTCATTTCACGGACAAATTTTAACGGAAAATTGCACCAAAACGTTGACAGTACAATCACTTTCACGTAAGTAAATAGAACCCGGTTCTATCTACTTGCGCAAGTGGAACTTCACTGTCATACAGTGCTTACATCGCGTAAGTGAAGAAGAAAGTTCCACTTTCATGTCAAAAATTACTTACTTTCACGAAAGTACTTGCAAATGTGAACCTTACATTAGATAAAGTATTAAACGCAAATGAAATAAACGACCAAAGTGTAAACGATATTTGCGAACATTTAAATTTAAATAAGGAGGCATTTATCGCAGAATTCAAGTGTTTCTACAAAATGGAACTGATCTGCGATAAACACATTTCAGAAAGGGCAAAAATAAATTGTAGAAAACAAACTGAAGGACGCTTTCCCAATGTTTTTGAGTTTTTTAGATTAATTACACCATACCTATGAATTCAGCGAGTTGCGAACGCTCTTTTTCGTCTATGCGCAGACTGAAAACTTATTGCAGAAACATAACTGGGCATGAAAGGATGTCTTCATTAGGATTGTTAGCAATTGAACGCGATATTAGTATAGATATAAATGAAACTATAAATACTTTCGATCTTGCCAAAAAACCGAAGGTTGTATTTTAATTAAAAGAATCTATTAATGTAGATTTTAAAATATGTATCCTACAGTTATGTATAAACATTTGTGATCATAATAAATAATAAATACTAACGATATTTCGATATATGTTTCACTGAGAAAAATGCATCGTTGAATTAACAGTTCGGACCGTTCAAATAAAACTGCAGATCGTCACTTCTGCGTTCTAGATTAGTTGTTAATAACATTTAATAATAATCAATTAAATAATTAACAAAATTGAAAACAATGAATGTAATTGCAGCACAATTAATTAACTTAAAGCATTAATATTAACGAATATTTTCATGTTTATAGTAGCGCCCAAATTTGCCCCCCCCCAATAAAAGATCCGAAATCCCGCCCCTGGTAAGGTATGATGAGCCGTCATAAGGATTCGCGATGCAAGAATCGTTGTCGAAAAGCGTTATGGTGGTGGACTGGAAAAAAATCGCAAAATATGAGATACTTCCTGTTTGTCAGATGATTGATTCTCTGATACTCTGGACATATGGTTTAGCCTGTAGTCTCCACATACCACCCTCGGACTATCACTTGTTCCGATCTCTGCAGAAGTCCCTCGTGAACTCCTTCCCAACAGACCGAAGACAAAACTGCGGTCACACTGTTCAATGAAACCCTGGTCAAACAGTCAAGTCTAAGCGACAAGCCACTAGGCAGTTAAAGTCTGGCCTACAAATATGAGCTATAAGGGTGGCTGGGTGTATGTCAATGGGCCAAGCGAGTGTCCACGGTACTCTTGGCCCCAATACCTCACAAAAAACCCACAAAAGGTCTTCACCGATGGCATTAAGACTCCGCCCGAAAAAACAGCGAAACGCTATCGATAATAATGGAGCATGTTTGATTTCAATAAATATGTAGAACGCCCAAAAATATGCTGAGAGACGGTCTTGGAAAAGATCTCAAAACGGAAATCCTTGGCAGAAGGTCGAGATGAAGGTCAATCGTGTTGTAAGCCAAAATCCATACAGCACTAGGATTGATGATGAAGTAAAAATTGTTTTTGATGTTTAAAGTTGTTTCTGATCTTTAACAAATTCCAAAATCAGGTTTCTGTTGGCCACTGGAGCCCACACCCTCATTGTAGCTGGACTAGCAATATTTTATCAAAAAAACTACATTCCATTAGCCTCAAAGAAACAAAATCTCCGATGATAAAAGATTTATGGTAATTAGCATCCAATTTGCCATCAATTAAAACGAGATAAAGCAGGTTTCTATAGAAGTCATCAAAAAAACGAACAACCGCCGACGCCATTAACCCTCCGTCGGGCGCGGCTGGCCTGAGAGGCCAGCAAAACGTTTTTGTGTGAAATTAGTAATTTTGCTTGGTTTAGATAAAGCTTCATTCCATTCAATAAACTCGTTCTATTCCGTTCAATTCTGAATATTTGCTTTCGTTAGATCATACCGAAGGATTCCCTTCCGGTGTTTTGAGTTAAAATTGATTAGGGGGAGGGCGGGGGGAGCTAAAATATATGTGGCCTCTCAGGCCGGGTGCGCCTGATTTTGTTCCGCTTAGGAGCGCGCCCGACGAAGGGTTAAGGAATCGGAAAATAGACACAGAAATTCCCCAATAATAAATTATGACAAAAACCACCGAAAAAAGAGTGCCCAAAAACGGACGGACACTTTTCACTTTCTTCGTGTGTCACTGGCGGCGGGGGAACTTGTGGAGCTCTTGAGTCGCCTCGGTCTGTTCGCCCCGTGGAAGTCGAAGACGTTCACAAATTAGCAGTCAAAATAAGATTGCCGCGGCTTTGATTGATTGCGGCATGACAGGAATGGCCAGAATTATGTCGCAAGAGGCACGCATTTGCTCCAGATATGATCCCCGGGCGTTTGGGGCCAAGATCCAAGGAGGTGGAGATCATCTCGTATCGGGATTTGTGTGGGATTTTCCTTTAGTTTTGTTTTTATTAAAGATTTTTTTTTCGTGCTTGTTCAGACCAAAACGAGTTAATTAGAGTCAGTGAGCATCGAAATGTGGTTTTTTGCCGCTTTAGACACTTAGAATCTTCGGGGAGATTTTTTCTTTCTAAAATAAGAAAGTTGATAGATAAGCGTGGCGATAACACATTTCCAGTTTTACTTTTATTTTATATGAAGACCTAAAGCCATTTACTAGTTCACTGCCAACTTCACATAAATGTCTGACGACCCCATTTTTTTTGCTTGAGTCCGGCGTTACAAATATGATGACACGTGTTCTTTATCAGAATTCGTTCAAAAGACTTATCAACAACATTGGCACTTTGAACCGTTGTTAACCTAAAATTTCTTGCGCCCAGCTAAACCTTAAAGGAGTATAGGCCAAACTCATTTCACAAACTACACTAAACTCTGGCATATGAAAAGCCGATTTTTTGGAATGGTTAAAGAATCTTCGCAAAGATACACTTTATTTCTGTTTTCATCAGCAAAGATCGTCCGATTCTTCGATTTACTCGCTTTGGTCTCTCAAGTAAAGAAATATGGTTTGAAAACGCTGAATAATACGACAAATAGTTTGGTCCGATGAGGAATTCTGTCGATTATAAAAACCATGAAGATGATTTATGTTTGAACAATGGAACTCACATTTTTATAATAAATTTGAATGATATGTAAATGATGTCGCGAAAAGCTAAAATGACGACCGTTAACCAAAACCCGTGGAAGAAGCAAGACTGAACTACAAAATTTGATAAAATGGGATTTAGTTGTAAAGCTTATACACATACACCACCATCATAAAGCCCATGCACAGAGACTGAGATCGAATGACCGCGTGGGCAATGATCTTCAGCGCAGGCATTCTACAGTTGTCAAGTGTCACAGTGTTATGGAAGAGATTCTTGAAGCGGAAGTACTATCAGACTGTATTCCCTTGAATATTTCAAAGACTATGTCTATACTGGCAGATGACATCAGGGCCGCATGAAGCTTATCGCATGTGCAGATCAGACATCTATCGATCTCTATAAAATAGCCATATCCAGAATCGAGGAAGCATGGCCAGGCGATTCAAGGTCGTTATGAGGGAGCAGATCCCGAGTCGACCAAAACCGCGCTCCTGGATCCCAGCGGAACCAGCCGAGCCTCAGGCTATTCTGGATATTATTCGTTTGAATAGCCCACAGCTACAGGCGTCATCGTGGAAGATTACGAAACTGAAGCATCCGAAAGGTGGCGCACAGTGGGGCCAAATCCAAAAAAGCTGGCCAAAAGTCGAAAAGTACTCAAAATGATCTCAAATTGTTTACTCGGGGGTTTTCGGGGTCGCTGATTACGAATCCGTTATCAGAATTAACATTTTCAAAATAGCGGACTTAATATGGTTACATGAGAAGTTTGGAAGGCTTCAAAAGGACTAAAATATGTTTTCATTATAATGTTCTCATTGTTTTGTATCTAAAAAGTTATTAATATTATTGGAATCGTAAATTAAAAAAGTATTGTAAAGATTTAATGCTAATACATTCTTTCTAAATGAATAAAATGGCAACAGATACAAAAAAACTATCATGGCAATAATACAAATTAAAATAAACCAGTTGAAGAAAGTATAAATTACGTTAAACCTCTAAAAATCATAGAAATAATGTATGTACATAAAATACAAATAAATTTAATTTTCACAAAAAAAGTTTAAGTCAGTTGTTAGGATTCGATTTTCTAGAAATATAAATTTTTTCAATATAAAATATGTCAGTACATACACACATATACATACATATATTGATCTTCAATGTATGCGTATATAGGGCTAGCCAAGCCCCTCGTAAGTACAGGCCTGGAAGCAGACTTTTTGGTTGTGTCTGTGCGCGGCCAAAATCGTCTGACAGTTGTGGAATTAACATGGCCGAAGCCGTACGAAGCAATTTTTTAACTTTGCTTTTGGAATAAAAAGTGGTAAAATATTGTATTTTATCACTTTTTAGTGCACACGGATTATCAGTGATAAGTTATTTAGTGATCTGAGTTCATAAATTAAAAAAAAATTAGTGGTTAAGTGTATTTTAAGAGTGTTAATTGATTAGGTGACCATTTTTGTTTACAATCGCGGTGGTTTTTTTTGTTAATTTAGGGAAAAAGTGTTGAATTTGTGTAGTAATGGAATTAAAAGTGAATTTAAAGTAGTTAAAAATTATTCTAGAAGAGTTATTAAAAACATAAGTGCAAGTACTACCACACAACATGAATAACTTTTTCACTTTTCCTTCACATTTTTCTGCACTTATGTTTTTAATAACTATCCTATAATAATCTTTAATCACTTAAAAAGCACTTTTTATTATGTTACTACACAAATTCAACATTTTTTCCCTAAATTAACACGAAAAAACCACCGCGAATGTAAACAAAAATGGTCACCTAATCAATTAACACTCTTAAGGCCGTTTGCCAACATACCATTTCGAATTTTTTTCATTTCCCAGGGCACTTCGATATTCTAAAGTGTGCCAAAATACCAATTCACTCATTTCAATGACAATTACAGTTTTTGAGTAAAAATGGACGAAAAAATATTTGTGCTAGATTTTATAAAATTGTTTAAAATTTTATGTTATGTTTTATGATTGTTTATTCTTTTGTTTATAAATAAATGATTGAACTTTATCCTTGATTTCATTATTTTTTTAGTTCTTCCTGCTAAACTAAAAAAAATATACTAAAATGGCTGCGTTCAGTTAGTGGCACAATGTAACATAATGTAAAATTTGTCAAAAGAAAGGAGAAGGGTAGAATGTTGCATTATGTAACGAAGCTTAACTGAACGATTTGTGTTGGTTTATGCCGCAAATGTCAAATCTACAACGACCAACTGTCAATTGTCATTATGCAACATTCAGAGAAGCAAAATAGCTTCATCGGGTTATGTTACATAAACGACATAACATTGTTGCTAACTGAATGACTTTTTGTGCTACAAACGTCAAAAATGTTTTACATAGAACCTTAACTGAACGCTCTGTGTTACATTATGTCGCATAATGTAACATTATGCCACTAACTGAACGCACTCAATGATGACTGCTTGCGAGTGTTTAAGACCAAAAGATTTTATTAATTGGTGACGTTATGTTTTTATATTTTAACTTTTCTTTCGTGTAATTACAAACACTATGGGAACCAATAAATTGTATATCGTTTTCCAGTTAATGTTAAAATGGTCAGACAAGCATATTTGGGCTTGAACAGCAACATAGTGGATAAAAAAATCATAGCTTTCCTCTAGTGTAAAAGTGATGGAATAGTTTATGTTTGCATAATATATTTCTCAAAACATTAGCTAAGCAATAAACTGTCATTTTAAGTTACGTATTTTTGCATTTCCTTTTTTCCATAATTTATTGTTATTTACTTGTTGGATTGTTAAAATTTATTTAACGGCTTCCCTTGATTAATAAAAACTGAAATGAGTTATAATAATTTACTCATTTCCATAGACGCAAACCGTCGAAAATCAAATTAGTAGCTTGAAATGAGTTTTCCATACAAATTGACGTTTGAATTGCTATTTTGGCACAGACCCTTAAAATACACTTAACCACTCACTTCATTTTAATTTTTTTTATTAAATCACTAAAGCACTAATCACTGATAATCCATGTGCACCAAAAAGTGAAAATATGCAATATTTTACCACTTTTTAGTGCAAAAACAATGTTAAAAAATTTCTTGTTATGGCTTCGGCCATGTTAATTCCACAACTGTCAGAAATTTTTGGCCACTTTTCAGCTATGTTAGTATTAGTTGGCCTGTCTGCATCCAGGCCTGTACTTACGAGGGTCTTGGGCTAGCTAAAGTATACGTGCCTTCACAGTTCAATATAAGCAAAAAAGTTGACAAAATACCTTGTTTTTATTTCATTGTGTTCTCGTCTCTTATAACGAACAAACCAATTTTATTAAAAAAAATTAGTAAAAAAAGGCTATGGGCAGCTATTTTTTTATTCATTTTATAGCTTACATGTTTACCTAACACCTGATATGCGTTAAATCATCGAACACGACAGAACGCCATAACTTATTTATTATAAACCCTCTTTTTTTTGTTATTTAATTTTTAAAAATCAGGAACAATCTATGATTTTTTAACAATAATTCATTCAAGAAATTTATCTTTAATAACCATGGTTGTATTGCACTCACCTCCAGGAGTTGATTCCATTTTGTCTGATCTCAATCGGTGACGTTTTCAGACTTCCACGCCTTTTTTTGCACTATACTTTTTTTCAACTAACCGAACAAGGAAATGCACCTTAAGCAGAGGTGTTTTGCAACTGAAATTTCAGAGCAGATAATAGGTTTACGATTCTTCTATAGGTATTTTCTGACACTTAGGGTATTACTGTTGCCAACCAAATATAGAAAAAAGCTATTATTATTAAGGAATGAGGGGGCAACCCATATGGTGAACACTGCGGCCAAGTTAGGCCTATTGTGTACGTACCCCACTAACGGAACAGACTATCAGCCTTCCGGACGAAGGCAAGAAGGTCTTTAATTGAAGAAGAGCGGACTTGAGCGGGGCTCATAAACTCTCTGATAAACGTTCTTCTTCTAAGACAGATCAGAGCAGGACATTCGCAAAGAATATGTGTGGAAGTCTCGTCGCCTTCCAGGCAGAGTCGGCATTCTGTCTCTTGAGACAGTCCTAGGTTGTGGAGGTGGTACCGCAGTCCTACATGGCCAGTCAGATAACCCACCAACAGCCTTAGGTCCGCTCTGTTTAAAGTGATAGTGCCCCTAAAGGCAAAGGGTCTTATAAGATCTTTAGCCTGTCTAAGACCTGGGATTGATTCCCAATAGGCAAGGTGTAGTCCCTTAATCCACTCCTCTATCAGGGACTTGGAGGTGGACCATGAGATGCCACAGAAAGGTTCTGGGCCCTGGACCAACGTCTCAGACCCCTCCCTCGCGAGGCTATCTGCAGCCTCATTGCCCTCGATACCCCAGTGTCCGGGGACCCAGCAGAGCGAGACGTTATTTCTTCTGGTCAGGCTCTGGAGTAAGTCAAAACACTCCGCAACTGTTCTGGAAGAAAACTTCCACGTTGAGAGTGCCTTGATGGCAGCTTGGCTGTCAGAGAAGATTTTAATGTTGGCGCCTCTCAAACCTTTCTCAAGGTTGAGCCTAGCGCAGGTCGCAATGGCATGTATTTCAGTCTGGAATACAGAGGGCCACTTACCCATTGCAATCGAGACCTTGGAATTGGGTCCTGCGACACCAGCCCCTGTACCATGTTCCATCTTTGACCCGTCGGTGAACCAGTGGAGATGTTTTGAATCCCCAGGAAGAATAAGTTCTTCCCACTCAGAACGATCCGGGATAATCGCCCTGAATTTCCTTTGGAACCGCAGTTCACCAACTTCGTTCTTGCTTCGGCAGAACATATACTAGAAAAAAGCTAAGCTAAAACATTTTTTTTTTCAACTTTTGGCCAGCTTTTTTGGATTTGGCCCCACTGTGTGACGGCCGAGCGGTTACACTCGTAATTAGCAAGGAGTCGCTAGGACCTGGCGAAATCTGGTGGCGTCATAAGTTACCGTTTCTCCTCCATAATTCTGAGGACTTTTAAAAAAGACATTTTGCCCTCAAGCAGAGTGGAGTGGTTTCAACTGGCCCACCTGCGGCTACAGATGGCGAGCTCTCGAGCACTACGGGTAACAGGGTATGGAAGTTTCTAAGCCCAATGTACCTGACACTGACAATGTACCAACGACGGAGGGCGAACTGGGGGACTTTGCCCAAACTTCTTTTGGTGGGAGATGATGATATTACTCTGATAGCAGAGGATGACGAGGCTAATATGATGTGATCGAGATCGGTCCCGCTACTCGCAACCACGATGTTAAGAGTAGCGCAGATTAATCCCCATCACAGCAAGGCTGCAACCGCCAGTCCATGCTCACGCCTGTCGAAGGCTGATTTAGATGTCGTCCTGATACAGGAGCCTTGGATTGTCCGGGACCTTGTATGCGTAATCAGTACTCTGAAATACAGGTTGTTGTGTCCCAGGAAAGTGGAAGGTAAGCCCAGAACATGTTTAATTGTTAAAAATAACCTTAACGCTTTTATGTTGTCCAAATATAGCAATGTTGACACGTTGGTCGCCTGCACAGCAGAAAGATCGACATGGCGGCAAGGATTGGATCTGCCTACCTACCACATGAGGAAGACATAGGCAGTTCCAGCCTATTCGATGCGGCTAAGGAAGCGGCTAATTATGGAGCCAGCCTCATGATTGGATGTTGCTTATGCTTACAACTGCGTTTGGAGCAGCTCTGACACTAATGTAAGAGGTGAGTTGCTTGGTGACCTTTTACTCCAACATAATCTCTTGCTGTGCAACAGGGGAAATGAACCTACGTTCGTTACAAAGGTAAGACAAGAATCCTTGGACATTACTCTTGTTTCCCCAGACCTGTTCAATTGTGTAGAAAACTGGAGAATATCCTATGAACACTCCTTTTCTGACCACAGAGTCATTCTTTTTAATGTCAATACGTGCTCAACTGTGAACAAGGCCCCTGGTTACAGGAATGTTCGAAACACAGATTAGGCCAAATAGAGACAAGTGGTGAAAATATCACTTCCCGAAGATGTTCACACCCATTCTTGGAACGCTGAAGATATCGAACATCAGACGAGGAATCTCAACAACATCCTCAATAACGCATTGGAAGCAGCCTGTCCCATTAAGAAATACAGGAGTAAAACCAAACCTCCTTGGTGAAACAGTAAGCTTCTCAAACTAAGGTCTGAAAGTAGAAAGGCCTTCAATAAAGCCAAACGGTCCAACTTGGATTCGGACTGGGACAACTATAAAAGGTGTTTCAGGGAGTTCAAGTACGAACTGGAGTAGTACCTAGTTAGCGTAGTTACGTAGTTACCACTGTATGATAGTAGCAACTATTCACCTCAAAATCGTAATTATTCGCCAACGCGATGCCATAAATCGTAGATGGTTTAATGTAGACCTTTTGCGAGACTGCATTGAGAGACGAGAGATCCTAGACGGAGCTGAGAGTTGTTGCACAAAACTGAGTGCGCTGAAGGGCAGCTGTTTCCACCCTATGTCCTACGAGAGATTAAAGGAGCATAAAAAGAAGATTGCCATAAATATTAAGAGTAAAACACTTCAAAATCTTCTTGAATTATGAACGAAATACTTTGGGACAAAGTTAACAAAAAAAGAAAAGATGACGATCGATTTAGGCACCAGAAAATATTGCTGAGTGCTGTACGTTAAGTAGACAAGAATCGCTTTTTGAATCGCAAATAATTTACTAAAATTCAGATGAAGTATAGACAGGAGATTTTCCTTCATCAATTTCCTTCCATCTCAGCCCCCGCACATCTGACATCTGCCCTGAAAATTTCATTTCTTGCTGAATTATCTCTGGCGCCTGAAGGGCTTAACTTCGTAATGTTTCTCCGTCGTTTCAGTTTTCATTTTTAAAATTTACGCGCACCAATTAACCTCCCACACCCGACTCCATTCGCCCCGAAGAATGTAGCAAAGAATTTATGGACAATATGACAACAGCACATCTCGTCTCGGGATGCTTTTAGTGCAGTCCAGGAATAGCCTTGCAATTAAATATATCACATGAGTCACATCCAGAAAGGCAAGGTGAGCAGTAGTATTACATTTTTGGAACAAATCTGACCCGATATATGCCATTCCCCACACATTCCACGTTCCACTCATAAATTTCACATCTAACACTTCTGCTGAGACTGCTGCTCTTGCTCTAGGCTTGAAGCCGTTTTCGTTTCTACTTTCCAGGTCGTGACTTGGGATCCGGATTATATAATATGTGACGCCGTAACAGCGCTTGACAGTTGTCTGCTGCTTTAGAATGCAGCCCTAGCGTCGTCCGAAGTGCGTGCGTTACACATTTCTCGGCACATTTCTCTCCAGTCTTGAGGAGTCTCCTTATAATGTCCAATTCCACACGGAGCTGTCGGTGGAGCTTCTTCTTTTCTTGCCGCTGCGAAGACGGCAAAAAAACTGTCTTTTAGTATGCCACTAGGTGTAACACGACAGCGCACTTTCTTCTCCGCATGTAACACTTCCTTCATTTACCTTGGCGTGGTGTTGCACCTGGGGCGGGAGAGGGCGGCGGGTTAGGAGTTCGTTCGTTAAGCATGCAACAAGTCTTGTGCATCGCACACACATGGAGCCAACCATGGAGATTTTCTTGGTCTTCTTTGGGGATTTATGACTTAACCGCGAGATAGTGCTGAGGTTGCCTCCTTTCAGTGCACGAGCAGAATTCGAGATTCCAGATTGGGATTAATTAAATCTAAAAATAGTCACAGTCGTGGATAAAGCGTGGGCCTTACTGAAATGCACTAGCGTGCGCTTTTTGGGCCTGTTCTTTCTCCCTTTCTGGAAATCCATAAATAATGTTCGCATCGTGGACGTTGGGCGCCTACTGTAAAAAAAAACTCCAACATTCTCGCCGTCTGTAGGACAGATTAGTGTCACTAGCTCCTCTCTAGGGAATCAGATTAGCATAGCCCGAATGTTTTATGATATGTTTTGACATTGGATTTCATATTGCTGTATCAAATAGCATAACACGAAATGGCAATGGACTTATGCACGTTTCTTTAATACATAATTACTAAGTGCTGCGAGGAAAGACATGTTGGCAGCTGTCAGAACTTTTGAAAATGGAAAAATATATGTATGTATGTACGTACGATGTTGTCGCTTGTTTTTTTTGTTTTCAGCTAAATATAAAAACGTGAGACATTCCGTTGTAAGGTGATAAAGTTTCAATTAAGATGTTTTTGAAAATAACATATTGAGAGGCTATTTTCGGGATGCGAGATAACATATCTTTCATTCATGGCACATAATTTCGTTTTAGTGTAATTTAGATGCATAAAACATGTTTGGATCTCCTTTTTTTGTTGTTGTTTTGTGTCGTCTTGGACATTCAGTTAGCTGCATATGATTATGAGACGCCTGTCAGGATAAATCATATGTTATGAAAGTTTAGTAATGGTATCAAATGTTTATCTTTATTATGATGAGCATAAGACGAGATTGAATTATGTTTTTATTGGGTTTTATGAAAAGCTCATGTATAAGGAGTGACTATGTATTTTTAGATACAGTGGCTGAATGTGATAATGGGAAATTCATCATACAGTAATAAATAATTTACACTTCTGGTAAAATATTTTTATTGCAATTTAAATACTTTGCAAATAACAAAGTTGAACCGAAAACCATTAAGTAAATGCGCTTCAGCTTCGGGTAAACCTCAGGAAAAAGTTTTTCCGGAGTTTATCGAAACTCTTGGAAACTTGCTCATGATTAGTCGATACATCTACCGCCATCCAAAAATCCCTTCAACTACCGCCCAATAGCAATTAAGTTCTATTCTCTCCAAATTTATGTAGAGCCTGATCCAAATCAGTTGAGGTTTTCTTCGCGCATGTGGGAAAAGAAAAATTACACACAAATAAACATTGCGCACATCGGAATAAGACATGCGCTTGTGTATTTTCACATTTCCCCTTCGAAATCTGTTGTTATTCTCACTGCGCATGGAAAATGCGACTTTTGAGAAACCTCGAGTGGGGCTTGCTTATGGTGTAATAAACACATAAAGCGGCCGCGGTACTTCTTAAACCCAACGCCTCACTGAAATAAAGATGCTGAGATGTGAGGAAACGTGTTATAAATAATTTCACAGAAAAAATTCATTCCCTAATACCGGCGAAATGAAGCAAAGTCATAACGTTCTCCTTCTTCTTCGATAGAAACAATTACCCTCCAACAGGCTCTATTTTGGAGAATATATCTCGATTCCGCTCAAGGAGCTCCTCGTTGCCGCGATATTTGGCAATAATTTACTTTTTCAAGTAAATTTAGGCGTTGCAACAGGACACGTTTCTGCTGATGAATGCCAATGACCGTAAATACAATTCCAGAGCTCTGTCTATATATAGGGTTTCGCTTTTTCGTTGGCTTAGAAGGCTCGGTGATCTGGACCCGAATAAGGATAACTCAACTGAGAATACTCAACTCAGACTTATCGCTTTGATTGTCGTTTAAAGTTTTCTTAGGTATCTGTGGTATCTTAGGGTTAAACCCATTATAGCATATTTTATATGTGGATGAAAGGAGGCTTAGTGCCCGTCCACAACGCAGCCTGCCTAGCCTAGCACTGCACATTACACCATATAAGTTTAGTGTGCGATTGTTCTTGCTAGGTGCAGTGCTAGGCTAGGCAGGCTGCGTTGTGGACGGGCACTTAGATATTTACAAGCTTGCACCTCAAAATGGACCAATAGGCGACGTGTGAATGGCCCCAAAGATATAAAAGCAGGCCATTCTTGAAATCTGTAACGGTCGGGTGTTTACCAAAAAAATTCTCCCTATAAGTGACCCCCCATCTCGCGGAAATTTACTCAAAGAGTAAGCAAGTCACTTCCCGCAAAATTTGAATTCCACAAATTTTCGAATCAAGCAGGCGAGAAAAACCAAAATTTTTTGTTGAGAGAGAAAAAAAATAGGTTTTCAAGAGTCTGGATTTGAATTTCGAACAGACAGTCGGGTGTAAGGAGGTGATGTCCCGTAAAACACGCTAAAAAGACCTTCGATTCGAGTCGTTTAGAAAAAACCATTCATTATTCGATCAATAAAGTGTAAAACAGTGATTTGTGAATTTAATTAAATAGTATAAAATTCATTACCTGTTGTTAAACGCGTTATAGATACGATTATTAATGACCTTCCCTTAGTAATAAAACACTCTAAGGTACATAATGTATGCGGATGATGTACAGCTACACACCTGTATGGAGAAGATTGCAGCTGATTTACGCGGTGTCTCCTGCTGGTCATCATCTAACTTACTGCAACTAAACCCATTGAAATCACATTATATTCTGTTCTCTCATTCTCCAATTCCTTACCCTGACCTTCCAGAAATCTCCTTAAATGGTGTACTTCTCGACCGCGTCGATAAAGTAAGAAATCTAGGAGTCATTCTTAATAGTAGTATGACCTGCTGTGACCACATAAATTCCATTATTAGCAAAACATATGGGCTCCTGTCAAAACTTAGATACCACTGTGGTTTGCTTAAAAGGACGGTCCGATTGAATTTGCTTAAAGCCTTACTTCTACGCCCAAGCATGATGGCAGTAGCCTTGCTGTCACCAGCAAGGAACTCCATTGTGCCGGTACAAATCTTTCGTTTGTTATCTTAATGACTTATTTTAATTGTTACCCCTCTCTCGATAGAAAAGCGCCAAAAATGAATTTGTTTTGCTGTTTTTATTTTTACATTACAAAACACGTTTCAGATTAATTACGCAAACCATATGTTTCCAATTAGTTCGGCATATTTTAATATTCTCTAATTTCACGTGAAATTAAAAATTGAAAAGGAAAATTGAATAATTGTGTATTCGGGGAAAATATTTTATTTTCCATAGCGATAAAAATCTTCATATTTCTAGTCGAGGAAATAAAGCACTAAAAAGTGCCAAACCTAGGATTTTTTGAACAGTAAGATGGATCTTAATGCGGTTTTTTGTGTTCGATTCGTGAGAGCATCCACAAACTTTGTGACCGGTAGTGATGAATTCATTTTGAAAAAATGCATTTCCTGCATTAAAAATATGCATTTTAGAAGTGCATCTCAAAGAGACATTCTATCACTCGGTCTCCGAGGGACCTGGTGCCCAGGGTGGACTGCAACACCCCTTTTTAAGGGTTTTTTGCGATGAATTCAATAATAATAAAAATAATCCAATGAAATACACTTTTTTCAATATTTATTTTAGAAGGTGGTTGATTTATACTAAATCAAGCCAAACTTTATGATAAGGGATAATCCTTAAGGGTTAAAACCACCCCTAATTCGACTGAAAATAAAAAAAATTGTAAACAGTTTTTTCAAGTTTATGCTTTAAATTCCATTGTATACGTATTGTCAGGCAAATATAAATTTATTTTCAACCCTTAAGGGGTTAAAACTACCCCTACAATTTGAAAAATCAACTTTAAATAAAAAAAATTGCAATACCCCTTTTTATGGGTTTTTCGCGATAAATTCAATTTAATAATGAAAAATAAAAAATAAAGCTCAAGTATTTTTTGAATTTGTAGCTTTTGATATAGTAGGCTGCTTTGATACGATGTGTAACGGGCTTTAGGTTACTATATACGCAGTATCAATACCATGCACGTTTTTGATTTTGCTTGCGTATAATTAAATTCAATCGTTAAAAAGTTCAGCAACAGTGATAGTGAATATAACTTTAATGCCCGGTTTCACAGTGCTCACTTAAGCTTTCGCTCAGCCTTAAGCTTTCACTCAACTTATTTTACTGTTTCACAGTACTGGTTCAAGTGATGAACTTGGTTCAAAATTTACTTGAACTGAGTGACTAAATTTGGGCACTTAAGCCAAAGCTCAGGATATAAGTGAGAGAAATGTCATTAATTTTAGAGAAGTCACAGTGAACTTGTGTTTATTTATTGATTCTAGTTATAATTTGGATTTTTCAATTGTAAAAAAAGAGAGCATTCTACTACAAACATGCCGTAAAGAGTACGAATAGATGGAGAGATAATTTATTTGCCGCTCTGAATACTTCATTTTCACAGGAACCTGAAGAAAACTTAACAATGCAGAGCAAATAAGAATCACCACTCGTGCACCATCTAAGACAGAAATAGCAACAGCAATTTATGCAATAGGCAATGGTAAAGCTCCTGAAGAAGACGGCATCCCGCCAGAATTTCTGTGACGTGGGCAAACTCGATTGCAACTCATTCTATTACTAAACGGGATTATAAGTCCCATGGTACAATAATTACAAGGAAAGCTCATAAGGGTTCCGTGACGTTTCTTTTCTAATGTAAAAGGCGTAAAAGCTTTTCAAGATGGAAACAGAGGTTTTCCTTATGAGCCTACCTGTATTATTGTACCATGATATGTCCGAGCTCTCCGACACCAACGAGTAGTCATCTTCTTATTGAAAAAATGTCATCGATGTGGCGCATGAAAATTTGTAGGATGGAAGACTATAAACTACTTAATATAAATTCCAAGTCTCCGACAGCTAAGTTGGTGCAAAATGGGTGGGTAACAGGGGTCAATTACCGTCGTCGTACTCGTTCTTATAGTAATAAGCGGCCATATCCTTTTCAAAAATCCTTACAACTAAAGATTAAAAACTAGAAAAATCACACAATTTATCAACCAAAAGCAAAAATTTCCCCAACTGATTCAACCACAGTGCCCTGCAAAATCCAGTTAACTAAGTTCAGCTGAACTGAGCACAAAAACAAACTGTGAAACAGTTTTGACTTGAGCTAAAGCTCAAAATTACTGCTCAAGTTCAGCTGAGCGAAAGCTCAAATCGACACTGTGAAACCGGGCATAAGTGTTTTTAATTTAATGATGTTGAAAAATCATTAATTTTTTTGTTATTAAATTCAGTAAGTTATACTTGATAAATAATACATTTGAATATTTCCGTGACATAGTATTCTCAGTGGTATTAAAGTGATTTTGAATACTGACAGTGTTTTCAATTCATGTTATTTATGACATTGATGGTACATAATAAATACTGAATTTGAAAGTTTACAAATAATCAAATGTTTGTTGATAGAAGTTGTAACAGAGGATCCAAAGAACCCTTATTAATAGCTGCCCTGAATGCATCTACGTTTATCAGGACAAGCCTATTTAGCCGAATTCTGTTATAAAGTAGTTACCTAATTTTTCTATTTTATACTTATTAGTATCTATTATTTCTTCCAAGGTAAATAAAACAATTATATATTTTTGTTTTTAGTAATATTATAGTGAACAACAATATTTTCAATTATTAGGTACTAAATTAATTTATTAAATATGTTAGTACAAATTATATGTAGTTTAAATAAATATCTTGTTCTTTTGTTAATTTTAATTATAATATTTTAGAATGGTTGATACAGAAAATGAGGACTATTGCGTGATTTGCAAATATATTGAGAATTGGGAGAATCAATCAGTAGATAATATATTAAGCACTGTTAAAAAAAAAGGAATTAGTAATATATGCAAGATTTCTTCAGAAACTCGGAATGACGGACTGCATAATCATATTAAAGAAAAAACACATGTTAAAGTGCACACATGCACAGAAGAAGAAATCGAAGAAGAGATCTTCAATCACTAAAAATAAAAAATTGTAATACTTATTGCTAATTCTCTTAATTTTTTTGAACAATAAAATACATAAACATGGTAAATATTAATTATAGTAGTACCCACCTCCGATTTTAATGAAATTTTCACACAATGTACAATTTTTGCAATTTTTTTTATTTCAAATTCATTTTTTAAATTGTAAGGGCTGAAAATAAATTGATTTTTGCCTGACAATACGCATACAATGGAATTTAAAGCTTGAAAAAAAATGTTTACAATTTTTTTATTTTCAGTCGATTTAGGGGTAGTTTTAACCCTTAAGGATTATCCCTTATCATAAAGTTTGGCTTGATTTAGTATAAATCAACCACCTTCTAAAATAAATATTGAAAAAAGTGTATTTCATTGGATTATTTTTATTATTATTGAATTCATCGCAAAAAACCCTTAAAAAGTCCACCCTGGGCACCAGGTACGTCGGAGACGGTTCCCGTCACTATTTTCGTGCTCAGTGACCCCAAAAACCCCCCAGTAGCAAAAGTCGACTCATTTCCATCAATATTTACCGAGTGATAGAATGTCTCTTTGAGATGCACTTCTAAAATGCATATTTTTATTGCAGGAAATGCATTTTTTCAAAATGAATTCATCACTACCGGTCACAAAGTTTGTAGACGCTCTCACGAATCGAACACAAAAAACCGCATTAAGATCCATCTTACTGTTCAAAAAATCCTAGGTTCAGTGCTTTATTTCCTCGACTATTCAGCTTGAACAAAATAACTTAATCCACTGTCGCAATCACCAACTTTTATGGAAGTTGTATAAAATATTAGGGCATAATGACTCGATAAGAAAAAACAAACCTCTGCTCTGCAATTACCTGAGGTCAAAACCTGGATATAATCGTTTTTATTTCTTTTTAGTCCTTTTCGTCACTTAATTAACTCCTATTAGTAAAAGACTTCACTAGAATGAAATATAACACCAAAAACTAGTCTCAACGACATTATAACACGAAGGCAACCCCTCGCCAAATCCATGCTAATCCCTGATTGGGTTAAACGAAAATTTATGCAGATTAAGTGCTTCCATCACGAAATTAACTAAAACTACTACAATTTTCTGAACAGTCTCAACTGTTTACAACCATGAATTTGCATACCTTTTTGGGGACGACCCGGTGATACTGCTAAAAAAGGGACCGACGAAGGTAACCTTAGGTATACGCGTATAACTTTGACCTTTTCAGCATCAATCTGGCGAACATCTGCATGACGTTTTCCACCATACAAATTGTAATGTCAGGAAAAAATTCCAATCAATCACTTCTTAAAATTGTGTATATTCCCACACGGAAAGGTTGTCATCTATAAATAAAATCTTCTTACCTGTTCTCACTTGACTTTCCCTTCGGAGTTTCTATCAGAATAAAAGTCTCTCTATGGACGGAGGAAAAAGTCGTTATATAAATTACGGCCGAAACCGCAGCTGGAAAATTGAAATCAGCATAAAACGTATTCACCTCGGGCGCAGACTCTACTCCGCAGCCACATAATGAAGTAGCAGCACACGGACGGAGACTAGTGCCGGTGCTTGGCTCACGTAAATAAATTACAAATTCGAAGAATACCCATCGAGAACGGCTAAGACGGAAAGGTCATCCTCAATCGTTTGTTTTTGCTGCGCCGACACGCGAAGCCAGAAGTGCATATACTGTGGTGGAGCCTCGCCAGTTTTTGTTTTCCCACAACATCCGCCATTCAATCGGCAACGTTGATGCTGCCTTCTATTAGTGTTCAGTTCTAGCAAAGGTCTAGCGAGAAGCACACTATACATGCTATGCTAACGTCGAGCCATCGCGGTAACCTTATCTTCCTACCATCGCGGACCGGCAACAGCTCAGCTCTAGCTCTGCCCCACCACGGTAGTCTGTTATCAGTTGTTTCACATTTCCAGCCCAAAGTACACGAGGAGTGTTAGAAGCTAGAAGCTCCAAACGACGAGGCCGGTTCGGCCCATAGACAGCGAAACTGGGTGCTTCTCTGGCATGCAGTACACATCGAGCAAACAATCAGACTATAGTGACTAGTGGCTGCAGATCGAGAATTATCACGTTGAAGACTATCAGAATTTGGCGTGCCGTTGATCATTTCTTGAGTATTGACCAACCGACCTTGATTTTGTGGCCAAACGGGCTCTGTACAAACTTTCCCTTCAGCGGAGCCGGTCCAGCCGTTTTTATCGTACACAGGTAATGAAGACGAGACCGGCCATTCGGCTCATGTGTAAAGAAGGCCACCACCATGCCAAGAGAATGGCATCGGCGGGACTAGGAAAATACACGCTTTGTGTGGCTATCGATGACCATTGCCCATAATGCAATTACGTAAAATTGGGTCTGGAAAACTTAAAATTAAAATCGTTTGCATTTTTCTGTTTCTTTGTAGTTTTTTTTGTTCTTCTTTTCGTTGAAACACGGAAAACGGAAAACATTGAAAAACATACACAAAAGTGGAAAATCGCGATAGTGGATCTTTTGTTATGTGGAACTCATTCGAATTTCAGCCCAGAATCTGTATTTAAAAACTGAACCTTCAAAGGCTTTTTGGCGTAGAGAAGATGAAATGTAATTTGGGAAGTGATCAAGAATTAAATTAGAATTTTATTTCCTGAGAAGAACTTCCGCTTTTGATGTTTTTGCACAATAAACAATTAGTTCCGTCCATACAACCTTTATGTTCGCAATCTATATCTAATACGAAAATGGTTTTGGAAAAGGAAGAGCAGATTGTGAGCAGATTATAAGACTTGGTAATTTCTAGATGTTTTGGAAATTTGCAATAGATCCAGCATTAAATTAAAGAGAATTTTCAATACTTCTATATTTTTCTACAATACAAAAATCACGTTCCACATCAATGTATGGCTTTTAAAACAACGTGATTAATTTATCCAAAACATAAAGTCCCGTCAAACATGTTTCGAGTGCTTGAATTGCTTATATAAACGATTTCGTTGGTCATTTGATAATGACTCATGTAGACCTGCATAAATCTAGTGAACATAGAAAGCCAAGCAAAGAAATCAGACAACTAAAAAAAATATCAGAATAAAAGTAAATGAGTAAATAAAGTAAAAATTTATCAAAAAGCTTAACAAAACCACTAAGCCCAAGAGGGGAGGAGGCCCAACAAATAAAGCTTCTTCTAAAGGAGGTTTGATAGAGAGCCAAATTTACCCCCAGGTAGTTTTGTAATCAGAACAATCCGTTATATAAACATTAAAAACATATCAAAAAAGCTATAAGAGCAAATCATATGAGCAAACGCAAACGATACCAAAGTTCCCCCATCAAAATTTCCCCAACAAAAAAGGGCCTGGTCTTCACTAGGCCCAAAGCTTTCATCCTAGTGAAGACACGAACCTTGTTCTTAAAAGCTGAGGTTGCGAAATTGCAAAAGTGACGGTATATGAGGGTGGAACAGGAAAGGCAAATATGAGGGAGGAGACACAGAACCGCTAATGCTTATCTACTACAGTTTTTTGTGAAAAATAAAGCTTAGGCCTGTTTCACACGGGCCAACAGCCTACCAACAAAAATCTGCTGTCATCATTCATTCCCTTTTGAAATTCGATGGAAAATCGTATGGGCTTTCACATGAGCTAACTTTTCCAACCAACTGGACGTCAGAATGTTTTAGCTTATTGTTTTTGTTTTTAATCTTAATTGCCCCTTCTGATATTCCTCTCTCTTTTCTTCCAGAAAGAAAAAAAACAACAAGAACCACACAGCTGTCAAAAAGTTGACTCGAAAATCCAGTGTAAGAGTTGGTACACAAAATCTGCACGCATCTTCGTCCTCTCTTACCCTCTTTTGCACAAACGACGTTTTCAGTAGGTTTTTGTTGGTTGGCTGTTGGACCATGTGAAACTGGCCTTTCACACTTACGTGGACCTTGGATAAAGGTTTCAATACCATCATTCCGACCAGAGATGACTGGACAGATGGTGTTATTGGGTCATTATGTATCTATACAGATGGCTCAAAAATTGGGAACAGCGTATAGATACCTCTCTTCGTCTACCCGACCATTGCAGCGACTTCCAGGCGGAAGTCACACGATCTGGGAGGCTCACGAATGGCTGAAGATATAAAATATGTCTCATAAGAATATAATGTATTTTATCGGATAGCCAGGCGGGCCTCAAGGCTCGGGATGTTACGAATGTGATATTTTCACATTCGCGAATACGAATGCGAATGTTCGGAATGCGAATTTGCGAATGCGAATTTGCGAGTGCGAATGCGAATACGAATGTTTAGGAATAGCATTAAAAAATTTATTAAATTTAGGCCTAATTTTTTATTACTTACAATACGATATGAAAAAATATTAGAAAAATAAACCAGTGTTATTGACAGTAATGGTATTCTTTCTTCTCGTATTTAATAGTCAAAGTTCAAAAGAGGAATTGTTATTATTATATTTCCATGAGGCGATTTCTAAAGGCCTCCCTTCGTATACAGGCCGCCGGCAGGCCCTGGCCTGAAGGTTGCTCGCCTTGAGGCCAAGTATAACCACACACTCACTCACCCACTCCATCAACTGGATGGGGCCTTCTGAGGCTGCAGTCCAAGAGAACTGTCTTCGCCTATGGGTATGTAGGAAATCATGAGGTCACCTGCAGTCCACGGCGGCCCATAAGTATATAAGGCCGGCTGCACTGAACAATTGCTCATTCGGAACGCTGGGCGATGGAGCGCTCAGATATTTGCGAGCCAGATCTGTCAATTTGTCGTATTTTAATTTTGTTTTTCACGAGATACGACAAGACCTACACATATTCGCATTCGCAAAACATTCACATTATTTGATACGAATGCGAATGTCGATGCGAACGTTTAAAACGATGCGAATCATTCGCATAAGCGAATGCCAACATTCGTAACATCCCTAGTTACAACATCCACGACTGTTCTGAACTGCCGCAGGTTTCTGTATGAGACTGCCACTCAGTTTGATATAACTCTGTGTTGGGTTCCTGGACACAGGGGAATTCGGGGAAACTGCAGGGCAGATGAGCTTGCTAGACAGGGAACCGAAGTGGAAAGGACACCCCACTTAACCCAGATGGGAATGCCCCTAGCCACTTATAAACTGACTGTGAGAAAAATCAGCTTAGCTCGAGCCGGGCTGAGACGGACCACAGCAACAGTGTGCCGCACTCCTCACATAATATGGTCGACCTTGGGCGCAAAGTGTTCAAAATCTCTTGTTCAGCTGAACAAAAAAGAGATAAGCCACGTAGTGAAGGTGCTGACCGGTCACTGTCCCTTTGGACCGTACGCTGAAAGATTGGGACTTCCCCACAACGATTTATGCAGAAGTTGTGGCAATGAGGATGAGGAAGAAATTGTCTCCCATCTTCTCTATACATGCCCGTCTCTCGCGAGGAAAAGAGGGACCTTCCTTGGCTCATCTTTCCTTGATGGATTGAGTGAGCTGCAAAACAATGGTGTTCCTGACCACTGTCGCTTTATTAAAAGCTCCAATGGCTTGAAATGGCCTGAATTTTGTCCCAACACCAGAATGGCATCACTATGTGAGGAGCAGCCATTTCAACCTAACCTAACCTTCTTCTCGCCATCTGCATATATTATTTTGGGCGTTCCATGTCACTCTGGTCTTTTGTTCATGCGATCAATCCCAAATAGACAGCATTGCACACAATTTAAAAGCATGCGCCCAACAAAGCAAGATAGTCCCATCGTTAAAGCATCATAGGGCAATACTATAGTGACTCTCTCCAAGGGCATTGAAGAACTGATCAGATTTCCATCCTGAGGCAGGGAATGGAAAAATGGCTCGAGTTTCCAAACTCAATCTAGAACTCTTCATAGAATTCATGGCCTCCTATTAATGGAATAGTCAGAGTCGAACTTTATAAACCCTAGACGTTCCCAGTAAACTAACATGATTTTGTAGGTTGACCATGAACTATTTGAGCCAAGCCGAGTATAAAGGGATCCGGAACCTTGTGCAGACCAATCAACATTTATAATGCACCTCAACAAGGGGGCAATATGGCTTACCTCCTCTTTAGTCTGCCGTTGAAGAAAGTTATTCTATGTTCAGGTATGACAGCAAGAGGCATGCTCGTGCACAAGCATGGGCGGATCCAGGATTTCTTTCAGGGAGGGGCACAAGGGGCACATGTTCTCATTTTTGGGATTAACAAAAA
Organism: Thereva nobilitata; assembly: GCA_963855945.1. NCBI lineage: Eukaryota > Metazoa > Arthropoda > Insecta > Diptera > Therevidae > Thereva > Thereva nobilitata. The sequence goes on along the minus strand of OY979694.1, from coordinate 193,048,888 downwards.
CATACTATACATTAAAAGAAATATATTTGTAATATTAAAATAACATTTCGTCCGCTTAGAGTGTAAACCTGCTAACTAACTTTAATGAAATTTTACAGCGCGGACAAAAAACTTCTAATAATTTATATTTGTAGCTTAGAAAACCCAAAATATAGTTGGTTTATGTTGTAATATTGTATAGTAAATACTATGGTTTAGCAAGGGTGGGCAACCTTTTTACAACGCGGGCCAGAATAAATTTTAAATTTTTTCCGCGGGCCGTAGTAAATTGACACTTTTTTGTGACCTGTAATTTTTTAGTCTGGAAATCCATTAATTACGTGAGCTCAAAAGAAGGGGGAATCAGTCATTGAAAATCTCAAGTCAATTTTTTAATTCAAAGAATTTACATTACCCCAGACCACGGTATACATATACAAGGTAATGTATTCCCGAAATGTCAATTTTATGTGACGTCACTGAAATCGTTCGGGTCTAAACAAATTAAAAAATAATTTTTGTGAGTTTTGTAAAAGTGAAAAGTTGTGATTATTAAATAAAGGAAGTAATAAAATAGGAAAAAACTGGTTAAATGTGTTGTTGTTAATTGTAAGAACGATGAAAACAAAAAATATTGTGTAGTGAAGATGAAAAATTTAACTTTTCCGAAGGATGAAAATTTGTGTGATATGTGGATACGAGCTAGTGGAAATAAAACTGTTTTCAATGTTAATACCGCAAAAATGTGCGTTGACCAGTTTTTAGAGCAGGACTATAGATTAGAAAACATTCTTTTAAAGACACCAAGAGTGTAAAAAAAACCGAATAAAGGAGCTATTCCTAGTCGAAATTTGCCAGTTTCTCATGCTGAAATTTCCGGACGAGAATAAAGGATTAATAAAACAGAACAAAGGCAAATTTTGCAGGAAGTAATTTCAGAATATGAGCAGTAACATATGTTTCTGTTAAATATCGCATAACTTTTTTTGTTTGAGTGTTTTCCTTTTTAGAAATCAAAGAGATCAGGTGGAGTTGGAAGGTAGCGGCATAGAAAATTTAGTAATAAGTACAGTTACTAGTGTTGCTGTTCAGACAGAGTCAATTTACAATGGAATTCTATATTAAATTTGTGGTAAACTTATTATGCATTATATTTTTTAGAAGAAATTTGGAAAGTTGTCTCGAAAGGGAAATTGTTATTCTAAAAAGACAATTGAAAAAGGAGGCTGTGCTTATTACTACATTTTCTATGCCGCTACCTTCCAACTCCACCTGATCTCTTTGATTTCTAAAAAGGAAAACACTCAAACAAAAAAAGTTATGCGATATTTAACAGAAACATATGTTACTGCTCATATTCTGAAATTACTTCCTGCAAAATTTGCCTTTGTTCTGTTTTATTAATCCTTTATTCTCGTCCGGAAATTTCAGCATGAGAAACTGGCAAATTTCGACTAGGAATAGCTCCTTTATTCGGTTTTTTTTTACACTCTTGGTGTCTTTAAAAGAATATTTTCTAATCTATAGTCCTGCTCTAAAAACTGGTCAACGCACATTTTTGCGGTATTAACATTTAAAACAGTTTTATTTCCACTAGCTCGTATCCACATATCACACAAATTTTCATCCTTCGGAAAAGTTAAATTTTTCATCTTCACTACACAATATTTTTTGTTTTCATCGTTCTTACAATTAACAACAACACATTTAACCAGTTTTTTCCTATTTTATTACTTCCTTTATTTAATAATCACAACTTTTCACTTTTACAAAACTCACAAAAATTATTTTTTAATTTGTTTAGACCCGAACGATTTCAGTGACGTCACGATCGAAATGACAGCTCAATGTTTGCATTCGGATTACATTACCTTATTATATGTATACCGTGACCCCAGACAACATTTTGTATAACAAAATCAATACAATATTAAATATTTTCTATGCCCGGGATTCCCCGAATTAAGCCAAACGCCGCACAAGTGTCATTCACAAGACCCCATTCGCAGAATTCCTCGCCGCGCCGGTTAGAATCGTAAAATATAGGGTAAATCTCACGGGACATTGAAAAATATTTATTTATAATTTCCTTTCTTCTCAAGATCTCGCGGGCCGGATAGGACCTTTTCGCGGGCCGTAGTTGGCCCGCGGGCCGGAGGTTGCCCACCGTTGGTTTAGACTACTACTGCTTTCTAAGCCACAAATATAAATTATTAGAAGTTTTTTGTCCGCGCTGTAAAATTTCATTAAAGTTAGTTAGCAGGTTTACACTCTAAGCGGACGATTTAGCAAAAACATTAAATCGGAGCATAACTTGAGAACGGCCTGACCGATTTGGCTAATTTGTTTTTGTTGTGTTCGTAATTGTCAGGACAAGATTTCTATGAAAGAAAAAATTTGGAAAATGCACGGAAAAAGGCGGAAATTGGGATGGTATTTTTATATGAAAATAGACAAAACTTTTTCTATTACCTTGAGTAAAAAGTTCAATTTCATACTCGAAATCAGTTTCGGAAATCGAACTTTCTGGACCCCGGTGCGAAATGACTCTCAGGTCAGTACGAATTGTTGGCTGGAGATATTTTGCATCGAGTACATACAGCGAAACCTAAACTTGAATTTAACGTAGTGATCCACAACGAGGCTTTGATTTCTATAGAGGATTTGTGCCTGATAATTTACGGCAAGATATTTCGCGAATTAAGAATGTCAGAGCCGAATCGCCCCATGCACGATACATTCAATCGAGAATTTGAACGAGAAAGGCAATACGATCGAGATGCTTTGAGCCAATCAGTTCGAACAAAGGTCCCACTTTTGAATCAGCAGTAGAAAACCGCTGATACAATGATGATAGCAGTCAACGAGGGATACGGAGGAATATTTTTCCTTGATGTACCTGGCGGAACTGGAAAAACGTTCTTAATTTCATTGATTTTAGCTTCGAATCGCAAATAAGGTCAAATAGCGCACCATGGTAGCATCATCGGGAATCGCTGCCGCATTGTTAGAAGGAGGAGGACGAACAGCCCATTCAGCCCTCAAACTGCCATACTGAATTTGCAAACGATAGATGAACCGACGTGCAACATTGCCAAAAAAATCATCAATGACGAAAGTTACTAAGAACTGCAAATTAATCATTTGGGATGAGTGTAGGATGGCGCACCAACGGGCAATGGAGACACTCGATCGAACGTTGAAAGATTTACGCAATAATCAGGATCTTTTTGGAGGTACGATGATTCTGCTGGTCGGCGATTTTCCGCAAACGCTGCCAGTCATTTCAAGATCAACAGCTGCTGATGAAGTAAACGTTTGCTTAAAGTCATCATCAAAACTCCACAGTTAACAACGAATATGCGAGTCTGGCGTTACAAAATGACGTTTGTTTTCCAAACAATTTATTAGACATTGGCAATGGAAAAATTCCGGTTGACGCTTCCAATGGCCTCATTTCGTTTCCACCTAATTTTTGTCAATTCACAAGGTCGGAGAAAGAATTGATCACGAAAGTGTTCTCGAATATTGGTGCAAATTACAAAAACTAAGTTTGGTTGAGCGAACGAACTATTTTGGCAGCGAAAAATACAACGTAAACGATTTGAACATAAATATTCAGAGTCAAACCGCTGGCCAACTGCATCCATTTAAGTCGATCGATTCAATTAGCAATCCAGATGAAGTCGTCAATTATCCAGTTTAATTTCTGAATTCATTGGATTGGCCAACTCAAGGTCGGCTCGGTGATAATCACCTTACGCAATCTGAAGCCACACAAAAAGCTATGCAATGGAACAAGACTCGCTGTTAAGACACTGATGAACAAGGTGATTGAAGCAACGATAATCATAGGAAAATTGAAAGGCAAGGATGTTATGATTCAAAGAATACCACAGATTCCAACCGATTTGCCGTTTCAATTTAATCGTGTCCAGTTCCCTGTTCGCCTTGCATTTACAATGACGATTAATAAATCATTTTTGACACAATGTCTTGATTGATAGCATCAAAGCTAGACCATTTAAACGATCTTCTGTCATCCTACTGCGAAGATATGTTTTTAGTCGGCGCAAGGTGGGGATAGATCGCTCGGCAGTGCTACTAGGTACATTAAACGTGCACAACATTTGGCACAAAGTTCTAATATTTGGCAGCACCGTTGCTCTTTTGTACGCATCTGCTGGAGATTTTGACATATTTTCCGTCATTTTCTGCCAAATCTTTAGCTCTCCCTTCAAAGCTAAAAAAACAAGGAATGCACTCTTTATACACTTCAGCACCTTGCAAAACCTCTTCTATATCTTGACCACTGAAGCTATGAGACATTAACTTTTGCAACTGTCTGATTATTTGCAGCTGAGTGCTAGGGAACTTGGAGGACATATCATTTATTAAATAATCTATAAAAGGATTATACATACATATAATGAAAGGCGGTAGTATTCTTCAACAGACTGAGTCTGAATATTAAATCTATTTGTTTGACGGCCGGTAATTCTGTGGACTGTGATTTCTGTCAAAGCGAAAAGCTTTTAGAATGCGCCCGAGCTAGTTTCACATAGCCTCTGCAGACTGGCTGTGGTCGTATTGATAAGCTGAATTGCCGAAAGTATATCAATTTCAATGGCTTGAAATGATTGAGATAAAGTCGACGTGATTCCTAAAATATCGGCGAAAATTACCAAGCTTACAAGAAATTCCCACGAAATTATAGCTTAAAGCAACGAAAAAGCAGGTGTAGCTAGTCTATTCCCTTGATCAGCCATTTTTTGCATAATTCCAGGAAGACATTTCTTTTGCTTTTATGTGAAAGAGTCTAAGCTTAGGTATGTTTTCGTTTCGCGTTTCTCCCCTGAAACTACGTCCGAGGCAATCAAAGAATATTTAAGGGGAAAAGCTGTTGATCCTGCAACAGTCTCTTGTATAAAGATCAGCAATGTTTCCAAGCCGGTTGCGTCGTTTGTTCTGACTGCACCGCCCATTACCGCTGAAAAGCTTTTGGACCCCACGTTCTGGCCTCCTGGTACCTTTTCAAAGTATTTCGTTCCCCGTACACGTGTGCATCGCATTCCTGACACTCGACAGGCTTCAAAAAACTCAAGACCCTTTCCCTCTACTACCAAAACGTGAGGGGAATCAGATCCAAAACCCGCAATGTGTTTCTGTCAACTTCGGCCAGTGACTTCGAGATAATCGCTTTTACAGAAACATGGCTACACAGTGGGATTCTTAATGCCGAACTTTTCGATACCTCCTTCCAAGTTTTTCGGAAGGATAGATATATTGACTCGGAGGCTCGTGGAGGTGGTGTACTACTTGCCTGTAGTAACCTTCTCAATTGTTGCTTAATAACGCTTCCTAGTTTCTCCAACTCTTTGGACATTGAGCTCCTCGCTCTTAAAGTCTCCCTTATCCATAAGAACCTATTTTTAATTTGCTGTTACATCCCACCAGGTATGTTCAACACTCTTGACGATAGAGGTCAAAACCTCTATGATATTCTAATCTCTTGCACTAATCATATCCAGGATATGATGAACTCCAAAGACGAACTCCTACTCTTAGGAGATCTCAACTTACCCAACGTTCAATGGGTATCTTCCGATGATGACGATAACTACCTTCCTGAAAACAACCTTAATTTTAGGGAATCCAGCTTTTTGAATTCCTTATTCTCATGCGGTTTGTACCAAATGAGCGGTGTGAACAATATTTTAGGAAGGCGGTTAGATCTCGTATTCTTTTCCGACTCAGACAACATGTATGTTGAGCCTAGCTCAATTGTCTTGTCGCCTGTTGATGATCATCACCCTCCTCTCCTACTGAGCTATTGTTTTGCCTTTACCGATAAGCTAATCCCGGAGGAGTCAACCTTTACCTTCAATTTCAAAAAAGGCAACCTTGAAGTACTGTCATCCAAGCTCACTTCCATTGATTTCAATACCTTGCTTTCCTCTAATGAGCTGGATGACGACGTATCAAGTTTTTACTCCGTCTTGTATGAAACCTTCGCATCCTGTATACCTATTGAGCCTCTTAAGTCATCCAGATCATCCCCACCTTGGTAGGTACAACAATGAGTTGAGACATACCAAAAACTTGAAGAATAAACTCTGGAAAACCTACCTGAAGAGGAAAGACACTGCGAGTTTCTCCGCATTCCTCAATTGCTATGACCAATTCCATGCTCTCTCCGAAGCTCTCTATAAGGACTACCTCAGTAACATGGAAGGTAAACTGTATGGTGATCCCAGAACATTTTTTCAATTTATTAACTCTAAGAAAAAGGTTGATAATTACCCTAACACCATGCAATACGAGAACTCTGTTAGCTCTATTTCATCCGAGATTTGCGACAAGTTTGCATCGTTCTTCCGCAAATCTTTCTCGTCCCCTGTCTTCCAACCTGATGAAGACAATTTTCGACATATCAACACAATACAAACGGCTCAAAACTTATCTCTGTCTATAACCAGGGAAGATATCTTGAAACATATAAATGATCTTCCACAAGATTTTTCGTCCGGCCCTGACGGTGTCCCTCCTGCTGTTCTCAAATCCTGTGCAGGAGCCCTACTATCACCTCTCCTATGTTTATTTCAAAAATCCCTAAATAAGGGGTGCTTCCCAACCTTATGGAAGAACTCTTTTATAATCCCCGTCCATAAAAAGGGTTGTAAGAACGAAATATCTAATTATAGACCAATTGCGAAGTTATCGTGCATACCAAAACTCTTCGAATCTATTATTTATTCTGCTATCGCCCCTATCTGCAAGAGACTTATTTCAACTAACCAACATGGATTTCTTGCAGCTCGTTCCACTACTACTAATTTACTAGAGTTCTCTTCTCACACTGTTCGAGGCTTTGTCACTGGCTGTCAAACTGACTGTGTTTATACAGACTTCAGTAAAGCTTTCGACATGCTCTCTCACTCTATTATAGTTCTAAAACTAAAAAAATTAGGCTTTCCGCATAGCCTCGTGGTGTGGTTCCAGTCGTACTTAGCCGACAGAACCTACCAGGTTCTATTCCGCGGAGTCAAATCTAAAAACATCGAAGCGTCCTCTGGTGTCCCGCAAGGAAGTCATCTTGGTCCTCTCTTTTTTATTTTATCAATCGATGACATTGTTACCCTGCTAAGGCACTGTAAAATCCTTATTTATGCCGATGACATCAAACTGTACCGCCACATAAGGAGTATCGAGGATTGCAAACTTCTGCAAGCAGACCTAAACACCTTCTATTCTTGGTGTTCCAACAACAACCTGGTTCTTAACATCAGTAAATGTGAGGTCATGACTTTTTATAGAAAACGTGGCGTTATAACTTATGACTATACTTTTCTCTATGACAAGATCTCCCGCACTAACTCTGTTATCGATCTAGGGGTTAGGTTAGATAGTAAGTTGGATTTCTCCACCCACATCAATTATATCTCTTACAAAGGCAATTCCGTCCTGGGATTTATAAAAAGATGGTCCAAGGAATACAACAACCCCCTATCACCAAACACTTATACATAACTTTAGTTAGGCCTCTGCTTGAATACGCCTCCCAGGTATGGTCTCCTTACTACTCCTCCCATGTCGGTAAAATCGAATCGGTTCAAAGGAAGTTCGTCCGTTTTGCACTCAGTCACCTCCCGTGGGATGACCCACTTATTCTTCCACCTTATGGAGACAGACTTAAATTGCTCAACTTGAGCTCTCTCCATAAGCGTCACGAGGTCGCTGACGTTATATTCGTTCATCGTTTGTTGAATGACAAAGTTGACTCAGGCTTCCTACGAACCCGTACGTCATTTAGAGTGAACAACTACAACCTGAGAGGTCAACCTCTCTTGTACATTAATTCCTCTAATACCAATTATGGGATGTACGAACCAGTTAACCGCATGCTTATAAATGTTAACAAAAATGCGAGTGCTTTTAGCATGCAAGTTAGCGAAGATGTCCTTAAAAGGACTCTTTGGAATGTGGCGTGACTCCCTGTGTGTCCCACTTTTTCATTGTTTTTGCACGCTTCTCTGTTTGATGTTTTGTGCTCTTAAATGTTGCATTGTTTTTTGTTTTGTGTTTGCATGTCTTAGCCGAGCCACTGTGCAGTGGTAAATGTGACCGCGTTTGTGTGCAGGGACCGGACCGGCTCGGTACAGGAGTGCCGGGGAGGGTTGAGAAGGAACCCGCATTTTCGGTCGCATGCTCGTTTTGCGGTGTTTTTTCTTCTTATACCTTTTTTGGTGCTTTCGGCCGGATTCGGTCCCTGCACATAAGCGTGGCCCGTTTCTCAGCCCAGCTGAGAAGTGTACTTCTGAGCTAGAAGATTAACTCGATTATTATCACCCTTTATACTACTAGTCCATCATGTCGTTCACGTCATGGTGCAATGTCTAGTAGTAAGACATGGCAAGACTTTAAAAAATGTCAAAACAGCTTCATGTGTTTAATAATAATAAACTTGTTCTTTGTAAATTTATGCCCGTCTGGAGGGGGCAGGTGCCCCCGGGGCCCCCTTTAAATCCGCCCTTGTGCACAAGTCCACCAAAGTATGGACTTACCCTGGCAATTATGACTTCATTGGAATATCAAGAGGCGCATAAGACCCTTTCACGCATGGGCGTCACGAAATGAAATACGCACTATCTTCGAGACGATTGTACATTGGTGCCACTATCAATTTAGAGTAGTATAATCGTTCATCTACCTTCGTTTACGATTAATAAAACTCAAAAAAGCACAGACTGTCAAGGCTCATCAAGTCTAGGCATCTAACCTTTGATGTCGGGGTTGCACTGCAGCTGTATAAAGTCCCGTCCTCACTACGCGGACTTAGAATCCACGCGCTTTTGGTCGTACGGCCAGCCAAAAGCGCGCGTGATCTTTTAATTTTCTGAATTATGAGTGAGAAAAAATCAATTCTTATTTGAAACGGCGTACGCGCTTTTGAAAAGCTCATAGTGTGTGGACGCACAATGTACCTTTTTAACCACAGCCTTTTGTCCGCGTTGTTTGGCCGCACGGCCTTTACCATGGACAAAGTCGTAAAAAAGTCGTAAAAAAGTCATAAAACTCTATATGAAAAAAAAAGGCAAAAGCGCGTACGACCCAAGACCGCGTAGTGTGGCCACACCATAAGACGACGATACACCCGAGAGGTCGTCAAAACAATAAAGTTCGAGCTAAGCTTACTACTAGACATTGCACCATGACGTGAAGGATTTGACAGACTGGTAGTATAAAGGATGACACCTAAGCTTGGACACTTTTCCAAAAAAAAGAAAAAAGCTTCGGTGAGCCGACATCTAGCTGAAATGAGGGAAGAGGAACCTGCTCGGAAAATCGTTAGAAAAGAGATGTATGGGTTGAAACGGCGAGGTACAAACAAGATAGTTATGCCGTTTTGTTGATCGTTGCGATCTTTTTGTTTGCGATGGCTTGCACAAACTTAACTATTAAGTTATACGCGGCTGCCACACTCCTCTCAAATAATTTGCCCATTGTGTTGAAAAGGCATTTCGATCTATAGAAGCTATTCAATATATATGACTGTCATTGGTTGTCAGATTGGAGATGAAAGTCGTTCTGCCTGCTCTGGGGTATTTGTTATGGTTTGATAAAGTCGTCCTCGTCTTTTCCCATATTTTCTTCTTTTGTTTTTTTTTAAATAAATTAAATCGTGTTAAAAGAACAAAATCTATCAGTGACATTTCTGAACAAACAAAAATTGCCAAACATCACAAAATTCAAGCCAAGGTCGTTTTCTACTTTCTGAGAGTCGCCAGAATGATAAATTCCAATTTTCATCCGCCCCAAATTTCCCAAAAAACGACTTTAAGATCATATTTGCATCGATAAATGGCGAACAAGGTCAGTTTCAGCAGCTCCAGATGAAAAATTAAGGTCAAATCTGTTTTGTCTGCGAGTTAACTGGATTTCGTGGGCACCTCTTAAAGAGCATGTCGGAGGTGAAATATGTCATCCATAAGAAAACCTGACATCGAAAAATCCAAAATTTATTGAAGAATTACGTTTATGAAAAATGCTAGCTTTCACTTATGCAGGCCAGAAGAGAATTCCATTCTTAAAATCGTGAGTGAATCAGAGGCGGTCTTCAGTGCGCGAACTTCAAAACAGAAGAATCAAAAACAACAAAAAGAAATTTAAAATCTTGAGAGAATCTTTTTTACCTTCATTGCGAATTATTATTTTTACATTAAAGTTCACCTTTGGTTGTGTTGATTTCATTGAAGTGACAAACAATGCGAATCTGAAACTTAATTGCTGGACAACGTGTGATTTTCCATCTTTTTTTTCGTGTTTCGGGCATAATTTTTTGGAGTTTGTTCAGTTTTTGTCAAACCAGGAAAGAGTGAACAAAAAATATCGCGCCATATCCAGAACTAACTCTCACCACAATCTTAAGACACGCATTACCTTAAGGCTTTAATGCGCCAAACTAGGCCACATTGTAGCGATTTCCGATTAGTGAAGGAAATTAACGACTCTGAAGCCTGGACTTTCTGAACACTCGCCCAAAAACAGTGGCGGGAATTTAGTGTCGTAATTCGTTACCAGCAATTACCATAGTTTGGGCATCACGTCGTCATCCGGTGCAAGTTTCGTCACCGTTCTCCACCAGTGTGACCGTGATATTTCTCTCTCTGACATCGGGAGATTGAGTGTCCAAAATTCATGGGACATTGACATTTACGCGGTCATCAACTCATAGTGAACCATTTTACCTGTGTTCATTGCTTTTGTTGTTGTTGTTGTTGCTGCTGTTGTTTTTGTTGTATTCTTCGACGGGAAGTCAAAATGTAGCTGATTTCAGTAAAAACATTGTTGAAGCCGCGCCAATGGCGTTAAGCTCATGGAACCACAACGAAGAATTTTCACGGTGGCTGCTGAATTTGCAGTATTAAATCCAGCATGGCCAAATTACCATGAGAAGAATCTGAGCTTCGTTGGACAAACTATGGCAGTAGGGGAAAATTCTTGGGGCAGAAAGTAAACATTCACTCTTTTTTCACTATTTCTGTCGTTTTTGTTTGGTGAATTGTCAGCAATTAAGTAACGGACTGATTTCAATCGGAATGTTGATGATGCGTTCAGTTTGCTGTTCGTTTCTAACGCAAAAAAGATACTTTTTGAGAGTTTTTCTGGGATTTTAGAGTTGGTGTTGATGATGACGATAGTGTTACATCAACAGACTAATGCAGAATTTGAATTAAGATAAATAATAAACTATTAAAAAATCATCTTTTACCACCAACCATCAAGCTTGAATTGCGCGACTGATGTAACTTCTTTTATTATGTTTTTCACAAAAGTGGAACTACTTGACATTTATATATACCGTGTTTATTTATATGGGTGATTGTCACGAAATGGTAGTTTTCGATGGCTATAGGATTTTTCGGGCCCTTTTCACTTTTATATAGTAATCATACAATTCCCTCATCCTGAATTTCCTTCTCTTACATACTCGTGAAAGAAAACCCTAAAACTACCAAAAGTGTCGCCTCCGTAATCTGTCCTTTTCCCGGTTTTACGTCACGGACCTGTCATGACGGAAACATAATACGAACGACATTGGTGCTCGCGGAGTATGCAGGGGCGGATCCAGCCCTCAAAAAAGGTTGTGGGCACAGCCACCCGAAAATCGGATAAGTGCGAGTCGGAGTATGAACTCGCTCATGATCGATATAGTTCATTCGTACAAAGGAGATGTTTACAAAATATATGACGCCCTGACCCACGTGGGCAAACACTAGTAGGTAAATTAATTACCCAGTAAAATGTTAGTTTGTTCGCTCACGAAAATTACAAAAGTAAATGAGTGTTTGTTTACACATCACAATGTCACATTTAGACTCTAAACTACTGAACCGATTTTGATGAAATTTTTACAGCTTTAATGGATATCAAATTAAATTAAACGCTAGTATACATTTTACATTAAATAATTTTATTTAGGTGCTTACTTAAATTACAAATTCAAGCTTACGTTTCTTTTTCGCGGAAGCGTTGGTAATTTCATCGATATTCAGGTTCACATCTTTGTGTATATTTAGGAGAGCCCGGACAATCTTTCCTGTGCCATTGAGGCACGAAACCAAGATTTTACGCTTCACAGAGTAGAAAACGATCTCTCTGCGGTAGCTACGCTGACCGGGAAAGTTGCCAGTATTTGTAAGAAAATTTTTATGTTAGGGTACAAAACTTGGTCGCTTCAATGAGATAAGCTACCACCTCTGGTATAGCGAAATTGTTTTCACATTCTCTTTTCCATTTGGCCATCCAGAGTTGGTATTCATTTATAACAGTTGGTTCATTATCGTTAATGAATAGCCGGTAGGTACATCTGGAAAACTTTTTTAACTGTTTCGATATCGATATTCCAGTCGCTGACACTAACATTTGGTTTAGGTAGAAAAACTCCAAACTGAAACAGGTCGAGTATAGATCGGGCCAAGTCAATAATGCACGTTGCGCGAGCAAATGACTTATTCAGCTACAGACTTCCAATTGCTGAAGAAGTCATTTGCTCGCGCAACGTGCATTATTGACTTGGCCCATCTTTTCAAACTCCGTGACATTTAGCGCATGTTGGGGTAAAAAGCTCTTAAAAAGGTTTAAAAGCTTGAGATAAATTTTCTTCTTTGTATTTTACATATTTGCTACAGAAATAATTTGTAGCAATTTCAATTAAAAAATACGAAATTTGTGTTTTTAATACTTTGATACTAGGATTGTGACATTTTTCGTCAGTCGCATGCGCGCTTCTGCCCGGGGAGATTGTGTTGCTTGCGGCTGCGGAGAACTTTAATCTTATGTATGAAAACGCTCATGTATATTTAAAAAAAATTATTCAGGATTGTTTTTAAATTATTTTAAATTTAGAGATCAGAAATATTTAGGTACTTGAAGAACTGAACGTTCAAATGAACGAAATATAAAAAAAATTTTTAACTGCGTGAGAGTTAAAACACCCCGCTGAAAATCTCACTTTTTACTAATTTGGGTATGGCGAATTCAATAAAAATAGAACCAACCCTCTAGCTTGATCGGAAACTACCCCCAGGACAACCCTTATTACTAAAATTGAGTGTTTCGCAAGTACTTATGAAATCACCCCGCCAATTTTTTGTGCAGTAATAGCATTTAGGGTAAGCTATTTTTTGAGACCAAAGTCAACCCTATCGGTGAATCGGAAGCCACCCCCCCAGCCACCCCTAAACTTAAATTATTTTTTTATGCCCAAAATAAAATTTCACCCCGCCAATTTTTTGTGAATATCCATCTAATAGATATAACACAATTTTTAGACACCATACCTACCCCCTTCGTGCATCGGAAACCACCCCCGCCACAAGGGGTGAAAAGTAAATTATTTAATTTCATACCTAAACTTCAATTCACCCCGCCAATTTTTTGTGCACAAATAGCCACTACTGTAAGCTATTTATTGAGACCAAAGTCAACCATATCGGTGAATCGGAAGCCACCCCCAGCCACCCCCAAACTTAAATTATTTTTTTTATGCCCAAAATAAAATTTCACCCCGCCAATTTTTTGTGAACATCCATCTAATAGATATAACACAATTTTTAGACACCATACCTACCCCCTTCGGGCATCGGAAACCACCCCCGCCACAAGGGGTGAAAACTAAATTATTTAATTTCATACCTAAACTTCAATTCACCCCGCCAATTTTTTGTGCAGTAATAGCCCTTAGGGTAAGCTATTTTTTGAGACCAAAGTCAACCATATCGGTGAATCGGAAACCACCCCCCCAGCCACCCCTAAACTTAAATAATTTTTTTATGCCCAAAATAAAGATTCACCCCGCCAATTTTTTGTGAACATCCATGTAATAGATATAACACAAGTTTTAGACACCATACCTACCCCCTTCGGGCATCGGAAACCACCCCCGCCACAAGGGGTGAAAACTAAATTATTTAATTTCATACCCAAACTTCAATTCACCCCGCCAATTTTTTGTGCACAAATAGCCACTACTGTAAGCTATTTATTGAGACCAAAGTCAACCATATCGGTGAATCGGAAGCCACCCCCCCAGCCACCCCTAAACTTAAATAATTTTTTTTATGCCCAAAATAAAGATTCACCCCGCCAATTTTTTGTGAACATCCATCTAATAGATATAACACAATTTTTAGACACCATACCTACCCCCCTCGGGCATCGGAAACCACCCCTGCCACAAGGGGTGAAAACTAAATTATTTAATTTCATACCTAAACTTCAATTCACCCCGCCAATTTTTTGTGCAGTAATAGCCCTTAGGGTAAGCTATTTTTTGAGACCAAAGTCAACCATATCGGTGAATCGGAAGCCAACCCCCCAGCCACCCCTAAACTTAAATTATTTTTTTTTATGCCCAAAATAAAATTTCACCCCGCCAATTTTTAATGAACATGCACCTATTAAATAAAAGACAATTTTTAGAAACCATAACTACCCCGTTAGAGCAACGGAACCACCCCCACCACTAGGGAGTGAGAACTGAATTATGTTATTTTATACCTAAACAAGAATTCACGTCTATTGATTTTAGTAGGGATTGCTATATTAACCCTCCTCGTTCTTCTGGCTTGGGACCAGCAGTAGGACCAATATCATTTCTCTCCGTGCATCGGAAACCACCCCTACCCCTCGTTTAAAGTTAAATAATTTTTTATATGCCCAAATAAAGATTCGCCCGCTAATTTTCAATGAACATACACGTACTAAATATAAGACAATCTTTAGAAACACAACGTAATCCTTTCCTGCATCGGAATCCACCCCACGAATAGAGAGTGAAAACTAAAATATTTAATTGCATACCTGTATTGGAAAACAATGCGCAAAATTAATAGCCTCTACTCTTGAGACCAAAATTGACGCCCCCTCCTCCCCGCCGAATCCACCACCATCAAAGAAACTGCCAATTTTTGTTGCACATACTTCTTCTAGATATACCAAAATTTTTACAGTCAAAACCTATTCCTTCGTGCATCGGAAGTTGAATATGAAAAATTGAATTGATTGAAATTCCTTTTTTGCATATAAATTTTATTTTTAAGAAAATTTTATTAAAAAATTTGGGAAATTTATTTATCCCCTTAAATCGAGACAGAACAAAAAATACATTGAAATAAAATTTCTTTCATAGTTGCAAATAAAATTTGAATGCAAAAAAAATTTCAATCTTTTTTCGAATTCAAATTTAATCTAGGATTAGTTTTACCCCCTTAAGGGTTGATAATAAATTATTTTTTGGGTGATAATACTTATTTATCCAAATTACAAGCAAAAACCAAAAAAAAATTTACAAAGTATTTGCAAATTGTTTTTTTACTTAAAGTTGATTTTTAAATTTGTAGGAGTAGTTTTAACCTCTTAACGGTTGATGAAAATAATTTATGCGCATTCAATCGAATTTGAAGCATAAAATTGGGAAAAAAATTGCTTACAAATTTTTCTATTTTCAGTCGATTTAGGCGTGGTTTTAACAATTTAGGATTATCCCATATCATAAAATTTGGCTTGGTTTGGTATAAATCAACCACCTTCGCAAATAAATAGTGAAATAGTGTATTTCATTGGATTATTTTTGATTATTATTGAAATTATCGCGAAACTCTTAAAAAGGGGTGTTATTTTTGCATTTTTAAGGGTGACGCCCATATTTTAGGACTACGGAACGCCGATTTTCGTAATCAGCGCCCAAGGAAGGAAGAGTATTTTGTCGAGGCCACTAGCTGTTCCACTATTTGTTGAAAGATTTTAATTCACGAAATGCATCGCCTGATGAAACGTTTTTATCCCATTAAGAATGCCAATTTTGTACTGTTTCATAAACGATTCAGCGTACGCATTTGATACACGCAACAATGTATCGTCTACAAGTTCTTTTGGTTTTTGTTTTTGAAAAATTTTCCAGATGTGTTTGAAGAATGGTGAATTTGAATAAATTGCGGTACTATTGCCATAACAATTGTATATCTAATTGGCGGGGTGAACGTTCATTTTGAGGATAAAAATAATAATTAAACAGTGGGGGTGGGTCCCGCAGGTCCGATTAAGTTGATTTTGGTCTCAAAAAATAGCTTACCCTAAGGGCTATTACTGCACAAAAAATTGGCGGGGTGAATTGAAGTTTAGGTATGAAATTAAATAATTTAGTTTTCACCCCTTGTGGCGGGGGTGGTTTCCGATGCCCGAAGGGGGTAGGTATGGTGTCTAAAAATTGTGTTATATCTATTAGATGGATGTTCACAAAAAATTGGCGGGGTGAAATTTTATTTTGGGCATAAAAAAAATAATTTAAGTTTAGGGGTGGCTGGGGGGGTGGCTTCCGATTCACCGATATGGTTGACTTTGGTCTCAAAAAATAGCTTACCCTAAATGCTATTACTGCACAAAAAATTGGCGGGGTGAATTGAAGTTTAGGTATGAAATTAAATAATTTAGTTTTCACCCCTTGTGGCGGGGGTGGTTTCCGATGCCCGAAGGGGGTAGGTATGGTGTCTAAAAATTGTGTTATATCTATTAGATGGATGTTCACAAAAATTGGCGGGGTGAATCTTTATTTTGGGCATAAAAAAAATAATTTAAGTTTAGGGGTGGCTGGGGGGGTGGCTTCCGATTCACCGATATGGTTGACTTTGGTCTCAGAAAATAGCTTACCCTAAGGGCTATTACTGCACAAAAAATTGGCGGGGTGAATTGAAGTTTAGGTATGAAATTAAATAATTTAGTTTTCACCCCTTGTGGCGGGGGTGGTTTCCGATGCCCGAAGGGGGTAGGTATGGTGTCTAAAAATTGTGTTATATCTATTAGATGGATGTTCACAAAAAATTGGCGGGGTGAAATTTTATTTTGGGCATAAAAAAAATAATTTAAGTTTAGGGGTGGCTGGGGGGGTGGCTTCCGATTCACCGATATGGTTGACTTTGGTCTCAGAAAATAGCTTACCCTAAGGGCTATTACTGCACAAAAAATTGGCGGGGTGAATTGAAGTTTAGGTATGAAATTAAATAATTTAGTTTTCACCCCTTGTGGCGGGGGTGGTTTCCGATGCCCGAAGGGGGTAGGTATGGTGTCTAAAAATTGTGTTATATCTATTAGATGGATGTTCACAAAAATTGGCGGGGTGAATCTTTATTTTGGGCATAAAAAAAATAATTTAAGTTTAGGGGTGGCTGGGGGGGTGGCTTCCGATTCACCGATATGGTTGACTTTGGTCTCAGAAAATAGCTTACCCTAAGGGCTATTACTGCACAAAAAATTGGCGGGGTGAATTGAAGTTTAGGTATGAAATTAAATAATTTAGTTTTCACCCCTTGTGGCGGGGGTGGTTTCCGATGCCCGAAGGGGGTAGGTATGGTGTCTAAAAATTGTGTTATATCTATTAGATGGATGTTCACAAAAAATTGGCGGGGTGAAATTTTATTTTGGGCATAAAAAAAATAATTTAAGTTTAGGGGTGGCTGGGGGGGTGGCTTCCGATTCACCGATATGGTTGACTTTGGTCTCAAAAAATAGCTTACCCTAAATGCTATTACTGCACAAAAAATTGGCGGGGTGAATTGAAGTTTAGGTATGAAATTAAATAATTTAGTTTTCACCCCTTGTGGCGGGGGTGGTTTCCGATGCCCGAAGGGGGTAGGTATGGTGTCTAAAAATTGTGTTATATCTATTAGATGGATGTTCACAAAAAATTGGCGGGGTGAATCTTTATTTTGGGCATAAAAAAAATAATTTAAATTTAGGGGTTGCTGTGGGGGTGGCTTCCGATTCACCGATAGGGTTGACTTTGGTCTCAAAAAATAGCTTACCCTAAATGCTATTACTGCACAAAAAATTGGCGGGGTGATTTCATAAGTACTTGCGAAACACTCAATTTTAGTAATAAGGGTTGTCCTGGGGGTAGTTTCCGATCAAGCTAGAGGGTTGGTTCTATTTTTATTGAATTCGCCATACCCAAATTAGTAAAAAGTGAGATTTTCAGGGGGGTGTTTTAACTCTCACGCAGTTAAAATTTTTTTTTATATATCGTTCATTTGAACGTTCAGTTCTTCAAGTACCTAAATATTTCGCATAATTATAGAAAAAATTATACTTATTATGATGAATAGATTTACTTGGTGAGCTCTGCTCAATACATATAAAGATAACTTAACTTTATTCATTCGGCATGCGCGCATCCATAACCTTCTATATTTACAAGCCATGAACAAGAATAGATATTGAGAGAATCGGACTACCAAATTCTCCCAAATTCTCCAAATTACACTAACAACATAACGTGACTGCACCGAGCTGTAGTCCGATTGAGCGGAAATTCGCTCTCAATATTTTCCTTGTTAATGGCTTGTAAATATAGAAGGTTATGGCGCATCCCTTCCCAAATTATTTTGTTGAGTTTTTGCTGCATTTGTAGTCTTTTTAAATGAAAAGAGGGGAAATGATAGAACAAAATTTATAAAACTTGGCAACGAGGTGCGCAGAACTGTTCAAATTTTTTGTGTCACGGAGTTTTTTTTTTATGTGGAAGATTAGAGGGAAAGCCCTTTGTACTGTCGACAATCTATTTTCTTCTTTTGGAAACATCTATACTTCCGGAGACAATCTCTGCCCTAAATCATTAATAACGGAATCTAATAAAGGTATGTAAATTGATTTCCGAAAGTACTCTTCTGCCGATTTCATTCTGCCGGAATTCATACATGACAATCTTCACTTCTGAAGGTTCAATTTTACTAGGTCAAAACTTCAACGAAATCCCCATGATTTTGAGTGACGATTTCAATATTATTTTTTCATCAGATACTAGGTTCGAACTTTGTGGATGAAGGGAAAGTGGGGATGATGAGAGGTACCACCCCACTTCTCCCTTCATCCACAAAGTTCATGAAGAACGTTCTTGGAAGCGAAGGGTCTAAACAGACCCAATATTGACAAAAGAACCACGACATAAGGAACCTCACGATTTTTAGACCAGTTTCAATCGAAAATATTTCAGTTATCCTAAAACCTTTGCTTCGTTTTTAGGTTTTAATTTAAATAGGAATTCATAAATATTGATATTCTGAAATTGTACTTGTATCAAGTCCCTCGGTAGGCTCGTCACTATACTTCCTGCATCTGTCGTTGGCCCTACTTTTCTGAAACCGTACTATATATCCGACAGACCTCCTATATCAATTGCATATTTCTAGCTGATTAATATTTTAATAATTGTGGCAGTTGTTGGGTAAAAAAGTTGTACTTCTAAAGTGTGGTCTGAAGCATATTTTTTTATTTTATTAAGGCATAGGATATAATATCATCAGCCTATCAATCTCAATAGACCGTGAAAGTGTGACGTCAAAAGTCTATTAGGGTTGTGGGCATGCCCATCGTGCCCACAACGGTGGATCCGCCCTTGGGAGTATGTCAAATTGTTCCAGAGGTCATTCACCACCGATCACAGCAATTTTGAGTTCCCTCCAAAGTGCGCCAGGTTGAAAGTTCCTGGCTGACATTTTGTCCGTTGTTTTTTAATAATTATTATAGAATTTTCAAATCTGGAGTTTAGAAAGCAGATATTAGTTGTGAAGGGGTGCCACATAATGGAAATGAAAATTCACTCGTTATAGAATCAAAGTGTTTGTCGGTCGAAGGTGCGAGCAGCGATCATTGTATTCAATAAACATCAACACTCGGAAAAAATACCGAAACAACCAAAAACAGTCGACTCCATAACGCGTGTGTTTGCTAAGAAATCCAATTGAATCCTTCTCGGACTTCATTCACTGAGTTTCTTCGCTTTTGAGTAGTGAGCAAATTTTCGGAAATTTTTTTTACTTCTAATGGTGGACTAAGAAACCTGTTTTTCTATCCAATGTCGCCTCCGTTACACCTATCATTCAATTTACATGTACTCACAGATGGACTGGCCTACCAAGCTACCGGGTGTGTCCCGGTGGGCCGTGCCGAATGTTAAATCAAAAATGTTTCCTCTAAATAATAATTTTGAAAAAATAAAATTTTCCCACAAAAAAATAAAAAAAAAATTCAAATTTCAAGCGTATCCACAAATCCTTTAAAGAACACAAATCTCGCGGTCTCCTACGAAATGGCCAAGTAGGTTGTTGAAGACTGTTATTAATAAGGATTGTGTGGAATTTAAAAAAAAATCTAAAAAATTCAAATTGTCAACGAAACGACGAAGAGGTTGGGAGAAACAAAAAAATAAAAAACAAGAACTTTTAAATGCGTAGTATAAAAATTGTCCGGACATTATTCATAGGAAATATTCTTCCAAGCTTTCTAATTTTGGAAAAAAAGGTATAGGTTAACTACGTAATTTTTGGAGAATAAAGTAGTGAAAGTTGAAATTGCAGTTAAAAAAACCAAAATTTTGACTTTGACGACTCATAACTCTGGAAGTTGGTAGGGTTGGTAGTACCAAAACTGGTGCTTAAGTAATCCTGAGAGAAGCTAGTTCAAATAACGATAATAGGTTCAAATAACGATAAAGGACTTGTCAGACGTGACCGAAAAGGCCAATTTCTTTTTCAGTAAATGTAAGACGTGGAAAACAATTCCCCGTCCAAAAAATGGTGATCTAAGGTTTGAAAAAAATAGTGATGTTGGAAAAGGGTAACTTAATTTTTGCACAGGTTTTAAAGAATGCTCGGATTTTGTTGACAAGTGATGTTTTATGGGGAAGCTATCGGAAGCTGAATCCAGAAAAGTTAATTTCATTTAGAACCGGTTTCATTCCATCGATTTTATTAGATGGTGCTTGTGGCTCTTGGCCGAAGTCTTTTTAAAAATGGGCTTGACCGAATGTTATGAATTTTTTTCCAAAGCTCGTTTTCGTTAATGTGCTTCGATCGGCATCCCAACGAAGCCGATATCATTTTTGGTTTGCGCGATATCGTGCGAATACAAAAATCACGTACGTCGTTTAAACAAAAAAACGTCTCAACCGAATTTTATGAAAATCATTTGAGATCATGCTTTAGTTAATACGCTTCGATCGGCACCTCAACGAAGACGTGCTTTGGACAAAATTTCATAACATTCGGTCTTTTTTGGTTCGCCCAATATCGTGCAGGAAAAAAATACTACGGACGTACGCACAAACACACCTACACTTCCACACACAGTTCTTCTCATAATTATGCTTAAAGAAAAACTTTTGAAAGCAAAAAAGAACTTTACTTGATTGTTAAAACAAAATGTATTGAAATGGGGGGAAATTTTTGAATTTCCCGGTCCTAAATTCATTCTCAGTCCAGCCTTGCATGTACTGGTGGTTTTTTTTTGTTCTGGTCATTTTGTATTTGGATTAAAGTCTTTTATTAACCTTGCAACACGCGGGTTTCATTTTTTCGACTTTCAGATCGTATAATGTTCTCTATTCAATTTGGTTTCAAGAGTGAAACCGGCTATACAATGAAGAAAAAAATTCGGATTTTTCTGTCGCATCCGAAGCTCTGTAATTTTGAAATTTTCAAATAAACATATTACTGGCGACTCCCGGTGTAGATTGTGGTAACCATATATTATATAGATGCTTGAAAGATATTTCAAATCTGAGAAACATTGCTCTTTAAATAGTTCTTTATCCACTCCTCAATACATTCGAAAAACTACCATTTCGTGACAATCACCCATATAGTACTTGAAAAAGATAAAGATACACTACACCTATAATGTACTTACTGTTCTAAACATAAAGCTAAAGATACAATAGCGACTCAGTTGCACAACAGTTAAGCCGAAAACACACTTTTGTGTTGTGGTGTGTCGTGGCGCTCTGTGCTCAATCAGAAACGCCAAATCGGGACGCGCCACACCACAACACATTATAATAATGTATCAGCCCCATATAAAATATATGAATTAGATCCACGACACAGGGCGCCACGACACACCACAACACAAAAGTGTATTTTCGGCTTTACAGTTAGTTAGCCTCTGCTCACTCTGCATTTTTGCTCACTTTAGAAATTAATACAAATTAATTAATAAAAAAGTACTTTGAGTAATAGTCCGGGGAAATTAGCAAAAAAACGCACGAAAGGAGACAAAAGTCCAAAATGGCTGAAAATTAGACCATAGCGTTCTTGGGACTTTTTAAGAAAACAATTTCGGAATCACAAAAAAAAACATGGCAAAAAAAATCACTCAAAAACTGGTTTTTTCGGAAAAATTTTTTGATCTGTCAATACAAAACATTATTGCCTACAAAATACCCCTCTTGGATTTTTTTTTGAAAACCTTGACCTTACCGAATTTTTCAAAGTATTTTTTGGCCGAAGTGTGATTTTTGGAAACTTTGACCTTGTTTAACTTCGAAAGAGTTAGGTTTTAGCAAAAATGACAAAAGGGCTTTTTTGTAGGCAATAACGTTTCGTATTGACTGAAAATTTGTGATGTTATTCAGCTGCTGACAAATTTGTCATGTCATTCAGGTCATTGTGCAATGTCTAATATTTACCTTTCTTCGAAAGATATAAGAGAATAAAATCGGTTAAGATGGGATCTGGGAGTACTGAAGCAAGTGGCAATGGATGAACGTTCGAACTCTAAAATTTTGTATGAATTCGGAAATACTGACAGCGAAAGATTGTCGAATTTTTCTAATTATAAACGAACTTCTGGATTGTAGCATGTGCGAAAAGACGGACTGCAGGGTATTGAAGTACGCCGAGTAGGCTTGTCCTGTATTGCTGGAAAAAAAATTGTCAATCATTCGCTATGGTAGTCAAGGCTGTTGCAATGGCTCAACGAAAGGCTTGAATTGCACCATTACCCATGAGCTTGATGGCGCGGTTTTGCATCTGTTTTATAAGTGCCTCAAGGAACTCGATGCCAACAAATCCACAATATTCTCTCTATCATCTCAAAAAAAAGTCCTGACTTTTAGCCAAACCTCTTTGGCATATAATACTTCTCCCGAATTTATCTAGACCATTCGAAACTTGCACGCACATGTGCAACCCAAATCAAAATAAGGTGACTCCAAGGACTCGTCCAACTGTCGCCCAATAGCAATCACTTCACCAAAACCATGAAGACAAAGAAAAGGCTTATGGGGTATCTAGAATACCTTATACTAAATGCCAAACAGTAGGGCTTCAAACAAAATAGGTCCACTGGCGATCTTTTAGTGTGCCGCAACCAAAGTTTGCATCGATTTGGTCTGGTCTAGTTGTTCTATATCTCTAAAGCTTTTGATATAATATGGCACTGAGCCCTGTTGTCTAAACTTCAAACCATTAATGTTGACTCAGTTCTACAGAACTGGATTAAGAGTTTTCTTTGTGGGCGTCCAATCAAAATTCTACTATATAGCAAAAACCCGCGTACGGTGTAACGCCTTTAAATAATAAAGATTATGTGTTGCACAGTCCGCGGTAGGAAAAGGTATAGTAGTATTGGATAGTAGGTACATATAAAAATGTAGAGGTATCTATAAAAAAATAAAGTGCGTGTCAGCTCCGACGCGTGACGGGAGTATACTCCTGAAAAACGATTGTCTTAAAATATATACAATAGGCAAAGGACCTAAATGAAGCCATATATTTATTTATATTAATTTGATAAAATATATTAAATACATTTTATTTTCTACTTTTTAGTGCATTATATGTCTTCAGCCATTTTGTGGTGGCCGCCATATTAGATTTAAAATCACTGTATTATAGTCGTCACACCTTTTCATTTGATACCCATACTGAGAGGATTGTGAAGAAAAAGGTAATCCGCCATTTTGAACTTGGAATGACGGCACACAGCTAATTGTATTCTACTTGTCATGGCCTTCGATTTGATACCCATGTGGGTGGATCGGGGAACACCATTGCAAAAATCGGCCTCCATTTTGGAAGTGCCATCTTGTTTTTCTTACTAAATTGTCGATTTGCATTGTCGAACTATGGGTATGTGAAAATTTGAAATTTGAAAATTTCAATTTGTGTTTGAAATTTGAATTTGGTCGGTTATATTTTCTACTTTTTAGTCTATATTATGTCTTCCGCCATTTTGTGTTAGCCGCCATTTAGAATTTGGAATGGCGGCACACCGCTATTTGTATTCTACCGCTCATACCCTTTCATTTGATACCCATGACGGGGGTCGAGGAACAAAAATGTAAAAATCGGCTGCCATCTTGGAACCGCCATCTTTATTTTTATACAAAATGAACACATTGCATTGCACTACGCATATGTACAAAATTTGAAGTTGATCGGTTTCAAATGGTGGGTGGAATAAATAATATTCTACGCAATAATGACGGACTCCCATACAAACTTTCATTCCCTATTTCAGCCCCTTCAAGCCTTTTTTCGCAAATCGGTTCAACGCTTTAGGCGTGAAAGCGTGACAGACAGACAGAGAGAGCTACTTTCGGATTTATAATATTAGGGATTGCGTCAATTCCAAACCCCATCGTATATTTAACAGGCTCTCCCTTGAGGTAAATTCTGTCATCTGGTATATTTCTAATCTTAACAAATGACCTACTGCCCACCCACTCCATTCCACCCCAGAGCTTTGCTTGGTAATGCCTTCGATAATGAAAGGCAAGCACGTGCCAAATCTTGTCTATACGATCGCGGACTTAAGTCTGAATCAATCAACAGGGGACATTGGACTCATATTCGGGAAATATTTCCAGCAAAACGTGCAATACCTAACCATCCGTCTCCGTGGACCGTGTGGAACTAATATCGGCGTTACATTAACGAATGATCTGTGATGGAATGATCACATATTCCAAATCGCATCCTAGTGCCCGGTATTTCTTTAGAAGTCCAGGGTCTTCCTTCAGGCATGAACTCTGGCTGTAGTATACCAATCCTACATTTGGCCTCTTCTCAAATACAATTCCTTTAATTGGATCGGGACTCCGAAAAGTACGACTAGATAGGGTATAAAAGATGGTCTACAATTTCGTCGTTTACAACGCTATTTCCTTTGATCCTTTGCGCCGACATAGGAAAGTAGCAACTCTACAAACTTTATTGCTCCTATCAAAGCGACTATTCAACTAAAATAAACGCCCATCTTATAGCGACGGCTAATTCCCTTTTAATGTGCAGCCCCTTTTTGGCGCACCACAACTTGACTGTGGAATAGTCTTTCGCAATCAGTATTTCCGAGCTCCTCAAACATCCAAACGTTCAAACACAAGCAGGGTTTTTCACTATCTCCTACAACATCCTCGGGATTATTGATCTCTTGAGCTAAGATTAATACTAGACTGTCGTGACCAACGACGTGACGGACTTGTAGTACAAAGGGTGATTTCTGCGCTTAAAACTGCAACATTAAAAAATCGGCAAAGCGCGATTAAAGTTTAAAGATAATGTGGAACGCAAATTCACGAGGTTGCTTGGTTGCCTAAGTCCAATTTCTGAAAAAACACATCTTTTAGGGGACAGATAGCACATCTATTACAGGTCGAGGTGTTCACCGTACGCCCCACCGATAAACAAATATAAAAAGGTTTAAACATGCCAATTTTGTATTATATGTAAGCATTATTATGGTATGCATTATGAAATTTATTAACACAATGCCAAGCGAATGATGAATTAGGTGCGTTTTGGGGAGTGCTCACCAAATGTTACTATCACACCACACTTTCACATTTAAGCAAATCCGCAAAGTAACAGATGCCATCATGCAACAACTGCCATCACACTGCAATTGCAAAAGTACCTGACGGACGTCATGCAAATCTGTTCCTGCCCCGAAACTTTTTCCACAATGCTTCGTCCCGCTTGGATTATGTCCATTAGTTTGCCGACAAACCCACTAATGACCACTTTACAGCGCCGATAAATTATCACCCCATAGCCGCGCCGCTGCAGCCCCAACCATCCGATCCCCAGCCGTCCACTGACTCCTCTTCTCGCGAAGATTTGGTCTGTCACTCTTCATTTCTAGAAGTTGTGTGTTAACTCAATTGTCACGGACATCAGTTTCCGCTGGCGGTACGAAATCGAGCAGTCGGGGTGAATCCCAGCAGATTTAAGCTATTTAGAGACTTTCGCGCACTATTTGGCTGTCATCAAGTCGGACATGAAACCCCCACCACCTGGGGACATAGTACCGGGAAATGGAAATAAATTTCTGTCCACATTGCGATAGCATCTACCTCTCAAGACGGTTCTATGGCTGGTGTACAGTTAGAGACATCTCTGAGCGCAGCTACAAAACCCATCCTAACGCGCACTAGGCAACTAGATAATGAACTTGGACAGATACTTAACGATGCCGCGAGATCGTAAAACTGCTCTGGTTGCGTTAAACCGAAAGTGGCAGACGGGAGATGTTTACACGCTCGACGCGCGACGTTCCCTGGCCATTGAACCTCGGCTGTGGAAAAGCGTTTCTAATAATTTCCAGCTGAAAAATGACAGCTCAGATTCTTAATGCGATTACGTCGAGGAAATGTTACAATCGTGGCATATCACGTGTTGTGAATTATCGGATTAAAATAGATTGGAAATTGCCTCGCGATATTTATACAACAGTCGAAAAAACGAACGTTCTCAATTCTATTATTTTATCCGATATTGATTTAAGCAGCAACGAAACAGATCAATTTGCGTGTGTGGAGCTGGAAAAGTCTAGTCCAAACATTCGACAGTTGTTTAAACTTTTTAGTTTGAAAAAAGCACGTTTTCGGTTCAATTGTTTTGTGGCTGCTGTTCAACTTTTTTAGTTTGTTCAATTGGGAGTACTTAGCTCTGGATTTGCGAGTTTAGGCTGTAATTTGTTGCGACGCAGATAGAGCTGGATTTTTCCACATGTGCGGGATTGCAGAAACCTTCTCGAAATCAAATTCAAATCGTCGATTTCCATATGTCTTTGAGGGGTTTAACGTCAGACTGACGAAGTATAAAAATATTTTAGATCGAACGGGTTTTCCCCGATTATGATAATACTTATACCACTTCTTCGCTTACTATTCCAACTTTTATTCGATCTCCCAGTTAACGAGATATCTTTTATTCTAGCCTATAGACCAAAATGTGCCTTTTATGTACTTTATTTTTTTTATTGCAAATCTAAGCTCCGATGGCAGGCCCTTTATACTACCAGTCCGTCATGTCGTTCAGTCTTTGTGCAATGTCTTGTAGTGAGCTTAGATCGAAGAATAGAATAAGTATGGATAAGATAGGTTAGGGGGAGTCTGGGGTATGCGAATGAGTTCGGCAATACTGACTGTGGGAGTTCAAGTTTCTAGACCGAACTACTATATGCAAAAACTGTAGACAGTGCGAGCGATCGGGGAAAGCATAGCCTATTTTATTATTGAAGTGAAACTTCCTTGCTCTCGTTCCGGGGATTTTGAAGTGATTCGAGCAAGTACGAGTGAATTCAGAAAACAGAAACGAAAACAAGGACAGTTGTACGAAACGGAAGTTGCCTTCTCACTCATTTACAACTGTCACAATTCAGAATCGGCAACAAAAACAAGGACTGCCGTATGAAACGGAAGTTGCCTTCTCATTCGTTTACAAAATAACGAGAAAAAAGCAAAAATCTTGAAACAAATTAAATATGTGCTACAAAACACAAACACAATGAATGCACAAGTATACATACTAAATATTTAGTTTCCACTGTATTTCGTTAAACATTTTGGATTTAAACAACCAAGCTGATGAATTTCGCGAATATCACCGCCAAAATAGCAGCAAACAACAAAATACAAACAAATTTCACAATTCAATGAATGCACAACTAAACTAACAATTTAGTTTTCACTCTATCTCGTTTAACATTTTGGTTTTTATTAACTTAAGCTAAGTATGCTGTTCCTAAGTACGGCGGTCAAGAAAAATTTCCCCATATAAACTTTATGTAAAAAAACGCTTAAGTAATCGGTCAAGAAATGCTCTAGGAATTTTTGCTCAAGAAATTTCTGTACCCAGTACGCTGTTCGCTCAAGAAAAGTGCTAGTACTATTCTGACACGTAGATGGAGCCTTTTTCTGATGCGGTGAAGAAAAAATTGGGAAGACAATTTTTTCTTGACCGAAATTGACTATTCGTTTGTGACGGAAAATAGATTTGGCAGCGGGAAGTGTTTTCATTATTTTTTTATAGTTTTTAGAGAGCTTAATATAATTAAAGGACAGTTTAAGTGATTATTCATTATTTAAGTGTTGTTTTAAAATACGTTTCTGAAAAAATTCCTTCTTTTTATTGTGCGGAAGGACTCTAAAAAAACATTTCACGCAGCCAGATATTATTTTCCTACACATATGTAAATGTTAAATGTCAATTTTAGTCAAGAAAAAAAGTCTTCGCATTCACTTGTCAAAATTTTCTGTACCGGGGTCGAGAAATAATAAGAGCACTTTTCTTGACCGCCGTACTTAAGAACAGCATACTTAGCTTTAAACTGATGAATTTCGCGAAGATCACCAAGTAGGTGACAGCGACAGCCATAATAGCAATTAAGTGATGCCATATAAACAAATTCTACCAAACCAGCAGGAAAATATTTACAATTTATTTAAATTCGTACATAGATGGCGCAGGCATCGGTAAAGTAAAAATGAGGAGTCGGTTATTTAAAAAATTAAGATTGTTTATTAAAGATAAAGTTTTTGTAAAAGCAGCGAAATGTTTTTGATTTTATACACTGTACTGCATTACTTTCAAAATATTCATTATACTATGATTTATCAATTGAGTTAAAATATTATGGTTCTTACTTCCTATTCCCTGCTTCATTCATATTTTAGATTATAACACAAGCCACGAGCAAATGAAGAAAAAAAATACAATAAAAAGATCATAATAGACACAAATATGTACGCGAAGTTTCACTTCTGCTTTGTGTTCTTTAATACACAATTATTTTTTTTTTCAGTGGAACAGCCACTGTAGTGGAAGTGGTAACATTTTTCCAGGGCTGCTGCATTGCAAACATAGTCGTTGGGTTATTAGAGTTGCCCTTTTTTGCATCGACTTAACATGAACCAGGTTCCATGAGTCAGGATAAAATCCGGAGAAGTTCGAAAGCATGTAGGTTTGCACAGAGATTTAGCAAATTTTTTTAAGAACTATACGGGGAATATTATCGTGACCACCAGTGAATTTATTAGAGTCAAGCTCTTTGACACATTTCACGAGTCTTGAAAACCCCTGTCCATTGAGTGAGATGAAAATTCGCCAAGGCGGGGCGGTGGCATGGCAGTATGGGGTAAGGAAGAATTTGAGGCGAAGACAGATGCAAGTAGGTCGGCCTTGGATATCTTTCTTTTATCACCTCCCTCTCGAAAATGACATAAAGAGTTGTGCATGAAGCTACTAACTTCTTGGTGAAGGTTACAAACTAGAAGATTTACTACTTAATTTATCATCGATTGATGATTTGACTTTCCCGATGGTGGATTTACGGGAGTTTCTCACTTGAATATCTGAACTCCCTATAGGGGGTTTCTTTGGATTTAATAGCGATCATACAATCCTGATTTATCCAAACATTCGACGTCCTGAGTGCTCTCGGTCTATAATAATGTACAAGTACAATGGAGAACTATTGAAACTACGTTTTCCTGAAGGGGGGGGGGGGGGCAATTGTCGTGGTTTCAGGATCGCGTTCATGGGAAAGTGATCGACATTATCCATGGCTTCATCATCTAAGGCCCTCCGCACACGAGTCGATTTGCAATCCAGTTGCGTGGTTGCACTTCATCACAACTAATTGACATATTGCCAAATGTTCGTAACTAAAAACTTCGTGGGCACAGAACCCCGCTTGATCCAAAATCAGTTGCGTTCGTGCATGGACAAAGGATTGCAAACTGGTTGTGCGCGTGATTGTTGTGAAACTAGCTTGCAATTTGAATTGCAAATCAGTCGACTCGTGTGTGGAGGGCCTAAAACAACATCAGTTTGTGAATCATTTGGCTTACTCCCTCACCTTGCCGTCCTCCTTTTTACGCACACAATTCATTTATAAATATGGAGCATTTCGACTGTGGAACAACCTCTCACGCCTTATATAGAGCGCGCCTAGTACCTTGATAGCCGTTGGGCTATTGGTTAACTACGTATTTTTGGAGAAAAGGGTAGTTGAAGTTGAAATTTTTGTTAAAAAAAACCAAAATTTTGACTTTAATAACTCTGGAAGTTGGTAGGGTAGAACGTTTATTTTTTACAGTTTTAAATAGGTGGGAGTATTCTGCTTACACTGCTAACTTATTCATGCAAATAGGTCATAGGGTTACAAAAATACAGGGTGATATGCAATACTCTAAAAGCAACTTCAAAACGCCCTAGCGGCTAAGCCATTACGATTCTCCCCGACTCATATGTTTTTTGTTCGTCTAACTAAAGCCTATCAGCAGCCGGCCGCTTTGTAAACTAAGTGTATACATACAATCTCTATATAGATAAAAAAAAAGTATCTATGCCTTAGTTTGGCACAATTTTCGCTCGAGCAATTGAGATAGGAAATTGGACATGTTAAAGAGACTCTAGGATATTGAAAAAGTGTAACCCGGAGGTAACATGGGGCCTCGGTAGTCTACGGAGTAAGGCGCCTGGCTACCATGCCAGAGGTCGCGAGTTCGAGTCACGGCAGCACCACGGTCCTTCGCCTTTCGCACTTTCTCCACCGGCATAACTTTCCTTCTTTCTTCTTCCCTCTTTACCTTCCTGATTCCTCCTGTCATAGCCTTCCGCTAGCCCTTCCCCGCTCCACCGCGCATGTCATTGGTTGGTTGATGGGATTCAACTCGTTTCAGGAGGCTCCGATGCCAGAGTCGCGTTAGTAATGGTTGGGAGTAGGTGGAACAAAAAATATCGCGGCTTGGTTGTGGCAGTTCCTTCCTTCACTTCTCTCTCCCTTCACTATCTTCCAACTTGCTGTTCGACACTGTACTCTATACGAAAAAAAAGATGGTCGACAGTACAAAGGGCTTTCACTCTCTAGTCTTTCACATAAAAAAAAACAAGCACAAAAACATCCACAGTCAAAAGTTTGTTGAAGTCTTAAACATGAAAAACTAATCCTTGCTCACAAAAAAGAAGCAGAACTTTAGTAACATTCGGGAGCTTCATGCGAATTTTTCTTTTGTGGAGTTCAAATGCACTAATTTTGTACGCAATAAAAACTGACGAAGCCACCTTCAGAGCGTAGAAGATTTCCCCGCATCGCATTGTCACGAGTACATCACACTGTAAATCGTTCATCAGGAAAGTCATATCTTCATTTGATATAAACAAGCACCGACAGCAAAAACTGAAAATCCAACTCCAATGTACAGGCCCGCTGGGTGCGGGCGTGCAGAGCGTGCACCGCACGCGGGCGGCATTTTCAGGGGCGGCAAACACAACAATCTCGTTATCGAACTCATTTCCATCATTTGCACCTAGGTTCTTTTTATAATGCCATAACAATTACAAGTATTGATCTCCTTAAAAAATAAACCGATAAACCGAAAACGTGTGCAGTTTCAAACCACTTAAGATGGATCGATCTCTGAAAATAGTATAGTATAAGGACAGAGAATGTAAAATTAAATTCCCCATACTGAGAGACATTTTTAGTTACCACAACCATACGGCATCAAATAAATATATTTAGTTGTCGTTATTAACAAAAAATGCTTCTCATGACCAGAAAAAATTGTTGGAGTAACTAAATATATTTATTTGATGCCGTATGGTTGTGGTAACTAAAAATGTCTCTCAGTGCAGATAGCAGTCCAGTCATTTGGTAGTTTTGCCTGAAAAGAGTTCCGGGAGTTTTGAAAATTTGTAGATTTCGATGTGCTCTTTCCGAATTTCAACTTTGCCACCTCGTATCTTTGCCGCTTCCGCCGCCATGTTGGGAAAATGGCGCCTAAGAGCAGTTTTTTGACAATATCTCCTTTCCGACTCAAATTTTTTTTTCAACATTCCAATGAGGCGGTTCTTGTTTGCCTCATTGCCCAGGAATTTATTTTGTGACACAGTTGGGATCATTGTCTCGTCAAAAAGTATGTCTACTGAAGCAGTTTTTCGTGATCGTCAGGATCGCTCCACATATTTGGTACTACTTACAATTTGCTACATCTTCCGGATATCCGTCAAATACGATAATGGCATTGGATGTATAGTTCGAACGAACGTAGGTAACGTATTTATTGCAAATGGATGAAAACGATTCACCGCGATGCCAAATGACTCGGTGTAATAAGTATCCTCCGTCAATGATATACATCGTATATTCAAAATTTAAATCTCCAGAATGTTGCTCAAATGCCTTATACATAGAAGATTTAATACATTTGCGCATGACTTCGTCATTGAAAAGGGTTAAGGGAAATGGAGCAAGTTTGTACGTAAGAAAATTTTCAAGTTCCTTTTCACATTCTTTTGCAATGCACATTCTTTGGAAAATTCGTAAAGGATTAATCGGGACAATGTCGCCTTCGGATGACTGAATTCAAAATACTAAGTGATTTTATTCGGTCATTCCGTTTGAATTTTACGGTATAGAAATCGTTGCCAATGATTTTAGAAATGCCAGCACTACCAATTTCTTTAGGCATGTGACAGTTGATCTTTTCTTCTCCGATAATTCCAGTGTTTATTGACATGATTTACTTTAATTCTGGAAAAGGTGGATGGTTGCACAACCAGTCAATTAGTTTTTTTACGTCGTCATTGTCACGATTAACCCGCGTACTTCTCATTTCGACATTGTCAAAAAACTGCTTTTAGGCGCCATTTTTCCAACATGGCGGCGCCAGCGGCAAAGATACGGGGTGTCAAAGTTGAAATTCGGAAAGAGCACATCGAAATCTATAAAATTACAAATTTTCAAAACTCCCGGAAAACTTTCCAGGTAACCCCTTTTTTTTAGAACCAAATGACCGTACTATAGAAATCAAATTTATTCTGTAAATAAAAATTGACAAATTTTAAAGCATTTTGATGTCTAGTTATGGAGAAAGAATAATCCATTTTTATGTGCAATAAATTCCCACGTTTAAATATCATTTTTACTCGACACTTTACTTGAATTTTGAATATTAATTACTCGAATACAAGACGTTCAATGTTTTTTTAATAAATTTTATTGAATGTATGAGATATCAATAAATAACGTAATCAAATTTCAGATTTTTAATTTAGAATATGCTCCTTCAATCGATCTTTCTTAAAGAGAAGAGAACAAGCTCAGTCAGAAAAAACAAGATAAGGGGAGGGGGCGGCATTGTCTTTTTTGCACGCGGGCGCTGAAGCGGCTAGCGGCGGGCCTGCCAATGTAAGTCTAGTAATAGCATTTCTGTTTACATCGAGTTCTTCTTTGCTCGACATTTCTAGGCCACTCCTGCTCCCAAGTGTTCTACACCCTCAATGGTCAAGGTTTTCTTCAAGACTTGTATATAGGGTTCTCAAGGAACTTTTTGTCCTACTGGACTTGACACTATACCCCACAGCCCTAAAGAAATATGTCTCATCTTTAGTTAAACTTTTGCGCAAACTCTGTGCACTATCAGACTTTTCGGGAGTTTATTCAGACGCTTGGAAACTTTCACATATTTAGTCTATACCGAAAAAGGTGACTCAATTAATCCCTCCAACTACGAGCCAATAGAATTTTCTATTCTCTCCAAAACCATGGAGAAGATAATTAAGAAAAAGCGGAGGAGTATCAAGAATCCAAAAAAATCCTGAATGACGAATATTACGGCTTTAGACAAATACCACGTATACATGACCAAATCGAACGATCCAGAGATTGAAAGATTGAAAGTGAGAATCTGCCTATGTGACATCGTCGGATCGAGTAATTGAAGTTTAAATGGATTCAAACGTAATTGAAAAGCAATGAACATAACCTACCTACAAATTTGTAGTTTTCGTATCGTTTTACTGTTGTTTCGCTTTTTCATCGAATTCCGCTCGATCCTATTTGAATTCGATCTGCGTATACATGGATTTTTCTAAGATCCAAGCTGGCTTCAATCCGGCTTTAATGTATACGTACTAAAAGATAGACCTGATTTACACGACACGTTTTTTGCTCTGCCTTGTCAAGAATTCTCTGTTGTGTGACGTGCGTGCCCACCGCTGTAGGTTTATACGATGAAGTTTTTAACGTGCGTCAAAACTGACACATTGTTGTGTTTTAACAGCGTGATGTTTGTGTGTCTGTGGGTTTGTATGACGAAAAAGGGAGAAAAGAAAATCAAGAAAACGTCTGCTGTGAGTGGTCTACCCGTGATGGCAGCCCCCCTCGGTCCCTCAGCTTCCTTCTCCCAAAAACTCGTGCTTTATGCAGCAAAAAACGTGTCGTGTAGATCAGGTCATAGCCTACAGGCGATCTTCAACAACGCAGCCAAAAAGTATACATCGATTTGGTGAGTGTAGTTTGATCGCTCTGGACGGCGTGAGATCTAAACGATATTATGCCGGTGTGCTTCAGAGATCAATGTTATCACCCCTTATCGTCCTCACCTCGAATACAACTCCCTTATTTGGGTTGGGGCTTCGAAAAATGCTTCGTCGCGGTTAGATAAAGTGACAAAACTTTATCGCTACTATCATTGCAATTGTTAAAATGAAATAAACCCTCTTCTGCACCTACGGCAAACTTTAGCCGCAACACACGATCAGCCTGCTCAGTCCATTCTCGCTGACTACAGCTCCTCTTTTCACGCACGATAAAAACAAGAAATTTTTTCATAAATACAAAAAAACTCGACTGTGGAACAAACTTTCGCAGGTAGTATTTTTGAACTCCTACGACAGAATTCCAAAGCAAACGTTCATCGCCATCTCCTTCAACATCCTCCCTGCTACTCAAAACCTTTAACCTATTCTCTTCCCGGTCTAAGGTTACTACTTGACATAGCACTATGACGGAATGGGTGATGCAGGATGAAGCAGGTGCAATCAAGGATTCTAGATTGAATTGAATTAAAAAAACAAATAAATTCTCTGACTTTGTTACATTCCATCATTCCTGTCATAGGGCTGGGTTACACACACCTACATACATACAAACCCTTCACAAAAATACAAGCCACAAAAATGGCTTTTAATATCAAAACAAACGCCACAAAAACGCGCACGCATACAAAAAAACCATTCGAAAAACATCCCCAGAATCTCTTTGTATCCAACGGAATTCTTATGGCTTTGATTCAATCTTGCAAAACAATGACGAATTCAAGTTCTTTGATTACATTTAAATTGTGGACAAATTGCGACAACGCCAACAACAAAACAAAAAAACGAAACTGAGGACAACGAAATCTCGCATCGCCATTGATAAAATATTCGCGGGAATTGTAGCCACCACAGAAGGGGAAAAAATCGCTGCACAAAAAGGGAATCGAATTGACGAAGAAATCCGTGATCAGAATCCACAACAAATCGAGGGACGAAATGAGACGGTCTAATTTCGAGGAATTGTGAATTTCGGATTGATACAAAAGTTACAGTTTTAGAAAGGACGACGACCGGCGGCGACTTAATTTAAGGTGCAGCAGCAAAACAGGTGCGCCGCCTTTAGTAGCCCTTAGCACTGACGATAAGAGGGTGTGGATTGTAATGTGGCGGGGTACGTACCTATAGTGTGTCGCCGGTTCTTGTGGCCGGTGAAAGCCGGTATCCGCTGTCGCCTCCGGTTAATCCTCTAATCCTGTTAGTCTGCAAAATTTGATTAATTCAAAATCACAATAAAACTGAAAACAGAAAACTCAGAAGAGAGAAGGAAAAAAAACAACCAAAAAACAAAAGCACAACACTGAAAAACACAAAGCGCAAAAATACCTGCCACCAGTGTTTTTTTTTTCAAATTTACTTTTATTTATTTTCTTGATTTTTTTTATATTTAATTTCACTTTCTTTTAATAAATTATTTATCACTTTGCACCCACTTTTTGTTGACACTCGCGATTTCCATGAATTTTCATAATTCCCCAACGTTTTTTAATCTTCTTCTTCTTTTCCACCGTCTCCACTACTTTTATAACGGTTTATTAACGATTTTCATGCAGATTAGTTCCTGCCGGAACTGGAAATTCGTTGTTTTTCTGTTTTATTATTATTAGTTTTTGTGTGTGTTTTATCGACGGTTTTTTTTTTCAATTTTAAAACTTTTTATTGAACGCCACCAGGCGAATGGCCTGAGGTAAACGCGTCTGCTGAACTGCAGGCAGCGAGAAATCAACAACAAAATTGCCACTGAAGAAGAAGGGAAGGTAACAAAGTCCCACCATCAAACACTTGGAATTCGTTAATTTTCTCGATGTTGCAATATGGGCGCCCTGCGTTATTACGAAAATGGAGAAAGTTTTGATGTGATTCGACTTCGAATTCGCAGTTGTCGAGCTGTGCATATACGACACTTCGACCTCTCAGTTCACTGTTTCACCGCGTACTGGCATTCCCTTGGTCGTCGCTGCACCGGAGGAGGTCGGTTTCAGTTCCATTTTGGTTCGCTGTTCTAGTACAATTTCCGATTGTTTCTCTTTTAGCTTCGGTTGAATCTAGTACGGAAAGGAGGAGAAATGTGGAAGGCATTTTGAGTGAAATTTTGATGCCGGTCGGAAGCGATTTTTTTAATTAAGTTTTTTTAATGTTTGTGCGAAGGAATTATGATTTGAATGTTACTAAAGTTTGTTAATTGTTATAAATTCATAATATAAGTATTTAAGTTCAGATTCCTTTAGTAATTGAAGCAACAATAAATGAAGAGAAACATAATTCTTAGTGGAACGTAATCTTTAGTGCGAGAGAGTGCAAATCGCCGGTTTTCTCTGTTTATTAGTTGTGGAATTGTAAACTGTGAATTTTGTGGATTTGGGAAATTATCTCTCAGTTATTACACGATTTTGTGTGGATTGTAGTTGATTAGGTGTGCTCAACCTCCAATTCAAGAATGTTTGCCTTACGTATTGTATTATTATAAAGGCAATGAAACTATATTGGCATCCGTCTATTTCCGGGCATATGAACACTACCCCCCCACATGAATTTTGTGAGCTTTTGCAATCATCAGAAACGTTTTGTAACTTGAGCCTCAGTCAATGGGAAATTGAACGTTGGAATCAATGCTGGAATTCACGCCAGCTATAAAGATGGAAGTGTCAACTTCATAGCGTCCTCGCATCTTACAGTTCAGAAATAGAACCTGTGTTATTTTTCGCGTTTTGTTCTCTGATAAATTTAACTTAACCGATTAGCAGGTTAGAATTCCAACATAACCGGTCCTAAGCCCGGTTGACAAAGGAGAAGGGGGAAAGGAGTCAAAGACCTGACTGTCTATCAATACCATGCATGGAAAAGTACATATGGGCGCCCTGCATAGCAGGGATAATCTCATAGTACTGAATCCTTCATATGAGTAGACTCAATGGCCAGTCTAGGGGTTGAATAGGAGGCAGCCGCCGTTCCATTAGAATAAAGGTCTGTGGGCTAATAACCCATAACCACGATTATTGTTATGACAGATAACTCAGTGATGACCTGGCACACGAAAAAGGCTAACGATTTGATATTATGTAATTGGAACGTAACATCACTGTAAAGGGCAGGAGGACTTAGAACACTCTTGGAAATATTCGATAAATATAAAATGGGCATTCTGGCTATACAGGAGATGTGCTGGAATGAGCAGAGGAATAATGGACAAAAGGAAACACATATGTATATCACAGTTGCCACCAAAGAGAACACACGAGTATAATGTGTGCAGGATTTATAGTTGGAAATAAGTGCAAGCATTTGATAATAAATTTTAAAGCATTAAAGAACTAGCAATCCTCCCTGGCAATACCAATTGCTATGAACCTGACAGCACAGCCTCGGACCGGACGGATAACGCAACGAGGAGTTGGCAAACGCAAACAGGAGAATAATTTCGGAATTATTACATGGAACGTGTGAACGCTATACCAACCGAGTACTACTGGACCAGCCTGAAAAATACAATGCCGATATAACGGCGATCCAAGAAGTTAGATGGCTGGTGAAAGGCATAATGGAGAAAAGGAATTACACAATATACTACAGCTGCAGAGAAAAGGAGCACACCCTAGGTACGGAATTTGAACGGATGAAGAAAAGGAGGCTGTGGTGACCGCGTACAAACTTAATTACTAAGTTTTACGCAACGTCACACAACATATTCCGAAATGGTAAACACGATCAATAACGATCGTGTCGGAACATTGCATCGATCACCAAACTCAAAGTTCAGTGATCTAGCCGCTTTCCGTTCCGTCCCTATCGTCCCTATAGAGAGAAGCCAATTTCCGGCATCCTCGATCTGCACTTCGTCACGTGTAACGCTACGGCCCTCTACGCAAAGAGACCTCGCCTAAATTAAATTCGTTTGTAATATATTATACCAGTATCTATACGGAAGCTTAACTTAAGTGAAATTTAGTGTAATATACTTTAGTGATTGATAATATTAAATAAATTAAAAATCCATATAACAAAAACGTGTTATCTTATTTAATGGCGCCCCTGCCATAAAAGGATACTACATTGGTGACCCCGACGTGATCATGCAACAATCAACATAATTATCAAGCAATAACGTCATCATATACGTTGTTCTCGAAAGAAAAGGGCATAAAATACTTAATTGTTTTAAAAAAATTAAGTTTAATTATTCAAAAAAAAAATTTTTTCTAGTTAATTATAATATACCACAAATAGGGTGGCAAACAAACATCCAATATTTCTAGCAGAAAAACATACATTTTATAAACAATAACCAGTGCACTAATTTCTGACTAAAAACGTTTATACTAACAAACCAAATTACAGCATTTCAATGAAACAATCGTATTGGAGTTCGTTGCCTTCAAAGTGAAACACATATAGAAAAATAAACAGAACATTTATTTTTTTTGTTATTTCGAATTTAACTAACACAATTATATTGTTATTTTTGAAACTTACTTTATTATTTTGATTTTTTTTGAAATATTGATTTACTATTATTACACATATATGTATATTAATTTTTTTTTAAAGCATTATTATAATATTTTGAAATTTTTTTTTTGAAATATTAATTCATTTTGTCATAAACTATATTATTATATTGATTTAATTTTAAGTTTATTTTATCATTTTGATTTTTTTTATCTAAAAATTTTTCTTGATTTATCTTTGAAATTTAAAAAAATCCACATTCAGATTACTTATAATACATTAAATTTTAAATCAAAAACATGTCAAGAACTGAGCAAATGGATATGGACACGGGGGCCTCAAATGTAGTGGAGCCAAAACCCGGAACTTCGGAAGTCGACGGCGTCAAACTGTCGAAACTCGATATTCCGAAGTTCTGGACACACCAGCCCGCCTCCTGGTTTTACCAGGCGGAAATAATGTTCAAAATGGCGGGCTACAAGGCGAACAGTGGAAAGGTCTACAACGTTATGGCCGCATTGCCGGAAGAGGCGGTAACGGCAATGCGGCTTAGCACCGTCGACTATTCCACTTCCTCTTATGAGGAACTCAAACAGCACCTGCTCGAGAAGTACGGCACTTCGGAGAAACGCCGGCTCGAGCAGCTGCTGTCGGTGCAAGAGCCGGGAGACCGAAAACCTTCAGAGTTCCTCCAGGCTCTCAAGGCACTAGCCGGCGGATCGACAGCGGTCAATGAAGACCTGATCCGGAACCTGTGGGAGAGGAGACTTCCACAGGCCATCCAGGTCACATTGGCCACAGCGGGCGATCAAACGCTAGCAGGGCTGGCCAACACAGCGGACAAGGTATGGGAGGTGCTTCCACACGGAGGAGCCTCATACACGTCCGCTGTCGGCGCAACTTCGGCCAACACAGAGCCACCGTGGATGTCGCTGGAAAGCGCCATCAATAAACTGACGGCACGGCTAGACCATTTGGTCAAAAGGCCACAAAAGACAAACGGCCGAACACCTGCCAATCGGCAGGGCGGCCCTTCACAGCCTTCGGCCAATCAGCCACCAGGGGCCAACAAACTGAGAGGTAGCTTGTGCTACTTCCACTACCGTTACGGTAGTGAAGCACGCACCTGTAAAGCCCCCTGCAGTTTTAATGGTGGTGGCGCCAAATCGGCGAAGAAACGAGCCACCACCCCAAAAAAAAACTAAAGGGGCAGGGGGTCGACATGAGCGAGCATATAACTGGCCGCTCATATCGTTTGTTCGTCCGTGACACCAACAATCGGATGGATTTTCTGATTGATTCGGGCTCGGACGTTTCAATTGTTCCCGCCAAGGCGTTCCCGGCCCATAACGGAAGCCCGAACGTCCTTCTGCACGCGGCCAACGGATCACTGATCCGAACTTTCGGCACAAAGTTGCTGGAACTTTATCTCGGCTTACGCCGACGATATGTCCACAACTTTATCATAGCCGACACCACTAAAGCCATTATCGGGGCGGACTTCTTAACGAAGTTCAAATTGTCCGTCGATTTCGAATATCGACATTTAGTTGACAAACGCACCAATTTTCGAATCAACGCGTGCGCCACAGTCGACTATACCCCCGAATCCCATCCATGCCTAATTACAGGTATATATAAAGAGCTGTTAACGAAGTACGCTTCGTTAACAAAACCGCCCAATTTTAACCTTCCAGTTAAACACAATGTGCAACACCACATTGTGACTAAAGGGCAATTACCATTCGTCACCGCTCGGCGACTCCATCCGGAGAAACTGAAAGTGGCAAAATTAGAATTTGACCATATGGTTCAATTGGGGATTTGTCGACCTTCGTCGTCCCCCGCAGCATCTCCACTTCATCTGGTCCCTAAACGGGATTCACATGATTGGAGGCCATGCGGCGACTACCGTCGCCTTAATGCTGTCACTGTGCCGGATAGATATCCGATCCCGCATATACAGAATTTTTCCGTGAATCTTCACGGCTGCACAATTTTTTCGAAGGTTGATTTGGTACGTGCATATCATCACATACCAATCGCCCCAGAAGACGTGCATAAGACTGCACTCATTACGCCATTCGGCCTATATGAGTTTACCCGTATGCCATTCGGCTTACGGAATGCAGCCCAAACCTTTCAAAGATTTATTAACGAAGTTACGAGAGATCTCGACTTCGTTTATGTATACTTGGACGATATACTTATCGCCAGTAAAACCGAGGATGAGCACATCGTTCATCTCGAAGAGCTCTTTAAACGCCTCGATAGCTTCGGTTTAACCATTAAGCTAGAGAAATGCGTTTTTGGTGCACAAGAGAT
Source organism: Thereva nobilitata (assembly GCA_963855945.1). Classification (NCBI taxonomy): domain Eukaryota; kingdom Metazoa; phylum Arthropoda; class Insecta; order Diptera; family Therevidae; genus Thereva; species Thereva nobilitata. Next base: position 193,007,636 of record OY979694.1, on the reverse strand, counting down.
TAAGTTTCTAAGCCACCGCATCACAAAGGATGGAATACTTCCATCTTCCGATCGGGTTCAGGCTATCGTTGATCTCGCACCTCCAACTTCTGTCAAATCGATCCAGAAGTTTTTGGGAATGGTGAATTTTTATCACCGATTTATCCCAAAATTGGCTGAACAGTTGGTGCCGATAAACGAGCATTTGAGAGACCTTCTCAACCGCTCACGCGCCAATAAAGTATTTACCTGGCCAGCAGAATGTCAGGCGGCATTTCTCAAGGTGAAAACCTCGATGGCTGAAGCAACTCTGCTGAACCATCCAATCGAGGATGCAAAATACAGTCTAACGACTGACGCTTCTGATTATGCAATCGGAGGCGTTTTGGAACAATTCAACGGTCATCGGTGGCAACCTCTAGCTTTTTATTCCAAAAAGCTGTCACCAACAGAACGGAAGTACTCTGCATTTGATCGCGAACTTCTCGCAATCTACGCAGCGATCAAACACTTCCGTTATTTCGTTGAAGGACGCAATTTCGTGGTCTATACTGATCACAAACCACTGGTTCGCGCCCTTCACACAAAGATCGAACGATCCCCTAGACAGACCAGACATTTGGGTCTAATCTCTCAGTTTACCACAGACATCAGACATGTGTCGGGTAAACAAAACATTGTCGCAGACTACTTGTCGCGCTCACTAGCAACCGACAACGTTGACTCGGCCACCTTCGACCTGCCTACACTAGCTCAGGCTCAACAAGGTGACACAGAGTTAAAGTCTATTCAAGAACACCCCAGCAACGGCTCACGGGTAAAACTAGTTCTCACACCAATACCATTTACCGCCCATCAGGTGTGGTGTGAAACTAGTACAGGCATTCCTAGGCCTTATATACCCACTTCCTTACGTAAACTAGCGTTCAATTCCGAACATAGTCTCTCTCATCCTGGTATTCGTGCTACAAGACGAGCCGTTACCAAGAAATACTTCTGGCCATCGATCAATAAAGACTGCAATGAGTGGTCGCGATCATGCCTAGGTTGCCAAAAGTCCAAAGTTTCAAGACACACCAAATCTCCATTTGAAGCTTTCAAGCTTCCAAATAATAGATTTGACCATATACATATGGATATAGTGGGACCCCTTCCCCCATCTCGTGGATACTCTTATATCTTAACGATAGTCGATAGGTTCACGCGATGGCCTGAAGCATACCCAATTCGGGATATCTCAGCTTCAACAGTGGCAAAAAGATTCGTCACTGAATTTGTCCCACGATTCGGTGTACCACTTGAGATCACAACCGATCAAGGTACGCAGTTCGAATCGAAACTTTTCAATGAAGTTGCCAAATTACTCGGCACTCATCGAATCAAGACAACCGCCTACCATCCGCAAGCAAACGGGATGGTCGAACGGTTCCACAGGCAACTAAAAGCAGCCTTAATGGCAAGGGATAACACTACTCATTGGAGTGAAGACTTGCCCTTTGTCATGTTAGGCATACGCACGGCAATTAAGACCGACTTACAATGCTCACCAGCCGAGCTCGTATACGGTCAGAATCTGAGACTTCCCAATTCGATTTCTATCACAACCGATGAAAATCCAATTGAAGAATCAGAATTCCGTCCAAAAGGATGCCTACGTGCCAGAAGCCCTGGAGAACGCCGACTACATTTCATTCGAGTCGACCGAGTTCGAAAACCTTTCGAACCTCCATATGAGGGTCCATACGAAGTAATCAAACGATTACGAAAACACTTCGTCGTCAAATTGAACGGCACAACCAAGTCAATATCGATGGACAGGCTAAAACCAGCTTTCGGTTGTGACCGCGACAACGAAGCTAAGCCGTCTAAAGCGGTAACATTCCGTTAACGCTACGCTGGGGGGGGGAGTATGTGGTGACCGCGTACAAACTTAATTACTAAGTTTTACGCAACGTCACACAACATATTCCGAAATGGTAAACACGATCAATAACGATCGTGTCGGAACATTGCATCGATCACCAAACTCAAAGTTCAGTGATCTAGCCGCTTTCCGTTCCGTCCCTATCGTCCCTATAGAGAGAAGCCAATTTCCGGCATCCTCGATCTGCACTTCGTCACGTGTAACGCTACGGGCCTCTACGCAAAGAGACCTCGCCTAAATTAAATTCGTTTGTAATATATTATACCAGTATCTATACGGAAGCTTAACTTAAGTGAAATTTAGTGTAATATACTTTAGTGATTGATAATATTAAATAAATTAAAAATCCATATAACAAAAACGTGTTATCTTATTTAATGGCGCCCCTGCCATAAAAGGATACTACAAGGCCTTCTACGAAAACCATGAGAGAAACCTCAGAAAATGTCCCAGGTACGACGTAAAAGTAATTATAGGAGACGATAACGCAAAAGAAAGGCAGGAACGAATCTATTACCCAACCATTGGAAAGGATAGTATACATCCTGAGTGCAATGATAATGGTCGTAGACTCGTGGACTGTGCTGCTGGAGCTAACATGATAGTGCCCAGCACGAAATTCCAACACAGAAGAATACACAGAGTAACCTGGAAATCTCCTAACGAGGAGACGATCAATGCTTACACCATATACTGATCAGTGCAAGGTACAGCTCCAGCATACTAGATGTTAGAATTTACTGTGGAGGAAATGTGGACTCAGACCATTTTCGGGTGGGGGCTAAGATGAGAGACAGGATAGCATGCGTCAGGGCAGGAGGAAGTATAGAAGAAAGCGAAAATATAATACCACCGCTCTCAAAGGCACAAGAACAAATAAGGGACGAATATGTCGCAGAGCTAAATAGAAGGTTCGGTGCATCGAAGCTGCAAATATCAATACCAATATTGATGAGGATCGGGTTAAAATAAGGACCACAATAAAGGAAGCCGCAGCGAGCAAGCTAGGTTATGAAACACGAGCAATACGTCAAGACCGGTTCGGTGAAGAGTGCGTTAGAGCAACGAAAGATAAGAATGAAGCTAATATGCTGGAAAGATACAGAACTAGAAATTCCGTAGCGAATTATAAAGCAAAACGACGAATTGAAAAACTTTCGCACAAACAAACGAAGAAGACCTGGTCAGAAGAACATATTGCAGAGATAAACGAACTCGGGAATAATAATGAAGTGAAAAAGTTATATAAAAAAGTGAACAAGCAACGTAAAGAGTTTAAACCCAGAGTATTGGTGTGTAAGGACAAAAACGGTAATATCCTGAGCCAAAAAGAAGGAGTCTTAGAAAGATTGGGGGAGTATTTTAATGAGTTACTGAATAGAGACGACAAAATGAAAGTGATATGGACCAACCCAATGGAGACGATAATGATTCTGGTGCTGCCAATGAAAGTAAGTTTCCGACAATGGACGGCGTAAACGAAGCTATGACGAATCTTAAAAACAATAAAGCCCCAGAAGAAGATAACATGTCAACTGAGATGTGGAAATATGGGGCCAAGAATTCAGGAATGATTTTACGCAAGCTTGTCGATCTGGGGCCAGAAAACGATCGCACTTGAATGGACGGAAGGTGTGATATGTCCCCTGCACAAAAAAGGAGATCAATTAGCATGTGAGAACTGTAGAGGTATAAACTTACTCAACTCAGCGTATAAAATACTGTCCACCATTTTGTACAAGAAACTTCTACTGATGGCAGAAGGCATAATAGGCAGTGCCGGCGGATCGTGTTGAACCCGGGTCGGTAGTCAGACAAACACGAACGAAGTGATCTGGGAGATTAAAGCTTGGTCTTAAAGCGGTGGTCTGACTCTTGCTGAGCACAAAATTCAAGTTGTTCTGATCAGCAAACTGAAAAATCCTGGGTCCATAAAGATCACGGTATGGCGACAGATCATTCACTCACAGTCCACCCTAAGGCACTTGGGAGTTATGATCGACCGGAGGCTAAATTCACTCTATTTGTGACGTATGTACATACATTCCTACATAGAGGAGGCTAGACCGACTCGTCTACATATTTGGCGGTGTCTGTCAAAATGGTCAATGGAGAAGGAGATGTAATCATGAATTATACCAACTATACAGAGGACATTGTCAAAAGTATAAAATTAAGTAGATTAGTAGATAGCACACATACAAAGGCTTGGCGATAGCGATCCTACTAAAATAGCGATAAATCGAATCCCTGATGGGAAGAGAAATTCCGGTCGACCAAAGAAGCGATACATGGAGTCCGTTAAGGAAGACTTACTTAAGTTAAACGTACTTAATTGGAGGGCATGGCCACGAACCGAAAGTCATGGAGAGAAACGCTGGAGGCGGCCAAGGCTGTGGTGCTACAGATGATGTTGATAGTATTTTAAACGAAAGACGAATTCTACGATAACGTTGCTGCGATAGCTACAGCTTCCCACGAACCGACGACGTTGAGATAATCGGTGATCTGGATGGCGTTCTGTGATCGTTGGAGTTCGTTTGCTGTGGCTTGCGTAAATTTGCAAATTAGTTATACACGGTTGCCATAGATTTCGAAGCCGAAAACTCTGTGCTGGACGAGGTACCTCCGAGGAGATTTTTCTTCAGCTCTGAGCTGATACCTGGTAGTATAAGAATCACAACTCCCTTCTAAGTATTTTTTATTTTTGTATTAATGATTCATAAGAAGGCTTCTCGCGTATGGCAAGAAAGGAAAGTCCATCTTGACAGAGCTTCCACGCCAGAACAACGCATTTGTAGAACTGGGTGCTCCTGGTACCCAGAGGAGATCTTTCGGCAGGGTAGAAATTTACCAACGCAGCAGCTCTCTAGCCGATGACCTTTACATCTTGGATTTATAAGCTTTGAAGGGTGTGCTCCCTGAGTTTCCGCGTAGTATGACTACCCAACCTGCAATTAGAGTTATCAGCTTCATCACGTGAAGGTCACACTAGGAGATGAAAGGTGACGGGCATCATATCCGAGGATTCGCCACCAGGCTGCATTTATCTGCCCATTTCGACCACCTCTTACAACCACAGTACTCAGCTGTCTTTCTTCAATTATAACCACTCGCGCCGATCAACAAAGCCAAACGTGAACAAAAACCTGTACCAAAACATCAGTTTACAATCGCCACAAATGTGCAAACTTGTTGCAAAATGAAATCATTTTAATTTTTGTTACCTTTATGCAATGCGATGCAACATTATAGGTGCCAGAATCTGTCCGCGAATTGACAGTAGAATTTATCTCGGCTCTGTTCGCTATTCGTGTTCAAGGCCTTCGCTAAAAGTAATTACAACGCGCAATCGCCCATTGCTGAATTGAAAAGTTGTGACAGGAACGCTGCGCGCAGTATTCTTTCCTCTGGCCACAAAGAAGACCCAATACCGAGGTGCGTGCGTTGGCTGGATGGATATGGATGGCAGTAACTAGCTAAATAATTCTGCGCCAGATAAACCCCTCAAGTTCCCAAAGGCGAGGACATGACATTTGCATTTGGCGCATTATCATCAATGCAGAGCCGTGAATTCGCCAGTGAATGTTGTGGATTGCATCAATGGCGGCAGTGCACAAAACTCGTTTGAAATGTTAAAAGTGAAATCCGAATGCGGGGCGCAGTTATGTGTGCGGTTAGTCGCAATCAATTAAAGAAAAAAATAAAAATTGTTAATGAAAGTTGGGCAAAACCATCTCGAAAGTTAGGTGTTAATCCGCCACCAATTTACTTCCTAGGAAAGCGCGCTTCACGTGTGATTAGACATGCCAAAGGTATATGTTCCAAATGAGACAATGCGCTGCATTTTTTAAATAGATGCCATCGTTCACCTGTATGTGGAGCAAGACAAACGGTCTCTAAACCCGGAACATAAATTTGGCAAAATAATAGAGTGAGCACTGACGATTACGCCATACTATGCGCCTCTTGAATGCATAATTATCGCCGTCACCTGGCCTCCACCGACAGCGGTTCTGATTGGTGTTTTTTTGTTGGCAGTTCAATTGTTTTGCTCATGTCTGCAAAATCTTACGGTTTTGCTATTAATAAAATGAGCATAAGAATAATAAAATAAGGTAGACGCCGATCGTTGGTTAAAGAATATTATTTGCATATTTCACATTACCTGCAGGACAATGTTTGCTGCGGCAAAAAGTGTTGAATGACCGAAGAGTATATCAAAGTCGAGATTATTATCTTTTATCTAAAGTTCTAGAATTGCAAAATTCGGACGACCTCTGTGTATGGCAACTTCCGAGCGTTTGAAAAAGAGATGATAAAATTTGGTAGGTATCCGATCTGGTTTCAAATTTGCATTGGCAAAATATACCTAGGTACGCAGCCAGCAGTGATAAGAAATATACGAAAATAAACACGTGCCGTAGTAGTATAGCTATATCACTTCTAGCACAGTGACGCCATGGGTTGTGGTCTCCGGTGTGGATGTGGTCTGGGGTGTTCACCTTTGAAAACTTCGCTGTGTCTCGGATGAGCTTTCGCGCTGATGCTCCTTGGATGGGGTGTGATCTCAAGTTTGATAATTGAATAAAACTAAGAATTAGATTGCATTTCTGCGGGATCCGGTAGGGGATTTGCTATGGGTTCTAATTATTGATGGAGTTTGCATATTATGAATGGAAGCATAGTTTTAGGGTGGCAGCTATCCAGCTAGATGCCAGGTTAGTCTAGACTTGTTTATCTGGTCCGGTCTGGCTAGTTCCTTCTAAGCAACGATGGCGTGATTCTAATAAGCTATAAAAACGAATTTCACAACAAGCCTCGGATCCTGCAATAAACGACGACAAACACAGCAACAAAAACGGGTCAAAGACAAACATTTTCTTTTCAGAAGCTTGTCCCCAAAACAGAAGCTAGCCGACACTCTTTTTTTTACGAGTGAGAATCTAACATCAGACCAGCAGCAGGGGGATGTGTGCTCGACCGATCATGTAGTCACTTTTTACGCGTTTAAAATGTGTTAATTTTTAAAACGCGAAAAGTGTGTAAATTTAACACACTTAATGCGTGTGTTCAAAACACACCAAATATGTATTGCTTTGAAGCTTTTGAGTGAAACTTTTTTAGCGTCGTTTTGTGGGGAGTAAACTTAGAAAAATCGTCACCGTAAGCTTAAAATTTTTGATGTAAACTGCAACGACTTGTCTCGATGCCCTTCTGTTACCGACTCACTGTAAAGGGAGGTCTTGGAGCTGTTTGGTCATTGAGTATTTAAATAAAGAAAACAACTGTCTAACTTTCCTTTAAGTTATCCTCTCATGCGTGTTAGTTTAGTGAAATGTGTGAAATGACACATAATGTGTGATTTTCACACGTTTAAGACGTGAAACGATAAAACATTACAATTTCTTTAGCATGTAAAAAATATTATACTCTGCATGAGTGTCATTTTTACACGTATGTCTTTTTATCCGCATTATTTTAACACGGTTTATTCCTAAAACGTTTTATTTTAACACGATTAGCCGAATTTACATGCTTATGAAGTGTGTAGTGTGTTAAAATCACAAGGAAAAAATATTCTGGGGTTTGCAGTGTATTCCTAATCCTCAGTCTTTTTTGGGTGGGGAGACGATAAGGAACACTAAAAATAATCGTCCATCCTAAAAAAAGAACGGAACGATAAAAACACGGAAACGGATAAGATAAACAAACTTCAAACTTTTTTGTAGATAGAAATGGCAAAAGCCTCACTTTTCAATAAAATCAAAAAAGCTATGGAAACGGATGCTTGCGGCTAACATAAAAATAAATAATAAATACACGGAAAGACGGAGAGACGGAAAACAGACGGATTTCGGAACACGTATACTATGTGGGCCATGCTTAAACTCGCGACGTACATGTGCAGGGTGCCCCGTCACAGTTTATCAAACGATTAATGGTAGATAGTAGACAAAAAATTATCGTAAAAAGCACCAAAAAAAGGGGGGGGGGTTATCTCTGCCCGTTTTCGCGTTATGGTGTTTTGAATTGACACTCCAGCTACCTTGGTTTTCTTGCTATTTACAATTCAAAAATAAGTGTAACTCACTGATCTGTTTTTACTGTTTTTAGCGTATCAAAAAATCAAAATACTAAAAAGCCTACGCCATATTAGCCTTGGTGAAGGGAATGAGAGCGACCTATTTCGAAAAAGTAGCGGAAGGAGCTACACAAACGCACCCACTGAACCCTGTTAAGAACAGTCCTAAAAAGGACGTTGCAGAAAGGTCGAAGGAGCCTGTGATGTTTCGGTGTTTATAATTAAAACGCTCTCTTAATACTTTTCTGTTTATTTTATTATAGATATGTATTACACTCGTGACTATACTTCTCACTATCCTAGACTTAACCTCTCTATATCCAGATCTGGGCGGAAGTTCCTTTCTTCGCGCTGCTAGAAAACATGTGCATATTGCAGTGGCATGCCAGAGTGCATGCATACGTATAGAGACATCTATGTCTCAGGGTTCATATATAATTATTATAATTATTTGCCTAATATAATACATTACATTTCCCCCCAGGCTACTAAGCCTTTACCTTAATTTAATTCAGTGTCAATACATAATACAAATTTCATACATAATTCAATTCATTTACTAATTCAATTCATTTACTAATACATTTTACTGAATGACTAGTGTACTTAAACATAACAAAACATAAGTTACAATAATGCACTTAATAATAAGAATACAATAATGCAACTTGAAAATAAAGATGCTGGAGCTGGAATGAACAGAGCAGTTTATTTAATTATTTTAATTTTATCTATGTGTCTTTTAATGAGTTTCCCGTCCTTCAACCTTAACATGTACATTCGACGTCCTAAGACCTTCACAACTTCAGCATTAAACCAAGATAATTGATTATTTTTAACATCAGCAGTTAGTACTTGCTGTCCGGTTTTCAAAAGCACATTTCGTGTCCCCTTATAATAATATTTTTGTAACCCCTGACTTTTTCGTAAGTTCCTATCTGCAGGTGAGTTAACTTCGTCCTCTGGTAAGGACTTCGGGTTCAGTAGGTCTAAACGAGTTTTGATCCTCCTATTAAACATTAGTGTTGAGGGTGAGACACTAGTTGAGCAATGAGCACTAGTTCTATAACTCAACAAGAAATTTTGTAAGCTAACCTCAATCTCATAATCAGTTTTTGGTTTTCTATCTAATGACTTCATCAACGCAGCCTTGACAGTTTTAACGGAGTTTTCAGCCTGCCCATTTGTTTTGGGGAAGTAGGTCGGAGTGGTTCTGTGAATAATTCCATTTGCAGTCATGAACGTTTGGAGTACGTCGGACATGAAAACTGTACCATTGTCCGAAACTATCATGTCACATATTCCATACCGGGATAAAGTTTCCCTGAGTTTTCCCCTTGTGAATTCTGCGGTTGGGGTTTTTGTCTTAAATATCTCGAGCCACTTTGACTTTGAGTCAACAATTACCAAGAACCAGAATCCCCATTTTGGTCCTGCATAATCAACATGTAGGCGAGACCACACCCTCCTGGAAATTTCCCATGGGATCAGTGGAGATTTATTGGGGCCTTGGGAATTTCTAAGGCAAGCTTCACATGAACCAATAAGCTTTTCGATATCTCTATCTAAGTTTGGCCACCAAAAATAATTCCTAGCAACTGATTTGGTTTTGGCTATGCCCATATGGGCTGTATGCAACTCCCTCAGAATGATATCTTTATACTTTTCTGGTACTATAACGCGGTCGCCCCATACTATAACTTCCGATTCAATACCAAGTTCTTCTGACCTCCTGTGGTAAGGAGTAAAGCATGCACCTCGTAACCTATTCACTGTCCCACGTTTTATCGCATTATAAAGTCTCCTAAGGATCTTATCAGCTTTCGTTTCTGCAGCTAAATCTTGTAATGTAATAGGTAATCTTTCACATTCACCCAAAAATTTTATAATCGAAGATTCTTCATCTTCCGTCTTTTCTTTTGTTTCTGAATTATTCATTCTGGACAAAGGATCAGCTAAATTGTCTTTGCCCTTGATATGTTCAATAGAATATTGAAAACCTGCTAAAAATGCTGCCCAACGTTTGAGCCGCTCAGAAGCTATTATCGGAACTCCCTTTTCTGGACTAAAAATTCTAATAAGTGATCTTTGATCGGTACGAAGTTTAAATGACCGGCCTACCAAGTATTGATATAATTTCTTAACTGCATACACAATGGCCAAGGCTTCTTTGTCTATGCTAGAATAATTCTTTTCGCTGTCACTTAGGGCACGAGAAATGAAAGCTATGGGTCTTTCACTTCTTTTTAAAACATCCACTGTAGTAAGTACAGCTGCAACACTGTGCTTGCTGGCGTCAGTGGTGAGAATTAGCGGAGCTCTTATATCATAATGTGCAAGAGTGATGTCTTCAGCGACTTTGGACTTTATTGTTTTGAAAGCTTTTCTACATTCGTCGTTGAAATCGAATTTATGATTCTTTTTGATACACTCATATAACGGACGCATTATATTCGCAATATCTCTTACAAATTTTGAGTAATAATTTGCTAAACCACAAAATGCTCTGACCTCTTCAATATTCCTTGGTTCTTTGATGTTAAGAAAATGTTGGACTCTATCTTTGCCTTTTGCTAAACCGTTTTCATTAATAATATGCCCAAGATAATTAATAGATTTCGAAAAAAAAATTGATTTTTCTTTATTAATTCGCAACCCGGCTCTTTGAAGAGCACTGAAAACCTCTTCTAAACGCTTCAACAGCTCCTCTTCTGAACAACCTGATATAAGAATGTCATCCACATAGATTGAAACCCCTTTTATGCCCATTAAAATTTTTTCCATCTTTTGCTGGTAAATACCCGTTGCAGGTTTAATTCCATATGGCATTCGTTTCATCTTAAATATCCCCAAATGTGTGCTGAGCGCACAAAGATTTTGGGAGTCTTCATCCAGAGGGAATTGCATGAAAGCTTGCTTGGCATCTAGCTTAGCGAAAACTTTCCCTCCTGACAAAGATGCAAAAATATTCTCTATTCGAGGTAGTGGGTGATTAAAATCCTTGAGGTGAGCATTAATAGTAACTTTATAATCACCACATATTCTTATACCATTTGGTTTGGATACTACCACAATTGGTGTGCCCCACTCAGAGTTCGAAACTTTTTCTATGAGCCCCTGTTCCTGCCAACTTAACAATTCTTGCTCAACTTTCTCCCTTTTAGTATAAGCTAAAGGTCTGGGTTTACAAAATTTTGGTCTAATATTATCGTCTTTTAATTCTATTTTAACTTTCTCATATTTGTATTCACCCAATGTACCATCAAATACTGAAGCATATTTCGTTAATAATTTTTCTAGTTCCCTATATGGATCGTATCGGATATTATTTATCATTTTAAATTCAATATTAAATTTACACAAAAAATCGCGACCTAGTACATTTGATTTACCCGGTGATTACACGAGTCAGTTCTGCTGACTGCCAGTACTGACTCGGTTTGTCAAATCCACTGACTCTGCGTTGATTACGTTCGGTCAACTGATAAGTCAGTTCATTTCTAAAATGTCGTCGACCAGTGTACATGTTTCCTTGACTGCATTATTATTAACACAAATTATTGAAGACATGAAAAGGGAAGAGAAAAGGAAGTCTGTAAAAAGAAAATATTGGATCAATCCCTTGCTAAATCCCAAAAACAAGAATTTTCCTCGAACTTTCCAATTAGGTTGATGATTTCTAGATGATTAAATTTTTTTTCTGCCATTTTTTCCTAATATAAAAGAATTTTGAGATTTTTTAATTATATTTTCTAAAGACATATCCATAGCATCCGTATTCCGCCATTTCAAAATAAGAAATTGACATTTCACTGACTAGTCAGCACTGACTCGAAAACTGTCTCGTCAGTGCTGACTAGTCAGTAAAAAAGGCGCGTCAGTGAGTATTTACACGAGTCAGTGTCAGCGACAGTGTCAGTAGAACTGACCCGTGTAATGGCCGGGTTAGCATTTCTTATTATGTAAATATCTAAAGGATTTGACTTGCCCTGATAACTGACTGAAGCTGTGAAGTATCCTTGACACATTAATTTTTCACCGGTATAAGTTTGCAATTTTATCCCCGCCTTCTTTAGGTTGAATTCTGGAAACTTTGCTTTATATTCCATTTCTGTAATTGCTGTCACTCCAGCTCCACTATCTAACTCAAAAGAGCATTCCTTTTTTTCGACTTTAACTAGAAGAGAAAGTGGTTTATTATTTTTAAATTTTACATTAAATTGATTGACCTTAACTAATCCCTGTCCTGTTGTTGACGGTGATTCTCTTTCTGCTGCAGTCATCGGCTGATTGCATGATTCTCTTGACAATTCATCAAAATTTTCATTGTGCTGTGTCGAAGATCCGCTATCCTCAACTAGTGCAATTGTGGAAACCAGCTTGTTTTTTACGTTTTTACGACAAACAACTGCCAAGTGGCCTTTCTGTTGACAAATACTGCACTTATAAGTGCGATATCTGCACCTTTGGTGGTTATGTCCGGGTTTATTGCATCTCCAACAAATTTGCATTTCTTTAGTGTGTAAGCGCCCTTTGTCACTTTGTTTTATATTGACCTTTTGAATGCAGCTAGGTTGGTTCTCTTTCATGTTGAACTTGTATTCTGCAGCCCGAGCAATGGAAAGCGCTGATTCCAATTCGATGTCTTGCTTTTCTTCACATAGTCTTTGAAATATTTTGCCATGGAGGCCAGTGATAAATTTGCTTTTAATCAGCGTCGAGATTTCTGCACCGAAACCACAATTTGAAGCTAGTTTCATTAGTCTAGCATACCACTCCTTTATAGATTCATCTACATTCTTCGAGGCTTCAAAAAATTTTTGGCGTTCTTGCCATTTATTAAATGCTGGACTACAATGTTGATCCAGCATTTCATACAATTGCTGAAATGATTTGTTTTCAGGCTTTTGAGGAGTGCATAAATCACGAACTAGCTTATACGTGTTTTCCGTTAATATTGATAATAGCACGCTTACTTTTTCTTCACTTGGCACTTCCACAATTTTAAATAAATGATTTAATCTTTCTTTAAATATTACCCAGTCATCGTTGCTGGCATCAAATTGTTTTGTTGTAAGAACAAAATTTGCAAGTGCCATGCTACTTGTACGACGACATTCTTCCTCAAATTGGAAGCTGGTGAACTCCGGAAACCCAAGGGCCGCAAAGAAGAGGAAGGAAAAGTCACCTCAAAGAAAAACGGCCAGAGAGATTGCCCGGTGAAGGTGTATGGGGTTGCTCGGAGAGCGAAAGGCCGGAAAGAAGGGTCTGCCTAGACTAAGGTAGAGCGGAAGAAGAAGCTCAAAAGGCGAAAACGCAGAAAAGAAGAATCTGCTTATCATAACTGCGGTAAGCGGGATATTGTACGGACATCCTGAGAAAGATAAGATCGGACACTTCCTTAACGACCTTGGGAAGCGGTCATGCGCATCAGCAGACACAAAAGGTAGGCCTTTTAGTGGAACTGAAGGAAGACGGGAGAAGACAAAAAGGTGAACCTCCAGCAGAAGATAAAAACGTCGCTAGGAGAGGCAACGCCGGTAAGGGCAAGTATCGCATCGGACGTTCTGCGTAGAACGGTGAATCGTCCAGAACCGATAAATGTATGCTCTATAATCAACAATTCCACTCAGAATCTGGGTGAGGTTCACTTCTCCATGTTCCCTCATAACCTACTACTTCTGACCCTTGGGCTCCACCCTGCATGTTCTGGGTCGTACAAGCTCTTACTCCCCACCGCCAGAATATTAATGAGGGTCATGCTATCACACACGCTGCGTCAACGGACGTACTACATGTGCAGCATGCTCGAAGGGCACTTAACCGATAGGCAGAGTTTATTATTCTCCTATTGCCCATTTTGCCCACACTGGCGCTGCACACAATAGAACCGAACTCGCCACTCTCGTGATAAGAAGGCGTCGGCTTTCTAAGTAGAATCATCATTCAATGTCATCACATAATAGCCACAGAGTTTCAGTAGCCTAGGGGTTATGCATGGGCGTAACTAGACAATTTTTCCAGGGGGCCAGTTCCTTTTTGTTCTAAATGCAAAGTACTACTATGTCAAGAAGGTACCGGGAATCACAAAATATGTACTATTATTCATCCAAATTTATTGTATCGCCTTCAAAGTCCCCTTTCGAAATAATGCACTTACGCCAACGAATAAACGCATTTTTTGAAATCGACTTCAGTACTCGCCGCAAATTCTCTTTTATGTCATCTATCGACTAAAAACGGGTGCCTCCAAGTGGTAATATTAGTTTTGGAAAAAGAAACAAGTCCGCCGGAGCCATATCACGGGAATACGGTGACTGTTCAATAAGATTTGTGGAGTTTTTAGCCAGAAATTCGTTCACAATGATAGCGTGGTGCAAAATCCATGAGTTTGAATTTACTTTCTCAAACGCCGCATAGCGCTCAGATAATATTTTTTATTTACTGTCTTACCTTCTGGCAAGAATTCCGAGTGCAGAACACCTCGGTAATTGAAAAAAAATGACAACATCACCTCCACTTTTGATCGGCTTTGACGTGCTTTTTTCGGTTTCGGCTCAGTTGGAAGGCGTCATTGCGAAGCTCGTTGACTGGTTTGCATGTCAAACTCGTAAGCCCATGTCTCATCACCAGTTACAATGCGTGAATTTGAGGTCGGAATTGACTCGTTCTAACAATGTCTTCACTGACCTTTATGCGATTGAGTTTTTGCAGAAAATTCAGGACATTTTCACTTTTTGTACCTTTGCCAGTGTGCCGTTTTCAATTGTGTGCGTGAAGTCAGTTCAACCTACCCTACCTACCTACATAGTTTAGTTGAGTTGAGCAGAGTTGAAAATCTAACGAAAACTCTTAACTGTCTCTGTTTCCATGATGTATAACTCGGGTTCAACTCTGGTTGAACTCTCATAGAAACTCAGTAATTGAGAATCTGTACTGGGTCATTGTGTTACTAAGACAAGTTTTTATGCGCCTCCTACCAGAGAAACTCTTTTCGCAACAGGCTGCGCTCACCGGAAGGCGTTCAGCAACTTGCAATAGCTTGTATAGGTTGGGAGTGAAATCGCTCGTCACCTTCATGGGTAATACTTTTTCATGTTTTCCATAGAGTGAGTGGCGAGTTTTAAATATCCAGGCGCTCAATTGGCTTTTTTCTGGGCGGGGCCATGACCATTCTGGGGTGGGCCGCGCCAATGGCGTTATGGTGCCTCATCCCAGAGGTCCGTGGTTCAATTACACGCACTGACAGAGTCCTTCATGTTTCCACTTTTCTCACGCAGATAAGAATCCCCCTCTTTTACCTTACCTCTCTTCTGCTCTGGCCTGTAAGCATAATAAGCTTCCATAAATAAGGTTTCATTTCCTGTTCAAATAGCGAAATCAACACGATCTGCTGCTCCTCTAAATGAGGTCAGGTACAATACCTATGGAAGAATGAATTTGGAAAATCGGTAAAACACTTGTCCTTTTTTTGTAATAGAGAGTTGAAATACGACTTTACACGCCTGTTACTTTAAATTAATAGAACTTCCCTTTTCGTTACTTTAATCCTTTACTTCTCTACCTTAGAGGTTACATTTCCAAAAATTCCTTCTTATGGACGTGGATGTCTCCGTCGTATAAGAAAACTACGTTTCAAATTTCAAGTTTGTGGGCTTTGTACATACGGAGATTTTGTTTCGAGTCACAGGATGAGTGTGTAGAATTTCGCTTTATGTATACAAATTTCCGCACAAATCAACAAGAGCTTCCCCGCATAGGTGGGCCAACAAAGTTATCTATAAATATAATTTTCAATTTTAATGTAACGTAACCCATATTGTCCAATTCCCACATGAACTCACAATTCCCAATTCCCCGTGCTCAATATTAATCCCCTGTTAATGTATTCACATCCTTGTTCAACAACTCACCCATACCAAAAATCCAATTTGCATGGCCGCCACCAGACTCCTTCTTAAAATTTGGTTTTAAAAGCAACCGCTAAAATACATTAAAACAATTTATGGAATCTCCCATCGCCGACAAAGTCCTACGGCAACTATTGATTGCGTCCTTAAAGGGTCCTTTTCCGTTTCCTTTTCCCTTTCAGCATAAATCTAGTTAAGATGCGTACGTATTCAAAGGATCCAAGGATAACGAACATATCCTTATCCGCTATCATAAATGCCGAAAGGCAAGAGGCCATCTTCCTGCAGTTAACTGTGTAAAAAGTTCCGTTATTTACTATATCCTACATATAGGGTGTAATCGTTTGCTGCCAGTTTTGGTTACGAGAAGAAAGGGTTATGCAAACAAGGATCCCAGCAGCATTGCTTTACAGCGGCTATAAACGCATTTAGATAATGGAACATAATAAAGTGGAAAGGAACTTTTGCTCAAATGTTTTTCCCAAGGATTTTGGTGTAAATATTTGGGATATTCTGAAGGATGCTTTTTGTAATTTTTCATTTTAATGGACAAGGTTAACTTCTGAGGAAATTGCAGGATCTATGAAGCCCAATATTGTTAACTTGAATCGCTTGTTTCACGAAATACATATGTACAATCAAAACTATGCAATTTGTTGTGCCGTTGGAGGAGACATGTCCTTCATTGAGTTAAAATAGCAAAAAAATGTGGGTCAAGCCTAAAGTAAAGAGTCAACTTGTCGAATTACATAAGTGCCCGTTTTGAAGAAGTTGTGGTACGACGTTACGGTTCTTTTCAAAATACCTATCTGTTAATAAGTTCAATCAATCATAGACCAGGAGGAATAGCGGAAAAGTATTCAAAAGTTTAAAAAAAAATATCACTCCTGGACTATGAGTGATAAGCTAGCAAACTGGCCAGCCACGAGAGGCCAAACGAAGCTTATATTAGTTGTCACCCTCAGAGCAAAACCGTGCTATATTTGATGTTGCAGCAAAAGAGGAATAAAAATATTTCAGAGCAAAAATGGTTCAACTATTATTCAGAGCAAGAACGGAACGGAAAAATTCTTAGAGCAAAAGCGGGTTAACTTTCTAAACCGTTTTTGCCCTCTAACGAAAGCTTAATCCTCTTTTGCCCCCAGTTTTTATTTATACCACAGTTGCTTACATTATTACTTGGAAATCTATATTTAGACTACATTTTCATCACTTTACTAGACAAGACAATGCAACTGAATTCATAATTTTGAATTTTTAGGAATTTCCGCGTTTGTAACATAAATTCTTTGTATGTTTGAAGTGTTTGTATGTTCTTATGATAAGTTTTATGTTGTTGCCATTTTCTCATTTTGACTACTTAAGGAATATCCACACACATCAGGGACGTGCCCGGGACGTTCGATTTTTGCTCGGGCCGGGTCACGGACATGTGTGAACGAGTATAAAATGTACGCACCGATATTTTTTAAACCCCTGACGGAACTCTAATATATGTGGATACTCCTTTACCCGTTCACACATGTCCGTGTCCGGGCAGGGGCTCGTTTACACATGACAGAACACGGCCCTGTGACGTCCCGGGCACGGCCCTGATGTGTGTGGATATTCCTTTATTTGGGGATTTGTGACGTAAATTTTTGTCATTTTTAGCTTTTATCGTAACAGGTAAAATAGGAAAAATAGCGGAAAAATGAAGTACAGGCTGAAATTGGGCAGAGAGCTTCCTTGTAGGGTTATTAATAAAGGAAGCCCTCTTTTTAGGGGTTTCAGACCTCAAAATGGGTATTTTTCGATTTTTCTGCAATTTGTTGCAGAGATCTTCCTTTTAGGGTTCTTAATAAGACGTATTAAAGTCTCACGATTTCCCACCTCGGGAAACCCCTTTTCTAGGGAATTTTAGCCCGCCCAAAATCGGTATATTTTTCGATTTTTTTCAGTTTTTTTTTTATCCCAATGACATTTTTTTATTCAATTTCAATCTTAAATTTTATGAGAAAACGAACATTTTCTCTTATTTGCTCCTTTTGTTAGAAAAATTGTATCTGCTTGAATTATTGAATAAATAAATATATAAGATACAGATGTGTTGGTACATATAGATCTGGTTCTTGTTGAGTTTTCATAGGCTCGTAAAATACATTTCTAGTTCCCAACCCCATTCGCTTGGATTTTTTTTCATTCCCAAGTCAACATGGTATCTGTTGGTATGCCCTAAATGAGTGAAACATTGCCTTTTCTTTCCGAAGGGACTGTTTAAATGCATTATATCTTCGTTCATTCAATGAATGCTTTCCAGTTTTATAAGAATAAAGTTTCACCAGCCTTTTGTACTTCTTCATGAGTGGATTCGACATTATTGAATACATCTTAATTTTGGTTTCACTTTACAACTTAAAAAATAAATATCATTTTGTGTTGGAGTTAAAGCAGTTAAAAGAACAAGTAGAGCAACATTCTTTCCTAAAATAGTTGCTTGCATTGCATACGATTTTTCAATTGCAGTATTCGCAATCAAAACCTGCATCTGCTGTTTCATTTCTAACTTTGATGTGCTCTTCAGCATATGCTTGAGTTAGCAATTGAATTATCTGTTCTCTATTAAAAGCATTTAATATTAATTTTTGTTGACTTATAGTAACTGCCGTGTCGTTCTCACAGACACTTAGGCCCGTATTCACCGACCTGGATAACAAATATCGTGGATATTTCGTATATACTGACCGCGATTTTCGGTATACAGATAAAGTTAATACCAGTTCCGACCTGGTAATAAGTTAATCCGCTGATTTCTAACCTCTGAAGTTTCGAATTTTCAAAATTGAGCAAAATTTTGAGTGATAATTCAAAAAATAAAATACGAAACATCCACGATATTTATTATCCAGGTCGGTGAATACGGGCCTTAGTGTTATATCATTATAAACATCAAAAACAATAACACAAGATCAATTATTTCTGTATCCCTTAATGTTGCTTCATCTACAATTTTAAATTCATCGTAAAGATCAGATTTTGCAGTTTTACGCATTTCTCCATTCTTATAAGGGACATAGGAAATGGAGCCAGTTCGTACGGAAGATACTCTTCAAGCTCTTTATCAGATTTGTTAACAGTAGCATTCTTTGATAAGGATCTTCTACTGTTATAATTTTATTATTCACTTTTACAGCAGAATACATTGTGGCAAGAGAATACTACTACTTGAACGTATCATTTTGAAGTTTTCAAAAATTTTGTCTGACTTTCCATCATACCTTTTTCTCCATGACTTTCGGCCAAAACCTTTATACCTTTTATACCTCTTATTGAGTACCGTAAAACGAAGATCTCTGCCCATTTTTATCCTTTTACTAACAAAATTGCAGAAAAATCCAAAAATACCCATTTTGAGGGCTAAAACCCACTAAAAAGTGGGCTTCGCTAGGTAGAAAATTAGTAGACTTTATAACCCCTTATTAACCTTCACTCTGTGCATTGGGGTCAAATGGACCCCAGTCCATTTAAAATGCGATTTAAAAAAAATTGCGGCAACTAAAATAAACCGCCAACTAGGATTGCCTCAACTAATATCTTTTACACACAATACAAAAAATCCGAATCAAAAACTATTGTTTATAAATTGCTCACGACGGTTTGAAATAAAGTAAACGCATTTCGGTGCACTGGGGTCCAGCTGACCCCATATTTTTTTGAAAGCATTTTGTATGTAGCATCAGCTTTTTAGTTAATAATTTTGAAATTTCAAAGTATCAAGGAGCTCAAAACAAACGAATAGAATTCTACAGGGAATTGGGATGCAATCCTGATTCACTTACTCGTCTAGAAACTACCTTCAGAAACACATGAACTATCGGAGCCATCACAGAGCGCAAAATCAAGACGAGAATACCAACATGGTCGGAATTACGCGAATTTCTGGAGGCCAGATTCAGGACCTTAGAGGCCGTCACCAAGCCAACAAACAAGAGTGAACACTATGAGAGCAATTCAAAGTGTGAAGATGAAGAATATTCCACGTATCCAACAACAATGTACATATGTGGTTTATTCAAAAATTTACACTTCATGAGGAAATGCGCCAAATATCTACAAAGGAATACGGATCGAAGTTATAGGGCAGTCAAGGTAAAGGAGTTTCGCATCAATTGTTTGGGAACGAGCCATCGTGTGTCCAACGTAGAGAAGAAATCTATCAGAGAATCAGACCAATGCAACACCAGGATCGGCACTTCGAATCCACCATGTTTAAATAAAGAAGCACTGAACCCCCAAACACAGCCAATTTCTCTCAGGTATCTCCTGATGAACCCCAAAAGTGTTACTGGGCACTGCATTATTCATCGTGGTATCCCCATCAGCAATACAATAGATATGTAGGGCTCTCATCGATCCTGAATCCCAATCAACGTTTGTACGAGAAGCAGTAGTCTAGAATCTACCACTCAGAAGGGAATCAGTAAAAACTGCTGTATCAGGACTAGATAGAATGCCAGCCGGAGCAATCACGAATAGGGTCACGTTGCTGCCGAAGGCACGAAACCAACAATCAAAGATTATTCAGACACAGGCACTCGTGTTGAACAAAATCACGAACCCATTACCAAGTATCGAATGCTCGATTAAAGAGTGGGCCCATCTAAGAGGACTCGAATTGGCGGATGCAACGTTCCACAAGCCAGGACAAGCAGGCATCCTCTTGAGATCAGACATTTTCTCCGCAATCATCACGGATGGCATAAAGAAAGACGCGGTTAGAACCTTAGTAGCTCAAAACACCTTATTTAGGTGAACCATCACTCGGAAAATAGAAATAAGGACTACTCTCGCGAACTTCTTCGCCCAAGTAAACTCTGATGCCGACCTAAAACGGTTTGGGGAGTTGAAAGAACCCCCCTCAAGACCTCCATGGACCAAAGGTGCAAACATCACAGCGCCGACAACTACCCCAGGAGCAAGGATGGACAACATCAAGCTCGGCATCCATCCACGACCGAAAAAGACGAAGTCCAATCAGGCGAATTGAAAAAGATATCCATCAGAAGTTCAAAACAAATGGAAAAACGTTTCGTAAAAGATCCCTTTTCTGAAGACTAAATACGTCAAACAGGAAAAGAAACCGTGAAATTTGTATTAAATCTGAATTTTTGTTAGTTATTTTTATGTATTAAACGCGAATTATATTTTGCTTATTTCATTTTACAGTATTTATAACTATGCTATTATAATTAGTAAAAATAAAAATAAGATTTTGTTTGCTTTCCTTACAAAATATATCAAAATTTTTATGGGGTCTGATTGACCCCTATGCACAGACGCCGGAAAATTTTCAATGCACAGAGTGAAGGTTAATAACCCTGAAAGGAAACTTTCTGCCAATCTTCAGCATGTATCTAATTATTTCCGTTGTTTCGCTTTTTCGGCTTCATTTACCTGTAGATACTATTATTACTACGTTCAATTTTTGTAATGTTTGCATTTTATGAATTTTTTCAATTTACGTTTTTTATACATAATAGTAGTAGTAGAAAGAATGTTCAATTTTTTCAAAAATTCCGAGTTTTTAACTACATTTCAAAAATTGCAAACATCAAAGTCAAAAACTGCAGATATTTTTGTCAAAACTGCAAACTTATTGTATTAAAACGAAAAGGGCAATCATTTTGACACTGAAAGTGTCAAATCCAAAAATTAAAGAAAAACGCATTTTTTTTTAGAAATTAAGGCCATACATAAATAGCATGACTGAACAAAAAAAAATGTAGAATATTTACCCTGAAATTAAAGATAAAATTCCAGAAAGTGGACAAACTAGAACTAGAGTAATACAAAATGAAAAATTACAACAATCGTAAAAATGTACGTTAATAATTCCAAGTGAAAATTTCTATAATTTCGAAAAATATGAAAAACGAAAATTTCAAAAATAAAAAAAATGTTTTATTGTTGCAAAAATTAACCTCAGATATGAAAAAAAATTGTAAAAATGCAAAAACTATGGTGGAACCTCATTAACTTGAATTGCAAGGGACTGTAAAAAATCTTCGAGTTGTGAAAAATTCGAGTAAAGGAGGTTAACTCTTTGGTTATGATTTTATTGGTAAAAGCATAAGCAAAGCATTTTTAATGAAAACTGAGAACAAAAGCAGTTCAAATTTTATTTCCGCGCAATAGCGGTATAAGTTTTCATTAAGAGCAAAAGCGGAATAAAAAGTTAACCCGATTTTGCTCTAGGTTTTTTGATACACCGTTCGTTCTTGCGCTGAAGTATAGTTATACCATTTTTACTCTAAGAAACACGAAGATATTCCTGTTTTGCGCTAAAAAAATTACCGAACCGTTTTCGCTCTCTTTGTTATTTTAACCCGCTTTTGCTCCGAGGGTGTCAGTTCATCCCCTCTCCTCCGCCTTTTTCCTATTTACCGCGAATGCTGCTACTCTCGTTTCAGGTCTACATCCTTTCCTCACTTTTAGGCCAAGGTATATTGACCGTGTCGATTGCTTCGTGGTCATTTAGTGGTTAAAGAATTTTGTGAGCAACAATGTTCGCACAAAACACAACTATTAGCACAACTCTTCCAGAACATTTTGAGCCCAAAAACGTTTCTGTAGGCTATGATGGCATCGAATTCGACAACAAAGGTCTTTTTTTTCGAAAAAAACGTTTTTTGCAAAAACTATTTATTATTTTGCAAATTTGCAAATGCACTCCTCAAGGACTACACTTTCCACGAGTTTCATTACAAAATCGTTTTTTTGGTAAAAAATATGAACATTTAAAAAAAACGTGATTTTTAGCGGTTTTTTTGCAATTACTCCTTTATTTGTTTATGTATTGACATCAAACTGCTGTCATTTTATTAGTACTAGTATCGCCCATTGGTCGAAATTCGACCCTCTCCCTACTCTTCTCTCAATCCGTCCCGTTAAAGTTTGACGTCTACGCATTTCAATAATTCAGAAATAATTTAATTGAACTATTACCGCTTTTTAATTTCTCTATCAGTTCTAAAAAATAACAAAAAAATTGTGTAGTGTAATTATAAACTACATTATCATCTAAAATCGCATCTTTGAATAAAACTTTCTTCACTTAAAAAACACCATCGCCTACCCTATATATTTTGATAATAATTTCCATTTTCTTTTATTATTTTTGTTTATTTTTTTTAATTAAAATTTTCCGGGTCGTTAAAAATCTTCCCAGAAAGAAAAACCTTTTCAACATAAGCATAATGACGCTGACATAGTACATACCCACATATAACGCACTACGGCAAGTAAAGTGGCACAACTCAAAAATAGGTTTTGAGTTATTGCCGCCAGGTGACTGTTGGCATTAAATTTTGTTTTCAGCTCTGGCTCATGAAACTTAGTCGATTCACCAACCTTAATAATAAATTTTTAAATTCGCCTGTTTATATGCTAACCGTCATTTCTACTCATTTTATCATTTTATATTGGGAAGTGCAATACTCATTTCTGAGTGACAGAAATGAGATAAATGAATAATTCTTGTTTTGTGCACACCTGTACGACTCCGACTTCCATATAAAACCAGTTTGAGCAAGATCGGTTTAGTAGAAGTCGGTTAAAGTACTGTACAAAAAAAGTGCTTGCGTATTAATATATAGATAAAAAAGCTCTACAAACTTTATTTAAAACTTTTTTTTGTACAATGTATAGTTTTTTCTTAAAACGCGAAAATCTATTTTTGGCCCTCTATTGGCGCCATTTTGGAAACTTTCCCAAACGCCTACGAGTGCCAAAAGTAGTTCATCAAATTCTACTACTAATTCTACTACTAATTCTACTATTAATTTAATTAATTTTACTAATTTTTCCTATTTTACCCATATTTTTTTTACTTTTCGGATGGCTCGGTTGGTATGAAAAAATCTAATTTGACTGGCCTATCAACAGTTCTCTGGCTAGTTCACGAGATGGTACAGAAAATATCCGATGCATTTCACCAGACTAGGTGTGGACCTGCAGGGCTCGATATACTTCATTAGGGTTGGATCGTTTAGGGCTATGTGGGTCGATTTCAGACCAATGAATATAATTATTTCGGATCGTTTTCTTCGACGGAGTCAGGACACACCATTCTTTATGCATGCTGATTGGCCTGGACAGTGGACATGGCTTCTTACATTGGCCATGGTCAACCTGCATAACTGTGTCACTTATGGAGATGGCTTTGCAGAGTTTTCTCCTGATTATACTACCACAGTCAGCCTTAAAGTATATGAAGAGTGTTGGATTGAGCCAGTGGCGGACTAAGGGGGGGGGGGGCGGAGGGGGCGGTCCGCCCCGGGCCTCTGGTTCCTGGGGCCTCCAAATGTCTACAAGTTCCCTTGATCAAATCCTAAAGAACGCTTTTAAAATAAGGGCAGTGCCTACCTAAGTGGTACTTTGGAGTCGGAGGTCGCGTACAATGTTCCCGTAGACACAAATAAGTACAGCATGTAATTATTAAAATGGGTCTTTACTGAATCGTTACCCTCTACATCGCTTACATATACTTCAATACTTCTTGACCATTTTCATCTCGGTTGCATCATGCAAGAGGAGTTTTTGTAAACTTAAGCCTAGTGTCCACTATAGAGTTTTTTGCGTAGAGCTAGAGAAAACTCTCGCGTAGAGATGCGTAGAGAAGTGTATACACTGTCTAGAGCTCTACACATGCTCTCTACACCCACTCTACGCGCTCTGCACTCTACACTATAAAGTGTATACGCAATTTTTTTGTGTTTGGTAGAGCTCTACATCTGCTCTACGCTCTAACAAGCATGTTTGATAGAGTTTTTCTCTCTACAGTATTCATTCTTATTTGCGTTTCGACTGCGCTTCGAATTGTTGTACATAGGCGCAGTGCCGCGGCCAGACAATTGGGGGCCCTGTGCAAAACTTCAGCGAGGGGCCCCAGAGTCTCCATAAAAAGTTTTCTGTCATAAAGACCCGTCCCCGCGATAGAATTATGGAAAATGGGCCCCATGTAATATTTAGTGTGATGCGAGTTCGTCTGATATGACCCATATGCTGATTTGTATGACCCATTCATTGAAGTAAAAATGCAAATAAAGAATTCAAATGATTTTTATTGCCAAAAAAATGTTTTGCTCGCTTCGCTCGCGGTGCCCCAAACACGCGGGACCCTGTGCAGTTGCACACCCAGCACATATGCCAGCCGCGGCACTGCATCGGCGTGTTAAATAACAACGAAATTCGAATACTACATACGCAGAAAATTTTGGTATGAAGATGTATCTTCTTCCGTGAGCTCATTCCATAATTCTCGGTACATTCCAGCGTTTTGTTTTCTTTTCGCAATCCAATCTCGCTCTCAACATTTCCTTTCTTTCTTTTCCCTTCTTTTGGGGAAAACTCATTTTATTATTTTTTTGATTTCTATTAATTTCCTTTAAATTTTTTACACAATATATGTACGTACGCATCTCTGAATAACTGAGAAATGAAATGAGATGCAAAAGTTGATGGCCGCAGTTGCGCGCTCTACCATACGAATCTACAGTAGAGAAAAACGCATCTGCAGTGTACTCAGTCTGTAGAGCTCGTGGTAGATCTCTACTCAAAATTTCTCTAGATCAACTCTACGGGCGGTGGAGTGGTATAGAAGCGCTGTAGAGTACTTACTACAGGTAGAGCTCTACACTCTACGCTCTACATTCTACCAAAAAAAACTCTATAGTGGACACTTGCCTTTAGTACGACTTTCGGAATCGATGCGTAATTAAATGCTTTTCCTACTGGGAAATAAACATATACACACACTTGTCCATACAAATGGCAACTGAATAAAAGGCTTCTAAAATTACATCGACTTCTTAGACTGAGGGCCTCATTCAGCTTTGCCGCCCCGGGCCTCTGACGGGCTTAGTCCGCCACTGGATTGAGCTTCCAAACTATAGACATTTCTTTTCACTTTCCTTGACTTCTAAACTCTTTCTATTCTTTTTTGCGTGCTCATATTATATCAGACTGCTGCATTGGTTTGTAGCATTGTTACGTTAAGTGTACAGTTTGCATCATCAGTGGTTCTGATGACTTCTGCCTAAGATGGAGTCAGCAATACGAATTTTACTTACTTGTCTGTTATTGATGGCAAGATATAATGAGCAGGCACTGGACCATTTGGCAGTACCAACTATCGCCGCAATCAGAAACGTCCAACGGGATGTCACATAAACCGTAGACGGTTTAACGTATAGACCATTTGCGGGACAGCATTACAAGGCGAGACTTTGATGGGAGCCTGCCACAAACCTTGAGCCAGCAAAGCGTTTCTGTCGCAACAAATATTGAAGATTTGTGGAGTACAAAAAAGGGCGCAATATTAACAACAGCGTAGACGAGCATCGCTTATGTCCAAAGAAACACTGGATCTCGGACACAACCTGACAAAAAATAGAAGGCAGGAGGGCTCCGGCAGGCACTACTCAACGTGGACACCGGAATAGAATTGATAAAAGTTCCATGCAAGAGTTCCAAACGCCGAGTTTGAAATACGCTGCTAAGATAAAATTAGAAACGAAGAATTATGGCGCCGTGCCGGCGCAGAAAGGATAGTCGACGAAATCACGCGAAGGAAATGGAATTGACTTGGCACACCTTGCGAGGTGAAAACGATAATCTAGCCAAACAGACCCTCCGGAATCCGCAAGGAACCGTTCGAATTGAAAGACCTAGAACAACGTGGAGAAGAACCCTATTAGCACAGGCGCAAAAACTGGAAGATCCTAGACGGAGCTGAGAGCTGTCGCACAAAACAGAGTCCGGTGGAGGGCAACTGTTTTCGCAGAAGTAAGTAAGTAAGTAAGAGCGTGTTTCTACCCGTGTCGCTGCGTTTGACATTTGTGCTGATTCGAACCTGATTCGTGGAGAATTTTCCAAGCAAGATATACTGAGTTTCCATGAGAGTTCAACCAGAGTTGAACCCGAGTTATACGTCATGGAAACAGACACAGTTAAGAGTTTTTCGTTAAACATTTTCAACTCTACTTAACTCAACGAAAATAGCTAGGTTGAACTGAGCACACAACTAAAAACGGCACACTGACAAAGGTACAAAAAGTGAAAATGTCGAGCCTCGCTTAGACGTCAGAAGAGACTTTATATTTAATAAATACTTTTAAAGAAAAATCTATAATAAAATTAATTGATGGAAAAAGATGGAGGGAGACGGAAGGCAGAAATGAAAACTCATAGAGTTAAGTCATTGAGTTGAAGTGTCATTTCAACACAATCACAACTCCTATGGAAACTCGGTAATAGTGATCCGCACGTTCGTGGTAGGTGAAGGGTTGCCTTTAGCCATTTAGCGCTTGGCGCACCGATTTGTTGCCACAATTCGTGTACCTTGTGTTGAGTGGTTATTTGGTCGGGTGTGACGGATGCCTGAAGCCATCCTGTGGAATTTAGGAAGCTTAACAGTGAGCTGATCTCCGGTCTGGAAATCTCTTTTAAGTCTTCCAAAACGTAACTGCCTAGTATGCGCTGCACGGCTTTAGCTAAAGCCGGGCACGTACACAGGAAGTGAAGAAGTATTTCTCTCTCGTTCATCTCCCCGCAGCTACGAAAACAGACGTTGATTGGGATGCCCAATTTGGCAGCGTGGTCTGTTTAAGAGGCCCACTCTTTTTTCTTTGTTATAAGTCGGCCAAGTCGCCCTAAAGATAATGAAGGTCTCCAGTGCTCTCCACTTTTGGCTGGCTAGCAGCAGGTGGTAGTCAAAAATAGCGTTTTTGACTTCACCTATTGGGCTGCCGACCATCTCGGTCTCCGAGCCCCGGAGAGAGACTTCCTGCTTGACTAGGTAGTCGGCTTTCTCGTTGCCCTCTATGTTCCTATGACCGGGAACCCAGACGAGAGTCACGTTGTGCTTTCTACCTAGCCTATCTAGCTCAGCTCCGCATCGCTCCACTAGCTTGGAGCGCATTCTTACTGAATCCAAGGCTTTTATAGAGGCTTGGCTGTCTGTGAAAATTCCAATACTACATTCTTGTGTAGGTTCTGAGTTCATTGTCTGGCAGGCCTTAATGTTCGCCAGCACTTCAGCTTGAAAGACGCCAGCGTATACCGCCAGGTGCCAGGGCAGCGAACTGCTGGTGGTCTCTAGATAAACCCCTGCTCCGACGCCCTCTGACGTCTTGAA
Organism: Thereva nobilitata; assembly: GCA_963855945.1. Classification (NCBI taxonomy): domain Eukaryota; kingdom Metazoa; phylum Arthropoda; class Insecta; order Diptera; family Therevidae; genus Thereva; species Thereva nobilitata. The sequence continues at coordinate 192,979,563 of OY979694.1, read as the reverse complement.
GCCGTCGGTGAATATTCGTAAATCGAGCTTTCGCAGGACGTCTCCGTTTCTCCACTCTCTTCTTGAGGGTAGTTCGACGGAGAAATCCTTCCTAAAGGTCAATCTAGGGGAAGGTAGTCTGTTGTTGCGACCATACGCTCCGGTAGCAGATTCAAAATATTGCTATGTCCGCAGGTTTTTGAGGTCCAGGCCCCGGATTCCCTCAGTCTGAGGGCACTACACGAGGCTAGATGTTAGATGTGACGGACGGGGGGGGGGGGGGTGCAGGTGGAAGAGAACGTCGAGAGCTTTCGTGGGCATGTCCTCATGGCCCCTGTTGCCCCTACTGTTGCCATTCTCTGGACCCTTCCCAACTTTATGACATTATAGGCCCTGCTCGGCACTGGCCACCAACTAGTAACCCATACGTGGGAATTGGGCGTACGACAGCTATGTACATCCACGGGACCATCATTGGCCTAAGACCCCATCTTTTGCCAAAATTCTTTTTACAGTCGTAGAAGGCTATACATGCTTTTTTTACCCTTTCGTCGATGTTAGTCTTCATGTTGAGGATAAGGTGAGAGTATGCCCCTCCAACCTGGGCAGGTTGGAGGTGGAAATTTTCGTTTTCTGTGTAAAAAGCATCAACTCAGTTTTTCCCGGAATGACTGCCAGACCGCAGCCTGCTGCCCAGCTGCCAACTTTATTTAGACATCCTAGCATGATTTCACTAATCACTGTAGGAAACATTCCGGACACCATAATCACTTATAACTTCTTATTTACTCAATTTACGACAAAAAAGCTTATATAATAAATGGTAGATAATTTAATTCCAAACAAAAAACCTCTTTACAAATTTTCTGTAAGATGTACTGTTACGGAGATATAGTGGAAAAACCATTTGCACACCTTTTCCAAGATGGCGGCCAAATGGGGGGGCCCGAGCCCGAAAACTCAAATTTAAGCATACACGCCCCTCCCCCACACAACCCAAAAAAACCTTGTCCTGCATTTTTGCAATGTTAAAGTACTATTTCCATGGACCAAACGGGAAAGTGTGTGTTCATTAAAAGCTCTATAGGCGTTCGTACTGTTAAGTGAGTGATTCCATCAGTTGTAGCCAGGTGAGTTTGAATATATTCTTACGCATAAACCTACATATTACTCGCAATAGCATCTCTATAACTCGTTGTGTATGGTCGTTCGTGTTCTTATGCAAGCTGTGGGGTTGGTATTGAGCTACTGGTTGTATACGGGGGTTTCGATTACTTCTAATGCCACCAATATACGAACGCTTCATATGCAGCTTTTCGTCACTATTGCTTGGAGATAAATGTAGCAAAGCCACATGTAACGATTTGTTTCATATAGAAAAAGTGCGATATGTCGCTAGGAAGCATGTGAAGCTTTGGTATACGGCCGGCCTAAGAGTTATTCTGCTCGTGTAGGGTGCATAGTCTTTATATAAAGTCGATAGTGCTAGATTTAATCCTTTAGGAAATAATGAAACCAAGGGACAACGCTAGATATTGGAGTGAAGACTTGACCTTCGACCTACTAGGCGTTCAAAACCGACATGCAATGCTCACCAGTAAAACAATTATACGGTCAGAATCTTGGATCAACACTATTTCCGTCCCATCGGTTGCAATTCCAATAGAGCATATCCAGAGGGAAACCAAAGAGTATCTGTGCGCATCGACCGTTTTCATTTTTCGAATCTCCATACGAAGACCCATACTATTACTTAAGGACTTCATGATACCAAATAAAATTTCATGAGGGGAATGAGGCGATTTAACACCTTTATTAGAGGACACTCGCTCTGCTACTTACTTAACCAAAATTCAGTCGTGATTATTATGTGTTTTTAGTCTATGACGTCTCATGCGTGATGAAAAACGAAAAGGATAGAGTATGCATTTCACTCCTTACCAAGTACAAGGTTGAGGGAGGTCCTGTCCTTGCAGCAGCAGAGTAAATATGTTGTCTGGCAAGAATGTTATTGGCAATAGTATTTTCCACGGGACACAAACACACTACCCTCTAAGGACATCCAGACAAGACCTTCAAAATCTAAATTTACTTCATTCAACCAATTTACATTCAATTCAAAATGTAAACGCTGTTCGTCCACGTTCAAGCTGTTCCTTATAACTAAAAAATGAATTCGTTTGGCTTATATCTTATTGAAACCGCAATTACATTAACCCAAAATATATCAGGACGAGAAATTCCCCAAGGATAAGGACACTCTATTAACAGAAAAATTCGTTTCTTTTTTTCCCTTAGTCCTTGTTGTCCCTGAGATACCTAGAAAAACTGAAAAAGGTTACCTTTACCTGTCGTTACCCTTTTCTCTTTATTTTTTTAAGGAAAAAGTCACTAAAAAACCGCATTTAGGATGGAAATAGTTTTTTAAGGAAAAGAATAGGCGCCATAAATACTTGCCAATTCTTTTTTTAAGAAATCTCTCCGCCTTAAGCTAGGGACAATGCTCGTGTACGCGTAGACGTGTCGAATAAGATAAATTCTAATCCCTAGCAATTGTCCCTTTATCCCTTATAAATCCTTCTGGGAGTGTGCGTTCTTCTGAGCACGAGTGTGTTCGTTTTTTGTTGGTTTTAAGGATTGTCAATTTTCTGAAGAAGATTTTGGAAATTTTTAAAAGAAATTTTTTTGTGTGTTTATTTTTTTTTACTAAAAAACGGACTAAACAAAAAGAAAGAAAATAGACGGTCCGTGAACGAGGAATGCATCCACCTGCAGCAGATTTCGTAGTATTTACCAAGCAGGTGGTATGGAATTTTGATCAGTAGGTATATTCTGCGAAATAACAAAGCCATCGCATTCTGCGTTAGTCACAAACACACACACGCATACATACTTTCCAGAACCAACAAGGCACAGATCAAGAATCTCCTTTCTTTCACTTGAGCTCGATTGGAATGAAAGTGTCTGAACGTTTTAGCTCTGGCAACAAAATAGCGATTTCCGCGTTCGATTGTACTTGATTGATATACATACACATACCTGTTGGCCATATGTATGTATCTACCTGAAAACAAAACACCTTAACAGGCCAGACCATGCCGGAACACGTCTGTTTACAATCAGATCTGCTAGAATTACGGGTGACGATCTAATTTCACCAGTTAAGGGACGTTCTGATCTGCTTTGAGCCCATTAAGTCGATGTACCCATCAAGTTATCGCTATCCTCCATGTATGGTCTACCTGGACATGCTGTAATCGATGTTGCCCCGCTGTCCTGACCATTTTCAGGTGCAAATCATAATTTGGCATTCGAGTCACATATTGGCTGTGTGCGTGGATAAAGATATTTATGTCCGCTTAGTTAATCTTTTTATCGGGAGCTAATCGATTGGACAGGGGTCGGTCGTGTGGTCGACAAGTGAACGACTGGCCAAAAATTGCAATAACACAGAACGCTCAATGTCTTGACGATACTGACGAGGCGACACCTTGGGAATTTAAATTTTTTTACGTGAATGAAAACATTTATAACAATTTTCAAGTTAACAATGGAGAATTGTGAGAGATTTTATTTATTTTATTCAGATGCGTTATGAGGTAATTGCTGTGTGACAATGGGGAGCTTTGTGTAGCTTATAAAATCATTTGCAGTCAATAATGTCACTAAACTGATTATTCTATATAATTTCTGCAGCGTCCTAGAGTGCTGTGTTGCATAAAGGTTCGCTGTCTGATTCATTTCGAGTGCAACGAATGGAGTGAGGCAAGGTTGTAGACTTTCACCTAGTCTTTTCTTTGTGATGGTAATTATATAAAAATTACGCATTAGAGCGAATTGAATAAAGTTTCAATGCCGTAGCAATATTGAAATGGGACTTGACAGGGGCTGAACAAAAATTAAAACAAATTTCGGGAGATAAGATCTTAACATTAGAATGAGGCACGGCTTAGAAGTGTACTATATTGATCTAACTGTACCCAGTAACGTTATATAAAAAAATATCTTGTTCATTCCGAATTGTTTATGCCATGTCACATATCCCATGTCACTAATTCTGAAATAAAATGCTGATCAAACATTCTCACTATAGTTTCAATTTCATATGGAATCTCTGGGACCGTTTTGGATTTTGCAGCACATTAGATAGATTGGTTGGTTGGCATCAAGATCTTTAAGACAGTTATACACTTCGAGAATCCTGAAGATAACCCAGTGCATTGATTGAGAATCGGGAATGAATAAACGCATTCCTGCCTGTATGATCCTGGTGACACGGATAGCAGCAGAGCAATCCTTTCCAGCGGGAAATGGAGTGCTCCAATAGCCCTGTTTGAGCACTCCTTAAAAAGCTTACAGCTCTCCCGTTCCCATACCAATTGCATATACTTTTTAACATTGCATGTCATTGCAGGGGAGCATACGTTTTTATGTTCCTTCAGAAGCGTTCTAGGAGCATTATAAAAAAGCTTTTTAATAAAGAATTTTCATGGACGCCTGTGGATATGTGATGCGGGTATCGAAAAGCTTTTATTTTGTTATTTTTTTTGCAATTGCCTCTTTTCCTTTCCAAACGCGAGTGTGGTTTTACCAAAGCAGGCCCCCAACGTCCAAAAGTGCTTGTCTTCCTATCGAACGAGAGCCGGTCCATTGACTATGCCATTGTCACATTTTATGGTCATCAAGATAATCGCTCGTTATCTTTTTTCTATAAATTTGATGAAAACTCCAGTAATGCTTCCTCGGGAGCATATTTTATAGCGCTCAAAATAAGCTCTTATTTTTGTTCGCCTTTTGCAATTGTTTTTTCGTCTTTTTCCAAGCGCGAGTGTCGATTTTCCAAGGGGTCCCCATGCTAAGTACTAACCACGGTCCTATGCTGCTTAACTTCTGTAATCGAACGAGAACCGGTCTGCCGAGTATGCTAGTGGCACGATTTATGGTCATTAAGATAATCGCCAGTTTTGCTCGTTCTATAAAACTTCTGAAAACTCCAGTAATGCTCCCATAGGAGCACATTTGCAGCGCTCAAAATAAGCTCCCCTGTGCAGCGCTCCCAATTTTTCCGACTGGGTAGTTTTAAAAGTCCTACTAGTGCTATAAATCTTCTTCTTTTTTAACGGCTCTACAACCGGGATCCGGTCCTGGCCTCTCGCAACTGTTCTCTCCACCGGTCCCGGTTCTGAGCCGATGCCATCTAGTTTGTCATCCCTAATCGTGGTCTACGCCATCTTTCCAGCGGAGGTTGGGTTTCGCTCGCTATCGCACCCCCATAGGTCTTACCGCAGAGAAATTTCCAAGCAGGCTCATCTTCACTCATACGAGCTAGATGCCCGGCCCACCGGAGTCTACCGAGCTTAATTTTCTTCACAACATCTATGTCGCGATAGTGCTCGTAGATCTCGTCTTTGTAGAGTCTCCTGAATCGCCTTCCTCACGTAAAAGGCCAACAATCCTCCGAAGTATTTTCCTCTCGAACACCGCCAAGAGGTTAGAGTGCTTTTTGCTGAGAACCCACGTTTCGGATGCGTATGTAAGAACCGGTAAGGCCATCGTCTTATATAGTAAAAGTTTAGACGTTATGGTTAGATTCTTGGATTTGAAAAGCCTTGACAGACTATAAAAGGCTTTGTTGGCTTTTATCGGCCGTGCGCGTATTTCTGGTTTCATGCTGTTGTCGGCTACTACTATTGCCCCAAGGTAGGTAAATGATTTTACCACATCAAACTCGTGTTCCTCTACCTTGATTGTGGGACCACTATTAGGTGTTCTTGCAGACGCAGCCACCATATACTTTGTTTTGCTTTCGTTGATGTGCAGTCCCAGATTTCCTGCCGCCCGCTCAATCTGTGTGAAAGCTTCTTGTACAGATGTTGATGTTCTATGATGTCAATGTCGTCTGCGTAAGCCAGTAATTGGGTGGACTCGTGGAGGATTGTGCCCCTTGATGTCACGCCCGAATCTCGGATCACTTTTTCCAACGCCAGGTTGAAAAGGAGGCAAGCCAGACCGTCCCATTGTCGGGGTCCATTATAGATGTTGATTGGTCTGGACAGTGCTCCGGATATTTTTACTTGGCTTGTCACATTGGTCATGGTCAACCGACATAGTCTTGTCAGCTTGTTGGAGATGCCGAATGCTCTCATGGCTTTGTAGAGTTCTACTATGGTTTCATAGGCGGCTTTAAAGTCTATGAAGAGCTCTTGGATTGAGTTTTGAAACTTTAGACATTTTTCCATCGCCTGCCTCAAAGGGAAGATCTGATCGGTTGTTGATTTACCTGGGCTTGGTTTGTATGGCGTTGCTGCACGTTGTGATATCTCTTTTTTTATGTACCGGGCAGAGGATGCCTTTTCACCAGTCTTCTGGCATCGCTTCCTGTTCCCATACTTGAGCAGGATTTTTGAAGGCGCCAGGCATGCTAATTACATGTCGTATCCAACGCAAATAATAAGAGGGAGGATTTAAGCTGACTCCACAACGACATGTCTAAATGCGTTTCGATGCTTTCGAGATTTGTGAAAGTTGTGAAATACCTAGCTGACTCACCAAGGACATGTCTAAATGTTTTTCGGTGCTTGGATTTTGGGGGAGGGAAAAGCTTCAAAAGAAAACCCATGAGCAAACGATACCAAAGTGTCTCCAATCAAAATTTCTCCTACAGAAAAGCTTCACATTTCAGCGAATGAACGAATCTTATCAAAATTTCGCTACAGAAATTCATCTTAGCGAGGACACGAACCTTATCAAAGTTTCTCCAACGAAAAACTTGCATCCAAACGAAGACATGAACCTTATCAAAAATTTCCAACACAAAAGCAGTCATCCTAGCGAGGCCACGAACCTTATCATTAAAAGTTCATGTTGCGAAATTCTTAAAGTGTTGGTGGGGTAATCATATACATGCATATACACTGGTAGTTTAGAACCCGTCTTGCTATACTACTAATAATCTTTAAAAATTAAATGTAAAGAATGGCTCTTTTGTATGATAATAAAGATTAGGTACTCGATAAAATTGATTTTTTTTAATTTTTTTATTTTGAAAATAGTACCTTTCAATGAATCACCCAAGCTAAGATCAATAATTATTGGCACTACCATAGCGACTGTTCCACTGAAACTAACCCTCTCCTTTCTGTATGGCATTCGTTCTCTCGCAATACAGTCTTCAGTGCTCCTTTCCGCGTACACCATAGTCAAGGAATTCATTCTTAAATATAACAAAACGATTCCATTGATTGCCTTCTGTAGTTAGTTTTTCCAAGAGTTCAAACGCATCGTTTATCACCTCCTATTTTAGCACTCTCCCCAGACTCCTATAACCTATCTGATCCTCTATTCCCTTTTTCGAACTAAGTTTTTGGCATAAATAAATTATCGGGAAAACACTGGCAAGGGAAATCGTTTCCGAAAATCTCTCCCTCTCTTGTCTTTTTGACCAAAGTTTGTAGTGAGATATTGTACTCCGTATAAAAAATGAAAGGTAACAGAAAAGAACTTCTTTGAACTTTAGTCGTTCCTACCTATATGATAACTGACACGTCACACGGACCGAGCGATTGCTCCTACGGTTTTATTCCTATCCTTAAATATCAATCATTTTCCTTGTTGAATTTAGTGTGCTAAAAAGACTCGTTTTATTATTATTGGTGTATACCAGTGATTCCCAAACTAATTTCGGACATGGACCCCTTACTATAACAAAAACTTAATCATGCACCCCCAAACCCAAGTGATTATGATATAATAAAATCTACTAAAAATACTTTAACCTGTTCTCTCTGAGAAGACAATTGCACGTACCTAGGTAAATGAATTAGGTATACATATTTTAAATTGTTAAGAAAACAAAAGAACAAATGCTTGAAAATATAAGTACATAATGTAGGTACGTAATACTTAAATAATTTTAAGTGATAAGGACCCCAGCGGGAAAAATTGGGAGTGCTGCTCAGGGAAGCTGACTTTGAGCTTACTGGAGTTTTAAAAAAATTTATAGAACGAACAAAACTGGCAATTATCTTAATGACCATAAATCGTGCCATTAGCATACTCAATAGACCGATTCTTATTCGATTACTGAAGTTAAGCAGCATTGGACGTGATTAGTACTTAGTGCGGTGCCCGCTTGAAAAAAACGACACTCGCCCTTAAAAAAATGAAAAAACAATAATTGTAAAAGGCGAACAAAAATAAAACCTTTTCGACACCTGGAACTTATTCATATCTACATCAACTTCAAATTTTGCATATATGTATGTATAGTTCGCGTGACAATGCAATCTGACCATTTTGAAAAAATTAAGAAGTTGGCGGTTCCAAGTTGGCAGCCGATTTTTACAATTGGCATGTAAACAACGGCATAAACGTCAGCGCTGTTTGCTAACAGCCAGTGCCGGATTAAGCCAGCGCGGGGCCTGTAGCAAATTCTGTCAAGGGGCCCTTGGTTTGCTTAAGGTTATCAACTTTATGGTATTAAATAAAACAAAACTGTTACAAACAAACTTTTCTGGATTTAATTTGGGCAAATTTAGAAATAATACTATTTATATCGACTTCCATGAGCAAATCGTATTCAATATTCATCAAAGTCAGGTGATTAAGACGTTCTTGGCTCATCGTGTTCCTTAATTCATTCTTAACACGTTTTAATGTTGAGAAAGAACGTTCACCACTGCAGTTGGTGATCATGAGAGATAAATAAATGCGCAGGGCTATTTCTACGTTTGGGAAACAAGATTCTAAAGAATTATTTAACAAAAGCTTGTAAAATTGCAGTTCCAGAGCCTCGTGCTTCTTGCTGTCAATAATACTAGCCACATCGGATTTTAGCAATGCAGCGAACTGCACTAATTCGTCGCCTAGGCTGTCCTCCAAATCATCTGCGTAAGCACTGACGATAATTGAAGATTTTTTCAAAATCTCTTCTGTTGGAAGAGATTTTAGCTGTCGGAATATTCCAAAAACGCCAGTCATTTTATAATATGCCTTCATACGTTTATCTAAAGCAGTCAGTACGTTATCAATAATGACAATAAATACCTGAGTTTCATAACGTTGCCCAGGTGTTTGATTTTCAACAAAGTCGTCGAGTGTAGTTGAGCCGCTGTAATGGTCGTATTTTGTATTTCGCTTGCTTCGTCTTGAAGTCTCTTGCTGATATTCCTCACAGCCAGTCAGATCTTTGGCTTTTGCCTCAATATCTGAAAATGTGGATCGCATTGCTTGAAGGTACCCATGCAATGATTCATAAAGGGCGTATCCAGTGTTAAGGTCTTGATCAGCCGACTGAAGCGAGGCATTAGTCGCTTGCAAACGTTCTAGGATTCCGTTCCACGCAATTGTCATTATTCCCGTTTCTAACTTACTCATCTTCGAAACTAGTCCGTAAGCTTGATTACGGCACTCTGCCTTTTGATCCACGTTATTGGAAATGTCTTTCAAAATTTTCTTAATAATAGTAAAACCACATAAAAGTGCCTTCGTAGCATCAGCTCGGGCTGACCACCTAGTGTCCGACAACCTTTTCAAAATAGGGATTTTTGACGTACTTTCTTTAAGTGCGTTCGTAAGACGACCCCATCGATAGGTAGAAGCAGAAAAAAATGTATATAAGTTTTGTATAAAATCAAAGAAAATTGATGCTTCTGTACAGCAGTCTGCAGCGCACTTAGCAACCAAATTTAAGGAGTGTGCAAGACAGGGAATATATTCTGCATACTTATTTATTTTCTTAATATTTGCTTGTAAGCCGCTGTATTTCCCACTCATATTGCTGGCGTTATCATAGCTTTGCCCGCGACAATCTTTGATATCAATGCCACTCTCACTTAAGAAATTTAATAAGCTTTGAGCAAGTTGTTCAGCAGTATGGCCTTCCATGTCCAAGAACTTAACAAATCTTTCCACTGGTCCAGATGGCAGAACATAGCGCACTATTAGCGTCAGTTGATCTACATGGGATATATCTGGAGTAGAATCCAATGATACTGAGTAGTATTTGCAGCTCTTAATTTCGCAAATAATTTGATCCAGTATGCTTGATGAAATTAGTTGGATAAACTCCTCACATGTTGTTTTTGATAAATATGACGTATGCCCCTTTCCTTTATTGGCATGACTTTGAATATGTTGGGCCATAAAAGCATCAAATTTGGAGATTAATTCTAATAAGCCTAAATAATTACCATTGTGAGGTGAACCAACAATTTCATCACTACCCCGAAAAGTAAGACCTCGTTCTGCTAAAAACTTTATTACTGCAATAATTCGTTTTAAAAGTAGCCGCCAATACATTTGCTCAGACTCAATTTGGCTCACAATTTGAGTATCAACACGCACCTTCTTGTTTTTGAGGTTTATCAACGAAATTATTGCTTGTCTATGCTGAGTGCTTTCTTCATGTCTTGTCAACAAATTGTGCGCGTTCTTCCAGTCATCTAATCCTTCTTTCGTAAATCGTGATGACGAATTATCTGAAGCAGTAACTTTGCAAACAAAACAGAAAAGTCGTCCTTTGCTTTCCGAATAACATAACCAATCTCTGACGTGAGTTTGATTCGTCAGTTTATGTTTATAGGTAAAAAATAACTTTTGGCAGAAGCGTGGCTTATTTTCTTTTTCGTAAATTTTCTTTGAAGACATAAAATTACTATTCATATGTTGCACTTCGCTGCTTCCTTTTGCAATCCAATAATCTCTATCAAAGTTACTCGGCCATTCACCAATATCGTTGGAGTATATTTTACTTTCGTTTTGTTTTTGGGTTGAAAATGTAGTGACATTAGAATCATGTAATAATATGCTTTCGACTGTTTTTTTATTTGAAGATGACGATTCTAGATCGAGAGGACTTGCTGTGATTTTAAGTTCTGTTTGGCTAGAACCCAATGTGGTCTCTTGAAATACAGTATCATTTATAGATGTAGCTTCATCGGTAACAGGTATAACTTCTGTATTTTCATTCTCAATTTCTGTAGATTCAACAGAACCACTTTGAACATCAAAAAACTCGGACAGCTTACGTGTTTTTGATAGAACAGCTTCGTTCTTTTTTTCTTTTTCATCTTTTGCTTTACGCTTAGCACTTCCTGAAGCGTAATGCCGACCCGTATCTCTAGATCTGCTGCTCATGTTACCTACGGTTAGACGAAATTTTTTTAAATAAATGTTTATCCCACCCAGAATTGAACTCAGACGCCGCAGGCAGGATCACTGCCAACTGCGCCATTCGTTTCACGTGAAATGACCGACCGTAAATTTAACAAACCACATAAACCCAAAAGAAATAATTCAACTTAACAAACAATTGCTGCGTTTTTTAATCTGTTCTGTGCTGGAATAGCTTCCATACAAACTCTTGTCCCCGATAATTATCGAGAACAGCATCCAGCACAAAAGGGAAATTTTAAATTTCACTTTTCTCACATACGTTTTTTAAGTTGACAGTTGACAAATAAAATAAATTGTTTTGTTTACTGGATGAAAAACGAGAAAAATTAATGAAGAGATAAATAAGACCGATCTTTATGCAGTATTAGAAGAAATTAAAACGCCCAAAGTCGTAATTTCTGCACATAAAAACTAAAATTTCCCTTGGCGTTTTTTTAATGTTCCAGAACAGAACAGAATAGAACAGATTAAAAAAACGCACCTAATGTACACAAGGCGACCTAATTGATATTGAATTTTATCTATTTTACATTAGTTGAAAATTGGTTGTGGAAAGGAGAACGGTGAGTTTCTTAGCACGTTGGACCCAGTCTTAACTTGACTTACACAAGTTAAATAAAAAAAAAACAAATTTAGTACAACATAAAAATAATAAAATACTAATTTGTTTGTTTGTCCTTCTTTCACGTGGTAATGGACTAACGGATCGACTTGATTTTTTATGTAATTAGATAGCAGGAGGGTCAAGAAATAAATAAGACACTTTTCCATGCGAACGGAGTCACGGACATCAACAAGATAATTTATAAAGTTGATTTAATTTTTTCATTATTATTTTTTGCGTTTATAACGGTGGTATAAGTATATGTACGTTCGGATCTTTCAGATGTATAATTTAATTTAGTAAAATATCTTACCTTATGCGCAGTTATTCTCGTTTATACTTTTCCCTCATTCACTAGATAAAAACACTCTTCTATTTGGTATATTTTTAAAGGATAACTGAATAAGTCGTTTACACCGCTATATCATGCAAGAAAACAATAGTCAATGCAATTATTACAAAACAACTTTTCTCAAGATTGACTCACACCGAAAGTGCTATTACACAAGCCTATAAAAAAACATAGTTCAACATAATTCCGTTATTCCGTTATAACTTCAATGCCTACTGCGTTCAAATACAAAAAGCGAAAAACTTTTTAGGGAATCATAAGTCAGTAAATTACCAAGAATTAGTGCTGGACTTGTAGGAAAATTTTAAAAAGCTTGAGTGTAATATGAGTATCAAGGTCCGCTCTTATAACGAAGAACAAGGAGAGCGATCCCATCAGGATTTAAAAGTTATGGAAGATAGGTATCAAGGTCGATAGGATGAATACATGATGGCGGATTACTGCTGGAGCATCAGCAGAGAGTATACCAGTGTTATTGGGTGCCTTCCATGTAGACACAGAAATCCATCTGTGTCCGACACAGCGTGTCGCTCTGTGTCGTTCTGTGTAAGCCCAATTGGAACACAGAAGTTCAAGAAAAATCCGCCGCGACGCACTTTCCTCGTTTTTATTTTTTTTTTTGACAAGTAAATCGTAAATTTTATGTTGATAATTAGTTTAAATTATTTACCCGACATCTTATATAAATGCTGGGAATCTTAAAAATGAAACAATATTGTAGAAATTATAAATTAACGATCACATTTCAATTGGCGAGGGTTGGTAGCATTGTCTTAGTTGTGCCCGGCTGTGTCTAGCTGTGTCGTTGATGGAACACTTCTGTGTCGGACACAGTGTAACACTGTGTCTCTCTGTGTCTAAATGGAAGGCACCCATTATCTTCCAAACGTAAATATCATCAATTTCTTATTGATTGCTGGTCCATATAATCCTTTTCAAATTGTTCGGGTATTACGACTAGTTCAATGGCAATATCAGTTTTGCAGTGTTGCCATCTTTCGTGCGGAGCGGTGCAAAACATAATTTGTGGTGCGACCAACGCTCACTTTTAGAAATGTAGGTACTAAAATTTTAAATTATAGTTGAACATTTTGATACCAACTCTTTCGTGGTAAGCATTGTACCTACATTGATTTGAAAACATATTTTCACGCTTCTATCTAAATTGATAATTTTTTACGGTCAGAAAGCGTTGGTGCGCGGGGCCCCCAAATGCGCGGGGCCCGTAGCATTTGCTACTCTTGCTACGTGGCTAATCCGCCACTGCTAACAGCTTATTTGTGCTTTGTGGCTTAGCTAAAATGTAGCACAGCTTCCAACTGTCAAAAGGGGTTGACGTTTACTTGTGAATTTTTTTTGTAAGCGAATAATTAGTAATATTTTAATACAGCATGAAGATATTATTATTATTATTTTTTTTGCTTGTTATTATTTATAAAATGAGAAATGTTATAATTTTTGGTTGTTATTAGTTGTAAAATGAGAACTGTCAAATGGTATGCTAGGAACGGTGTTAAGTTAACAGCGATAATTTAACAGAGTTAAAGTAACTTGGCCCTAATTGCGCCTTATGCCAGGTAGAATACAATTAGCTGTGTGGCGTCATTCTAAATTCAAAGTGGCGGCCAAAACCAAATGCCGGAAGACATAATAGACTAAAAAGCAGAAAATATAACCTATCAAATTCAAATTTTGCACATACAAAGTGTGGCTATTAAAAAACGAGACTGTTGCTGTAAAATCTTTTATTTTAAATTTATTCATATTTATTGTTTATCCCCTTCAATCTATACCCCTCCACTATTCTTACACTTCTCCATACCAATTTTCCATTGTTCAAAACAGTGCGTCGTCTTCTTCTGTAAGGTCCTTCATGATGCTTGCCGCTTTTTGTTTTACTGCTACAACGTTATCAAAACGTGTTCCTTTCAACGCAGATTTGACCTTGGGAAACAGATAAAAGTCGCATGGAGTGGATGGTCTAACACTGGGATGCCAAGCTTGGCGAGAAACGTCGTTGGATTGCGAGATTTTTTGGCATCATCTTTGCACAAACGTTTAAACCACTCAAAAATACGTGTACGTGATTAACACTCATTACCAGATATTTTATGTAATAATTCGTAAGTTTCGGTGGCCAAGTTTCACATGAAATTTCACAGCAACTTTTGCTCGACTAAAATATTTAACATTTTCCCGGCAAATAAAAAAAACTCAAGTTACGAAAACAAACGCTACGTTACAGAGAAAATGTCTATTGGCATGGGGTTTACGGCAATCTAGAGAAAAGGCCTCAAGCTAAACAGTTGCCCGCAATCACCTTAGTATCGTTATTTAATAGCCACTCCTCGTATGCATAGTTCGGGTGACAATGATCTCTAATATTTTTGTAAAAAATAAATATGGCGGTTTCAAGATGGCGGGAGAATTTTGCAATGGTGTTCCCCGACCCAGCGACATGGGTATCAAAGGAAAGGGTATGACAAGTTAGCTATGTTGCTCCATTCTAAATTCAAACTGGCGGCCAACACAAAATTGCGGATTACTTTTTTTCTTTGCAACCCGCTTTGTATGAGTATCAAATAAAAGGGTATGACGAGCAGAATACAGTGGCGGCCGCCACAAAATGAAGCAAAACATATAATAGAGAGTAGAAAATAAAAATAAATAGTTTAAAAAAATTAAAAAAAACACGCTTTTATTTTAAAATGAACTAAAAAGTAAAAAAAGTGGGTGTGTGTACTTATGTACGCGCATTAGAAGTTACACTTCTTTGGCGTGATTTAAGACTAATTTTTAATTTGCTTGTAAATAATTTATTGGATTTTTTATTATTTGCGTGCGTTGGCAGGTGATCCCGACACGTTACAGCCTGTCGGTTATACCGGATTTTAATCCTAACTAAAATCACCTACTAGTCAACCCATTCTCCGGCAGAGAGGAAACACATTTTTCTAGACAAGTTGTTCTTATTTATACAGGTTATACAGTTTTTATCGATGACCTTAAAAACTCCCCGATACCGATTTCAATGGATTCGGAACACATTTCCAAAATTCATCCGCCATATTGGCGACGCCATTTTTAATTTTCAAATTTTAACCATAGAATCGTCATTTGTTCTAAAACCCCCCGATACCGATTTTCAATGGAATTGGAACTCAATTGAAAAAATTGCCCGCCATCTTGGAACCGCCTTCTTGATTTTTTTACAAAATTGTTACACGGGCAGACAAACAACCAAGAAAAATCTTCTGAAAAGTCGGCCCGTGTAAAACTGGCCCTTAGAAACTCGCGCTTAGGTGATGAATAGATCACGGATCGGATTTCCCTCCATAGCCTCGCGACAGAACCCCTCACCATGCAATTACGAATCTTCTTATACCTACAAAAAGCCCAAACCTTCGCTTGGCTGCTGAATCGTACATGAAATTTATTTCCCTCCATAGCCTCAGGAGAAAAACCCCCTCACCCATCAACATCGTGAACAGACATCATCTAAAGAATGGGAGTTGAAATGCTTGCCCTCCATACCCCTTCGCCTATATTCTCCGTCACCGTCTCGCGTTGCGTCTCGCGTCTCGATAAAAATTCACTCTCATAATATTTTCCAAACGCGCGTATAACTTCAAAAATAATTTTGAATGTAAAGTTTTTATTGCTCCAGCCAGTATATGGGAACAACCTACCTTTCAAAATCAAGCTCAGAATGAAATTAATGAAGTTATTGGTAAAATTTATAAATAACAAATGCAGAAATAATAATTTTAGTTTTGAGAAAATTTAATTGATCACCTTGTAACTTTAAATTTATTTCATCAAATTTGGCGAATAAATCAGTCAAATAAGCTGTTTGCTTTTCGTTTCGTTCGCGCCGCTTGGTCACGTGGGAAACATCGCTTTTTTAATTTTTGTAATTTTTTATATGAAAATGTTCGATGTTTTTCGTGGACCCCCGGTAGTTCTTCGCGCACCCCCAAAATAATTTTTAATTATCACGGACTCCTGGATCATCCCATAGACCCCCAGGGTCCATATGGACCACTTTGGGAATCACTGATGTATACTCTACAAACCAACGATTTCTAAACTCTAAAATCAAAAAACGACAAATCGGTATAACTGGCCACCATGATTCCCACTAAGAATCTTTCTTTCTTTCCAGTCTATAAAATACAAATATTCTTCAAGGTGTAAAGCAAACAATAAACCTAAGCAAACGTGTCTAAGTATATCGTCATTAATCGAGGACACAATATTGACCCAATTTGTTCAAGTCACCTTTCACAAGAAACTGTCTCCAAATGCTGCCGCACTACGAAGCCATCTTTATATCAAGAAAAAGCAGTACACAGAAGTCGGACGTTCTTGAAAGAATACAACAAGAAGTACGTGACTAAAGGTGGAAAAACGTCCCGCAAAGTACCTGGCGGCGTGTTTCATCTGCACTTTTGGTGATGGTCTGCTTGAGTCTCGCCATTGAAGAAGTTTTTTTGTTGTAATGACGTCAGGTGAAATTGATTTAGAACGTGTCTGCCCGAAATTAGAATTATTATCCAAAAAAGAAACGGTATGAATTTAACAAGGCCTAATTAAAAGGGTCCTAAAGGCTCCGTGTAAACAAAAACTTCGTACGTCTTTACCCAAGCCTTGTATTTAGTAAACTCCTAAAACAATGCTGTAACAAGCCCGAAAGGAAACTTAAGACTTCATTTTTGCTAGAGTTAAACACAAACATGAACCTTCTACGTTCAATAGCACCGGATCTAAAATCCCCACCCGCCAGCTACCCCCACCCCAAAAAACACTAAACTAACATCAGAATTTCATTTTCTAGACTGTTCGGAACCAATTTGCAAACCCCAGAAAATTTCATATCCCAGAAATTCGCTCTTTGATAGAGCAGAGTTGGGGAATTTTATCTAAACATGCATGGGGTGAGATAAAATAAAACGTGCACCAGAGCACACCCCCAGGGGCTGCTGTAGCGGGAGGAGATAATTTATGTTATACAGCGGAAGGGTTGAACTTGGCTTCCTCCATTCAATAAATCTCGTCCAATAAAATGTTTATTTCGGCTGTAATTTTTTTGCTTTGCGGTCGTTTTAGATTAAACTTTAGTAGAAGTCGTTAACATTTCAGTCAATTTGGAGCTTGAAGAGGGTTGATCTGAAGTATGGACAGTTGTGAACCTTGTGCAATTTATACCCTTTTATATGGGTTTAGTAGAAACATTTTACGTGAAATGCCCGGTATCTAACAAAATATTGAAGTGATGCTGTTAACTTTAGGTGTTTAGTCGATCAAGGTACTTGCAAAGTTTTGGGCTAAAAGGTCCTACTTTAATATTAGAGACAATAACAATTTTTCGCTACAAGATTAAGAGTACTTATATAATCCACAAAAACAGGCAGGCGACCATTTAAATTGTTTTACTGCAATTTGATGTGTTCTTATTGGGAACTGGTCTTCCCCTCTAAAAATTCTTCCATCAGTTCCAACTTCAAGCCGATGTAAACCATCCATACCTGCCATCCTGGCGTTCTAATCTACGTCGTCGTCCCAGAAGAGGTTAACTCTACCTCGCTGTCGTATCCTATATATCCTACCCCAAAAAGGTGTCCTTAGGAGTTTCTTTCTTTCTTTTTCTTCCTTTTAATGATGTATACGATCCACGAGTACCCTGATCGCCTCTTGGACCTATTGTACTCCTGGTCGTTCCTGTATCTCAGATTTTTAGGCAGCTTAAACAAACGAAATCGATACATTAGGGGTTAAGGTGCCCGACTACCAATCCTGAGGTTCATGGTTCGAATCCACTCCAAGGCCTGAAACTTCTTCTTTCCATTTCTCCCACCTAAATAACAAAAAATCCCTGCACTTTATACTACCATTGCAAGGGAGTGGTTTTTTTGGGTGTAAAGGTGGGAGTTTATTAAGATCACCTGTGCCAATAAACCAACCAGCCAATGGCTGACTAATGCTGTCGCTACCGGTATGAGAGGGCTGCAACCCTGGTTTTGGTCCCTACCGGATCTGGTGCCCAGCAGGATGACGATGCAAAACCAGCCGATTGAGGTGACTTTTTGGCAGGTAATGGATAGGACCAGAATGATCGAACTCTTGCCCCAAGCATTGATGAGAGGTGGCTGAGTCCTCTATTTTATGCGACTTCGGCCGAATCAAGGTCAAGGAGATTGGCATTAAACAATATAGTTTAATAAAACTAAAAAATTCGTTTTTATTTTAAAATGAGCCAAAAATTAAAAAATAATTTTGAATGTAAAGTTTTTATTGCTCCAGCCAGAATATGGAAACAACATACTTTTCGAAATGTAAAACAGCGTGGGAACCTATGTTTTTATTTTATTAACACCGGAACTTCTCGCTACCGCCCCACGCTTTTCTACATTTCGAAAGGTATGTTGTTTCCATATTCTGGCTGGAGCAATAAAAACTACATTCAAAATTATTTTTTACTTTTTAGTTCATCCCGCCACACAGTTAATAGTATTCTAATTGTCGCACCCTTTCATTTGATACCGAGCGCGTTATAAAGAAAAAGGTAATACGCCATTTTGTTTTGACCGTCATTTTGAATTTGGAATGACGCCGCACAGCTAATAGTATTCTACTTGTCATACCCTTTCATTTGATACCCATTTTAAGTGGGTTAGCAATAAAAGGTTAATCCGCCATTTTTTGTTGGCCGCCATTTTGAATATGGAATGACGCCATAAGGCTAATTGTATTTTATTTGTCATACCCTTTCATTTGATACCAATGTCGGGGGTCGGGGAGCGCAATAGCAAAATCGCCATCTTGATTATTTCACAAAATGGGCAGATTGCATTGTCACGCGAACTATACATATGTGCAAAATTTGAAGTTGATCGGTTATATGCAAGTGGGTGAAAATCAAGTTGCAAGATTTGTCTACATACATACATACATACTGGTGAAGCTAATATACAGGGTATAAAAAGGACGTTCCTGCTGGCTCCCAGCAGCGGGAGGCACCCGAGGTTACAGTGGTTTAGTGCAACATGCAAAAAAGTAAGGCCGCCTCGACGTTAAAAATCATGAAAAAAGTTTTGGTGAGTTTAGTCAGTAGAAATCTGACACTACCATTTGGGTGCGGACTGCCAGCGGTGTCTCCTGTCTTAGGCATGGAAGCCTTAGACTAGCGGTCACACACATTCCCTCCTGCTAAACCGATGTAAGATGCTCACCACTCCCTCGCAAAAAAAGGGCTGCCTCGACATGGATCTTGCACAGGAGCCATGGGTAAGTAACGGCACTATACAGGGCTTGCGGGTATCCGGCTAAACCATTGCATGTAGTGACGTGCGCGGCAATCCTAGAACATGTGTCGTTAACAATAAAAACACTAGTTGCTATCTCTCTTGCAGTGGGGTTTCTTTGTTTTTCTCTGTCTCTGAACATCGCATTGTTTAAGTTTAACGTTCTTCTGTTGGAAGGCCTTCAGCGCCACGTCCACCTATCTCCATACATCCTCCGAACTCTTCATCTGGTTCAGGATGTTTTTCGATGTTAGATGCACCTCGACGGTTGCTTCCAGCACGTCCAATTGAATCGAATTGACTAACCTGAAGTGGTGAAGGTATGGCCTATAACGTCCGACTCCGTTTTTACTCAGGAACTGCTTGAGGTAGTAACTCACCTCGCCATTTCCCCACATAAACCACTTCTCCATATTTGGTATGAATCTATAGGTCCCTTTGGCCCTTAGTATACTTGTCCCACCACCTCTGCCATGCTCCCATCCGTTGTATTTCCTTTTTACTCTCCCTTGAATGTTCCGTCGCACAAGCTCCTATTCTGAGCCGCCCAGAATATCAATGGGACATGGGAGTTTATTTTATCCCTATTTGCCGTTCTGTCCAAAGCCGCTGCCCACACTGAAGCTGCACACAATAGGACCGAATTAACCACTCCAGTGATAAGGAATGCCTTGCTCTCGCGTTCGTTCTTTTCGTTCTTTCAGTGCTTTCTTTCTTTCTTTTCCGTTCTTTTAACGAAACAACGGAAGGAACGAACGAACGAAGCAGAACGAAGCTATCTGTTTCAGCCTTTAAAGCACAAATTTGCCTCAATCATTTAATCAGTTTACTGGACAATTAAAGCCCCTAAAGAAATGAGAGAGAGATAAATTTACCCACAACCAATTTCGCAATTAAAACCTACACAAACAGGTCTGCTTGGTTTACTACAGTATAAACATATTAAGCTGACGCAAGAAATAAAAACTCCAAAATCCAATTATATGACCAAGCGCAAACAATAACAAAATTTCCCAATCATTTCCACCATAAATTTTCCGATCAAAATTTCCCCCATCAAAAAACTTTCATCCTAGCAAACACATGAACCTTTTTTTTAAAAGCTATGGTAAGTATGGGAAAGGCAAATATGAGAGAAGACAAGACAGTGTTAGGGACAATGCTAAATATGCCCCATTCCATACTAAAGTAAAATCAGAGGCAGGTATCAGCAATAGCCCGTGTTTACTGACCTTAAATTAAGTTATCAGTTGCTTTAAGTAAGATATATGCCTTAGAGACCCGTGAATTTCTAAAGTGAAAAACAAAACGAAGACGTAGCTATCTCTATATTTTGTCAGACACTCAAACGGACCTAAAAGCCACTAGTTCTTGTATAGCGAAATTAAAGTTGTCCTAAAGTGTACAACCAGGAAACAGCTAGGCAGAACCCTGAGCCGGAAAAGGTCTCAAAATCTAGCTCTTGAATAAGGAACTATACTATTCGCTAAGAATAAGATTAGTGTCTTCGTTAGGACGAAAGCTTTTTTGTAGGGGAAATTTTGATAAGGATCGTGTCTTCAGTAGGATGAACGCTTTTTCTTTAGGGGAAAAGTTCGTGTCTTCGCTGGGATGAAAGCTTTTTTTAGGGGAAAAGGGCGTGTCTTCGCTAGGATGAAAGCTTCTTCTGTAGGGGAAATTTTGATTGGGGACTTATCGTTTGCGCTTTTGTTTGGAGCTTTTTCCCCTCCCTGCAATCCAAGCACCAAAACATGCTTACACAGCTAGATTTTTCATAACTTGTGAAATTGCTTATTCGAATCTCGAAAGTACTGAGGCACGTTTAGACATGTCGTGGTTGTCAGCTAAGATCCCCATCCTAGTTTTTTTCAGGACTATAAAAGTGGTAATCTGCGGCACTAATACACGGTAACATTGAAAAAGTAGTTGAAACTATGTAATCGAAATAAATTGGCCCTCCCCTTTTTTTTAAAAGCGTTTTTTATAGCTATTACCTCTAATTGTGCATGTCACCTGTTCGAGTGCTCCTGAGATGATTCATACAATTCTGAATGCATATTATCAGAGGACAATTTTGATTCATACTTTTACATTTATTTCACAGCTTTATTACTATTAAAATTCAACCAGAAGACAGGTATTCATGAGTCATCATCAAATGACCATGAATTTGTTTATATAAGAAAATTCTCAATTCTTAGAGTAAGGGGTCACGCGCGAGTACAGAAAGTCAGACTAGGTAGACAGACAGATATACCAGACAGACACACCAGCTAAACAGGCAAGCAGGCCAGATAGACAGACAGAGATTTGCATTAACAATTTCGCAAGTTGTGAAATACCTAGCAGCCTCGGATTTGGAGGAGAGGAAAAAGCTGCAAAACAAATCACATGAGCAAACGATACCAAAGTTTCTCCAATAAAAATTCCCCCTACAAAAAAGATTTCTTCCCAGAGAATAAACGAATCTTATCTAAATTTCCTCAGCGAAGACACGAACTCTATCAAAATTTCGCCAACAACACAATTTTTCATCCGGCGAAGACACGAACCTTATTCTTAAAAGCTCATGTTGGGAAAGGAAAATATGACGCGGGGGCTTAGAACAGCTACAGCTTATCTACTGATAGAAGTGATAAATCGGGTACCACCACCTAGGATTGACCGTGATTTGTTCCGATCTCTGCAGAGCTCCTTCAATAGAATTAAACCAGCTTAAAAAGCACCCTGTGATTACTACTTGAAACATTGTCGATAATAATGGAGCATATTTGAGTCAAATAAATTCTTTTTCATTATATAAGAAAGAAGGCAAATCCAAAAAATATCAATTGTCTTAAATCTTCGTCAAACGAAAGAATTTGCAGTTCTAACCAGCTAAGTACATGTGTGATATGTTTACAATTCTACCGTTTCTAATCTACCAGCGAACCTGTTGCTATCATTGCAATAAAATTAAGAATTCAGCATACCCTCATATATGCCAGGTAAGGCTCCGCGTGCAGATGAGCGCGGAATCCGGCGACAAAAGCTCAATCATGCATTCGACACAGTTAGAATTTCCTAAAGCGAAACAGATTTGTGCCGCAAACATCGTTACATTCCCTGTGTACTTTGGCACTCAAACATCAAGCAATACAATAATACAATTCGGCAAAAGATATCGCTGATAAACGGCCATTATCGTATCGTAATGCGATTGATAAGATAACGCGTCGCACCTGATAAGCTAAGTTATTAGCACGTAAATTTAGGGGGCTTCATGCTGTAGTTTTCAGTAACGAAGTTCAAAAGCAAATATCGAGTGCAAGATCAGTTGTGCCAACAAACTACACATTCGAAGGAGATCGCTCGTCTCTCTCTCTTTCCGTGTTTTTAATATTATTACTTTGATGACTAGTTCGTGTCTAAAAGTGAGTTCTTTATTATAATATATTTTCACCTCATTACGATACCTGTGACAATGACAGCATACCTATTTGCGACAATTATTGTGAATTTTTATTCTGTGTGGTGTGTGTGCTGTGTATGACTTTATTTATTATTGATGTGTAAAGCGAAAATTTTATTTAATTTTTATTAAAAACAACAAAAAATTCCCAAAAAAATTGAAAATTTTCCAATTCAAATTCCATTGTTTTACGTCTTCTACTAAAATTCTTGTGAATTCATAATGATTCCGTTTTATCAAGGTGCTGTAGATACTCGGTTATCAGTTGGTATTTTTAGTAAACGTTAATCATTAATTCCAATAATTCTTGTAGAAAAGTTTTCTGTGTTATTTCGTTATCTATTGATAACGTTTGATAATAAAAAATATAATTGTGACTCATAACGATATATGTATGTATGTATGTAATGCGGGAATCTTAATTAGTATCGGTTTATCTAGAGCTATGATTAAGTCAAGTGTTTTTGATAATTTGATATTTTGCAATGGACAGTTTTAGGTGCCTTCAATGTTTTATGAAGACTATATAATCTTAAGATTAGGTCAAAAATTGGGTTTGGCTTTAAGGAAGATATGAAGCCAAATCGAAAGTTATACAATACTTTTTTTTAATTCAAAATTTTGGATAAATCCGCGGGGGCGTTCAAGAATAACTTAAGCAGGCTTAGGGGAGTGGCTCGGCGAATTGGTTAAATTCTTTCTTTCTTTCACTTGCAAAACGAGTCGGAGAAGTCCAAAAATATTACCTAAGATAAAAGCTACTTCCAAACCAATTGTGTTTATAAAGATTGTCCCATTAGGGATTTCACCATGTAAATTGTTAATAAAACACTTTAAATCAGTAATGTGGTTTGCTACAATCATGTATGGAACAAAATGTCACCGAAATGTTCACCACTGCCCGTTTGTCTTCATTTTATATGACTCTGAGTCATAATTGTGGCTTAATTTCATTAATGTGTCCAATTATCTCGTCCTTCAGCTCCTCAATGGTTTTTTGGTTTATTGACGTTCCTTCTCTATAAAATTTCACCAAAGAAAGTATATTTCACCAAAAGTGGAACTATCCTGTTGGAATCAAAAATTGTCCACATGCATAGCCTTCACAGTAGCAGCTTGGCCTGCTTCTTTTTCGAAGAAGTATTGCTTGACTCCACAGCTCCATAAATTGAACAAAACCGTGAAGTTTTGTGGATGCATAAATTATCAACAATAAGTGCCGGTTTAGACGGCAATGATAAGAGATACGATCCCACTTCTTCCTTCATCCACAAAGTTCGTGAGGCACATGCGCTGGAGCGCACCGTCTATAGGCCAGTCAAATTATCGAAAAAACCTCGTTTTTTTGCCAACCGAGCCATCCGAAAAGTAAAATATGTGTAAAATATGAAAAATTCCGTAGAATTCGATGAACTACTTTTGGCACTCGTAGGCCTTTGGGAAAGTCTCCAAAATGGTGTCAAAAGAGGGCCAAAAACAGATTTTCGCGTTTTAAAAAAAACTACACATTTTACAAAAAAAAGTTTTAAATAAAGTTTGTAGATCTTCTTCATACTAATAAAATAACACCAGTTTGATGTCAATACATAAACAAATAAAGGAGTAATTGCAAAAAAAACCTCTAAAAATCAAGTTTTTTTTAAATGCTCATATCTTTTACCAAAAAAAAAGGATTTTGTAATGAAACTCTTGGAAAGTGTAGCCCTTGGAGAGTGCAATAAAACGTTTTTGTAAATTTGCAAAATAATAAATAATTTTTGCAAAATACGGTTTTTTCGAAAAAAAGACCTTTGTTGTCGAATTCGATTAGCTCATAGCCATCAACACCTACAGAAATGTTTTTGGGCTCAAAATGTTCTGGAAGAGTTGTGCGTGATTTTTAGAGGTTTTTTGCAATTACTCCTTTATTTGTTTATGTATTGACATCAAACTGGTGTCATTTTATTAGTATGAAGATCTACAAACTTTATTTAACCCTTTTTTTTGTAAAATGTGTAGGTTTTTTTTAAAACGCGAAAATCCGTTTTTGGCCCTCTTTTGACACCATTTTGGAAACTTTCCCAAAGGCTGACGAGTCCCAAAAGTAGTTCATCAAATTCTTCGGAATTTTTCATATTTTACCCATATTTTACTTTTCGGATGGCTTGGTTGGCACGAAAAAACCTAATTTGACTGGCCTACTAAGCAAGCACTAACTCTTGCGTTCGCATCAGTACAGATACGACAATTCTGCTTGTTGACGAAACCATAGAGCTGAAAGTATGACTCATCGTTGAAGAGCATTTTCTGCGTAAAGTATCCTGAGGTTTGCTCGCGCTTTCATTCGGCGTATTGGTAAGGCTTCAGATGGTCTGTGGGTTCCTGAGTCAATTTATTCTTATTAGCGGGCAAATGCAAGTCCTTGGTCAAAATTCGCTGCAAAGAACTCCGTGATATGTGTGATATGATGATGAATCGAGGTAGACAAAGTCAGCCACACTATCAGCTACAATGTTTTCGGTTGAACACAAACGAAAATGCACTGGTACTGTCATATCTATCACCGATTTGATTATCTCAAATTTATGCACTATATTAAAGATTGGACGATTATGCCGGACAAAAAAACTTATAGCGCACCATGCCCTTTCTATTTTAGCAGTAGAAGAAAAAGTCTAAAACTCTAAAACGATAACACCAAATCAATAGATTTCGAGATATCTACTGTTCGTTCCTAATATTTTTGAAAAATCGGCATTTTGATCGATTTTGTGATGTTTTTTAAGCACGTATCTTTTTATATTTGTTTATTTATCGCATATAAAAAGATACGTGCCTATAAAACCTCATAAAATTGTTCAAAATTGCGATTTTTCAAAAATTCCAACGGAGTTTCATTTTCAATTGCTTCTTAAGTTTTCTAAATGAATTTCCCAATTATAAACTGATCTTACAAAAAATGGCAGCATTGTTAATTAAGGTTAAAAAAAATTAGAACGTTAATTACACAGAAACTAATGAACCGATTTTGTTGAAATTTTTTGTACATTGCCGGGATTACATAAACACCATCTTCAAGAATTTTTAGCCTTCTATCTGCAATTGTTTTCCTTTAAACAAATAGTGAAAATAACGTATTTTGAAAACTTTGGAAGCTATTTGCAAGATCACCCTTGCACCTAGCGACCTCTAACAGGGCTTGTTTTTTAGGGAATTTCATAGCGAAGAGCTTATGTTGTACTAAAAGTTAGCAGGAACAGAGCTATTGAAAGAAATATAAAAAAGTGCCTATTTTATTCACAATAAGTTAATTAAAAAGTTATGCGGTCAACCAAATTGTGGGCAAACTTAGGGTGTTAAACTACACCCTAAAACGAAGCCCAAAATTGCAATAAAAATGCCTCACCGACTAGCCTAAAGCTTCTCAGTGGTTCAACTGCTCTGAACTATCCGTTAATTTATCAAACCATCATCATCATCATGGTACAATAATTACAAGGTAAGCTCATAAGGGTCCCGTGACGTCACTCAGATCTTTTCTCACAAAGGGAAAAAGCTTTCCCGTGACGTCACTCAGATCTTTTCTAATGTAAAAGGCCTGAAAGCTTTTCAAGATGGAAACAGAGCTTTTCCTTATGAGCCTACCTTGTATTATTGTACCATGATCATCATCATCATTTGGCTCTACAGCTCGGAGTGAGCTTTGGCCTGATTCGTTAGCTTCTTTCATTCGTTCCTTTCCAATGCTACTTCTCTCCATCTTCTTACGTCTAGTATTCTCAGATCTTTTTCTACGCAGTCACGCCATCTGGTCCTTGGTCTTCCCCTATTTCTTGGTCCTATAGGATCAGCCTCTAATATTTGTTTCGGCGCTCATCCTGGTGGCATCCTAGCTACATGTCCTGCCCATCTTATACGTTGTGCTTTAATAAATTTAGTTATGGTTTCGCCTTTCATGATATCATTCAGCTCTCTGTTAGATCTGTAAAGGTATTGCCCATTTTCGTATCTTATGGGTCCATATATTTTTCTCATTATCTTTCGTTCGAATATGTGGTTTGCTTCGTCTTTTTTAGTTAGCGTCCACGTGTCAGCGCCATACACCAGTACAGGCCTGATGAGACTCTTATACATAGAAAGTTTGCAGTTTCTAGTCTTGATTAAAAATGCTTCTACCATACTTCTATAATTTCTGGCTACTAATCCAACATCATCTGCATATGCATACATTTGGTACGATTTGGCGAATATGTTGCCGCTCTGGTATGAACATCTTTTATTGCGTAGTGTAACATCAGGCTGAATACTACCATGGACAATACATCTCCTTGTTTTACACCTGTTCTTATGGGGAATGACATTGATATCTTATTCTGGACTATTGCTTTGCCTTGCGTCTCTTTTAGTGTCATCATGATGAGTCTGATTAGTTTTTCTGATAGTCCTAATTCCCTTAGCACTTGGTGCATACTCTCCCTATTGACACTGCCAAATGCTTGTTTAAAATCAATTATAGTAGAATATGTATATCCATGTTATATTCAGCACATTTTTCCATTTTTTGTTGTAACATGAAGGTTTGGTCAATAGTTGATGTGTTTACTCTAAATCCGCATTGGTATTCACCATTTATTGTTTCGGCGTTACTTTCTCTTGATTAATTGAAGTTTAAGTAAATTTTAAAAAGATTCATTTCTTTTTTTCGTAAACACCCTGTATTTTAGTGGATACTGAGAATAACCACCCTCTCTAGAACAATTTTTTTCTCCAAACACATCCAAGAATCACCCCTGAAAATATTAGCCGCGTAGGCCAACAAAGGATTTATTAAACGTCTGATGACCTTTGCAAGTCGCGAATGAATATATTTTTTTGTAGATAATCGCTTAATCTAAAAACTTTGTGAACACTGTTTTATGATAAGTTACCGTTTAAGAGAGATTTGCAAAAAACTGGCATTTTGACCTGTTGACCTTGAATAAAAAATGTCCTCCTGACCGATCGCGTGTCAGTTTCGACATTTTATGTATAATGATGTTTTTAAGGTGTGTACCAATTTTCGGCAACTTACCAGTTATCAATCAATTTCTGCTGTTTTTCGACTGGATTATTTTTACTCAAACAACCAGAGGGAATGGAAAACACGGCGTTTTCTTTTATGGTTTTACCTCTAGCATTTTCATCCTAGCCAAGTCTTTAATTCTAATAGCATCACGCATTCCGTGTCATAGCAGTGTTCATTTCTTCTATCAATTGCTGTTTCAATTGCTTCCCAGTTTGCATCTATTGTTCCATTTCGTGGTGTCTGTTGTAGTTGTTGGTATATTTGCTATATACATATTTGAGTGCTGTTGGGCTAGTCTTTTTCCATTTTCGGATGTTCTTGGTGCAATGAGTTCTTCCCAACCTACTTGCATGATAAATTCTTCCTTGCCAATTTTGGCATTAAAATCGCCTAAGCTTCTTAGTAGTCCAGGCGCTGGAGCATTTCCAGTGGTTTTGGCGTGATGTAACGGACTTTTTTGGTGGAATCGGTCAAAAATGAGATCCCCAACAATATTTGCGGGGTGCGTAAACATGAGAACGCCTGGAAAATTTATGGGAGCCCAAAAACTGAAAAATTCACGAAAAATTCCCTGTTTTTTGACCTTTCTTGATAAATTTTTCCTAACGAAGGCTTCTAGGTGAAAAGTTTGTTGGACATGTTTTGTTCGTTATTGGATTTACTAAAACTTATCGCAAGTTTGATTTTTGAAATTTGAATTTTTGCATTGCAAAATAGCCGAAAACTGCGAAAAACGTATCCTCACTTTAAAGTTATGCCAACAAAGGAAATACCATTATTTTTCAATGTAATTCTAGAATTAGGTAGTTTAAGGTATGTTTAACTTATATCTAAAACCCGATCACTGTTTTTGCGTAATGTATTTTGCAATTAAGTGAATTTAAAATATTAAATTTGTTGCAGCGCCAAAGAAAAAGCTCCCACCCCACGTTGATCCTGATTTTTTTACGTATGCTCTAAGACTTACTTTACAATATCCAATCACAAAATTGCTGTTTTTCATATTTTTTTTTGGTTTTTAATATTTTGAAAAAAAAAACCATTTTGCAAAATATCATTACTCCAGAAATGCTCGGCGCGTTTCAAATTCGCTCGAAAAAGGCCTCAGTTGCTATTACACCAAATTAGCTGTTTTTTTAATTGCGGTAGCCTTTTTCGAACGAATTTGAAACGCGCCGAGCATTTCTAGCGCTATTTTGCAACTAAGAGGGTTTTCTTTCAAAAAATTAAAAACCATATAAAAAATTTATGTCCAGGCCTGATTATCCGAGGCTCTTCTGAATCTCTCGTGACATTTATATTGTTTTACTGTGGTGGGTTATCAGCCCTACGCTGAAACTAGGTTTTGGTTTGCCGCGGGTATTTGATTTCCCCGATACCACTCATATCTGAGAGGCATTCTCCTATCCACCACCTGGGGAGGCATCCGATGGAAGGCCTAGATACTCCAAACGGACACACAATTTATCAGACCAATAGAAAAAAAATCCCCGATTTCAGACTAGCTACATTTAATGATCGATGATGATTGAGCCTATTTCGATCAGCTAAATACTTGGTTTTTATTTTGGCCCCAAAGATGAATTGGAGGAACAAAATTGAAGTGATGGCAAAGAAGGCCAGTATAGTTTTCTATGCCAATAAGCAAACCTTTGCTTAAAGCCACGTTTGATGAGCCGTCCTTACACAGCGACCAGTATTGACATACGGTACCCCAGCCAATTTTAAAGGATGGCACTCAAGTACTGAACATAATTCTCGATCTACTGCGGCCTGATTTATATAGACATCAGGCAGCACTCAGCAGATAGCCTGAGACAATTGCTGACGAAAGGTATATGTAGTTGACTGTGGACCACACGTTGATTCTAAAATTCGTGTGGCTGTCGACTAAATGCTGAATCGAAGTTTGAACTTCGTTAAGAAGTCCGCCCCGATTATGGCTTGGCTATGATAAAGTTGTGAACATATGGTCAGCGCAGGCCGAGATTGAGTTCACGCAACTTTGTGGCGAAAGTGAGGATCACTGATCCGTTGGCTGAGGTTTGGGCTACTTCTGTGGGTCGGAAACGCCTTGGCGAAACAACAGATACTTACGCGCCCGAATCAATCAGAAAATCTATTCTATTGTTGGTGAAACGTTTTTTTTTGGTGTTGGTGATGGCCCATTTTTTATTAGAACTGGCTTGAACACCACCGAAGCTGCGGAGGGACTTGCACAAGCTACCCCTCAGCTGGTTGGCCCCCTGTTAGCTCTGTCATCGTTGGTTCATCCTAAGTACGGACGACATTAGCTGATTAACAACGCCAACAACTTCCTGTCCCACAGTATTTGGGTTAGGTCCTGCTTTATTGCGAACGACTTGCTCTCGAGTGCTGTGAGAGCCCATACGAAATCAGAAGCTTTCTTATCCCCGGGCTCTTGTAGCTTAGCTTCTTTCAGAACCGTAGTACGAAAGAGAGTTGACAGAGATGCCGAAAGAGGCTAGATCACTGAAACACAGTTTAGTGATCTAGAAGGTGTTCATAGTTTGATCTTTCTAATCATGTGGGAGTTTGGTGTATGACTCTGCGTAAAACTTGTAAATCAATTTTTGTAAGCAGTCGCCACAGATTTTAAAAATAACTCTCGGATACTAGGATCATCATTCCGTTTGCATAGGCGACAGCGTTGTAATCTTATCGATAGCCATAAGTCATAGTAATAGCAAGGGTACTTTTCCCAGAGGAGTGCCACAGCATTAGATCTTTACCACTTCATTGTTGCTTAAACCCCTTGAACTATTTACCCCTCATGGCCTTAAGAACCTATCTGGGAATACTTCTTCGCAAGAACGAAGTGGGTATTCAGGAGAAGCTTCAAGGCTCCTCCAGAGGACTGTGTCCACATAAAATTATTGGGTTGCTTAAAAATGTCGTTAAGCCCGACCGATTCACCAATACCTTCTATATACTGGCGTATAATATTGGACAGGATCTGATACATTGGTAGATCTTCATTTATTGCATCCTTCTCATTGTCATATAGATTCCTTTCATCGGTGGACTTTTTACTAATAAATTATACACTTTAGATGAAGCTGTTTTTGCTGATAACACTTATTTACGTTATCGTAAATTCGGATGCACAAAATACTACCCAAAGTACTACAGCACCTACAACACAAAATTCTACCACTACACCAGCTCCTAAAGTAAGTAGACAACCTTTTTTATTGTTCGAGATAAAAATTTAATCGCAACATTTTTCTTCTCTTTTTTTACAATAAAGTCAACAGAAGCTCCAAAAAAAGTTGACACCAAATCGAGCGCGTTATGCCAAAAGTGCCACTGCGATTCTGTCACAAAAGTTTTGGACTGCTCAAATTCCAACTTTAGCACACTTTTCGACAAGGACGAAGTTGATGTTTTACAATATGGCGATGTACAGTTCGATACAATTCGCCTCGATCACAACACAATCCAAAAGATTGATCCATTTCCAGCATTGTCTATAAAAAAATTGGATTTGCATCACAACCTCATCGACACTATAGCGCCATTGGCTTTCCAGAACTTGACCGAACTGGAATCGCTGGATTTGTCAAACAATAAGCTGGAAGCGAAGGCCCTGGTGCCGAAAATCTTTGAAGGACACTACAGCCCGAGCACTTACCAACCGCTCGGAAAACTCAAGGAGCTTAATTTGGGCTACAACAAAATTCACAGTCTCGATTCGGATTTGTTCGATCACTTGGGCAACTTGGAAAGTTTAAGCCTGGCTTCAAACCCTTTCCAAGTCATTGACTCGCGAACAGAGGGAGCCTTAACCGATTTACACAATTTGAAGGTTAGTAAACAAAAGTCGAAATGTAAACTTTAAAATAATTAAACTATTTCAGACTCTGGACCTTTCCTTCATTCAAATTTCCGCTCTGCCGCCGTACGTGTTGCACTCTCCAAGGAACTTAGAAAATTTGCATTTGACAGGAAATTTATTCACGCGAATCCCGGAGACTTTGAACTTTGGTGTTAGCCTCAAGCTATTGAATATGGATGAAAATTTGATTGAAACAATCGACGGCGAAAAGTATGACATGCGTGAGATTTTTTATGAGTAAATATGACAAATTTTTGCTTGCAGTGTTTTCCCAGATTTGCCAAAGCTCGAGGTGCTTAGCATGTCCTACATGTCAGATCTAAGTAAAGTAGGGAAGGGTGCTTTCAGTGGACTACAAGGTAAGCAATTTCTGAGACATTAAGGTCTTCTAGTGTTAAGGATATCTCCAGGCTGGAAACTTTTTCTTCATCTTCTTCATACGGTGCTAAAGTTCGTTATGATCTTTGGGCTTCTTAACAATATTTTTCGCTTTTTGTCAGTTCTGAATTCTCATCGTCCTTTTATCTTCTAACGCATCTTCTTTCCGTCACACCCTTGGTCGACCTTTCCTTCATATTACTTCTGGCTATATAAGTTATATTACCCATCACAAGGTCCTGTCAATCACTCCAAGGGTGGCGGAGCATAATCATTGTGGGTGCGGAGCATATGAGCAGATAACCGTAAAAGTTAATCGGTAAATTTATTTACCGACTGTCGAGTTATATGGTTTTAAATTCTTTAGTTATGGGGTTATGCCCGACTGGCATTTTGGGCGGTTGGACATCTATGAGCCCCACTGCCTTATGTGGACCCCGTGTAGATTTCCCTAAGGACCACACAGGCCCTCTAAAGGCTCCCATTCACACACAGGCCACCGGCAGGCCGTGGCCTGAAGATTTCTCGCCTTGAGGCCAAGTCTCACCACACACTCCGCCGTGGCCTACAGTCTAGGAAAACTGACAGAAATGTTTATGTGTGTGGGCATTTATCGTCAGTCCGTGCCTTAAAATCTGAACTTCTATTGAGTCTGAAGTTTTCTTTGAGGCCATGGGGGGCGAACGGCTAACAAAGACCTCGGAAGGTGGTGGCACCCGATTTGTCACTTCTGCCAAAACCCGAGAAGAGTCACTGCAGACGAACACCTAGCAGCTCTGTTAGCAAGTCCTAATCCCACCTCCCCGCGGTGCCCCCTGGGGTACTTCTTCGGAAGGAGCTAACGGGAGACGGTCGAATGGCGAGTTCTCTGCGCCACAAAACAGAGTTCTAAGTCGGTTGGGCTGAGGGTTAGCAACCCGCTCCTATAAAACACATAATTGCTACGAATCGGCAAACAATGCCTCGGAACCGGATGGACAACACGACGACGACCTTTGCTTTTCGAACCAGGACACGAATCGGATCATGGAATGTGAGAACGCTGCTTGCTGATGGACGGCTGGATGAAGTCCTCAACGAGATGAACCGCTATAAAATCAAGGTCATGGGACTCAGCGAGACCAGATGGACCGATGCGGGGGAACATATCTGCCCAAACGGTGAGTCCTTCTTATATTCTGGGAGAAACGAAACTGAAAATCGTAGGAATGGCGTTGGCGTAATACTCACCAAGGAAGCCAGGTCCAGCCTCATTAGCTGGTCACCAGTTTCTGAGAGGATTATTACCGTGCGCCTACGTACCAGGCTAAGAAGTATACGATAGTCCAATGCTACGCTCCGACTGAAGACGCAGAAGATGACATCAAAGACGAGTTCTACATGCGACTGAATGAGGTTTTTCGCTCTATTCCAAGGGGAGACATCATTGTTTTGATGGGTGATTTAAACGCACAGATCGGCCCCAACAACACCGGCCTTGAGCACACTATTGGAAATCAAGGCCTAAGCCAAGTTACCAATAACAATGGTGAACTTTTCGTTGACTTCTGTAGTTCCCATCAACTCATGGTAGGTGGAACCTACTTTTGTCACAAGAAGATACACAAGGAGACCTGGGTATCACCCGATGGTAGAACGAAAAATCAGATAGATCACGTGGCCGTCAGCCGCAGATGGAGAACTATTCTGGAGGATGTCAGGAGCTTTAGGGGAGCAGACACTGGAAGTGACCACCATTTGGTAGTAGCAACTATCCGCCTAAAAATCGCCGCAATCAGAAACGTTCAACGCGATGCCATAAACCGTAGACGGTTTAACGTAGACCTTCTGCGGGAGAGCACTAAAAGGAGAGAATTTGCTGGAAATCTGCAACAAATCTTAAACCAGCAAACCGTTTCTGACGACACGAACATTGAAGAGCTGTGGAGCACGACAAAGGGCGCTATAATAACAGCAGCGGAAACAAGCATCGGTTATGTCCAAAGAAACCAGCAACACTGGATCTCGGACACAACCTGGCAAAAAATAGAACGCAGAAGGGCCCTCAAAAATAACGTGAACTCTACAAGCGACCCGGAAAGAGGCCAACAACTTGAACGGGAATACTCCCAATTACACCGGGAGGTAAAGAGAAGTGTCCGGCGTGATAAAAGGCGGCAGATAAATGAGCTCGCAGAGAAAGCGGAAAACGCGGCAAACACAGGCAACAGTAAGGTGCTGTACCAAATTACTAAGCAGCTCTCGGGAAAGCACTCTACTAAAAAGCATGCCGTAAAGAGTGCGGATGGAAGGCTGCTGTGCAGCGACGAGGAGCAACTCCAAAGATGGAGAGACTACTTCTTCGCCGCCCTGAATGGTTCCTTTTCGCAGGAACCTGAAGAAAATAACAACAATGCACAGCCAATAAGAATCGCCACTCGTGCACCATCCAAGACAGAAATAGTAACCGCAATTCATGCAATGGCCAATGGTAAAGCAGCTGGAAAAGATGGCATCCCGCCAGAATTGTTGAAAGCCGACTCAAGCCTCATAGCAGATGCGCTACAGCCAATCCTGGAAATGGCATGGAACACCTGTACCTTTCCGGAGGATTGGACGGAAGGTATCATAGTCAAAATACCAAAAAAGGGGGACCTAACAATATGTGACAACTGGAGAGGCATCTGTTTATTATCTACGGTGGGAAAAATCTTGTCCCATATATTACTATCTAGGATAAGAGAGGCAGTAGATCGAACGCTTAGAAGACAGCAGGCTGGATTCAGAAAGGGCCGCTCCTGCATAGACCATATTAACACCTTGAGAATCATAGTGGAGCAGTCTACTGAATTTCGATCCCCCCTTTACCTTGCTTTCGTAGACTATGAGAAAGCGTTCGACTCGGTCAATAGGAGCTTTATATGGCGAGCTCTACGGAAACGTGGACTGCCGGACAAAATAATAGAATTGATAAAAGCTCTATACAACAATTCCAAATGCAGAGTTCTCCATAATGGAAAATTATCCGACAGCTTTGAGGTGAGCTCAGGAGTACGACAAGGATGTCTACTTTCACCATTACTATTTCTTATAGTAATAAACGACATTCTTGTCAGCGCTCTAGATAGAAGAACAGGTGGCATACAATGGGGATTGCTAGACCGCCTTAAGGATCTCGACTACGCGGATGATATCTGTTTGCTGGCCCACAGACACCAGGACCTCAAAAACATGTTAAACAAATTGGCAACAGAAAGTAGCTCGGCGGGCTTAAGGTTAAATCCGACTAAAACAAAAGAAATGCGGATAAATGCAAACACCCTTGAACGGACAGCGCTAAAAAACCGTGACGTGGAACTGGTAGACAAATTCTGTTACCTCGGTAGTATTATTACCGAAAACGGTGGTACAGAAGAAGATGTCAGTTCCAGAATAAATAAAGCAAGAAGCGCATATGCATGCCTGTTTCACATATGGAGATCAACAGAGATCTCAATTAACACCAAATTGCGGCTGTTCAACTCCAACGTTAAGGCAGTTCTTTTGTACGGTTGCGAAACATGGAAAGTCACCCAATTCATTACAGGGCGCCTACAAGTTTTCATCAACAGATGCCTACGTCGTATCCTAAAAATCCGCTGGCAAGATAGAATTTCAAATGAAGAACTATGGCGCCGTGCCGGCCAAGAAAGGATAGACGACCAAATCAGGCGAAGGAAATGGAATTGGATTGGCCACACCTTGCGACGCGAAAACGATAATCTAGCCAAACAGGCCCTTGACTGGAATCCGCAAGGATCCCGTCGAGTCGGAAGACCTAGAACAACGTGGAGGAGAACCCTATTATCAGAGGCCGCAACAACAGGGAGATCCTGGTCAGAGCTGAGAGCTGTCGCGCAAAACAGAGTCCGCTGGAGGGCAACTGTTTCCGCCCTATGTCCCATGAGGGATTAAAGGAGCAATTAGTTAGTTAGTTAGTATGGGTGAAAAAAAGTGTAATCAGCCGGAATCTTATTTCTGGTTTGATAAATATGCATAGAAATAACTCCTGTTCGCCTGTCTGTCAGGCGGTTGCCTCAAGTCCTCATCCCTCGGGCAGACTGAAGGCCCAACTATAATGTACGTAAGAAACGCACGTCGGCCGACGTGCGTAAATATGAAACTTTCGTCAAACGTATAATGGTTTGTGTATACGGAAAGTTTTCACAAGTTTAAAATTAGTAAAATGCATAAATATGATTCATTGACTATTAAAACTTGGCTATTAATCTTTGCATATTAAAAATGATCATATTTATTTTCAATTATAATAAATTTCTCATCAAAATCACTCCCATAAATTTGAAGAACAACATTTTCCATACTCTTTCTTGTTTAAAACCCACAAAACAACAACAACAAAAATCAGCTGTAATAGTCCAAGAGCTAGTGACAGAATTGCAAAGTGATTTTGTAGAGGATGGGCCTTTGATATAAGGTAGATTAGGTAAAGCACAACCGATTAAAAATATTCGCCAGTTCGAGTCTACTTAAGTTTTAATTTTATGAATTTTTGAACTTGTCGATTTTTTGACCATGAAAAAAGTGATATTGCAGAGGATGGGACTTGGTATATAGGTTAATTGGGTTGCCCCCAACACATATTCCGATTCCCATCTCGTTTGGAGGTTAGGTTTGACTTTTGGGAATTTTTGAACATGTCGGTCTGATCAAGATGGACAAAGTGATATTGGAGAGGATGGGGTTTGGTATAATGGTGAGATAGGCCACCAAGAACCCTAATTCAGCTGCCCATCTCATATGCAATCACGGTTGCGATTTTGGCGGCTTTTAATTTTGTGGCCATTTTCGGTATGACCCAAGTGATTTTGTAGGAGATGGGATTTGAATATTAGGGTTCGTTACAACATCTACAATACATATCCACTTGCCCATCTCTTTCCCAGTTGTAGAAACCCTTGCCATCTCCAGTTAAACTTGAAAAATCGTAAAATCTAGTTTTATATAGCAAATTGAGTTAAAATGGGGGCGCTTCAGGGGGCGGCAAACACAACAATCTCGTGATCGAACTCATTTTCATCATTTGCACCTAGGTTCTTTTTAGAATGCCATAACAATTACATGTATTGATCTCCTTTAAAAATAAACCGATAAACCGAAAACGTTCAAACCACTTAAGAAGGATCGATCTCTGAAAATAGTATAATATAAGGACAGAGAATGTAAAATTAAATTCCCATGATAGAAGTCAAATTTATTCTGTAAATAAAAGTTGACATTCTAATCTGATTATAATTATTGACAAAATTTTAAAGCAGTTTAATATCATTTTTACTCGACCTTTACTTGAATATTGAATACTAATTACTCGAATGCAAGACGTCCAATGTTTTTTAAAAAATTTTATTGAATGTATGAGATATCAATAAATAACGTATTCAAATTTCAGATATTTAATTTGGAATATGCTCCTTCAATCGATCTTCCTTAAGATAATTTTAAAGAGAATTCCCCGTTGTTCCATGTAGAGGAAAAACCAAATAAAAAGAAAACGAGTTTCCCATTCGCTCTGGTTGTTTAAAAGCGCACCTTTTTCACTCATGCTGCGGGCTCCGTTTGCTTCTTAAAGCCCGGGACACACATATCCGAACCGTGCCTGCACCGCATGACAGCCGTGTGTTGGACAACACACGGAGAGAAAATAAACAAGTAAAATTTGATGCGGTGCGGACATGGACTGACTGGTAAGATTTTACTTGTTTACTTTTTCTCCGTGTGTTTTCCAACACACGGCCGGCACGCTGTGCGCAAATGTGTGTCCCGGGCTTAAGCCGGCTCTTCACGATGCGGTGAACGTTTCATTCGAATATTGGCTTCCAACGTTGGACGATTTTCGGCGAAAGTAGACCTCCTATCGAAAAAAGTTAAATATAAAAGTTGTAGGTAATAAAAAGATCTACAACTTTTGTACAAACCATTTTTTCCACCTTACCAACTTCCAGAGCAATGAGTCATCAAAGTCAAATTTTGGGTTTTTTTTAACTAAAATTTCAACTAAAACCACCTTTTTCTCCAAAAAATACCTAGTTAACTAATTTTTTTTTTTACAAAATTGGAAAGCTTGGACAATTTCTTATCAATAATGTCCGGACAATTTGTATCCTACGGCTTTTATTTTTGGAGTTATAAGCAATTTTAACGCTAAAATTGGCTCTTTTTTTGTGCCTTTTCACCTAAGCTTTGCCAAAAAGTACCAAATAAGCACCAAATAAGGCAAATTTTAACATCAAACTGTCCAGACAATATTGATAGGAATTGTCAAAGCTTTCCAATTTTGCAAAAAAAATATCAGTTAACTAGGTATTTTTTGGAGAAAAAGTTGTTTTTAGTTGAAATTTTAGTTAAAAAAAACGAAAATTTAGCTAGCTGGATCCTTGATTTTGACAGTTTTAGATAGGTGGGAGTATTCTACGTACACTGGTATCCTATTCATGAAAATAGCTCAAAGGGTTACATAAATACAGGGTGATATGTAAACTTCTACAAAAAAAATTCAAAACGCCCTAGCTGCTAAACCGTTAAGATTTACCCCCCCCCCCCCACCCATACGATTTTTTCTTCGTCTATCCAAAACCTATCTACAGCCGGCCGCTTTGTAAGCTTAAAGGTATACACCCTGTATAATCATCAAAATGTTTTTTTTTCCATCAACCAATTTTTCTCAATTAAACGGAAAATATTGATGGAACGGAGATGGGATTGAAAATGTAACATTTGGCAGATGCCACGAGCCTATGGTCCAAATCTTGGGTTCTATAAAATCACTTGGGTCATACCGAAAATGGCCACAAAATTAAAAGCCGCCAAAATCGCAACCGTGATTGCATATGAGATGGGCAGCTGAATTAGGGTTCTTGGTGGCCTATCTCACCATTATACCAAACCCCATCCTCTCCAATATCACTTTGTCCATCTTGATCAGACCGACATGTTCAAAAATTCCCAAAAGTCAAACCTAACCTCCAAACGAGATGGGAATCGGAATATGTGTTGGGGGCAACCCAATTAACCTATATACCAAGTCCCATCCTCTGCAATATCACTTTTTTCATGGTCAAAAAATCGACAAGTTCAAAAATTCATAAAATTAAAACTTAAGTAGACTCGAACTGGCGAATATTTTTAATCGGTTGTGCTTTACCTAATCTACCTTATATCAAAGGCCCATCCTCTACAAAATCACTTTGCAATTCTGTCACTAGCTCTTGGACTATAATCAATTTAACTACAAATTCTCACAAAACGTACGTTCAGCGCGGTTCTTTTCGCATTTTTACGTTTAACGAAACTTAACGAAACAAAATATGACCGACGTACGCCCAATATGGCCGAACCCATTAATTTCCACGAGAGCGCCCAGACGACGTGCGTTTCTTACGTGCATTATAGTTGAGCCTTGAATAATGTGTGGCCTTCATCAGGCCTTACCTGCCGACCTGTCCTCGAACTTCGAGGCTCGAAGGCCAGGGCCTGCCGATCTTGCCTCGAAGGCCACGGCCTGCCGGCGCCCTGTAAGTGAATGAGGCCTTAACGCCTTGCCTCATTCGCTCCTCAGTAAGTTCTATTTGGTCTCTTGAGGAAAAATCATTGCTGCTGATCCCGAGTGGAAAAAAGCGACCGACAAATTTGAGAATTTCGGCGTGGGTATGAGAGCACACACTGCGCCCGTGTCGAAAGCTTTATATTTTTAGATGCCAGTGTCGTTTTACCTGTACGGTCCCCAACTGAGTACTGATCACTTCCAATGCTGCTTGACCTCTGTAATTGAACTAGGGTCCGAATTCCGACTGTGTACACGGCCTAACGGGTTCACTGCTCTGCTTTTGATTCCGCAAGCATGGACATGAGTATTTCTGACAGAAGGCGTGCACATATGTGGGACAATATATTCACAGTAGAAACAGTAGAGAAGAGGGTAAGCGAGGACGAAGGGCTGGGCAGATGTTTTAAACGAACTCTTTCACTGGATTTTTGAATCTATGTGATTGTTGTTGTTGTTTTCTCCTTCTAGGACGGGGCGATTACAGCAGATTTTTGTTGGTTGACTATTTTTGTTGGTTAACATATTTGGTTTTCGTAGGAAAAGCCTTGCTTGTTTACAGCCCTTCGACCAAGTTCCTTTGGTTATTAGGTGTACATGAAATATTTTGGGTGTGGATTTCCCCACCCAAAGCGAAATTGCGTGTGCTCTTTTCCTTCCATCCCCACGCCCTCCGCCGCCCCTGAATCACACTTAAAACCTCTTGCCTCCAGTATTACGCTTCTCCAATATGACTGTTCTAATCTCAATCGCCTATCGATGATTTTCATCGTCGTTACCAATTTCTTTCATATATCCTTTGAACTCATAATAAGGTCCACGATGTTTTTCGTAGTTCTTCTTCTTCTTTTGGTGAGCAAGACCGGTGGAACAGGTTCAGCAGTCTGTCTTGTGGCTTGTCGCTTAAACTCGACTGGGGCTTCCTAAAGCGGAGAAAATAAGAGTTAAGAAGGAGGTAGTTTTTTTTCTGAGACTACGCTAGAGACCCACAGAACCGAGAGGCAGGAGCTCGAATGCTGTCTTCGTTCCGGCGCGCCTACGCCCATTTATGTAACCAGTGAATTGGGTAGCGAGCTTCGTCGAAGTCACCTTTCCCGAAAAGAAAGTAGAAACTGTAAGCCTCACTATTCCTGCTCTGGTAAACCCCTTCTAGGGACCCTTTTAAGGGTTACGTTCACGATGCCTTGACAGCTCGTACCGGTCTGGACTCAAACATAATGCAAAAGGGTTGGCGAGTTTGGGCAGTAGGAATTTGACACTACCGTTCAGCTGTGGACGCCCAACGGAGTCTCCTCTTTTAGGCATGGGTCTAAGTCCTGTTTTTGGTCTGTTGGGAAGAAGTTGTTCACGCAAGCGGGGCTCGTGTGTGCTCAATTCTACTCCGGCCCTCCTTATATTGGCCCTCTGGTGGATCCAGAAACGGATCCAGCAGAGCGGCGGCGGTCCCTGCTCCCTGAAGGGTACTCTGATCGTTGCTGTTTAGACAGCACACTAGATGGGCCCGGCAAGGGGTTATTCCCCCTAGATGATATGGGATGGGGGTGGTGATGCCAATTTTGTGGTGGGTTCAGAAACTTTGGGCAAAGCGGAGGCTGTCTGGGTCTGGTTCTTGCCTTCGCTGTTTCGTGATCGCTGTCCTCCAGTCTGTTGGGAAGGAGTTTACGGAAGCGGAGTCGCAAGGCGAAGCTCTATGCTGACATACTATTCAGAATAAAGGAGTCTGCCCACTACAATGTATCATACCATGACCGTAACCGCATCGACACATGCAAAAAAATATTCTCTCTTTGAATTAATATTAAACAACTCCCACTAGATCGTTCCGTCACCGACCAACACTGTAGCGTGCCATGACCGGACCGTCAACAAATACACGGCTAGAAATTATGCTGGTGGCGATAAGCTCCGTGCATGGCACGCGATAAAATTATGGCAATCACTACTAACGTTGCATATGGGCATAGAACGACGATTATGATCAACCAGTCCCAGATAGTTGCAGCACGCTCATATTTACATACACTACATGTTGCTCCACATGTTGCTGGTGGCTGGCTATCTCCTTCGTGGTTAGTCGAACATCGGACCGGTGTTCACCAAATCTTGGATACTGAAAGAGGACATGCTCTGCGTCCTCTTTTTTGTTTTGGAATACCGGACAGAACCGCGAATCGTCATCCCCCAACCAGTAAACGTATCCTATACTCTCCATGGGCACTTAAACTGAGTGAAGTCGTAACTAACTCGAACTCGTTACCTTGTGACCCATTTCCCTACATTCGGAATGAGCCAGTGGGTTAAACGACAAGTCGCAGCGTCCCATCGCCCTTACCATTATGCTAACCACTGGCAGGGCGCTATCTGCTATTGCATGGTGCTTCGTTCGAAACCTAGATACTGTGGTTTCTATACGAGTATGTTTAAAGGGATTATCTCTTCCATCACGCTGATTAGCACAGCTTATGTTTTGTGCTTAGCGAGCTTCAGACCAACGACTTCCAAATTTTATCTCGCAGATCGCTTACCCCGATGTCGTCTGCAAAACCCGCCGTAATTACTCCTTTTAGAAACCGAACACATCATAAATCTTTATGCATTGTGATATACAGGAGTGAGCCCAGGACGGATACCTGCGGAACTCTGCAAGTTTTCCTGTACGTCTTCGGCCCATCGTCCGACTGACAATAGAGTTGTCAAAATGCAATGTCTAGCAGTAAGCTTGGTTTGAAGGAAAGAATAGAGGACATGATAGGTCCGGCGCTAGCTTTGCCGTCAATCATGGATCGTTCCGTGAAGATAAATATGTATATTTCTGCCTTTCTTCGTAAGAGTTTTGTAAAAGACACATCTAATACCCACACCCATACAATTCTCGGCACCCAGTCCAAGTAGCCCTTATTGTTTTCTATTCAGCTTTAGTTCTCCAAATCAATGAGGCACATATGATGATATAGTCTTCATAACTTACTACTAGACATTGCACCATGACCTGACAGACATGACGGACTGGTAGTACAAAGGGTGATCACTAAGCTTAGTTTTTTCACATAAAAAAATGAATTTCCATTATACTGACCTCCGATAGACACCAAACCTTAGTTTACAGATCCTCCTATACTGGTAAAGTGACATTTTCGCCACCCTGATATTTTCGTCAACGTGATGTTTCCAAATCAGCCGCCAGTCCCGGTATACCCCCCGATCTTTGACCATTCTAGTCACCTTGAAGAAAAAAGGAAATAAAAGAAAGATCGCCATGAGACCTGTAATCTGTAATCTTTTGATGAACATAATAGCGTGTACCTTCCTGATGTTTATGACGAAGGCTTGTGTTCAACCCGTCCAAAAGCATTGTCCAATGTCTGGAATAGTGGACATCGTGGACATGCCGAACATTTAGCACGTCCAGTTCTTCTAGCCGCCTTATGAAATAGCTCACGTGATGTGCCAGAGTATAAGCGCATAGAAACCAGCCTTTTGGGCATCTTTCCTCGAAGCCAAGAGTCTTTTGTCTGAATTCTTAGTGCCCTGTTTTTCAGTATGTGAATAAATGCAAACCTCTTTGGATTTTTCCATTCCGCCGGAATTTATCCGGTTGCGGAACGATACGGCGGTTTTTGTTCCCTCATTATATTCCATCAAGCTCCGGTATCTTGAAAGGAGAAATGAAGTCCATCGCACGCTTCACCTCCTCTTCTGTTACGATCCATTCAGTCTCATTTCTGTTCCGGCTCGCTGCCGTATTGATTTCAAATAATCCAACCTATTCGAGATGTACATAGCTGCCTGTTTAGGGTCTTATTCGTTTCGTCCAGCTTCTCACCCACCTTGCATCACGAACGAGCCCGACTATGGAGGCTGGATGCCTGGAGATCGTTTCCTGAAGTTGTAATGAGCACCGAAGTCGCACCCAAGTATCAGCTCTGTACCTTCCTTCCTGTAGATCCTCAATATCCACTTTACGTACCAACGCAACGGTTCTGCGATCTGGTATGCACAAGTAAAGACGTAAGACCTCCTGCAGTCCATGCTTCACCGGCACACAAGTTCTCACTTTGTCTTTCGCGTATGGTACGTACAGAATGCTAAAGCTCCCGGATAAGCCGTTGATCTTTTCTTACATTCGTAGATCGACGGGTTTGGATCGAGAGGAATGGCAATGAAGATGACGCTCTGCTATGAGGTAAATTCAGCTGACAAAAATTTATTTGCCGAAAAGGCCACTTCTCACCGAACTGAGGTGGATTCTAATATTACAGCCACCGGAAGTCAGATGCCCTGGTGGAGTCCAGGGGCGGCGGCGGAGAGCCTGGGAATTGAAGGAAAAGTGCACACACACCCACTTTCTCTTTGGGTGGGGAAATCCGCATTCAAAATATTTCATGTAAACCTAATAACCCAGAACGTTGGAGAACCATCTCTGTTGC
Source organism: Thereva nobilitata (assembly GCA_963855945.1). Lineage (NCBI taxonomy): Eukaryota > Metazoa > Arthropoda > Insecta > Diptera > Therevidae > Thereva > Thereva nobilitata. Next base: position 192,935,411 of record OY979694.1, on the reverse strand, counting down.
TAACGACGAAGGAACGTGGTCAAAGGGCCGCACACAAGCAAGGTTTTTCATACGAAAACTAAATATATCTATTATATTGGAGGTATTAAGAACTTATAAATCTTGCCTAACCTTTTTAAACCCCACCCGACTAGCATTTAAAAAGAAGAGTGCCTCAGGGCATGCAGAAAGACGGATTTACCCGTAGGCTCCATATGAACACCACAAAAAAAATCAGCGATACTAAAGTAAATTATGCCTTATTGGTTTCTCATAAGGGCCCTTTGAGCCAAAACTCATTACAAATGAAATGAGGCAATCCCAACATCTGCCTTACGTATTCGGAAAGTTTTTTAGAAAACTTTAAAGTAATACCCTTGAGCTTTATTTTTTGTTGTTGCATTTTGCCTCATATTTTAGGCAATTATGTTGGTGATCGTGAAGCATACTCAATAGACCGGTTCTGGTTCGATTACAGAGGTCAAGCAGCAATGGACGTGAGTAGTACACAGTTGGGGACCGCATTGGTAAAACGATACACGCGTTTAAAAATATTGAGCTTTCAACGCCGCATATTCACGCCGATTCAAATTTTTCAGTCTCTTTTTCCCACTCAGGATCGGGTAGCAATGATTTTTCCTTAAAGGGACCAAATGGGGAATTCCTTATAACGAAGCGCGAATGAGGCGATGGGTTAGATGTCCTGGCCTTCTAGGGCAATACACATGCGGTCCACACGGGGCAATACGGCATAACCCTATAACCAAAGAATTTAAAGCCATATAACTCAACACACAGCTGGTAAATAAATTGAACGATAAACTTTTTATTCTTTATCTGTTCTAGTACTCCCCACCCACAATGATTATGCTCCACCGCCCCTGGTTGACTCCCCGCCCTGCAAGCCTGCTTACCTCAAATTCCTCTTTCGAATACTAAACTGTAACAATGGTGTCATCACCAAACCTGGCTATGTATGTGAGATCTGCTTGGAAGTGTCCGTCGCACAGGAGTTCTTCCGTCAAACCAGAAACTTGGATGGTCATCCTATCATTCTTAAGGATGTGAATACGCGCCACTTTCAATTTGACTTCAGCTCGAGAGGTGCGAGGATCTGAAAGAATGTTCTAACATTCCAGGAGTTCCAATCATAGTCCATGTGGATGTCAATCGTTTTCCGGTGCCAGCTCTTTTTAATCCTTTCAAGTGTTGTAAAAACTATTTTTCACCTATTGAACGTGTCCTGTTAGTCTTCTTGGAGGATCGAACCCCTTATTTCTTTCATCCCTTCAGCAGAAGGCTAACCGCACCGCCGCTGGAAAATGGAATTGTGAAGATGGCGAGAAGATTCATTTTTGCGCTAGATGCGAATCCACCGTCGGGTTGCCCTTCATCCGCCTTGCAATGTCGCTGAAGTGTAAATCCCTTAACACAAACAAAATAAATAATAAAACCTTACCTCCTGAGAATAATTGCATACGTACTGCCAGTAATCAAGCTTTCTAACTACAATGTCTTATTTTGCATACATATAGGCGCACACCCATGAAAATTTGCGTGCATTTGAAGGGTTTAATGTAATTTCTGTAGAAAATGCAACAACAAAAATTACTTTTAAATAATAATAACAAAAATTATGTTTAATTGTAGGTTTAAAGGAGTTATTGATGACAAATAACCCGAAATTATCCTACTTCCATTCTGATGCTTTCTCAAAGCCACGTGCAAACAAAATAGATCTAGATTATCCCGAACTTGAAAAGGTAAAGTTAAACGATTTTTTCATAGGATAAGGCATAAAACCTTAATTCTCTTTTAGCTTTACTTACATTCAAACAACTTGACTGTACTAGATAAAAAACTATTAGGTAAGAGTTTTTTTTAAATATTTTACAAAATGAAAAATCTATTAAATTCACTTTTTGTAACACAGCCCGCTGGGATAAGGTAAACACGGTTGACATCCGCCACAATCCATGGAAGTGCGACTGCGACAATGACTGGCTAATCCATGTCCTTTATCCGCAAATAAACGACAATACTCCTGTCCTATCGCATCACATCAACTGCGGATCACCAAAGGCTTGGAAAAATATGGAGGTCGATGAGCTACACCAGAAGAAGAAGAACCTGCGCTGCAGTGATCTGTATGGAAGTCATCCTGAAAATGACGGAACCATCCTGATTGGAATGTTGCTGGGTCTACTAGTTGGCATTCCGCTGACGTTTGCCGTGATCCTGATCTTCAGGCGAGGATGCTTTGGACTACGCAATAATGACTACCGGTACGGACGAGCATTGTACAGCCGAACTGGCAATGACGACATTTGAACTGGAACGAATGTAGTTCATGACAATTTTTCATTATAAGATGCTTCAAGTTAGATTTTACTAGTGTTTTTCTTTTTTTGTTTCAGAGACTTTTATAATAATTTGTTATTCTTTTGTGTGTGTTTAAATAAAGGATTTTTAAATAAGTTGTTATTATTGTTTGTAGGAAATACCGGTTTAACAAAATTTGATAAGGACTCTTGAATTTTTTCTATGGTTTGCTAGAGCCTCCTTTTTTTATGTGATAGTCTAAGCTCAGGTGTCACCCTTTGTACTACCAGTCCGTCATGTCATGTCGAAAGATAGGATAGATTAGGGGGAGTCGTGTGGGTGTTGGAGGCGATAGCGGTGAACCTTGCGTTTGAACTCTTCGGTGTTGTATGAGTTCGGGAATGTTGACTGTGGAAGGTTGTTCCACAGTCGAGTGGTTCTTGTTATAAACGAATTTCTAAACTGGAGTGTGCGCGAAGATGAGGGCTGTAAACTGTGATTGTGAGCCGATCGGGCTAATCTTGTAGTGCGGGAGAAATGTTGCCGTGGAGGCATAAGGTTACTTATTTCAGTGGAGCAGTCATTGTGGTAAAAGCGGTACAATTTTGCAAGAGCTGCTACATTCCTACGGTGGCTTAGTGAGTCAATTGAAGAACAAACGGCGCTATCACCAGTAAGTTTGAGAGCGAGGATTTGCACCTTGTCCAGCCCAGCTAAGGTAGTTCTGAGAGCCCGGCCCAGATATACGAGTTGTATTTGAGGCCGGGACGAATGTAGGAGTAGATTGTAGCCCTGGCCGACGGCTGAAGAAGGAATTTGCACCTTTTAAAGAATCCCAGGCATTGTGATGCTTGTTTAGCAATATGAAATATATAATTATTCCAGCGCAGATCTTCTACAAAAACTATGAAGAGAGCTGGTGATAGAATTGAGCCCTGGGGAGCACCTGCGGAGATGGTGTGGGGGTTGGATTCGACGCCATCCAATACTACCTTGATTGAACGTCCAGAAAGAAAGCGCCTAATCCAGTTCTTTAGAACAAAGTCAATACAAATAGCTTGGAGTTTAGTCAATAGAGCGGTATGCCATACTCTATCGAATGCCTTGGAGATATCCAGAGCAACCAGGCCAGATACAATAAATCGGTGTATACTTTGGTTGAGATGCTCCGTCAGGCAAACAAGGAGGTCGCCAATTCATCTTTTTGATCTAAAGCCGTACTGCTTCTCGTCCAATATTTGGTTGCATTCAAGATATTTCATAAGTCTTCAGTTTATTATTGTCTCCATCCATGACTTTGGTGAGAATAGAAGTAATTGCAATTAGGCAGTAGTTAACGGGGTCACTAGCGTCTCCTTTTTTCGGTACAGGCTGAACATGGGCCAGTTTCCAACAGTCAGGATAGACCCCGGAGAAGTATGAAAGTGCGAAAAGTTTGCGCAGAGGTTTAGCCAAAGGTGAGGCACATTTTTTAAGAGCCACAAGGGGAATATTGTCGGGCCAGTGGATTTTTTGGAGTCAAGCTCTATGAGTCATCTATACACTTCACGCGTCCTGAAGAAAATTTTGTCCATTGAGTGGGCGGGGGTTGCATGTCAGCATCGGGTAAGGAAGAATTTGCGGCGAACAGAGATGCAAGTAGGTCGGCCTTGGGTTGGCTTTCTGTTATCACCTGCTTATTGTAAATGAATGGGGGTGTTGTATGTGAAGTGAAATTCTTCCTGATAGAGGTTACCAAGGACCAGAATTTTTACTGCCAGCAGTGGAGTTAATGAGTTTACCTCTCTGTCTGTCATCGAATAATTCTTTGACTTTCCTGATGGTGGATTTACAGGAATTTCTCAACCTGATGTACTCACGTCGAGATGATTCACTCGGAGAATGTCTGTACTCTCTGTAGCCGGTTTCTTTAGTTTTAATTGCGTTCATACACTCCCGATTAAACCATTCATGCTGCCTAGGCTTGATGGATTTGGAGGAATGGGGGATGAATAAACGCATTCCGGCCAATATAATTTTGGTAATACAGAGGGTGGCAAAATTGACATCGCCGTTCTTTAAACACAGATCCCAGTCAGCAGCTTGGAAAAAACGAATCAGCCCCCACCAGTTGGGTTTCCCGCACTGATAAAAAAATTGTCTTGATTCCAGCATTTCGATAGTCTTCGTTTCGTTGTCTTGAGTAGAAAAATTTTTCAGTCTTAACATGAGAATGCTGTCTCAGAGTAAGACACTGGGAAATCTTGATCCAAGCAAATGTATTTCTTCGCTCAATACTTATATTTTTCAACCAAGATATTTCTTTCTCGAACTAAGATTGTTTAATTTTTTACTCAAGAAACTAAATTCTTAATTCATCGGACTTTTTTCGGTTACCGGACTTTCAAGTTCTAAAAATGTATCACAACAATTAAGACCGATTTTAGAACTTGAATTTTTTTAAATTATAATATCATCGGTTTCGTATTTTTTTTTTTTACTTCAAGTCAACTTTTGTCTTCATCCAAGACAATAAAACCAACACTATGAGTATTGCTTATCCCGAGACAATTTTGTTTTCGTTATATCCAAAGCATGAGTTGCTTGGTTCAAGAAAAAGTGCTTTAAGCCAAGAAATTTTTTTTTCAGTGCGTAATGCCAAACAGTTCTCCTAGGAGCTGCCGTGGTTGGGGTAGAAGATCGATATGAGAAGTAAGCGCTGATTAGACAGTGATCCGAGTTGCCAAGAGGCGAATCGACTACGACGGAGTATCTTGTTGGGTGGGAGGTTAGAATATCAAGGAGGTGGCGGCCTTGATCTGCAGTATCAGGAACACGCGTAGGACCCTTGACCATTTGGTGCAGGTTATTTGTGTCAGCAAGGAGCTCAGCTAATCGAATGGCTTTCAGCCAATTTACGTTGTGAACGTTGAAATCACGCGCAACAATGATTTCGCACTCCAGGTGGAAGGATAAAAATTCGGAGATACGTTCGGAGATAGCGTCAAATGCTAAAGAGGAAGCTTCATTACTGATATTAGGACTCCTGTATAGAAAACAGAAGATGGTTAAAATCAGAAGATGTTCTATTGTAAGTACACCTTCTCGATGGCTACGTCTTTCCTAATATAAATGGCAATTCCTCTATGAGGGGAGAGGTTGTGCACTAATATGTACCCAGAAATGTGGAAACTATCTAAACCGTCATTAGGTAATATTTGGGTTTCACTTAGTGCGAAGATTGGGGGAGAATATACAGAAAGATGGCACATCACAGAATAGGAATTCGTTTGTAGCCCACGGATGTTAGTGAAGTCGATACAAAAATTTTTGGATCGTGGCTTTGTGTGCGCAAGGTTGCAAACCTCCGTCGTCTACGAAAAACTCTTTTACATTTACCTACGCCCATGTTCCAGAAATCGTTTTCGTCAAAATTTAAGGAATTCATGAATGTTCCATTTTCGTCTTATTTTGAGGTCGCATTACTCCAAATTTTGACGTATTAAAATCGCGACGTGAAGTGAAATTGTTTGCACCGTTACTTAAGGGGCAAGCACAAAAGCAATCAACAGGAGAAAATATTAATAAAGTTTGTGGAAAATAATCCAGGATGACAATAAGAAAAAAAATTAGCTCACAATAAGGCCGAAATGCGGAAAACTGGTGGGGGCCGAGCAATATCTTACAAATAGGGGCCACTAAAGATCAAATCGCCAAATTAACCGGTTTACATACAACCATTAAGGGGTAACACCACTGTAGGATTTTGAAAAAATGTATTTCTTTTGACTTGAAATATACTTCAGGATTACAAAAACAATGTGCAGTTGGTCCTATAACAGAAAAATAATTTTGAAGGTTTTAATTTTCGATTTTCCCCCGGCGTCTCGGAGCACGCGTTGGTCCGACTTATTGCTTGTATATTGCTTTTACCTGTCGAAATAATAAGTGCTGCTATAGCAAAAAGGTTATTTGGGTTCCCCAGGTGTCCACCGGGGGGCGCTACACAATAATAAACGTGATTTACATTACATCGCACAGTGAAAGTAAAATACAATTTCCAAAGATTAGAGTACTTTGAAAACTTTAAGCGCGATTCCCATGTAGGGTTTAACAATTGGCCCAGTAATGGACCAGTAGTGGGTGCCAGTTAGCCAGTAATGGCGCAATAGCCCCACCCATGACTGGCCCATTACAGCAAAATGCTGGATGATAACTTCGGCCCAATACTGGCCACTTGTAATGGCTCACGATACTGGGCCAGCAAAGACCGCCAAGAATAAAAAAAATTTAGTTTTTTGAAATTAATAATTAGTTGATACGGTAAATGAGGGGAAATTCATTGATTTTTGATGTAATGTAAGGAAGTATACTATAGTGCAACGTTTTAACGTTGCTTACGGCCTCCCCCACGATCAGGTGGCAGTATCAGGTATCAATATGTTCGGCTTCGAAAAGTTAGCAAGACAATATACTATTTTATTTTAATATATGATATAGTTTAGTTAGACCCCCCCACTCTTGAAGAGTAGACTCAATCCATATTTTAAAATATGACATTAACGGTTGCCAGCGTTGTACCAAGCGTGGCCCAATAAAAATTATCTGGCAAAACTTACATGGGTTATCTGGGAACCATGTTTTCGAACTGGTTGGACGGAGTACTCGGAGACTATTGCTCGGATCGATTTGAAATTTTGACATTAGCTTCACAATTGCATTTCTTTACAAAAGTACGTAGCCGTTTTTTTATTCGTTGTAAAACAAATTTTTTATAAACAATTTACTGCTCATTTTTTTTTTTGCCAAAAATCACTTTTTTTTCATAAGTGCGCCATTTTTACAAAAATCAGTTTAAAAAAAAATCCTACGTACTTTTATGGGCAAGGTCAAATAGATTAGGAAACTATTTGGATTTTGTTCCAGGTTTTCAACTTTCGCAGAAATCCGTCCACCCGTGGAGGCCCTTAACAAAAAGGCAAATTCGAAAAACGACTGTGGCGCCACCATTTTGTAACACAAGGTCAATAAAAAAAATTTTTTTACACTTGAATACATGTTTGATTAATCGCCTGAAAAGAATTTCGCTCCCTTTTTCCATACTTTTTGAATTAATTCCCAAAATTTGGCCTTTTTTCGCACCTCTACAGTGGTGTTACACCTTAATGGTACTCCTGGAAGTACTGTATGTGATATAGAACAGGAAAAACAAATTTATGAAATTGCGTTGGCGCGTGCTTTTGACGAAGAACTTGTAGAAGAAATAGAAGTGAATTTGTCAAGACATGCTAACACTTCAACATCTAAGAGGACTAAAAAGAATATTGTTTTTCCATTAGAAGTGTTTCTTTATTCCTGGTTATTAACCAGATACAATATTATAGGATACATTTCCCCAATTAATTCACAAACTAAACTGATCAAAAATTTTTATTGCGACAAATTCACAAATCAAACTAAACTCTTATTCCACCGAACTACTAACAAATTTATAACCAAAATATTTCAACTGTGACAGTAAACATATGATTTCGATGTGAATTGAATTCATTTTCGACAGTAGGAAAAACGTACGAAATCTGGAACACCAATTTCAAATTCGTACGATTTCAAATTCACTTGCGATTTAAATCCGCGCGTTTTCTGGAACATGGGCGTTGATTTCGTAAACTATTAACATTTGAGAACCTTCACCCTAAGACAAGAAAGAAGACTACACAAAAATTCTAATTTTGAATGTTCCACGTACGATCCTGTCGTAAACATCGTGTATCCACCAGCACGCTACAACTCTTATTTTTATAAAGGAATGTTTCTGAGTGAAGAGGATATAAGAAATAATTACCTCTTATTATAGAAAATTATTACTCAACAGGGTATATTCAAAGGAAACAGCGAATGTCGTGCAATTACATTTCGGAATCTTCGACTTTGGATATCACAAACACTCTGATCCCCAAAAGATTTTTGCTCAGATTGGCACATTTTTTTAATTACTCTTATAAAAATATAAATAACAAATCAATAACGTCACAATTCCTAAATATTATTAAACATCGAAATATTTTCCTTCAGGAGAATTTCTTCAAAATGTTTCATCTCCAATCGCCGCTTTTCACCTTGCAGAATCATCGAAATATAAATAAGATACGACATTGTTATCGATGTAAAGAATGCAATGACGACGAATATAACTCTATGCACCTGAAATGATGACACAAACGTTGCTTGTAATTAAATTTAATTTGAAATATTGAAATTTTACTTTTATCAAATTCTCTTGATCGTTTGTCATATTTGAATTCTGGAAAATGTTTACTAAGATTAAAAGTTTTAAAGAATAGTGTTTTAAAAAGTTTACTATGCGATGTGAGACTGATGATTTCTCTGTTACTTATTCCCTGAATATAGTGAAAAACGAACTAGTATAGCTTTCGTCTTTCTTTTTAATAGGACGAAAAGGACGCGCAATGAAGCAATTCGTAAGATTTATAAAAAAGTGCGTAATAAAACGGTTGCTCTTCTACGATCATCTAAACGATCATATGCTAAAAATCAGCTCCACACTAATCTACCTCCAAAAAAATTATGGCGCAATATTCGTTATGTAGGTAAGTATCATGGGCGTGATTCTCAACTAGTGTTCTTCGAGCCCAATATTTCAAACGAGTACTTTTCATCCATCTGTGAAAGTAACTCTACTACAGTTGAAGGTAACTCTACAAATCTGTGACCACCTAATGGCTTTTTCGTTCGTTGTGTCGACAACTACGAACTTCTCTAAGTTAAAGCTACTTCTGTTGCCAAAGAAATGTTAACTAGTGTGTTGATGTTAGTTGGCCTGGATCCGTGCACGACTCGAGAATATGGAGAAATTCACAAGTATGCTTACAATTAAGAAAAAAGACGAATTTTGTATTACTTGGTGATGATGGGTATGGGATAGAGCCATACCTCATGACTCCTTTTAGAAATCCTTCTCCTGGTGCTGAGCAAAATTATAACAAGCTCTTGAAAAAAGAATAGATCGACCCACATCGCCCGGTCATGCAAGTGCGAGTTGCTGGCTTTCAAAGAATTCAGTAGCTATATGGTTTACGAGCTACTGTCATTTCGCAATACCGTGCAAGTTGACGTCCGATTGGCATGCCATGCGAGTTGCTGTTTGTGGCGCGTTGGGGAAGGTGAGAGGCGAGTAAAAACAAAAAATGTTTTAGTAACTCGGATGCGAGGTACTGACCGACACGCACATGAGAGTTACTCGTATGACACAGTATACAGAAACAAGGTAATGTAAAAGAGACTGACAGCTTCGAATATCGTAGACAAAGGTCGCCGAGTGACTTCGCACTAAAACGATATTCAGTCTTTTACATTACCTTGTTTCTGCATACCGTGCTCGTATGGGTATGATGCGGTCACACGGTGCGAGTAGCTGTACTGCAGTAACTGTGGACTAGGCCAGCTCGCATGCTAACTCGCACTGTGTAATCACATCACAGCTTCACTAATATTTCCAAGGCCTGCCTTACAGTTTCTCAGTTTCCCAACCAATGGAAACAGGCTCTTGTTGTACCCGCTCCCGAAAAAAAGTATCTCCATCGCAACTATCTGAATTCCGTCCAGACAGGCTTCTATGTTTCCTTTCAGAAGTTTTTGAAAAAAATTATTTCTAAGCAGCTTATATACTATCTAGATCAGAGTGATCCTCTCTCTATACTATATGGCAATCTGGTTTCAGGTGTGGGCACAGTTGCGAAACGGCACTTTTAAATTTTCAAATGATATTTTTGAGTCACTTGATAACAATAAAATTGCAATCTTATAGGCTAATTCTTAGTTGTGACGGGTCATAAGTCATAGAGCGAGTTTACACGGGTGCATCAAATAATTAAATTGATGCACACCACATTAAGCTGTGTTGTTTACACGGTATGTGATTAGCTGTCACTTTTAGTTCAGCGATTAAAAAGTGAATAAAATTACATGCAAATCTTCCAAATTTTCAGGTTTTTCCCACTGGCTTCGTTTTTTTTGATTCTTGAAGCTCTTTAAAATATTTCTGCTTCACATTCCAATATTTATTCGTAATTTGGGAATAAAAACTCGCAATTTGATGCATTCAAATGTTTACCAGTTGCATTAAATAAGTTCTGTATCGAATAGTGAACTAAATTAATGCAGGCGAGTGCGTTTACACGGCTGCATCAAATAATTAAATTTAATTTGATGCAGTCGTGTAAACTCACTTATAAATGCAAATATGGAAACATTAATCTTGAGACGAATCTCGTCACAAATCAGCTGTTTCCGATTCTCAGTGAGAAATCACAACATTCATCACTAGAATTCCACCACAATTTATTGTAGTGGAAATGTGAAATGTCAAAGGTTGTGAAATTCTTATGTGAAATGTCAATCGCGCGCGAGTTACATACTCACATACTCCACATACACATACCGCAAAAAAAACATTTTTTCCCATACATTTTCTTTTTAGTTATTTCTTAATAATTCAGTCTGGACAATTTCCATCAGAAATTGTCATATTAGCAAAAATATAAATTCATTTTAAGGTAAACGCTTTTAATTCAGTTCACTTCATTCACATAAAAAATCCAAAGCTCAAATTTCAGTCTAGACAATTTCCTTCAGAAATTGTGAAATATTAAAGTCTTTTCTCACCTGAAATATTCAAAAAAAACTTGGAAGACGTCAGTCTTTTAATTATCATCAAAGTAATCAGTTGTGTTTTTAATAAATAAAGCTTGAATTAAATTGATGTATTATTTTTTTTTATAAATCCGTGGTAACGAATTCCTAACTCGCGCCAAAATGGAAACAGGTAAATTTTTCTGTATATAGTATGAAATTTGCCTGTTTATATTATTTTTAGGTCTTTACAGAAGGAAAAAGGCGTACCAGAGAACCTCTCCAGAGAAGCTTGAGAATTTCCTCGAATTTTTCCGGAATCGTCCAGAAATTCGATAAAATAAAAATGACATCACCAACCTGAAGCGGATAAAAAATCTACGGGCTGATTTTGCTGGAAATTTAAATGCCCTTAAAGGGCCAGGACGCCCTTGTGAAAAAACCATGTTTTGTTAGTTTGCTTTAAAGTATATTTTATTTTGAATTTAGTACAAATAAAACGTAGTGTGACAAAGATCTTGTTTTGTTTGTTTGCATGTTCTAAAAATAAGGTATTTCTTCCATTATTATTTTTTGTCATCCCTGTGACCAGCTTTATATGTCATCAAAAGCCTACGATTGTCATAACTGAGACTGGCGCACGAGAATATGAAAAAGTCACAACTGCGACTCGACTTTGAGCCAAAATTATGCATTTGTATGAAAAATTAAATGAGATCAAAGTAGAGTAGTTGCAGTTTTTCAACGGCCTTTTCTTTGAACGCTTTAATTTATCAACAGAATCTGAAAAAAATGCGCAAAACGGCCGCTAGCGGCGAAACTATGCGGGATTCGGAAAGACAGTGAAGACAAAATTTGTAGGAACTTTTATGCTATACAACTTTGCTCCTTTGATATTTCACCAATATGCATAGTTTCTCCTCAAAATAAAGAAAAAGGGTCGAAAAGGACGAAAAAATGCTTATTAAATATAGCATTGACCATATTTCTTTAGGCAACCCATTACCGTTATTTTTGTTAGCATGTTTTTTACCATAAAAAATAGATTTCATTCGGTTACTCGATCGGTGAAGGTCGTTCTTCTACGGATCTTAGACTATAGAGTCTTTATCACCCGAGCAATTCCAGTAGATACATTGCTCTTCTCAACTTGAAGACGAGATTGTCAAGAGCTGTCTTAGTGGAGTTCTGCTCCATAGGATAGGCCCAAGGGCGTGGTCATATATGATGGATCATGGTCTTGCTACCCCATGTTAATCTCCACCTTCACCAAATCTTTCGAAGTTTTGTTTATAATATTGCAACAACCTACAGAATACTAATACCTGCAAGGCCTGTGTAGTTACCTTACTTACGCATGGATTTTATATAAGTGCGATATCTACTGCTTTAGTGGTTACCAACTGCCGAGACAGCCCTATTGTTTGAATGTTCTGGTGATCTCTCCTCCCCTAACGTACCAAGAGGTCGTCTTTATTAGCCAAATTTGGGGTGCCAGCCTGTGGAACACCTGCACTGGTTCTCTAACATCGCCAGAAAACTCAAATCTGATCCTTTTTAATTTTGGGAGATCTCTCTTGTTGTGAGAGTCTTTCATCAGTCGACTAACAGAGGGATGAGGGGGTCCGCACTCAGACGGTAGTGTTAGATTCCTACTGACTAGACTCACCAACCATTTGCACAAGCCGTAAAGGCATTACTTCGCCATGGCGTCATCAACGTGACCCAAAAAAGACTCTTTAGGGCAGTGGGATAGACGGATCAACAACTTTCCGTCTCTGCTTTCATTGTGAGAAAGGTGACTTCGACAAAGCTCGTTACCCAATTTATTGGCTACTGTATGTAAGTGCTCGTAGATGCGTCGAAAGGCCCACAGCATTATACCAAGTAGCTCCTTCCTATCAGTTCTGTGGATCTCTAACCTGGCCTCGTAGGTACTAGCTATATCTTGGCCTTTGTTTCCAGCACAGCCCTGCGTTCCGCAAATCCCTTTATCGTTCCCTCATTCTGGACAAAACGGTGATTTTTCCATCCCGAAACTATGTATATGCCGTATAACCTCCATGCACGCTTAGGAACTGCGTGAGGTGGTAACTCACTTTCCCATGTCCCCTAATAACCTGTTTATTCATATTTGGTATAAGTCTCGACCCTTAATAGACATCTTACCTTCTCTGCTATGCTGTGATGGACTGGGCGTGCGCCAAAATCCGTTACACTGCTTTGGGCTCCTCCCTTGCATATACTTCGTATATGCTGCTACTCTCCACCGCCAGAATACCAATGGGGTCCTTCTAGGTGTGAACAGCATGCTCGAAGGGCACCAGGACAGACAAGACGCGATATACATATCTCTCAACGCCTCGACGATCTTGCTTTTTGGCAGCACCAGATAAATTGGTATATTGCGCGGTCATATTCCTAAGCAGAAACCTCTCCCTCTGCTGGACGAGGTATTTTCGAAGACACCCGTCATGCTGACAGATCCTATGCATTTGCTCAATTGGATATGCTTGGGGCTCAGTGAAGATAGTTCGCCACACGGCTTCCACAACTACAATAGTAGCGATTAATATTAATCAAAGTATTATTACTGATAAAAAAAAACCCAAAAAATATATTGAAGAATTTTCTTAAAATAAAAGAAAGTTAATAGAGTTTTTATATTGATGTCCAGATGCAATCTGCTGCACAAAATTTCACATAATTCAAGATATAAAAAAGGTACAAGCAGGACCAGTTTAAAATTACCCATAAATAAAAGTCTTGTAATCAGAAAAATTCCAAAAACATGTTTTTATCATTTTTCTTTTCTTTTTCCTCTTGAACAACATAAATATTTCATAATAAAAAAAATTTCTCCAAAAGTAATCTTCATTAAAAAAAAATGCTCGGTTATCTGCAATTTACTCCGACCTCAAGCAGCGAGTGAAATTCTTCAGACTTGCTCATGACCTCGGGTAACTCGGATCGCGTGGAAACGTCTTAACTACGCCAACAGAGAATGAATACAAAAGAATTGATTTAAGATTTGTTAACGAGGTGAGATTTCTTTTCTCGTCGTCGTCGTTGGCATCGTCACCAATAAACAATGGAAACATACTCCCAGACAGCACAGTACAATATCGAAATTCGCCGCTCGTTGAGAAAACAGGCCCCAAAAGTAGAAATCCTCAGAGTCTGCCAGCCCAGGTACACGATGTAAGCGAAGTGCGCTTGAATTATTAGCTTAAGTTTGTCGTGAGCAATGGAATCGTGTAAATTGGGTCACGATGATATAAAAACGAAACTCCACCTGCACTTCTTTGTTGTCTGTGCAGTGCTATACTGTACTGAGAAAGTTGGTTATTATCTAGTAAAAAGGGAAGTCAATACACGTGAGAAATGCCCAAGTAGGCGAGTAGAAATAGGGACTTTCTACAACTACGGTAAAACACATTTTTGCCATTCATACATGGTTTTTCAATAGTTTAGCAATTCTTGCGTTGATGCTTGCAATAGCCCTAAGAGCATTAAACATCAAGGAGGATAATCCTAATTCGTGAATTTATCATATCTACGTTTTAAGCTAAATTATCGCGGATAAAATCATAGATTGAGGATACCACAATGATTTTGCACCGCAGACAGGATATCTCTTCAGACTGTGACCGTTCCATGAAAAAATTCTTACACCTTTTAGGCTTTTTCTTATCCAATGTGGTCGTCGTTTATAGTTCGCTGTTGCTTGTTCCCTAATAATATTTTATTAAGGATGAGAGGGTTTACAATAGTGTGACATATTTAAAACAAAAACAAATCTACAAAAATTGATTTAATTAATGCTTTACATTTACATAATAAAACTATTAATTCATTCAGTGGAATAAACCATCTTCATGGAAATGTAACGAAATTGCTATTCCAGCATCTTCGAAGAAGTTTCGGGATTACTGCAACAACTCTTAGGAAATATCAAAGCTATTCATTCATCGATTGCATCAATAAGACACATTTCCTAGATGTAGTCGTAAATTAATACATTTATGCTATAAATTATTCATAGACCAATAAATTTAATCATTTTCACACTATTATTGATCGTTTGAATGATAAACTGGCCTCGGCACTGAAAATTATTTTGGTAGCATCTTTGCACTACCAAAAATACAAGAAATCACACAATGCAGATATTCTTGAAAAATTCGATTCTTTGTGTTTAATATGACAATTCTGTCAGAGAGTTTTATCGATTTGTGAATAATGTGTGAAGTTATTAATTATTATTTTTAGATCAAATTATGATTGATTTAAGTGTTGTAAGTATTTAGGTATTTTTTATATTTATGTATCAAAAAGAGAACAAAGATTAGAACGATAAATCAATCTTGGCGAGCATAGCATGGAAATTGTAAATAACTTTATATACTTATACTAGGTGGGTTGAAAAGTAACCTCCTTGGGAATGAATTTTTTTTTTAAATGTTTTTTTATTTTATTCAATACTAGTTGGGACCCGGCGCGCCTATGCTGCTCCCATATGCCAATAGTAGTAATCAGGTGATATGATTCAATTGAAATTGACATATGAAACAAATTTTTTATAGTTGGAAAATATTATTACATCCTGAAAGAAAAAAAAATAAAAGGATTATATCTACTAATTTCAGATTTAGAAATGGACTTTTGACGGTGATGGACATTATATGCTTGCAGTCACGTACTGAGGGGGTGTGACTTTAGACGAATATTGTCCATTACCAGACATGTAATAAAATGCAGAAAAATTACATGCCTGGCAATTGCTTGGCCCCTGGGTTCTCATCTGCAATGTCACTGACTCAGGTTTTATTTGTTTTCCCGTATTGCAGAATCCTAAACTTATACCTAAAAATTCAGAGGTGATGGGTTTCTTTCCTTCTTATCCGTTATACATAAATCATCCCACATTTCCGTTTCTCCTTACCATCTTTCCAAAAAAAACTTTGTTCATCAATTCTGAACCGATTGCTTAGAGAGCTTCAGGACGCACTATATTCAATGGTTTTCCATTTGTAGCTAAAATGTCAAGATTTTCCGATTTTCCAACTCTTGAACAACCTACATACAGCTAACCGGGAAATGTGACACTTATTTGGCAAAATTCTTCCGCCATATAGGCCCCACAATTTTGAATTTATAAGTTTTGATCATAAATTCGTTATTTACTACCTTAAAAACTCCCATATACCGATTTTAATTGGAATCGGAATACAATTCGCAAACTCGTCGGCCATATTGGTGCGGCCATTTTAAATTTAAATTTTGATCATAAAGTCGTTATTTGCTATCTTAAAAAACCCCAGATACCGATTTTAATTGGAATCGGAACACAATTTGCAAATTCGTCAGCCGTTTTGAATTTATAAGTTTTGACCAGAAATTCGTTATTTGCGACCTTAAAAACTCATAGATACCCACTTTCATTGGAATCGGTACAAAAGTAACAAAACTCGTCCGCCATATTGACGCGGCCATTTTGAATTTATAAGTTCTGATCATAAATTCCTTATTTGCTACCTTAAAAAACCTCAGATACCGATTTTCATGGGAATCGGAACGCAATTTGCAAATTCATCGGCCATATTGTCGCGGCCATTTTGAATTTATAAGTTTTGACCAAATATACTTGCGACCTTAAAAACCCCTAGATACACACTTTCATTGGAATCGGAATAAAATTGGCAAATTCAACCATATTTCTGCGGCAATTTTGAATTTTGGTCATATTTCGGCGGCCATTTTGAATTTCGAAAATCGGGCGTCGAGGTGCATCATAGGAGACCTCCACGGACCTTCATGCAAAAATTCAAATCTCTGCGATGATTTTCAACGAAGCTCTCCATGACAGCGCCATCTAGGAGTGACTTTATAAAGTAATAAAATAGCCTATTTTCTAAGTTTGATTGTAAATAGCACATGGTTAAAATTTCATTAAGATCGGTTGCACGGTGTAGGAGCCTATAGCGAACATACATACATACACACATTCATTTTTATATATGAGGAGTGGGCGAACAAAACGGCACATGTCCATGGTTGACCGTTTTAAGTTTTTTGACTGAACCGTGTTCATTACACTAAACTACAACTAATTTCAATTTCAAACACTTCAAAAAGCACTTGCATGTCATAGTTTTTTGATAGCAAAATGAAGGTTTCCCTGCAAAAAGGCACAATGTTCTACGAATATTTATATTTTTTAACCATTCGTCAATATGGATTTTCAAAAGGGAATTTTTTCTCTAAGCTTATTAAACATTTTTAAAATATTTTTTTTGGTTCTGAATGAGTTCAAATAGTAGCACAACCTGACATAGTCATAAATAGTTGATGTGATCAGTTCAGAGACCGAAACAGTTTTTTGCGTTTTCTGAACAATTTTCAAAATTGGACATGTGCCGTTTTGTTCGCGCACTCCTCCTATATAGATAGTCCCCCTTTAGCTCGATACACTTTTTCCAGCGATTTTCCAACTTCTTGATCCCGTCCGAAAAGTAATTTTGCGGAAGGTCTGCAAAATACTCCTCCGCGGCGTCGATGATATCCTCGTGTGAGCTGAATTTTTTATTGATGAGCCATCTTTTGAGGTTTGGGAAGAGATAATAGTCCGAGGGAGCCAAATCGGGCGAATACGACAGCAATTGGAGCCGTAAGTCATTGATTTTAGCCGTGGTTGCGATGCTCTTGTGCGCCGGCGCTAGGGAATACAATCCCGGTATCGGGTACCCGGGTATTTCGAGTAATAAAGGAAATTTCGAGTAACCCGATACCCGGGTTTTTGCAGCGTACTTGGGCGGGTACATAAACGACGCGTACATAAAATTAACATTCGGAGTTTAAGTAGCAAAATGCTTACTTTTGTGTTAAATTCCACTTAACAGCTACCAGTTCCACTAGCTTTGGAAGAACTAGGTGCTCTAAAACCTATTGGATGAAGCAGTGAGTGCATTAACAATAAAAAAAACCTAATTTGTTAATTGCTGAACGAACTTTGATGTACTTATATTTCCAATAAACTAAAAAAAATTTTCACCTTTTGCTAAAAGAATGTTAAACGAACTATTAATTAAAATTAAATAACGCCGGAATACCGCTATATTTTCATTAATAATATTTCTCCATATTACGAAATATTCATAATCAAAATCAAATGACTTTCTTTCATATTCAACTAAGAATAATGTCAAAATAATTGCAAAACAAATATTGTAAAAAATAATTTGTCGAACCGGAATCGGATTCTGAATCAACTGTTGAAGATGAATATGAAGTAATCCAACGCTGAAAGTTAATATCTAGAAAAAGAAGACGACACTTTGAGCAAGACTTTGTCGACATTTTTTATTATATTTATTTTTTTATTATATGTATGTTTTAAAACTATCCGAGTAATCCGGTTAGCCCGGGTAAATAAAAATTTATACTCGAAATACCCGGGTAGCATAATTCTCGAGTAATTGTATTCCCTAGCCGGCGCATTGTCTTGCAAAAACAAAATTTTTTTTCGCTTCATGTGAGGCCGTTTTGCAGCGATTTCGGCCTTCAATCGCTCCAATAATGCACAGAAGTACTCGCTGTTGATGGTTTTTCCTTTTTCGAGGTAGTCCACGAAGAGTACGCCATGACAATCCTCTGTAACCGCATCGGAGGGCCTGCCGCTGCGGACTTAATCGGTAGTGGAGTTGCGACCACCACGAAACTCTCGAAACCAATATTTGACGGTGTAATCTGACGGAGCATTACCCCCATAATATTTATCCAACTTTTCTTTTGTTTCCTTCGCCGGTTTGCCTCTCAAAAAATAATGTCGTTTTTGTCCATACTCAACATGATGCCAAACACGTCAACAACAGTCAGCTGTCAAAACAAAACTAAAGACAGTATCGCACTGAAATTTGGCATGTCTGCCTAAATATAGGCCCATTTACAATGTTGCGAGAGTGCGATGCGAGAACGAGACGAGTCTCGCCCAATACTCGGTCTCGTTCATAACTCGCGTTTCAATGTACAATAGTGCCAGTGCGAGTCGTTATATATACGTCAAATTCAATCAAATTTTATATTTATTTTACATTTTTTTATATTTTTAAAAGTAATTTGTGCTCAATATATTAATTTTTCTATGTTTTCTCCACTAATTCTCAGCATGCTGTTCGTCTAAATATGAAAATAAACTCATATGGTCTGTCATCGCATTTCGCTGCGTCAAAATTTCAATTTTTCGAAATTCTCTCGTCTCGCATTATCGCATCGCGTTGCATTGTACATTGCGCCATTTAAAAGCCTGTTATGGAAAATATTTTGACAGCGCGTGCGAGACTCGTCTCGTTCTCGCATCGCACTGTCGCAACATTGTAAATGGGCCTTATGAACGGACTTCAAGGCACCATAACCTTTTTTGCAGTAGCATCGCATTCTGGCGGTCAAGGAGGTTACTTTTCACCCCACCTAGTACAACATTATAGAGAACCTATGAGGCTGGCTCACGAGGAGAGTACCACTCTGGGCAACAATGTGGGACCATCACAGAACTAAAGACTGCAATAAGGATAGTGTGGGATGAAATTCCACTAGATTTAATTCAAAAGTTGTACAGTAGTAGTTTAGGTAGTAGAATTTATGATGTAATCTTAAATCAAGAGGGCCACTGGGACCAGGTGCGCCTCGCTGCACTCAACGTTTAAACATTTCAAACCAATCCAAACTGTGGGGAGAAAATTCTCGATTGATCATTCAAATCACCATATCGCCATAAGCACCCGTCGCCGACCACAGTATTAATAAATAAATAAAATAGAATAAAAATTCAACTGAATGAAAAATAATAATAATAAAGTATAAAATTAAATAAATAATATTGGAGTTCTTTCTTTGCTTTGGGTTAATTTTAATTTTAGCTAATTGTAAACCAAAACTACGTCACATCATACCTTATCAACTCTTCTTAACCATTAACGAAAAACCAACTATTCCTATAAAAGTTGGAGCCGTTAGATTCAAAATACATTTATTTGAACTATGACCAAAATTGCCTGTGTATTCTGTTAAAACCATGAACGTTAAAAGATTTGAAATTAATGCAAATAGCAGCATCCAGCACTCGAAATTCGAGGGCCATTTTCTATAGCTTTTTTTAATTTAAATCTAAAAGTCTGCAATAACAAAATTTTTCGAGAACAATAAAACTAAATTGAAAAATGAAACAAATTTTTTATAGTTGGAAAAAGCAATGCCAAAAAACCAACTTTTATTATCCACTATCCATCCACCACCCTGTAGTGAGACTCTGAGGCTCTGGTTACCTTATCGGTGAATATTCCAACATGGTGAGTGGTAACTTATGGTAAGTAATCAATTCTCGAACATGGTAGATTAATTTCTGGTTCGACCGGTAGCTACCATGTAGTCCAGTCAAAATAGACGAAAAAAAGCTAAAGAGTGAAGACAGTTCGGAAGTTGCTGAAAATTGATACACACCTTAAAAACATCATTATAAATAAAATGTCGAGACTGACACGCGATTGGCCGCCGGGAAAACTTTTTATTCAAGGTCAAAGGGTCAAAATATCAGTTTTTTTTTGCAAATATCTCTTAAACGGTAAGTCGTATCATAAAATAGTGTTCACAAAGTTTGTAGAATATGCGATTATCTACAAAAAAAGTTATTATACATTTTCCCGTACGAATTGCCATTCATGAGATATCGCCGTTTTAAAGATTTAAAATACTCATATGCACTCATTCGCGGCTTGTATAAAGCCGTGTCTACACATAACAAACATTTGACAAACATTTCATAAACATTTGAGAAACATTTCACAAACATTTGACAAACGTTTGACAAACATTTGAATAGTGTTTGTTATGTGTGGACGCGAATCTTGGAGTTTTTGGATTTTCAAAAATGTTTGGATTTAATCCAAATGAAATGGAAAACATCTGATGTTTGTTGAAAAATTTTCAGTACTTTTATGCACTTTTATGTAGAATGAACATTCATCTCGAGTGAGAAGTAAGATAAAATCACCATAGTTATATTTCAACTCATTGAAATTTGTGGGATAAATCAAGTAGTGACTATAAAAATAAAATAAAGCGTATTGATTAATTAAAATTAATTGCAAATGATAAAATGATCATTTCTTGATATCATTTCCGTGGAAGAGATCAATTGTTATGGCAAAGAGGCACACTGAAAATCTTCCAGAATGGCTGTGAAAGACATTAAAGCGGATTCAAAGAAATAATATGAAGATGGCACTAGTGTTGGGTAGGACACGATTACATAATGAGTTTGAAAAAGTGACTTCATTTTCTTTTGAGCCAGTACAATGTCATTCTTCAAATGAGGCGAGGTGCTATTGTAATGCCAAAATGACAAGAATAAGCAAATTAACGAAAGTATGAAAATAAATACCAATGAAGAGCTTTTTTCACGAGTTTGATTCTAATATGCATTTAACTGCCTCAGAGTAAGAGTAAAAGAGTAAGAAACCTACGCCTCCACGATATGATGGGCATTTTCATAAACGCAGAACTGCGGTCATTCTGCAGTATTCAGCAATTGGAAGTCTGTAGCTGAATATTGCAGAATGACCGCAGGTTATGAAAATGACCATATTTATATTTTACAATCACACCTCGCCTCAATTCTAATTGGATATTTTACTGCGCCAAAAGTAGTAAGAGAGAAGAAACCCAACTCGATAAACGCGCATACCAGTAGGAGATTATTTTTTAACCTGGGTATTTAAAAAAATTGAGGCCTCAGTACAATTTACCAGCATGTAAGGGACAAATCTACTGCTCCTGTAAGTCCAACTCAACTCTAGATAACACTGGAAAAAATCGAAGGGGGATATTCTATAACAGTGGCTTCTGAAGTGAGAGATCAGGCAGAAAATCTTGTCGAAATTGTGGCAAATAAAGATTCTATTTTTCCTACAGACAGAACAGACACATGAAATAACAAACATTTCGGAAAACATTTTTCTCGCAAAAACTTCACCAAATGTTTGACGAATGTTTGTCAAACATTGTCAAACATTTGTCAAACATTTGTCAACTCGCTAGACAAATGTTTTTTTGCAAATGTTTGTTATGTGTGGACCCCCCGCCTTAAGGTCATCAGACGCTCCATAAATCTTTTGTGGGCCTACGCGGCTAATATTTTCAGGAGTGATTCCTGGATGTGTTTGGAGAAAAAACTTGTTCTAAAGAGTGCGGCTATCCTCAGTATCCACTAAAATATAGGGTGTTTAAGAAAAAAAAATTATTTTTTTTTAAATTTACTTAAACTTCAATTACTCCTAGACTAATTATCGTAAAACAACAAAATTAGGCTCATCTTTTAGGTAAATGTGTATTCTTTAATTTGGTATAAAGATCAAAAAGTTGAGTGACTCCGTTTAGAATATATGTAGGTACAAAATGTGAGCAAAATCCCATAGTTTCTTCGTTTTTCGGCATTTTGCCCATACTTTAAACGTACATATATTCTAATCACTCCTGAAAATATTAGCCGCGTAGGCCCACAAAAGATTTATGGAGCGTCTGATGACCTTATACAAGCCGCGAATGAGTGCATATGAGTATTTTAAATCTTTAAAACGGCGATATCTCATAAATGGCAATTCGTACGGGAAAATGTATAATAAATTTTTTTGTAGATAATCGCATAATCTACAAACTTTGTGAACACTATTTTATGATAGGACTTACCGTTTAAGAGATATTTGCAAAAAACTGATATTTTGACCCTTTGACCTTGAATAAAAAGTTTTCCCGGCGGCCAATCGCGTGTCAGTCTCGACATTTTATTTATAATGATGTGGAATTAATTGTGCAATTATTTTCTAATGTTTAGCGTTCTTTTGTGCCGTGCATAAATAAAATTGCGATTCTGCACTTCGTTGAGCTCAGGGAGTTTTAAATATTGTTGCAGAGTTTAAACTCTGTAAAATGGTGCCACAAAATAAGTGCTTGCTGTTTAATTATATGATCTTCAAAATTAAATTCTTCCTAACCAATAACGAAAAACCAAGTATTCCTATAAACGTTCGAGACATTAGATTCAAAATGCATTTATTTGAAGTGTGACCTAAATTACCTATATGTGTGTTGTTAAAACCACGAACGTTAAAACATTTAAAATAAATCTTCAATTGCTTGGCCCCTGGGTTCTCATCTGCAATATCACTGACTCAGGTTTTATTTGTTTACCCAGATGCCAGCCTCTTCCCGTATTGCAGAATCCTAGACTTATACCTAAAAATTCAGTGGTAATGGGGTTCTTTCCTTCTTATCCATTATACATAAATCATCCCACATTTCCGTTTCTCCTTATCATTTTTCCAAAAAAAAACCTTGTTGATTAATTCTGAACCGATTGCTTAGAGAGCTTCAGGATACACAATATTCAATGTTTTTCCATTTGTAGCTAATGTCAAGTTGTTCCGATTTTCCAACTCTTGAATAACCTACATACAGCTAACCGGGAAATGATACTTATTTGTCAAAATTCTTCTGCCATATTGGCCCCACAATTTTGAATAAGTTTTGATCATAAATTCGTTATTTACTACCTTGAAAACTCCCATATACCGATTTTAATTGGAATCGGAATCCAATTCGCGAACTCTTCGGCCATATTGGTGCCGCCATTTTGAATTTAAATTTTGATCTTAAAGCCATTTGCTACCTTGAAAAACCTCAGATACAGATTTTCATTGGAATCGGAACACAATTTGCAAATTCGCCGGCCATTTTGAATTTATAAGTTTTGACCACAAATTCGTTATTTGCGAGCTTAAAATACCCTAGATACCCGTTTCATTGGAATCGGAATAAAATTGTCAAATTCAACCATATTCCTGCGGCAACTTTGAATTTCGGTCATATTTCGGCAGCCATTTTCAATTTCGAAAATCGGGCTTCGAGGTGCATCATAGCAGACCTCCACGGACCTTCATGCAAAAATTCAAAGCTCTGCGATGATTTTCAACGAACTCTCCATGACAGCGCCATCTAGGAGTGGCTTTAGAAAGTAATGAAATAGCTTATGTTCTAAGTTTTAATGCAAATAGCACATGGTTAAAATTTCAATAAGATCGGTTGAACGGTGTAGGAGCCCAGTGGGAAAAATTGGGAGCGCTGTTCAGGGGAGCTTACTTTGAGCGCTGTTAAATATGCTCCCGAGGGAGCATTACCGGAGCTTTCATAAATTTTATAGAACGAAGAAAATGAGCGATTATCTTGATGACCATAAAGGGTGGCATTAGCATTCTCAATGGACCGGATCTCGTTCGATACGAAGGAGAAGCAGCTTTAAAGGTGGTTAGAATTTAGTTGGGGGACTGCTTTGATAAAACCACACTCGCGCTTGGAAAGGAAAAGGCAATAGCAAAAGATAAATAAAGTAAAAGCTTTTCGATACCCGGATCACATATCCACAGGCGTCCATGAAAATTCTTTATTAAAAAGCTTTTTTATAATGCTCCTAGAACGCTTTTGAAGGAGCATAAAAACGTATGCTCCCCTGCAATGACATGCAATGTTAAAAAGTATATGGAACTGGAGCGTAACGGGAGCGCTGTAAGCTTTTTAAGGAGTGCTCAAACAGCGCTATTGGAGCCCTCCATTTCCCGCTGGGAGCCTATAGCGAACATACATACATCCATACACACATTAATTTTTATATATTAGATTAAATTTAAAGTTAAAATTATTGTTTCTTTTATTTTTCTTACCATCCCTTGCTTAATTTTTAAAATAGTTCCCAACTTTGAAGGTGAGGTCAAACTTTAGGTTAGGTTAGGTTGAAATGGCTGCTCTCCCACTAGGGAGCCCACTTAGGCGCACCGTTGGGCCCATTGCATTGTGATGCCATTCTAGTAGTGTTGGGACAAAATTAAGGCAATTTCAAGCCATTTGGAGCTTTTAATAAAGCGACAGAGGTAAAAAACACCAGTGTTTTGCAGCTCACTCAATCCATCAAGGAAATGTGATCCAAGGAAGGTCCTTCATTCCCTCGCGTGGTCCGGGCATGTACAGAGAAGATGGGAGACAGTTTCTTCCTGATCCTCATTGCCACAACTTCTGCATAAAGCCCGGGCCACACATATCCGCACCGCATGACGGCCGTGTGTTGGGCAACACACGGAGAGAAATTAAACAAGTAAAATTTGACGCGGTGCGGACACGGAGACGCGGAAAAGTGGGGACTGACTGGTAAGATTTCACTTGTTTACTTTTTCTCCGTGTGTTGTCCAACACACGGCCGTCATGCGGTGCGGACACGGTGCGGACACGGTGCGGATATGTGTGGCCCGGCCTTAAAGCCCGTAAACAAGTGAAATCTTATCAGTCAGTCCCCACATTTCCGCGTCTCCGTGTCCGCACCGCGTCAAATTTTACTTGTTTAATTTCTCTCCGTGTGTTGCCCAACACACGGCCGTCATGCGGTGCGGACGCGGTGCGGATATGTGTGGCCCAGCCTTAAGTCGTTGTGGGAAAGCCCCAATCTTTCGGCGTGCGGGCCAAAGGTACAGTGACCGGTCAGCACCTTCACTACATTGCTTATCTCTTTTTTGTTCAGCTGAACAAGAGATTTTGAACGCTTTGAGTCCAAGGTCAGCCATATTGTGTGAAGAGTGCGGCACACTGTTGCTGTGATCCATCTCAGCCCGGCTCGAGCTAAGCTGATTTTTCTCACAGCCAGTTTATAGGTGGCTAAGGGCATTCCCATCTGGGTTAAGTGGGGTGTCCTTTCCGCTTCGGTTCCCTGTCTAGAAAGCTCATCTGCCGTGCAGTTTCCCCTGATCCCTCTGTGTCCAGGAGGTTGCACTGCTGCCCTTTTTTTTTGTGCAAAATTTTCTTCTGCCCTCTGCATGTATTTTTTAAATAATTGTCTTTTCTTCTCCCTGCATTTTTTTTCTGTTCTACTCGTTTCCTCATATTTCAATTTTCCTCCTCCTCTTCTCTTCGTCGGTCTCTCTATGTATGTTTTTCTATTGTTATTTCTATTGTTATAGCTGCTTTACATTCCTCGTCGTACCATGCACTGTCTCCGCCTGTGCGTTAGTAACCTATAATCTCCTTCGTCCCACCTGTCAGTATCGTCTTCAATTCTAGTCATTTCCCCCACTGTATCTGCATTATTTCTATTTTAACATATCCTTTCTGCTACAGAGTTGCCTGATATCTCTGCAATACAGTCTGCTCTTGGAGACGATCAACGATTTTTTGTTTGTTGTTTGTTTTTATTTGAGTAGACAGCCGGCAACTGAAAAAGTGGTCCGCATCACAGTTCGCACCTCTACAGAAAGTGCTCAACTCACTTCATGGTAACTCGGACAGCTGCCTATTTAGCGCGAATTTTCCATATCCATCTTCTGCACGTACCACCAGAGCTCCAGAAGAGAGAGGTACTGAGGTAAACCTAACGGTTGGAGCTCAATCGCCTTCTAAAAGTTACAGAGTGGGATTTGTGCTTTTTCAGTATAAACGCAAATTCGGCCGCTCTTTATGTCACCAGAGTCATATAGGCGGGAAAGAGTTTATTCATTCCACATTCTACCAAGTCTGTAATGCCTAGGCCAAATGGATGGTTCAATGAGGAATCTTTGGACACCGTTAAAAAATTGGGAGATTTTGGTTGGGAAGTTGTGATACCTCAACAGTACAGTGCAGCCATAACACCCTCATCACTTGTTGCGACCTTTGCAGAACTGCCTCAGTGGAGTATGTGAAAACTACTTGGTACAGTTTTGCAACAAGAAACCACCGACGTTCTTCACCGATGTGTAACGGCACCATGGAGCTCCTTGCTGGTGACAGCAAGGCTACTGCCATCGTGCTTGGGTAAACATAAAAAATAATTTTTAAAAGACTACATCCTCCCTAGGTTCCTAAATGTTTGTAGGGGATGCTAAACCGGCCACACGGTTTACGCTAGCTCGTCGGTGGGGGGGGGCGTGGGGTTGTGTGACCGGGACTCAACACCTATGATTCACCACTTACCTATTATTTAAAAGGGAGACATCTCCATACCGTTCTTGTTCTAGGTTAGCCAAAGACATTCATCGCTGGAAGTTTCCATTGACCTGGTGGACCTGAAAATGTTCAACGCGACTCTGAGAGGACCCTGGAGAGAAAGCAAAACCCAACCATCCTGGACAATTTATCCCCTTAGGCTGACATGCCTAATAATACTAGAGGAGTTAAAGAAATTTACAACAAGTATATTATTTAACAATTTACAGATCAAGACAATATTAATCAAACAGTAAGTTAAAAGTAAGTTTACATTAAATAATATATGAAAACCAAACAACAAATATTCCTACAATCTAGGTAATGTGGACATCACCAGCTATTACCACAAAATAAGAACTTCAATACATCAACGGAAAAGAAACAAACCAATCGTCGCGCTGGTACCAGTCGAGGATTATTTTCTTTCGTACAACACCCAAATAACCGATAAAATTTATACCTAATGGCGTGTACCAAAGTAAAATTGTAAACAGATTATATTTAAAAATTAGTGGTATCTAAGAGTATGATACTTATTGAATGAATATATATAAATATTTGATAAATATTGTAACATTTATAATTAGAGGATATTACAATTTCCTTTCGTGTATTAATTAAATAGTATGGGTAAATATTTGGATGGGGAATATATCTTTAGTTAAAAGTGTGAATATACGTTAAATAATTCCCAAATGTAAAGTACAATACTCACGACACGAAGAACGTCCTTAATAATTTAGTTGTTAATATCGTAGATATATATTTAGTGTGATATGATGCAATATAATTATTCAAAAATGGTTAGGTATGGTAATATAAGTGAAAATGTATTTAGATTTAAGCCATAAATTGACCAAGTGGATATATATGTAATCTTATCAATATAAAAACTGTCGATATATATTTAATCAGAATAATATAGTGTATGATAAATCAATAATAAAACAATTAAGACACCAACCAAAAAGAAATAGTTTCCAAGCTCCCTTATAAGACCTCTTCACGGCCGACAGACAATTCTTGCGGAAGGGTTCCGTACAGTAACTCGGTGACGTTTAACATAGCTTCGATCCGTGAGTTTGACCATATAATTATTCACGATCCAGATGCGACACAGCTTCACTAAGCTGGGAGAGCCGTCAGATACCAATCAGCTGAGGCGAGAAAAAAACCTAAACACAAATTTTCCCCGTCCAGTTCACCGTCTTATTAGCAAACTTTGCACTTTAGGAGAACTAGGCTTGACATTGATTGATAAGATACAAGATCCAAAGAAAACATCCCCCAGCAGCTCCAGTAAGGTTAACTTCAGTCTTCTTCAGAGATGGTTTTGTTACTCTTCGATAACTGTATAGACCCAATGTGGTGCTAAATACAAACAGTCCTCAAACAAAACGTCTTTGAACGGTAACTAACGGTAAAAATAATATTAAGAAACCATGGAATCAAGCGATATTAAATGCACTCTAATCCTTGTCCTCATTAGTCCTTTGCGGTAGCTTATTTATTGGCAAGTGAATATATATGGTTAAGGCCACATAGGTGAACACATTAAGATGCCTTTCCGATGAAATCTGCTTTCCTATATACGACTACTTTTTTTTTGTTTTTAATTCACTACTATACATTAGCTCTTCTATTTTCCAAATTCAATATACCGAGTCTCCACTTCTAAATAACCTCGTTCGATATGTACTAATTCTTTCCTTTTTTTTCTAATTAAAAAAAAACTTCCTTTTCCAAATTATCAAAAAAAAACTTCTCTGCTCGCGACTCAAATCAGAATGACTGCTCAAAAACTATTTTTTTCCTATCCTCTGAAAATTTTGTTTTTCATTCGCCTACTTGATTCAAAAATTTTTCATCGACTTAAGCTTCCTAAGTGATTACTAATAATTTTTGAAATTTCCGCGAGATGGGAGAATGTTTCGTACGGAGAATTCTTTTACGTAATTAACCGACCGTTACAGATGACATCATGACTCTATCTGAAAAATGGCGAAACATTGTGCATAATGAAAGAAACCAGTTAAATTTTACTAAAAACACACCAGGAACTTATGCCCAGCCCTTATATGTATGTATATTCTAGTTACGCCAATAATAGAGAAAAACAACGATAATTTCCATTAGTTACTGAAGGAAGCTTAAAACTATTCTATGTTTCCGTCATTTATAAAATGGATTTTCGAGTTAGATGGGTTCAACCGATTGCTTCATTAAAAGAGTTGTTATGTTTACAATGCCCAATTCCAGTAGTCTATTCCCACTTCCTGACTGAGCCTATTCAACTTTTTATTCAAGATTTCGGTCAATAACTTGATGAGATTCTATTTAAACAACTTTTACATTCTTCTGCACGAATGAATTGAAGAAGATCCAGAGCCACAAGCTTGTAATCCAAACAACAACTGGAAGAGCCTCAAATACAGAAAGTTATGCAAATCAAGCCTGGGGCCAAATCCGGAATGCCTACAATGTTGTTCCCGTACACTTCCTGTAAAATAAAATCAATCTTGACTTGCGGTGAGGCAATCCCTCGGCGCAGCCGCGTTCCTCCATTTAACTTAAACTTGAACTTGAGCAGGTAATCGATGCACGATCGGAAAAAACTGATCGCGCGGAAAGCAGCTAAACAAATGCATAATTTCTGCAATATTTTCGGTGTCTGGTGGCGACTCCGATGGCGATCTCATCAACTCAAGGTCCCTTCCAAATTTTACCGTGGCAAGCGTGTGCCGCGTGCGCATTGGGTATGCATTTGGGTCAGACTGTGATGTCTTGCTAAATTTTACTACTTTTGGGGTTTTTTTAGGAATAATTTTCCAATTTTTTTCTTACTTCCGATAGCGAAAAGACCGCGAGCTCACCGCGAACATGATTAATGATGTTGGTACGGATTGGTGCTGGTGGCCGGCCCATGTTTCGCTGGTATCCAAATCTAATCACGCAATTTGTTACATTTAATACCGTTATTTCGCATTACAAGACAATTTTCGTGGGAAAGTGACGTTTTTCGCAATTTCCAAAACTAGCTTTTGCGTTTATCTCAGCTGCAGACATCGAACGGTTGAATGGTGCATAGCCAACCGCTTATTAGCCGCTCGTTCCTTCAAATGCTGCAGATGTATGTAATTGTTTGATTTGAGCGAAAATGGTGTCAAGACCGTCCGTTGACTTAATCAAGGCGAATTTTATTCAGAAAAATTGGAAATAATCGATGGCTATTAGACTATAACTTGGATGGCAAACCGGCTGCGAAAGTAAAAGTGTAAAAAGACTTTGCAAAATCGCATGCTAGTAAATATTTATGACTATTTTCTGGGACGGATTTTGAGTAAGAATATCGCCGCTTTAAAGAACGTGAAGGTAAGTTTTCGCCGTTCCAAAGCAGGTTGTTATGTAAAATACTGGTTAAAGAAAATCGCCGGTTTTATGGCGGTACTAACAGATTTATGGATAAGATACTCGTCTATTAGTGGAGGATATTTGAACGTCGGCTTAAGTAAGTTTATGTTTCTCAATTTAATTTAGATTCTTGAATATGCGCAAAATGTTTTTTATGATATAGGTACAAAGTAGGCAAATGGCGTAATAATTGGTGAATTCGCCTTTCGTTTACTCATTACATCCTTTCATGAGATGACTGTTAGCATGTTTCTTTGCGTACAAAGAGTAGTTTTCGAATACGAATTCAGAAAGAGGAAGAGAACTTTCGCTGATGGACATAATATTAAAAATATTGCTTCCATATAATTTTTCATTTCGAGAGATTACAGTCCGGGCTAGAAAAAATGACAAGCAATACTATGAATGGTAGTCTGAGAATGGTAAGGGGCATCCATAAATTACGTGAGGTGATTTTGGCGATTTTTCGACCCCCCTCCCCCTTGGTGAGATGTCGTGAGATTTGGCTCGACCCCCCCCCCCCCACAATCTCGTGAGATTTTTCAAATTTTAAAAAATTTGTAAGATTTACACTATTATGCGTATTTTTAGTGTAAATACCTTAATCTGTACTTGATTGCGTTGGATTTATTTAAAAAAGCATAATTTGTGTTGAAGAACAGTACCAGAAAATCATAACAGCACCAACTCGGCATACACCCAATATAAACTACCTGTGGATTACCATTTAGCAGGTGATTCTGCCTATCCTTTGGAAACCAACCTCATGGTGCCTTACAGGGATAATGATTTCTTAACAAGAGAACAGAAAAATTTCAAATCTAGTTTGAGCTCAACTCGTGTATTTGTAGAGCAACCATATGGAATATAAAAAAAATTTAGAATTTTACAATATATTGACATACGAAGGTTGACTTTGGCATCCACTGGTTCGTTTTTAGAGAGTAACGACTTGACTGTTTGAATAGTAATGGTAGAGCCATTTATGACTCTGGAGATATACAAACTTCGGAGCATTCTTCTATAGATGTCATCGTTGGGCAAAATCCTGTGACTGAATGACCCAGGGGGGTTATCCTGGAATGCGATTCGAAAGTCATGAAATTCGGAAATAAGAAAATGGTATCTTCCACCAATGCGAATTCGAAATAAATTTGTCCGCCTGTTATCGGATTTCAGTCCGTGAATAAAGCCATTGCCGCATGCGCTGCATTTATTTGTTTATTTTAAAATATTCTAAAAACTCTTTAAATATTCTTGAAACAATTTATTGTTCGCATCAAAATGTCAAGTTAAGTTAATAAATGAAGTTGGTTGGCTGAAAATAATTTCTTTTCGAAGATTTATCAGGCATCGCTACTAGCTTCCGTTTGCTTCCTACTTTCGTATCGCCTTAGAAAAGCGGAGTCTGAAGTCACAGCTAGCTTCTCAAATTGACGTTTGA
Source organism: Thereva nobilitata (assembly GCA_963855945.1). Classification (NCBI taxonomy): domain Eukaryota; kingdom Metazoa; phylum Arthropoda; class Insecta; order Diptera; family Therevidae; genus Thereva; species Thereva nobilitata. The sequence continues at coordinate 192,903,568 of OY979694.1, read as the reverse complement.
GCCGCCTGTACATCAGGACACAGATTCAAGAAGTGCGGATCTGTTAGACTTCCATTCTTCACAACTCTCGATAATGATAACAAAAGGTTTTCAAAATCTATCTTGCTCTAGCAGGTATGTCAGAGCAGATGGTCGTCGATTCAAAATTCGAGTCCTGTAAGATGCTTAGATAACTAATTATGTCGCCTGGTGCAAATGTCTGCTTTTTTGTAGTGACAATGCACCGCAGATAGCATGTGTTCTGACTGATGTGAAAAGAGCCGATTCTTAATATAATCTCTATGATTGCAGTAGGATTGGGTACATTATGCACTTGAGATTCTTAGGAGCGCATTAAGTTCCAGGTTTTTCAATTAGGCTTCTAGGCCTTTTTGTTTTGTTTAAGCTTAGACCCCCACACTAGTTCATCGTAGGGTCGCAATCTGTCCAAACATGGTCGTATAAGTCAATGCATACATTACTTTCGCAGTTTTTCCCAGACCATTGTATAAAAAGATAAGAATTTTTCATCACGTCTTCATTCTCAGATATTTAAATTATTTTCTTTTCTTTTTTTTGGATGTTCCAGTTGGATGGTATTTGAAACAGTGAACAAATACAGTGTAAACGGCAGTGCAAAATTTTTATACCCAATTGCTATTGAGTCGAAATATAGTAATAGTATCACGTATACTTTTGATTCATTATTCCTTCTCTATTTGCAATATGTTTTGATAAAACCTTTCACCATGTTCATCTGATACTGCACCAAGATTTTCGTGAATGAAATCTAAGTGCGGTTCAAAAAGACGATTTCAAAAATTTTCTCATTTACAGATATTGTACTTAAAATTGAAAAAAACAAAAAGATATTAACAAATATTGCAAAAACAATTACAAAATCGGAAAATACCCATTTTGAGGGCAAAAACCCCCTAAAAAGTGGGCTTCCGGGGTAGAAAATCTGTAGACTTTATAACCCCTTATTAAGAAGCCTAAAAAGAAGCTCTCTGCCAATTTTCAGCCTGTACCTAATTATTTCCGCTATATCGCTTTTTTCGGCTTAATTTACCTGAAGTATTAATTTAACCCAGGGATGGTAGCACGTAAGTTGTTTCAATCGACCTCTTCATACAAAAATTTTTGTAACACTTGAATTTTTGTATAAAGAGGTCGATTGAAACAACTTACGTGCTACCACCCCAGTTTTCTCGCGATTTTACACTGTTTCTTGCGAAAAAAAATTACGTGATATTTGCGAAGACCCCCTCCCTCCCCCACGTGAGATATAAATAAAAAAAAATCTTTGTCAAACAAAAGAATAATTTGATCATTTTTAAGAATTAAAAATAGTGCAAGTAATTGTTTAAAGAGAACTGGAACAGTATTTTAAAAACATATCTAATTTGTGTAAGAACCGGAATATTCTTAAAATTTTTATAGATGTTGTTTGCCACTTGGCATGTCACGAGCATTCCTTTAGAGGATACCGAGAGAGTCAAGATTCCGTCAAGTGGGAAACTATGTTGAAATAAATTGGCTGCAGAAGAGAGAGGTTTTAATAATACATAGTTGGATTAAAATAACATTTACATCCATGTTTACTGTAAAAGTAATACTAAAAAGTCTTGATCAGATTGCTTCCGTTCAAATACAAATCACACCACGCCACTGCCTGGCACAGTACTCGGGTACTCACCAGTTCCATCAATACATTAAATCTGATGCTGACGCGGGCAACTAAACAAAAAAACAAGCGGCAAGAGAAACTGAAAAAAATGATAATTTAGGGCAGTAGCACTACTTCTCGTGCAGAAAAATCCTTACTTCATTCCGATTTATTCCAATGAGTTACTCACGTCTCTTTGGTGTGAACTCCTACAACATCTAGGAGTTCTAACGCAAGGTCAATCGAATCCTCCATTAGCGCCCTACAGACCTTTAGGCCGCGTTCCCATGGGGTGAATGCCGCACGGCAAAAGCTCGACCTCGGCTTGCCTTCGTGTAGTACATATTCGGAAATTTTCGTGAGAGGCTACAAAAAGCTTGCCGCATGCCTACATCTCCTCGCAAGGGCGGCAAAGCGCGTGGGGATGGAAGGAAAAGTGCACACGCACTTTCACTTTGGGTGGGGAAATCCACACCCAAAATATTTCATGTACACCTAATAACTCAGAATGTTGGAAGGCCGTATCGGGCCAAAGCATGAGCAAAATGCTAAAAAACGAAGAAAATTGTGATTTTGCTCATGCTTTGAACCTACATATCTTCTTAATGGAGTCACTAAGTTTCTGTTCTGTATACCAAATAAAAGAATACACATTTACCTAAAATATGAACCTAATTATATTGCTCTACGGTAATTAGTCTAGGAGTAAGGTAAATTTTAAAAATATACAAATTGTTTTTCGTAAACACCCTGTATCTTAGTGGATAGTGGGGATAGACCCCTCTCTAGAACAATTTTTTTCTCCAAATACATCCAGGAATCACCCCTGAAAATATTAGCCACGTATTCCAACAACTGATTTATTGAACATATAAAAACCGCGAATGATTGCATATTAGTATTTTAAATCTTTAAAACGGCGATATCTCATGAATGGCAATTCGTACGGGAAAATGCATAAAATCTTTTTTTGGCATAATCCACAAAACATGTAAACACTATTTTATGATAAGACTTACCGTTTAAGATGTATTCTCAAAAAAACTGAAATTTTGACCCTAAAACCCCCTAAAAAGTGGGTTTCCCGGGGTACAAAATAGGTAGACTTTATAACCCCTTATTAATAACCCTAAAAGGAAGCTCTCTGCCAAATTTCAGCCTGTACCCAATCATTTCCGCTATTTTGACTATTTTACCTGTACTAATACAGAATAAACTAGTTCCGGTTTAATTACAGAGGTCAAGCAGCATTGAACGCGACCAGTACTCAGTTGGGGAACCGCATTGGTAAAACGACACTCGCGTTTAAAAATATAAAGCTTTCGATACCAGCGCAATTACTACTTACATATGCACGCCGAAATTCTCAAATTTTTTGGCCTCTTTTTTCCACTCGGGATCTGCGGGTAGCAATGATTTTTCCTCAAGCGGGCTAAATGACTGGGCATTCCTTATGACGAGGCGCGAATTAGGCAAGGCGTTAGATGCCCTGCGTGCGCCTTATAATAGGGCAAGCCACACGAGGTCCAAAATGAGGGAGTGGGTCTAAACTCATAGGGACCATATCTACACCCCCCCCCAAAATTCTAGTCGAGCATAACAGCTAACTAAAGAAATTAAAACCATATAACTCAAGAGACCACTGGTAAATAAATTAACCGATTCTTCTTCTTCGATGGCTCTACAGTCCAATTCGAACCTTGGCCTCCATCAGCTTCTTCCTCCAGACCTCTCTCTGTTGCGCAGCTTGCCTCCAGTTTCTGATGTTGAGTTTTGCTGCGTCAGTCTTAACACTGTCTTCCCACCTTGACCGTGGTTTGCCAACTGGTCGTTTGCCATCTGGTAGTAAATACAGGGCTTTCTTTGTCTCCTCGTTCACATGGGTGCATCTGCTGGTTGTCAAAAATCAGCTGTTTTGTGATTTTGAAAAAGTGAAATGGATTACTTTAAAAATAAAAAAAAATTATGTTAACGAGTGCAATAGTACTAATAACTAAATATAAAGAAAGACAAAGTGACAATCAAAGAAAATTAAGAAAAAGACGGTTTTGGAATTGTCAACTTGAAAGTTCCGTTAATTTGCGGCACGTTCACATAGGCGGCATGCAGCACGGCAAAAGCTCGAACTTGACAGTGGATAAGAGATTTCCTCTTTGCATGATTTTTGCAGCAATGCTGTGCAAGAGAGAGAACATGGCCCAGACAGATATTTTTTCCTGGCCAATCAGAGAACATTAAGAGCTTTTGCCGTGCGGCATGCAGCCCATGTGAACGTGGCCTTCCTGTCCTCAAATCCTTCTTTCGAGCCAAGCTTACTACTAAACACTTCGCAAAATGACGAGTACGATGGACTGACTGATAGGGTAGTACAAAGGGTGACTCCTAAGCTTGGACTTTCAACTACAAAAAATGTGTGTATATGTAAATTTTATTATTACATTAACCTTTTTAAGAACCAATAAGACTATTATACAATACAAAGCAAAAATCTATTCAACTTTCAATAAAATGCCATTCTTCTTCTTCTTTGATGAAGTTATTGGGTCCAAAAGTACCGCGGTTATTCGATTGGGCTATTGTACTACACCCCTATGCCTCATATTTGTAAGCCAGGCGGATTGAATAGGTTTTGCATTATGGCTATTTGACTGTTGCTTGAAATTCAGGTCGCAGTGTCCGCGAATTCAACAACTGTCCCGACATAAAGCCAATAAGTGTCATGTCATCATTTCTTTTGCGCCCCAACAATTCCCTAGCCGCGTTAAGAAACGGCACAGGAATTAATCGATATAGGCCATGCACGAGCTTTTTTGGGTAAGGGAGTCGTGTAGGAATGGCCATATCCTCACGCTTTTCTTCCAGCATTTTTCTAGTTTTTTTTAATATATAAAGCAGGTCAGTGGTGAACCTTTCTTTTCAGAAGCCATGTTGGAATTTAAAGAAAAATTTATTCTAGGGAGGGGGCCTATCGGCACTATATACTGACTTACAGGGTGTTTACGAAAATACGTTTTGAAATTTTTTTAATGTACTTAAACTTTAATAACTCCTATACCGATTATCGTAGAGCAACAGAGTTAGGCTTGTTTTGGTAATTGTGTACTCTTCGATTCGGAATAAAGAAAAGAAACTTGAGTGGCTCAGTTTAGAAGATTTCTAGGTTCAAAATCGATATTCTGAACCATCCAAAATTCTTCGTTTTTTAGCATTTTTCTCAGAAAAATACATTATTAACCGTATTTTTTTCTTTCGTTTCTGATGCACGAAACAATTACCAAAAAAAGAATCACCTAGGCTATTGTGCGAGCACCAGCTCATCTAGTGCGTCTAATAAAGCTACATAAACCACCAGACCAGAAGAATCCAGAACACTGTCCTTCCAAATAATTAATGAAAGGCTCAAACAAGGGGATGGACTGGCGGGTATGCTATTCAACCTGGAATTGGAAACAGTCATTAGAAACACGTCTGTTCAACGAAATTACGCGTTGACAAACAAATCCTCTCAACTGATTACCCCGATGGCATCAACACAACATAGCATGTTGCAGTTAAAGAATATTACTCAGTCATCAAAGAAGAAACTAAATAAAAAGGTCTGACAATCAGTGAGGAGGAAACCAAAGTATTGCTGGAGACACGCAGGGCCGAATTTAAGGCCGAGGTACATTGATGCGATACTGCGATGCGAGATCTCGTACGAGCCTCCCCCAATACTCGGTCTCGTTCATACCTCGCGTTTCAATGTACAATAGTGCTAGTGCGAGTCGTTATATATAATTCAAATTCAATAAAATTTTATGTTTTTTTATAATTTTAGAATTAATTTATGCTCAATCTATTAATTGTTCTATGATTTCTCCTCAAATTCTCTGCATTCTGTTCGTCTAAATATGAAAATAAACACATATGATCTGTCATCGCATCTTGCTGCGTCAAAATTTCAATTTTTCGAATTTCTCTCGTCTTGCATTATCGCATCGCGTGGCATTGTACATTGCGGCATTTGAAAGCCTGCTATGGAAAGGATTTTGACAGCGCCTGCGAGACTCGTCTCGTTCTCGCATCGCACTCTCGCATTAATGTACCTCGGCTTTTAAGCATGTGCAACAAGCGCTATGGCAGAGGGGCCTCCACCAAAAAGCAAAAAAATAAACAAAATTTTAAAAATGGCAAAAACTATCATGCAAAATAGGCCTTGAAGAGGCTCGTTACCATAATGAAAATGGTAAAAAAGTTATGAGTTATTAGAAATAATTGATTCAATTATTAGGAAAGGTCGTGTTAAAATGATAACCATAACATTTTAACACGACCTTTCCATAGTTTTCGAAAGAATTTACGCCACCATCCATAAATTACGTGAGGCTTTTAGGGAAGCCCACTTTTTAGGGGGTTTTAGCCCTCAAAATGGGTATTTATTACAATATCTGTAAATGTGAAAATCTTTAAAATCGTCTTTTTGGATACGCACTTATCATTCACAAAAAGCTTGGTGCAGTCTCAGATGAACATGGTCATAGCCGACGGATAATGTGGGTATGGTGGGTAGCAGTACCCACGCCACGCGGAAAATTCCGGGTGGGTAAAATACCCACCCGAAATTTAAGAATAACCGAGCTTGGGGCAAGATCTTTGTTTGCCGGTTATGTGGGACTCGCACTCACTAAAAACACATCCTGTCTTTCCCTCTTCCCACTTGACTGGCTTTTTTAACATAGCGCGGCGGCTTTTACCTAGCTGCTACTGCTCCTGTCGTTTCTTTGTCTTTCTCTCTTCTTCTTTCCTTCGGCTTCTTCCAGCCACACCTCCTCCATATAGCTTTCCGGATCGCTTCCACTTTCCTCGGGCCAACCTCGTTTCTCATCATGTGTCCGAGGATGTTTTTCGGTGTTTGTGCCTAGGCAATTGTCTCTAGTTCCTCCCTATATTCGCCTAATCTCAGACAATAGAAGACGCGCTCTACGTTATCCTGGATACCTGGGCATACCGGGCACTGCGGTGAGTCGTCCTGCTCGAAACAATGTAGATATTTCCTCAAGAACTGCGTAAGGTCGTAACTGACTTTCGCAAGCTCGCTCGTAACTGCTGCTGTTACCTGTCTTGTTAAACGCTGCTGCCAACACTGGCACTGGTAGTAGGTATGGGGTCACTTTGTCCAGACAGTCCAGACTCAGCTGTTGTTGTCTCTTTCTTACCTTTGATGGGATTTTTAGTTTGATGATGATGACGTTAGAGAATAGAACCGTCCCGTCTGGCCAAAGTGTCCAACAGCTGATGATGTCAAAGTTTGGACTGTCTGGACAAAGTGACCCCAACCTACTTATATAGCAAGACTGAGCTAACCACCCTCGTCATCAGAAGACGACGGCGGTCTAGGCTCCTCTATATTGCGTAGCATTCTCGGATGTACATACGTCACAAATAGGGTGAATTTAGCCTCCGGTAGATCATCACTCCCAAGTGCCTTAGGGCGGACTGTGAGTGAATGATCTGTTCCCATACCTTGATTTTTATGGACCCAGGATTATTCCGTTTGCTGATCAACTTCAATTTAATGCTCAGCAAGCTGCATCCAGGAACCCCATCGCAATTGCTTTTTTTGGGAGGCGTATTATACATTGTGATCCACAGTAGAGTGCCAAGGACGGATCCCTGCAGAACCTCTCACGTTGTTCTGTGTACCGGCGGCTCATCTCTGGGCTCACAATGAAGAGGCCTCCCCTTTTTTAGGTAAAATACCAAATAACAGTTTCGGGGGATGTTTGTCTGACTACGCACCCGGGATCAACACGATCCGCCGACACTGAACATGGTTAAAGGTTTTATCAATGCATATTGCACATAGAGAAGGAATAATAAATCCATTACATAAAAAGTATACGTGATACTATTACTATATTTCGACTCAATAGCAATTGGGTGTAAAAATTTTGCCATCAAGTACCATCCAACTGGCACCTCCAAAAACATTAGTGAAAATATTTTAAATATCTGGGAATGAAGAGTGTATGGCGTGATAAAAAATTCTTATCATTTTATACAATGGCCTGCGAAAAACTGAGAATGTAACGTATGCATTGACTTATACGACCATTTTTAGACAGATTGCCGCCCTACGCTGAACTAGTGTGGTGGCCTAAGCTGGACAAAAAAAGGCCCAGAAGCCCAATTGAAAAACCTGGAACTTAATGCCCTCCTAAGTATCTCAAGTGCATAATGTACCTAATCCTTCTTGAATCTATATCCTGGTGTACAGGGCGGCTCAAACGCCAATTTGAGAAGCTGGCTGTGACTTCAGACTCCGCCTTTCGAAGGCCTGGGTCATTCAGTCACAGGTTTTTTAGCCTAAGGTGACATCTGTAGAAGAATGCTCCAAAGTTTGTATATCTCCACTTTTACAATAATATTGTGAATGACTATGCATGCCATAATTATGTGTTTTGCCAAAGTCAACCTTCGCTATGTCAATATAATGTAAAATTTTAAATTTTTTTTTTCAAATTCCATATGCTTGCTCTACAAATACACGAGTTGAGCTCAAACTAGAATTGAAATTTTTCTGTTCTCTTGTTAAGAAACCATTATCCCTGTAAGGTATTATGAGATTGATTTCCAAAGGACAGGCAGAATCACCTGCTAAATGGTAATGCACAGGTATTGTAGTTTATATAGGGTGCATACCGAGTTGGTTATGTTTTTTTAAATAAATCTAACGCAATCAAGCACAGATTAACGTATTTACACTACAAATACGCATAATAGTGTAAATACTAGACATTTTTTAAAATTTGAAAAATCTCACGTGAGATTGAGGGGGGAGGGAGGGGGTCGGGCCAAATCTCACGACATCTAACCAAGGGGGGGGGGGTCGAAAAATCGCCAAAAACGCCTCACGTAATTTATGGATGACCCCTTAGCCAAAAATAGCTAGACAGCTATAAAAAATGTGAAAGAAAGAGAGGAACGCATTTTGTTAGGACCTCAAGACGTCCTGTAGTTCAGTACACTGTAATCCTATAATGTTGTATTCCTTTATTTAATTTAGTTTTGACTGGAAGATGAATTTTTAAGTTTCCTTTTTTTCCTTATTTTGTTGAATAAATTTGTTATGAACAATTCAACTGTTTTCCGTGCCTTAGAAAACTGGAAGGACGTTTTGGTTTTCCTAGATTTTTCATATGCTTCCTTTAGTTATTCTTAGGACTTGGTGTCACATTTACTTATTGAACCGTTGAATTGTTGAAAAACACTTTGACAGAATTAACCAAAGCTGTTCCAAAGATTTGTTTTTTATAAGTGTCGAATGAAAAACAATTTGCAGTGCGCTTTTCCAAATACAGAAATGTATTTTTCTACGCCTCTGTTAGAATACAGGCATTCTGATATTACTTTTAGTTACGGAATTAGCAGCATTCCACAACCCGTGTGGAATATTCATTCCATCACTTGTTATGGAATGACTACTATTGGCGACATCTGTCCGTCGTAATCCAAGAAAATGATTTATTAATTAAAGAAAAAAAAAGATTTATTAATTGAAGAAAGAAAAGGGTTGTTTCAATAATAAACAATCAAAGATGTTCCGCTTTAAATTGTTTGCTTTAAATAAACTATTCAATTATTAAATACCAGGAAATAATAGCGTTTTTTTAATAATTTTTGCGGCGGCCATCTATTAACAAATTATTAAATTACAAAATGGTTATGAACACTCCCTACTAATATGTTATTTAGCGTTTTGCTGTGCCTTATACATTATATTTTTGACATTAGCTTTACATAAGGTACGTTTTTCTTTACAAAATATTAATAAAAACTAATTAGAGGCGTAGAAAAAGTATAGTCTGCAACACGTTTTGAATGGCATATTCCGCACTCGTGGACCGCCACCCTCGCCTTCGGCTCGGGTGCCAAACTTCCACTTGTGCGGAATATGCATCATTCCAAACTTGTTACAGAATATACTATTTTCTACGCCTCTGTTAGAATACAGGCATTCTGATATTACTTTTAGTAATCCAAGAATATGATTTATTAATTAAAGAAAAAAAAGATTTATTAATTAAAGAAAAAAGGATTGTTTCAATAAATAAACAATCAATGATGTTCTGCTAGAATATTTTGGCTTTAAATAAACTATTCAATTATTAAATTGCAGAAAATAATAGCATTTTTTTATTAAATTTTGCGGCGGCCATCTATTAATAAATTATTAAATTACAAAATTGTTAACTCCCTACTAATATGTTATTTAGTGTTGCTGTGCCTTATACATTATATTTTAGACAGTAGCTTACATTAGGTATGTTTTTATTTACAAAATATTAATAAAAACTAATTAGAGGCGTAGAAAAAGTATAGTCTGCAACGCGTTTTGAATGGCATATTCCGCACTCGTGGACCACTTGTGCGGAATATGCATCATTCCAAACTTCTTACAGAATATACTATTAGTTCTCATGGTAAGCAATTTTTCAACGGAAAGGCCACTAAAGCTAAAAATTATTAAAAATGGCTTTAGAGCTACCATGATACAAGACAGAATATGTTCTTTAGCAATACTTAGCATTGAAAGAATGACTTTGCAGACAAAATTTTTGATTTTGCCAAAAAAAGGCAAGGAAAGTTTACGTATCCTAAAATCGTATCCTAAAATCACCTAATTTTTAAGCCGTGTTAATCATATTTGTTTTGTTTCATATTGTACAATTGCACAATTAAGAATATAATGATTGTTTAAAATCGTTTTTGTTTCATATGACTTGAATTTTGCTTAATGCTGAAATTAGTATTTTCTGTCTTTATTTATTAGTTTTTATGTTGCTTTAATGGACTCATTCACATCTAGTCTAGTTTATATTATAATGTAATTTGAGTCAATAATACAGGTCAACAAAAAAAGAAATTTTTTTAAGTCTTTATTTTAATGATTATTTAACTTTGCTTTTGTACCGTGAACAATGATCAAAACGTATTTAAGTTTTTGTATGAGCATCTAGGGTAAAACGTATTTTATTCTTTTATTAAGTAAAAACGTGGTCTATTGTGCCAACCCACCATTCAAAATCTTCGCGGTTAAGACTTTTGATATAGCCTAAAATTGATTTAAAGGTCCGGTTACACGCAACGATCTGCTTGTGCAAATTGACTGGCGCAAGTCAATTGGTGCAAATAAACTGAGTGAAAATGATTCGTTGGCTCTATTAGATATCGTTAGATATTTTCCCACATTTTTAATTTGGAAATTAATGGTACATTATTTGCTCATTAACATTAGCCAGTTGTTAAATAAATAATGGATAACACCATTTGCATACCCTCACACCATATCTTAATCAATAAGGGTTTGTGAACACTTTCCCAAAAATATTAGGCCATTTGGTTCTACTTAAAAACAGTTGGTACCCTTTTGCTAATTTGACACGATTATTATATTACATTGATTATGATAAGGTCTGAGGGGCGTCTTAAAATTTCACCTTTCACCCAAGGGTATGCTGAGGGTTGTAGCTGAAGCTTGAACATCGTTTAAACGCTCATGCCAAAACACCAACATCAAGCCGATTTTCTAAGAACACTTATTTTGAACAAGGCAAACTTTTTAGCTTGCGCCAGCCAAAAATTTGCGTTTACACGCAACGATTCACTTGCGCAAATTGACTTGCGCAAGCCAGTTGGCAGAAGCAGATCGTTGCCTGTGACCGGCCCTAAGGGTCCGGTTACACGCAACGATCTGCTTGTGCCAATTGGCTTGAGCAAGTCAATTTGCATAAGTGAATCGTTGCGTGTAAACGCACATTTTTGGCTTGCGCAACTCAAAAAGGCTGCCTTGTGCAAAATATGTGTTCTTTGAAAATCGGCTAGAGGTTGAGCGTTTAAACGACGTTCAAGCCTCAGCTACAACCTTCAGCATGCTTCACAATTGTTCACTGGTGACTGGTATTTTCACTCATTTTATTTGCATCAATTGACTTGCGCCAGTCAATTTTCACAAGCAGATCGTTGCGTGTAACCGGACGTTAAGAGTCATATCCGAATGGGAGCAGAGAAGCCGTGGATGAGGAGACCGCGGTAGCCCACAATAAGTGCCCAGCTGTAGAGCTGCTCCGCAGAACCGACAGCTGCAATCAACTTCCAGCCCTAGTCTGCTTAAATAATAATTAAGCGTACAATAGCCCGTAAGGAACTCTATTACTCTTTCTAAATCCCATCTCTTGAAACTTAAAAGTTTACCCGCTTTTCCTTGAATGAATCTTTTAGCTTGACTGGCACACTGGGTCTTTGTGCAGCTATGAAGAGTTAACCGGTTGACGCAATTCTTGATGACTGATCTTACCGGACCAATAAGGGACTCTTGCCAGGCCATCGGCAATTTCATTACCGATGTGGCCTGGGATCCACATCAGCGTAACATTGTTATTCCTGCTGAGGAATTTTAGAAATAGGAGGCAATCCAGGACAGTCTTTGATGGCACCCTGTGGGATTTAATAGCCAACAGGACAGCAACAGACTAGCCAAAGCGCATTTCCCCCACCCCAACCCCTTAACTCGAGATGGGTCCACTTCCCGCAAAAATTTCATATTATAAAAAAAGCTTGAAATTACTTCAAAAGCTTACCAAACGGCAGAAAATTGGGACGACACGATTTTTTCAAGTGCCAACTCCCCTACTACAGGGTTTAAATTGCTGCAGCAATTTTAATACTGTTGCTGTTGACTTTGCTTTGCTTCCAAGAAGACCACAGCAATTTACTTTGATTTACAGCAATCATATTTTCAAAATTTTTGCTGTAGGCTGTAAAAGCTTTTTGTTTCATATTGCTGCGAATGCTGTTGCTTACAAATGCTGGGGCATGCTAATCCGGCTGCGAATGCTTCACATACACATAAAAAAAAATTTTCACCCCTCTAACCAAAGTACCATCTTACTATATAAAGTTGGACCATGAAAAAAAGTGCTGCAAAATACTTCACAGCCTTGGAGAGCAAAGCTTTGAAAAACTGTAAGAAAATATTTCACAGCAAAGTATTTTATGCCGAAGCATTTGCAGACGGACCAGTATGCTCCTGAAAGCTTTTAAGTAATTTGAAAGCAACAGCATTCGCAGCAATATGAAACAAAGAGCTTTCACAGTCTACAGCAAAGTAAGTTTAAAAATATGTGCTTTGCTTGAAGTTCCTGCTTTCAAACCCTGAATAAAACAACACGAATCTGGAACAATCCTTCGCAATCATTATGTCCGAACTCCTACAACACCAAAAATTCAAACGCACTGTTCATCGACACCTCATTCATCATTCTCCCTCCTCCTCATAACCCCAAACCTATTCTAACATCCTGAGGCGGGGAAGACAGGAGTGGACCATGAACACTGACACAAAGGATGTCTTCCATCCTTCAGAAGAGAAATTTAAGAAGCAAAATAAGAAGCAATTTGTCAGGAAGGGACATGGAGAATTAGATATAACTCAAGGCTTGTAGAGAGAGCGAGAAAAGGGTAAACGGCGAGGTTGCAGTGAACCACAGTGAACGCGGAGTCACTTCCCCGACCTCAGCCAAAATCAAGCGCCTAAAGCTCGAGTTGGACTGTAGTGCCAATAGAAGAGAAGAAGTTTACAGTAATCGTATATTGGTTGTTTCCAATCAATGTTAATCGTTCACTAGCAGTCGTTCTCTTGAACTCTGTTGAAATCTCTCGGTGCCATCGTATGCTTCTGATTGAACTCATCCCGAGCGATATCGGCTGCATATTCACTGCGAAATCAGATAATCTTCGTTTGAACTAGAGAGGACTGAATATGCTAATGTGTGTGTACAACCTTGAGATGCAACTGGGAGTAAAATTCCTGCATGAAATTAATATATGTAAAAAACTGGAGCGAACTAAACCGCGTGATTTGAGCTTGCAAATTCATCTTCAAATCTGCTTCGTTTTGTGAAATACGCGAAAACCTATTGGTTACTCAACAAGAAGATAGATGGCGGGTTTTTTCCCTGTTGTAAAATCGTCCGAAGATAAACTGTCGCTGATTTTTTTTTGGTGTTCGACCTTCCGATTAGTGTGTAGTTCTTTAATCGCCATGGACTTGCCAGCATCACTTGTTTTTGTTGTTTTTCGGTTGAAACAGTTATGATCGATCCGCACAAGTCTTAAAACTTGTAATTTTACTCTTAGTCTCAATTCATCCGGGTTGCCGAACCTTGGCACTAGCATCCAGTTACGTGAGATAAGAATTACTTTTTTTTGAAGCCGGTTCGCGAAATTACTTCCATATTGGTCCACCAGTAGGAACCCACCCGATATTCTTGTGCTTCGTAGGATGTCTTCACAAATGACACCAATTCATTATCAGAATTCCTTTTTAGAAGCCACATCATAACTCATTAACTTCTGGCTTTGCCGCCTGCACATAATGCAAATTTTGATGTCAACAAACCTTTGGGCACCTGAAAGCAGTTGCAGAGTTGCTGTCTTGCATTCGAAACTTGCGCTAAGGAAGGCCCAAGACAGTCTTGCTAGACCTGAAAGATTCCTCCAACCAGCGGCTTTCTGCATGTTAATAGACATCAAGCCAGGTCTGAGGCGACGTTTAGATTTCCCTCAGTTGAGCTGTAACCGCGACTCCGTTAACACATCACACAAATACTGGCGGCCCCAGTTCGGTCGATTATGCGTTCCGAGTGCGTTACGCGTTGATTGGTGAATATTTGAGTTTTTTTTTTGAAAAATTTCGGCACGAACTTTTATTGGTGAATAATTTTGACTGAGGTTCTTCGTTCTCAAGCAAATACGATCGAAAGGTGAAACTTAGTGATTGAACTTCTTTAGTTTGCTTTAGTGAAAGCGCATAAATTTTTAAAAGGGTTCTTTTTGTAAAATTTGTAAAATTTAAAATTTTCAAAAAACATACATAGATCATTGGAATAAAGATGGTGGAAATTTCTGAAGAGACGGTAAGAACAATTTTTTATCATTTCATTTTTGCTGAAGTAAATTGTTTATATTATATCTGCGGCAAGTGACTTGAGAAATTATTGCAGAGAAAAAGAATTAACAAGTGTTTTTTTGTGAATACAGTAATTAAGTTGGGGGTTTATCACCAGTTTGTACCCAATGACCTTCACTTCAGGTTTTCCGATCTTGATTTAACCACCGTCATGAATGTGTTTCACGTTTCACTTAACTTCGTAAATTACATTTATTCTTATTGCAATAATAATTTAAGAACATTTTGCATTTACGATTGTGTTCAGTGCGATGTTCAGTGCCAAGTATTTATGTATTATAATGCTAAGTTCACAGTGCACCTACTGAATGTACCTGTATTGTGTTTAGTGTGTACAAGGTATAAAGGGCCCGACCTTTTTTATGTCTGCCTGGGTTAAGCTGGAAACATTTTGGGTGCTTCTTTAAAAAAAAACACTCACCTAAAACTTGATTTTTTGATTTTTAAAGGCTCTTTTTTTGAATTTTGGGAAAACCCGACGTCATACAGAGCTAAATCAGGCGAATAGGGCAGTTGTGGAACGATATGAGCCGAATTTTTTGCCAATTTCGAATAACCAGTGTACAATTTGAGAAAATTGCCCTTAATTGTGGCCGATCCTTTCCAGTAACTTCACGCAAACGACCGATAACACTCAAATCAAATTGCTTGTTAAGAGTTTTGCCTGGCGAAAGGAATTCATAATGTACCAAACAATGATCGCCCTAGGGAACGCAATTCGGATTTACACTATTCAATGAAGTAGCCAAACCGCCTATCATCATCATAATCATTGGGGCTACAGCCCTCTGTGAGCCCTGGCCTCCTCAATAATTTTCTTCCAACGGTCTCGGTCCTGCGTCTTTCTCTTCCAGTTGGCAATCCCAATTGTGCGTAAGCCCATTTCTATGTCGTCTTTGTATCTATTCCTACGTCTTCGTAGTGACCTTCTTCCCTCTGGCGTTTGGAGGAACAGGATTTTTGGGGGCGCTTCTTCAGGCATTCTCATTATATGTCCTAACCAGCGTAGGCGTGATATCTTGTTGCTTTTGGTTATGTCAGGTTCTTTGTATATTTGGTACAACTCGTGGCTGTATCTTCTTCTCCAGACACCCTCTTCATTTAGTGCGCCAGTAATGCTGCAGAGATATTTTCTTTCGCAGCTTCCGAGAACCTGTAGCGCGTTCAAAAACCTTACTATGGTTAAGCATGGTTAACTATGGTAAACTTTTGTCGTTCAAAAACTCCGTGGTTAACTACAACATAACCACGAGCATAACTTTTTGGCGTTCAAAAACTCCCGTGGTTAACCATGGTGTAGTTAAATTTTAACCCTGCTCTGGAGCATGGTTAGCGATAGTTAAGAAGAAGAAGAATAAAAACAACTCTCTGACAGTTGTTTTAATGTTAAAAACATGAACAAATTAAAGTGGGATTATTGCAAATAAATAATAAATGAAATAATTGAAGCAATTAGCGGGGACTATTTTATGGAAAATTTTATTTTTATTTTTTTTTCTTTAACCTGTAGTTAACCACAGTGCGTTCAAAAACCTCCATGGTTAAACATAAACTTTCGTGGTTAAGTGAAGTGATGCAGCATAACCACAGCTTAACTCGTGGTTTACCATAGTAAGGTTTTTGAACGCGCTCCTGGTCGTCTTGCCTAGTAAACCTCCATGCTTCCGATCCGTACATCAATGCTGGTTTTATTACGGTTTTGTACAACTTGAATTTGTAAGTAAACATCGAACGGTTCCACCATCAACTCAAAGCCGCCTTAATGAAGACACCCACACTACTCATTAGAGTGAAGACTTGCCCATGATCTCTCTCGGCGTTCAGACCCATAGCCGGTGGATAATGTGGGCATGGTGGGTAGCAGTACCCAGCCGGAAAATTCCGGGTAGGTAAAATACCCACCCGGAATTTGAGAGTAACTGAGCGTGTGACATCGAATCTCACATAATAAAAGAAAACGTGCTCTGCATTATCCTGGACACCTAGTCATACCAGTCACAGCGCTGAGCCATCGTGCTCAAAACGATGGAGGTATTTTCTATATCCTCCATTTCCACTCAAGAACTGCGTGAGTCGTATCTCACTTCGCCACACTCCCTCGCAACCCATATATCCACGTTTAGGATAAGTCTGAGGGTTCACCGACTCTTAACAGACTCGCCTCACTTGCCTTGCCATTACGTTACAGACTCGCAGTACGTTATCTGCCGCTGCACTGAATTTTTCTACTCTCTAATATATTCTGGATCATAAAGACGCATGCCTTCTCTTGCCAGTATCTCTATGGGTATAACTCCCACAAGGACGCACGCCGCATCGTTGGATATGGTCTCGAATGCGCAGAACACGCAAAGGACGCTTAAGCTGGAGACCGATATATGCGTACTTTGGTGCGTGCGGTGATTGATAAAATATAAGTGCGTACATTCCAATGTAGACTGACATATAGTTTACATAAATAGAACGCACGCAACGCAAAAGTTTGTCGACTTCCTACTTTTCCGCATTGCCGCATTGTCATTGCCGCCGGGTCTCAAATACCCAAACACAAACACGCGCAACACATTACATGCACACTTCGCTTAGATTTTTTGATTATTTGTAAAAGACTAGACGAAACTCAAGCGAAAGGCGCGTGGCAATAGTTTGACAAAATGTGGCAATATTCAACATTGCAACGAACTTCACCTAGGAAATGTGGCAGTATTCATTATGGTGGCATATGATGAGCTCAACAGTTGCACCGAATAATTTAAGTGGTGAATAGTGGTAGTGTGAATAATTGCCAATTTCAGCGAATATCTATTAACTAAATCCTCAAATAAAATTCATTTTTTGGTTTTGACAATTTCCAAGTAGCAACCTGACAGGAAGCTTCTTTTTTTCACTAAGCACTAGGTTGCGTTACATTATTCGACAGTGGTAGAATTATCACCGATTTCACAACACAACACCAAACCGAGTCTCCTCAGCTTTCGGTTTCAAGTAAACTACGGTGAAATCTCGTTGTTCAACATGTTTAATATTGCCACACGCCCGAAAATTCGCCGCATACACCGCAGGCACTGCACGCATGCACGTATCTGTTTCCAACATTAGTCTGTATGCGGCCCTCCATTATCTGCTGTTAGCCCTCTTGTTCAACGCTGCTGCCCACACTGGCGAAAAGCTAGACTGAGCTAACCACCCTCGCCATCAGGAGGCGACGGATTGGTTTGGGCCCCCACCTTGGGCAGCATTCTTGGAAATGCTGGACAAATAGCGCAAGCTTTATCGGCCATGCCCTCGAAATGTGTCGATCATCACTCCCAGGTATACCTTAAGGCGGGCTGTGAGTGAGTGATCTGTTCCCATACCTTGATTCTTACGGATACTTGTTTTCCCAGGTTGCTGATCAGCACAGAGAAAACCGTGTTCAGAAAACCGCAGACCATCTCTTTCAGGCCACGGTTTAATATCTCAGATAGCTTCTCGTTCGCGGTCAATTCAAACTCAACGAGGCGTAGTCTCAGCAAATCATTATACATTATGATCCACAGAAAAGGTCCCAGGACACCACATGTTGTTCTGTACACAGTCGGCCCTTCTTCCAATTCACAATGAAGTGAGCTACCTTCTTTCCTTTTTAGTAAAGATTGTTACCAAATAACAGTTTCGGAGGAGGGGTGTGTTTGTCTGACTACCTACCCGGGCCATACACGATCCGCCAGCACTGTTCACACCCCAATCAAAGCCGACTTTCAATGCTTACCAGGATAGCTTGTTTTCGGTTATAATCTGAGATTGTCTAATTAAATTTCCATCCCATCGGACGAAAATTCAATAGCGCTAACAGAACGTGCATTCACAGGGGCAGAAATTTTGTTTAATTTTAATCCCTTGGGTGGGAGGTGGGAGTATTCTGCGTGCAGTGCTACCTTATTCAGGAAAATAGGACCCTGGTATTTACAACTTAGACAGACGTAAATCCAGAAAAACACTTCCACCCTTCTTTTCAAGATGGCGGCGATTAGAAGATTCCGATTATGTATTCGCACGAATATTGATCTCATACTAAAACCTTTCGAACCTCCCTCCATATGAAGGCCCATACCAAGTATTCAAACGATTACCCAAACACACAAATAAATCAATACCCATTGGCAGGCTTAAGCGAGCCTTCGGCTGTGATTACGACAACGGCGAAGCCGAGCCGAACCAATCGGTAAATTTCCGACAACGCTACGTAACGCAACGTATACGAGTATGGGAATTGCGCTTAACTTAACACCAAAGTCGCGCATCCAAAGAATTCTAATCAAAAAATGTCGAACAGCGATCGGTAGATCTCACTTGGTTCCCGTTTCCTATAGTTAGTCTCACTCTCCCGTGATTCCGTGTCGCCCGCATTATAATAAAATTAAAAGCTTTACTAGAAAATAAAATTCAGCTATTAAAATCCAGCGAATGAACATTAAAAATTGATCATTTATCTCTTTTATAATCACGTAAGGGTTAAAAACCGGTTGTTCTTCGTTGTCGAAGCAGTGATGCACTAAATCTTGCCACTATCGAAGCTGCAACATTTAATCTTTTAGCAGTTTCAATCCGGTTTTCATTAAAGCTGAAATCGCCTCTTTTCGCCATCAGAAATGCCATTTACACGGACCATCTCACAATTTAATAACAAATTAGTCTTTGTTACATCCATGCACTATTAACAGACTATTATATAAATGTTTACGTAGGCGATTTTGTAGCAGGCATCCGGCCCTGGAATCTCACTGTTTCTCCTTCTAACTGACCCGCTTATGAGTCAATGTCATATATTTTTGGTCGTTATGGTCTTCTATGACATCCTTCCAGCAAACGTTTAATTGAATGCCTTGGAATTATGCGAAGGGTGTTCATTTGGTCCATACAAATCCTTCTTCTTCTTCTTCGATGGCTCTACAGCCCAAATCGACCTCCATCAGCTTTTCCTCCAGACGTCTCACTGTTCCGCAGCTTGCCTCCAGTTTCTTATGTTGAGGAATTCTGCGTAACTGTCTTCCGACCTTGACCGTGGTTTGCCAACTGGTCTTTTGCCATCTGGTAGTAGATACAAGGATTTTTTTGGCATCCTGGAGTCATCCATTCTTTGGTCATGACCCGCCCAACGTAAACGCAATAGCTTGGCATGTGTTGAAACTTTACACTCTTTGTATAAGTCGTACAATTCGTGATTGACGCGTATTCTCCATGCATTGTGTTCATTGATTGGGTCGGGCCGTATATCCTTCGGAGAACCTTCCTCTCTTTCCTTCCATACAACTTCACTGCAGGCGAAAGTCAGCTTTCTTATCTCTCAACAAAGGCTCTAATATTGGCTGAATTCGGTCAAATACATTATATGTAATTTGAGCGAGTATTTTATGTACTGAGTTCAGCAATGTTATTCTTCTGCAGTTCTTACACAACGACTCTTTTCGGAATCTGTACAAAAATCTCATCCCATCCCCAGATCCCATTCTCTTGGTGAGAAGAACGTCTTCACAAATTCTTCGGATAGAAGGTTCAAGAGATTTTGCTGACAACTCCTGGTATGAAAGGGTGTGGGCATATGCGGTCCTCTCTAGAAGCTTTAAGGTTTTCAACTTTTATATGCTTTTGAGAAATCCTTATGAGCCCTTCTGTTGTGTCTACGAATATTTAGCGCCGCTGAGTTGCCATTTGGTTTTGGTTAGTCTCTATTGTTATTGAAAGCAGTCATATTGTCATTTACCATCAAAGCGCAACTGAGCTTTCCATGATTGGTGTGTAGTTTCTAAAAACGAACCAATAACTATTCACTGCTTTTCAGTGGAAATTCACTGGTTGAACCATTGCTTAGTCAACCCGTAGGAAAAGTTTAAATTTGACTAGTTGAACCAAATGCCATATGGAACCCTTTACACTCATGAAGATAATTGCCTAGAATATGCGTCACATATATTTTTTCACTGGTTTAATCAGTGAGATCAAAATTCACTGGTTGAACCAGTGAAATTTTTACTAATTCATTTTTAGAGAGAACTTTTCACTGGTTCAATCAGTAAACAGACTCGAATTAACTTCCAGTGAAATTATTGTTTACTGGTTGAACCAGTAAAATTTTCACAGGTTTATTTTTAGAGAGTAGTGCGATGCTTGAAAGTATTCGACTCATCTTAGGATCTGCCCTACTTTCTCCGATATTAAATTTCCTTCTTTGTCACGCATTGTATCGTGGTTCGTGGTTTAACATCAACACTAATATTTTCAATAAATTTTGAACAGACGTCTTATATCTTTATCAGTCACATGATAACGCCAAAACATATGGTTTCACTGCATCTGCACCCATGACATTGCCGTAAACGCGCGTGTATCTGTTTTCAGCTTAAATGCAATAACAATGCGAAACACTCTACTAATAAGCCAGTGACGCGGACGAAGTTGGCGGTGTCTCAGTGCGTGGTCTAATTGATTGCGATTGGCTTCTTTTAGGTAACAACATGGTCCCTTTGTGAATATCCTTACATTCCTTATTCCAGTGATAGATGACATCCTTCGAAGTATCCGAACCTGCAAATAAATTCAAAATATTGTCATAACAGTTGTCATTTCTCACTTACATTTTTCACATTAAAATACATGCAGCAATAAAAGAAAACATTTTTATTAGATGAAATTGATTTTCCATTTCGAATTTGCTACACTGTAAAAAAATATGTAAATTCACAGTCCAAATGTATAGTAAAATTACAAATTGCAGTATGAAATACTAATTTACTACACAATTATTGTAATTTTACTATAAATTTTGTAATTTCGCATAAAGAAATTGAGAATCTCCAATGCTGCTTTACGTAAATGTTGATTACATGAATGTGACCTGTATTTTACGCAATGTTGTGTAATTTTCTAAATCGTTTATGTAAGAAAATTACAATATTTGTTAGTATTATTTATCAATGTTATGTACTGAACTTTGTACTGTAATTTTACAGTAAGAGGCGTAATTTTAGAACTTATATTTTCAGTAAAATTACAAATTGTTCATTGGAATGTAAGGTTTAAATTTTCCCTCTCTTGGATATAATTCACAGGTAACAATGGAATACTAAACATATATACCCGATTGTTCTTAAGTTAAGGTCAGACCTTTGACATTCGTCAGGGTCTGGGCAGTTCTTGTAACAGCCAAGAAATTTTTAATATTTTTTGACGCTTAGGGCCGATTCACAATTAAAGCTTCAAGCTGCAAGCTTCAAAAATTAGGATAAAAGTGTTTGTACGATTCACATTCACAGCTTCAAGCTGCAGTGTTCAAATAAAGCAAAACACAGCTGAAGCTTGTAGTTTGAAGTTTTGGAAATTTACAAAACTATGAAGTGATAGCTCCAATACTGATTGTATTTTTACATCCCACAAATAATAGGGGTATTCATGAAAACATGTAAAACCCTAGTAAGCCGCGTAAATCGTATAAGTTTACCACCTCGTAAATGAATTGTCAAAATTTGTATGGAAAGTGAAATACGCACACTAGATAAGTTTACGCTAAAGTTTTGCTGTGTAAACTGCATAACTGATATGGTGTAAAATGTGTAAATACCAATTGAGCATCAAGTTAATAGCTGCTTTGATTTTTTAAGTGCAAGATGAATGAGGTAGTTTATTTCACTTTGTTTGGCAATTTTCAATTTAGTAATTTAGACATCCACGTCCAGTTTGAACAGTGTTGATCAATTATATAGTTTATATACCTCATGTCATCATAGGTGTGTTCATCAAACAATCCTCGTAAAAATACGCGTTTACCTAATGTGTAAATTTACACGTTTTTATGAATACCCTGAATGTATTTTTACTACACAGTTGGTAAAAATACGTAAAATAGAATTGGAATATTCATAATAATATATATTGCAAATTTACAAAATTGCTTGTGAATAAA
This sequence comes from Thereva nobilitata, assembly GCA_963855945.1. Classification (NCBI taxonomy): domain Eukaryota; kingdom Metazoa; phylum Arthropoda; class Insecta; order Diptera; family Therevidae; genus Thereva; species Thereva nobilitata. Next base: position 192,880,969 of record OY979694.1, on the reverse strand, counting down.
ACTTCCAGTATTTTTTTTGTAAAATTGCCACAGAAAAAAATACAGTGTAACTGGGCCTTAAAAGTGTCACTCGTCTTTTTGTAGTAACATATGTACTGAACACACGTTATACAGAAACAAGGTAATGTAAAAGAGAAATGTCATTTGAGTGCTGACGTCACTGGGCAAGTGGGGTGTAAATGGCGATTGAGATTTTTATGTTTAAAAGGAAAATTTGTTTTATAGTTGAATGAAAAGTATAAGGGAAATTATTAGAAATTGTACACATTTTATGTAAAACATAACATGTTGAGAATAAAGTAAACAATTTTCTATAATCTATTTCCATGTCGGTTATTAAATACAGATTCTAAATGTAAAATTTTTTGGACGAACTCCACTGTTGGTTTTTTAGCCCACCTTCTGAAAGTTGATCAACCCATGTGAAATTTTCGTTGCTGTAGTTTAGTTCCTCCTGTAGTTTAAATTTTTTAATTAGATATCCAGCAATGTATTCTACGGAGTCCTCCTCAAATTCAGTCAAGGATAACTCTTGCTGTTCTGCTTGTATTGGATCGATTACGATATCTTCGTTTGCTGCACTAAATGGGTTTAAAATTTGTGCGGTGAACTGAAAATTCTCGAAAATTTCAGAACTTTGTTGTACATTGCTGCTGCTAGTTACTTGCTGTGTGCTATCTGAGCGACCTTAAGAAAATTAATAATAAAAAGTTAACATATTTATATGAAAATTTAATTTTGTATTATATTATATAAAATGTTAAGCTATTTCTTTATATTAGTATTGCTTTGCTAATAATACTATTAGTAAGTACATATTTACTACACCTACGCTACTATAAAACACAGACGGCACAACATTGAAACCATATTTTCCAATTACTTTAAAAGTTACCTAAAATGGACATTCTTAATCTATATTTAAACTCTAAGCCTGTGGGATGATCGTGAAGGCCGCCTTTAGAACGAATAGTTCCGAAAAACCGTTCTAGGTCATCCTGTTGCAGTCTTCTTGTCAATATATACTTATTATCATATTTTTCTTCTAAATATTGCGATAATCCAATCAGAGAAGCATTATTAAGCAGAATACCCTTTTGAAATGGTAAAAGAGTGTTCAATCTCTCCAGTCTTTTGCAGCATTGGATGAATTAAATATATCGAACCAGTCGTTCAATAGTTTTATAAATTCGCTGGTTTCTAATGAATTTGTGACATCACTTATCCTGCCCAAAGTTATTGCTCTTTTAAGAGCCTGAGAAACTGTGTGAGAAAATAGTTGAACGGCATATTTCACTTTTTGTCGGCCAGCGTTTTTCACATCCAAATGTATATCACTAATTTTGTGGCATATATTTAACTCTTTTTGTAATTTAATTAACTCTACTACTGGTTTCGAGTTAATTTTTTTATTTTCAATGATAAACCCTGTATCACGAAAGTGATTTCGCACTAGCTTCATTAAGTGCGGAGTGTCTGCAAAAGCAAACACTTTTTGACACTCTATATAAAAAAAGGGTTTTCCCGATTAATATTTAGTTCCCTCCAGAGTCCAACATTTGTAGGACCCATGTCACACACAATAGCAACAACACTATAATTAATATTTTTTAATGACTGGATGATATGTCCAATGATAGTAGCTGTCATTGCACAATCGAAATTATAATATATCACTTGTTTCCAGTTTTTGTATAAGTCCCGAATCATTGCAACCTGGACATATTTAGAAGGCTTTAAAACAATATCAGCAGACCGGTCATATTCGTAGCTACTTTTTAATTTCATTTCGTCGAAACTCAAAACACACACTCGCTCTTTCACGCTGTATTTACAAGTTTTCAGCAGATTCAAAACACACTTTAATACTCCTGAATTCATCTTTAGTTTAGCTGCCCACTTTTTTAAAGTTGACACTGAGGGCAAAGGATGCTCCCGTGATCGGAGAAGCCGGTAGCATTTTGCTCCGGCAGAGTACAAAGATATTGCATTTGCAATATCGTCTGAGGCCCAATTTACTTTCTTTTTTGGATTTCTAATTTTTTTAAGCTGCGCTTTACTAAATTGAGTTCTGAAATCCTTACCTAGTTCCCTTTCTTCCTGTAGTTGTTCCCTTTCCTTCTGTAGTTGTTTCCTTTCCTTTTGTAGTTGTTTTTTGGATACCAAAGTTTCATGTGTTTGTTTTTTTAGACGCTTCTTCAAATCTGCAATTTCTTTTTGGAAAATGCTTTCCAAGTCTCCCCTACAAGAAAAATAAGCAATATGTTACTACAATAATAATAAGTACTGTGTAATATAGCGTATCAAACTACATCAATACAATTTGCAGTAATATATTTTTACATTTACCGTGTCTGCGTAGCCACACCTGGGATCTCGGGTTCTTCAGTCGCCAAACTGTTATTATTATTTAAAGCATCTAGTTCCAAGAGGGTTTGATTTCTGAAAAAGCAACTTTGTAACAACAAAATAAAGTATTTGCATAATCTTACTCATCATATTCTAAAATAACTTCTTGGACAAGTCTCTTGCGGGTCCTCTTACACATCCTTTCTTCCCTTAAGGAAGGTTCGCAGAAAGAAGGCAGATTTTTGCTAGGAGCAGCGTCTGTCTTTAGTCTTCTTTTAGATATGTCTGTATTTAAAAGAAGATCTCGCATGCTATAATCCTCTTCCACGAAGTGATCAGAGCATACTCTGGCGTAATTAATGTTTTTAATGTTTTTTCTACAAACCTTTAACCACTTTTCACACACGTTTTCGTCTTTGGGAAAATGAAAATATCTAACTGTTTGTAACCCAATTTTTGTCTTCTTATTGTTTTCACAGTTCAACACTTGACACCAACTCATTTTGTCTTCTATTTCTACCACTAATTAATTTAAAAAAAACTTCAGTTCCCAATATTAATTTATCACCAAATTTTTCTCACGATAACAATTCACTTCACTTGCCCATTGACGTCATCACCAAATGACAATCGCAGAAAATCGGAGCTGTCAGTCGCTTTTACATTACCTTGTTTCTGTATACCGTGTACTGAACATATATGTCAGTAGTAAGATGAAAGCAAGATTTAGGGGTGAGTCGTAACCTTAGTACTGTCACATAAAAACACAACTAGGCAATTACATTTCGTTTTTATTTAACTAAAATTAAATTTTTGTTCTCACAATTTTCTCTGCCTTGATCTTAAATTTTTTTTATGACTTTGAAATGCTTTTAACATACATAAAACCATAAAATGAAATGTTTGCCTGAAATTTTTCGTATGTCGGAGGCCTTCCTTTTAAGCTTTGTAAGTAATTATTATTTATTTTAGAAGTGTGAAATGAAGCACAGTCGACATCATAAATCAGTTGCATCAAATCATAAAGACTCATTTTTTGTCTACTCTGACTTTCTCTAGTGAACAAAGTTCAAATGAGTCCAAATAAACTCAATTTTTGTTTGGTAGATTGCGATCTGAACTTAAAGTAAGTCTCTTAAAAAGTGATCAAACAAAGCTTTAAAAAGAAGTTCTGAAAAAGTAGAAAAAATATCTTTTATTTATTCTAAATTCGATTTACATTGATTTTTTGTCGGGTCTAGCGATGGTGGCAAGGTAATATTGTATGGATTAAGAGTCGCAATTATGATGTATTTCCGTTGTGTGTTCATATGCTGTTCTATACAGGAACAGGGTAGGGAAAAATAACTGGCATCAGCCTATATCGACGAGGGCTAAAACTTAGAAAGCTGTGTTTTATTCGTCCACCTACCTGGAAGCTCTAACCGGAAGTATACTTCTTCTTCTTCTTTTGGTGTGGTATTGGGTCCAAAAGTGCCGCGGCCTATTGTACCAAACCACCAAATCTCACATTTGACCAGGTTTAGCCGTCTGCCTAGTGGCTTGTCACTTAGACTTTAGTGTTCTCTTACTATTGAACAAAGTGCCATTGTCATAGTGATCCCAGCTAACTGGGGCTTCCGCGTTCCTGACCAAAGTCCTGCCTCCGGTCTGGTTGGAAGGATTTTGTGAAAGCGGGGCTCGGCCCTCCTTCGGCCTAACTTCCTCCCAAAACTGTTAAAAAACTTAAGAGTTTTCCCACCGCCCGCGAAAATCTCCGTTTTCAGCCTATCAACAATTAATGGCAGCGTACTTATCCACTTGAATTAGCTAAGTACTTTGGACTTACTTGAGCCCCCCAAAACTCAGAAGAGAGGAATGGTGCTTATTACCACACATGGTGCGCTAAATTTACACAGTAGCTCAATGCTGAGACGACCCTGGCTTGTGGTAGCACGCTCTTGAAAAAGAATATAACAAATCTAATCCAGATCAAGTCTAAAGAATGAAAGATGTCGGAGTAACTGGAGCATATGGTGTAATTCTATATCGGCCAGCCCTACGGCAACGAGAAGCGTGCAGAGTATAGACAGCTGAATATACTGCGCTGTCTACCACTGAGAATGGAACAAGAACCATTTGACTTCATGATAGCTAAGCTCAACTCCAAACAAGGTTTTAACATTCAGAACTCTACTTTAAAGAATGGGGAAACCCCCAGCCTGACAAGAATGACGTAGAGAGATGGCACTAAATCAAAAACAGGGTGTGGCCGCTAAAGTTTCCTCCACCTCGTAAAACCTCCAAAAATACTACAGCTTGTCTAATTTTGCCAGTGTATTTAATGGGTAAATGCTGGCCATCTTTAAAGCCTACAGGTGATCCCAATGTCAGGAGCAAGGTAATTCTGTTATCGCATAGGCACTAGTCCCGGATATATAACATCCAAAACCATCAAATTGTGCGCTATTACTCCAAGCGCAGCAAACAGTTTATTGTATGCATAAATTCACATTGGGAGAATATGGGATTCTTTGCCGCAAGTAATCCAATCAGCCGCTGCCGCAAATAGTTTTAGAAAACTAATTACTAATCAAGCTTCAAAACTGACTAAATATTCATAATGTGTAAGAAAATCATTATATTATTCCTGGATTCGATGTCTATTTTAATTTTAAATAATTTATCTCTCTTCTGAGTCACTGACAAAATCACAACAATGTATGTATGACAAAATCATGTGGTGTAAAAACCTCTTTAGTATTCATGCCTACAGTAGAGTAGTGTACTATTTTTAAGACTCGTGGCTTTGTACATAATAGTCCAGGGAAATTAGACATTTTACTTCGGAAAAATTCCGGAAAAGCTGAATTTTGCTATGGACATTGATATTATTGCTCTAAGGAAAATTCCAAGAGTTCCCATCTATTTGAGACTCCCAAATATCTCAGTAATGCTCACTTTTACAGAAAAATTATGTGAATAAAATTTGTAGCTTAGGTAATTTCCTACAAAAAATATTTTATAACTTTTTCTTGTAAGAGTAACCGTTTTTGAGATATTTTGATTTACAGAGATTTAAATTTTATGATTCTCACAAGGTATGTTTTTTCACGTTGGGCCTTTTTTTTGTCTAATTTCCCTAGGACTACAAATTGTTTAATAAATAAATATCAAATACTTATCAAAATATCAAATTAATTGAGTTTTTTAATAAACGTCAAACATCTTGATCGACAGGTAAAGAGACGATATCGTGTTGTCAAAAGTGAATTTTTACTTATCGGCAGAAATCGCCATCGACTCGAGAAACCAAATATGGCCCCAGAGCAACAGAAACGTCGATGGTAACGAGAACGAAAAACAAATTTGTAGGCACACCGATTGAGAATATACAAAAGCCGCTTGTGTGACGAAATATCACCATAGACTTCCTTACAATAGCGGGCTCCAGAGGGGGGAGTTTAACGTATTAAAAAGAGTTACCCTGACTACAGCAAGCAGGCCAGGGGCCCAGGGGCCGTATTTGGTTTCTCGAGTCGATATCGACTTCTGTCGATAAATAACAATTGACATTTGGCAATACGATATCGACAACGTTATCGCCTCTTTACCTGTCTATAAAGATATTTGACGTTTATTAAAAAGCTAAATTTATGCATACAATAAACTTTTAACAATTTCTATTTTAATTAAATATACGTGGTTTGCTGCACTTGGAGTAATATCACACAATTTGACGGTTTTGTATGACAACACTTATCTGTCGATTTGGTCGTAATGCCAAATATAAAACTTAGAGAAAATCGAAAAACTTTTTTTGTCGATTCGATCCATAGATAATCAGCTTGGAGCTAGCAGAGACATATTTTTTTCCAACAGCGAATATTACGTAGGTCACATGCCGCAGTATACAATTTCATATTGTGGAAATTGCAATATGAAGTACTTAATTATCTTTATTGTTAGAAACTGGAAAAGCTTAATTATATACTTAAACTAGAATAAGACTGGATGAAGAACAAAGCTCCTTGATAACCGTTTACTGTATTTTAAAAAAAGACAAAAATCGGTTGTTAAAATTTCGAAAAACTAACGGATATTTTCAATTACATAATTTTCATTATTTGTATCAAATAAAATTGAAAAACTCTTTGCTGCTTCAATTAATCGCTCTATTTTGATTACAAGACTATGTCTTACCGACAGAGGAAACTTGTTTCAATCACAACCCGCAGATCTGAGACAGAGGCCTCTGCAACTGCTGGGCTTATGCTGTCATAAATATGCGATGGTAGCTTAAATATAATGAAACACAGTTTTCTCTGCTGTGCTGTGCTGTGCTGTGTTGTGCTATGCTGTGCTGTGCTGAGACCAGCGTTCGCCTCTAGCCTCACAGCCACGCCGGTGGAAAATGTACAGAAGCCGATATGCGTGCTAAAGAAAGACATCTCCATGTACTTTCTCTCAGTAGCTGTTCTATCATCATGGGTCAAGGCGAGGAAGACTTGGACTTGTTACAACAACCAGAGATCGCGAGACCTCTTGGGGATGCCAAGCAAGATACTGGCCAATTGGGCATCATGCAGCCAGATTGATAGAGGAAAAACCATAAAAGAAGACGCCTTTTGCATTCCCTCTAGTTGTTTGAGTGAAAAAGCTGCACTTTCAAAAAACCAGAGCGAATGGGGCACTCGGGCGTCTTTTTTATGGTTTTTACTCTAATTCCGTATAAGACCCCCTGCCGTAGATGCGGAGATGAACAAGCCAGTGAGAAAACCGAACACTTTCTCTACGAATGTCCGCCTCTGGCCAATTTAAAACGCTTTGTATTTGGAAACCTCTTCTTAAAGGATTTGGGGGATGTGTTAGAGCTCAACATAGGAGATTTGATCCGGTAACTAAATGTGACAGGTTGGATCTAAAATCTCTCCTTGTTTACTGCCTCGTCACTGCCTTCTCGTGCGACTACAAAAGGGGCACTTCAGCGCCAATTGTCTCCCAGCCTCCGGCTTGGATGGGATTTCCGCTACTTCCTGCCTACCTACCTACCTACAGCAAGCTGCATTACGTGAACTCCTGATAATGTCGCCGAAGGGCATTGCCAGTATTATGTCGATCATCACTAGACACTAATGGAACATGTGGAGAGATTGATAATTTCTTACACTAACCACTACCGAAGCATATTCTTTGCACTTGTCCGGCTCTGGCCAAGATCAAACATCGTGTATTTAAAAAGCTTTTCTTACAAACCCACATAGGTATACTTAAAAAATAATCTTAGCCAAAGTACACGGTTGGCTCTTTTTTGACCATTTGACTGAACTGATTGCCTCCCAGAAAGCATTACAATTGCTAATAATTAAGTAGACTTTAAGCCGGCTCCAGACTAACGCCGGAAACACGCGCGAACAACCGTGAACGGCTAGTTCGCGCCTTGTTTTTCGTTCCGAGTCTAAAAGCTTTCTTCCATAAATTCGACAAAAACAGACCCGAAAATAAAGATTACGCAAAAAAGAATCGAAAAGTTTGTGAAGTAAACAAACTTGTAAGCATAAAAAAAATTTCAAATCATTAATTCAATTTCAACGAAATGATGTATTGATACCTTGGAGTTTTGGGACTTAACCCTTCCAAAATCTGCACTAATCCCTTCTACATTACACAGCAGACTTAAAAAGAGATCAATTCACAATTAAGTTTCTATTTCCGGTCTACACTCCGTTTGTGTTGTTGATCGTGTTTATTGCTGTCGACTAATTCAATTTTTCGTCATTTTTACCGCTAAATGCAAAAATGCGAGAATATGTTTTATGAATTCAAAGCTTGCTACATTAGCATTAACGGAATAATCGAGGAAAAAAATTCATAAAAATTCCCAAAATAGTAACTTTCTGCATATTAAAACAGCCTCAGTTGTAATCCGCTGTAACATCCGCAGTTGCGCAACCAGAAATGCAGCGGAAGAGGCCACCAGTCCTCGCAGCTGATTGATTGCTAATCCATCGCGCGTTCACACCTTTTTTTAATTAATCTAAAACACCGATAACAATTCCGGCCGCAAACCACTACGAATTTGAATAAAAACACCTTTTTTGTTTTCGGCTCGCGCAAATTTTGGGGTCATCACAACAAAACTTGGCGATAGGCCGTAGACGCTGACCGCGGCATTCTCCAGCTTTGACACATCGTCATCAAGGCCAAGTGCGCACAATCAATAGGCCAAGTCGCTCGGCTTTTCGCTGGTTTTCGTTATTTCTGTCATGCTCCATTGTGTTTCATTGTTAGGCGGCGCACGGCCGAACTTCAGCCAGATTACTCCAGCTGGACATTATATGATGGCTAATTGCGCGGGGCACGGGCCACTACGAAAAAGTGTCACATGGACAATAGAAAGAAGTTGGAAGTTGAAGATTGTCGTGAATTTGGAGCCTGCTGCAGCAATTTGCAAGCTTGATTGTGGGAGGAGTCTTGCATACACATATAAGAAAATTCCGGTTTTTTGAGAATTTCTCGTGCCAATCCTTATCGCCAAATACTTGTTCTTAGTAATTTAAACTTTTCTCCAACGAAGAAGCCATAATTTCACAAAGAAATTGGGAACGTCTCAGATCTTGAAATTCCAAATTTTATACCATTTCGAATGTCGCCAGTAGAAAGGTGATCGATCAGTCGGGATTAGAAATTTCTTTTGTGAACACTCGTTGATAAGTCAGTGTGGGAGCGGCGATGTATGAATGAACGCAACTAATTTATAATTAAAACTAGTTTCGGCACACGAACTCACGATTCCTTTTCAATTAATCGATCATTGAGAATACACCAAAAAGTTCTGGTTTGTCCGAAAAAGTTATTCAAAGTCGAAAGGTGAAGAAACGGGTTTTCTGGAATTCATGAAAGTAGTTTGAATAAAATTTATAGATCAGGGCAATTTCTTACAACTTTTCTAAGAATTCATGATTTCACAAAATTTAAAGTTTGATATGTATATAACCATTAAGATTTGCGATAAAATGTCAAATATTTCGGGCACGCCACTGCTAACTACGAAATAGCCTTTGAATGCATAACGTGCGAAATAATCACAAGCCTATAAAGGGGAAAAAGGGTTAAGTTTGTCTCCTGATCACCTTATATTCAAAATCCGAGAGTTCAAAAAAACCAAACTCGTAATAACGCTTGCAAAAGCATTCCAACATGTAGAAAACTCCTTCATTTTAACTGGAATATCCTTTATCCAAATGGCAACGAGTCCAACCAATGACAGACCCATTAAGCATCAAGTTCTCGAATATTAGAGAACTTATCCTGAAGGCGGTTTTATACTCTATCCAAGATTAAATCGCGAAACAGCTGAGACGTTTAGACCTTTTACTCTGTTTTTAACAGGGACCATCTAGATAAATAACTTCAATGGACCTTGCTACATGATGCGGCGAGAAGTTAGTCTGAAACAGGTTGAGCCGAGAACCCTTGGTTGGTGGCCCGAAGAGGCCAACCTCGGCTTCTCACACAAAAACTAAAATTTTGCAAACAAAAGCAAAAAGCCCAAATCATCCCGATAATCAATAGGGTGGTAACCCGTGCCTCCATAGTAGGGCTAGCTCGCCGTGAGGTCGTGGGTTGTAGAGACACGGGGGGTACCACTTTGACTTTCTGCACCATCACTTACCTGCATGTGGACGCCCCCTCCATGGTGTGCGCGGAGTACTTACATTGCCGTGGAGTATACCTGAAAACGGAGTTCCGGGACGATATGCATCGCCCCCTGCTTTGCATTAAAAGGCCTTAGCCCCTCATCATTATCACATTTATATCAAGAAAAGGCTTATCTTTGTCTACTACAGAACACTTATCTATTTTATTATTTCCGCTGAATGAACTAACATCAATATTACAACAAGAACGATTCAATTCAAATACCTAACCTTAACTAATGTGTGTGATAATGTCGTACCACCAGGGGGTACCGATTTGCTAGTTCCGGCCAACCCCCAACAACAATGACTACTCAATACAAACGCAAATGTAAACCTGACCCACCCTGGTACCAGCGTAAATCATCATATAATCCAAAATTATTACTAGTTAATAACAACAATGTAAAACCACGGATCGGGGTTTAGCGGGGCCAGTTCAAAACCAATCATACCAAGAATTCACCTGTACTTACGGTTTTCTTTAAACTGCCAAAGTTCCGAGATACCTTCCTGGAGATTAATTTGCTGAAACGCCTTCTTTCTTGGCCCGGCTTCCCCTTGTAGGTAGGAGATTTTACTCCTACGCAGCTGTCGTCTCTGCTTCTATGTATTAATACTAAACGCACTAATTATTATTCCTGCTCACTGTGTTTGCTAATGTTTCAGTGGTTACTCCAACACTCTAATTATACTTATACGCCGAAGGTATAGTCCCGGGCTTTGACCTCTCTGACTCCTGGTTATGGTTTGTATGACCTGTCTATGGTTGCCTTTAGTCCCTCTTACCAGGCACCCGTCGTGGCTTGCATCTCTCGAATGGTCCTTCCGGAACCCCTTTATAAGCCTGAACCAAATATGACGTACCGTACCGTAACCGTACCTACCCTAACGTACAGGGGCGGGGGAGAGCGTGGGGATGGAAGGAAAAGTGCACATGCACTTTCGCTTTGGGTGGGGAAATCCACACCCAAAATATTTCTTCCCAGAACGTTGCAGGGCAAAAGCAACGTGGTCGAAGGGCCGCACCCAAGCAAAGGTTTTATACGAAAACTAAATGTATTATAACTTATAACTGTATAGCCTAAGCTTTTTCAACCCCACCCGACTAGCATTTAAAAAGGGGACTGCCTTGGTGGCAAGCCGGAAAAAGGATACCCCTCATGAGGACTCCATGTGGCAAATGAGGGACATGCCCAACTGGGCATTTCCTCATGAGCACCACATGAACACCACACAAAAAATTAGCGATGAGGTATGCCTCATGAATTTCTCATAGGGGCACTGTGAGGCAAACCTCATTACAAATGAAATGGGGCAATCCCAACATCTGCCTTACGTTTTTGGAAAGCTTTTTAAAAAGCTTTGAAGAAATACCCTTAAGCTTTAGTTTAACTCATACAGAGCTTTAGTTGTTGTTGTTGCATTGGTTCTCGGGGAATTAAATTGGTTTGCATACTCAATAGCCCGTTTCTGGTTCGATTACAGAGGTCAAGCAGCATTGCAAGTGATTAGTACTCAGTTGGGGGACCGATTGGTAAAACCACACTCGCGTTTAAAAATATAAAGCTTTCGACACCGGCGCAGTTATTACTCACATATCCACGCCGAAATTTTCAAAATCCACTCGGGATCGGGTAGCAATGGTTTTCCTGAAGGGGGCCAAATGGGGCATTCCTTACGACGAGGCACGAATGAGGAAAGGCGTTAGATGCCCTGTGTGGGCCTTATAGGGTAATCCACATGGGGTCCTCATGAGGCTGTGGGTCTAGCCTCATAGGCGCCCAATCTGTACCCCTTACCTCAAAATTCTAGTCGGGCATAATCCCATAACGAAAAAATTTAAAACCACATAATTCAGTAGACAGCTGGTAAATAAATTGACTAATTAACTTTATACATTTTAACGTGAACTGTTCACGTGCTCCCCACCCACAACGATTATGCTCCGCCGCACCTGCTAACGTACGAACATGAGTCTTCATATGGCATCGACCTAAATTGATTTAATAGTACGGGTGCCGTAAGAAGGGCACAAAACGTTAGCATCCGTAAGCGGCATCAGTCCCCATGAAATTTGTCGGTTAATTTTTTTCCTTTTATTTTGCTGAGCCCTTGTGACACACTCCTCCAGCGACAGCCTCTAGAATTCTTGTTACTATGCATTTAGTTTGTTTTCCTTTTTGTTTCCTACTTTTTCCTTTACCTTATTTTTTATACTTTATTTTTCATATTTCAATAATCTTTTTATTTTATTTGTTTTCTCTATCTCCGCTCCTCTTCACAAAAAAACTTTTTCTTTCTCCTGAACTTTTATTTTTTTCTTCCGGCTTTTTTTCCAAAAAAAATTTTCCGACATTTTTTTTCGTCTTTCTTTTCTCGTTTCTCCCCCGTAAAACCGGTTCAAACCGGGGCTCGTGTGGCATCCTCCAATGAGGGTATCTATTCTGGTCACGAGTTTCTGTATACCGTGTATTCTGGTATTCCTTCAATTGTTACCGAACAGGGTTTCTAGAAGAGGAATATAGAAAGGACAAGAAGGAAGTATAGTTATAGCCTTATGACACTGGCTTTATCGAAGGCTGAAAATGCTGCCTTGGCTAGGCTGAAACCAGAAAGAAAAAATTCAAAGGAGATTTTCCCATATGTAAGAGTGAGAAGAATATACTCAAACTTGTCTTGGCTGGATTTTAAGTGTTATAAAAAGTCTAGAAAACTGTTATAAAAAGCAAAGGAAAAGAATTAAATTCATGTTCTTTTTCCTATGCTTTTTATAACACTTTGCTGCATCTTTAGATTTTTTATAACCGTGAGTGAAAAACAACAAATTGAATTGATTATAAATCTAATTTAAGTGATTTTAAATATAATTGAAGTTACAATAAATATAATTGAAGGGTAAATGTTTAGAACTGGGGCTCCGGTGTAAAATCGCTCCAAAAAAATGTTGAGGTGTTTACGGTGATATTTTAATAGTCCAATAGTAATTTCAAGGCGGGGGAGACATATTTTTTTTATTACAACGGGCGGTAGTTGAGAATTGGTGGGAGTCTATGATTTGCGTGGTGCCGCAGTTTGACGATAACCTATCTCATTTATTATAACCTTTTACCACGTATACATGACCAAATCGAAAGATCCAGAGATCGAAAGATTGAAAGTGAGAATCTGTCTATTTGACGTCGTTGGATCGAGTAATTGAAGTTTAAATTGATTCAAACATAATCGAAAAGCAATGAACATAACCTAACAATTTGTAGTTTTCGTATAGTTTTACTGTTGTTTCGCTATTTCATCGAATTCCTCTCGATCCTATTTGAATTCGATCTGCGTATACATGGATTTTTCTAAGATCCAAGCTGGCTTGAATCCGGCTTCAATTTCGCATGTATACGTACTATCTGATCGTCTGTCCAAGTTAGTTTTTCATTTTTTATATTTTTTTTCCATTTCGTACGGACAAAACAGCAAAAACTCACAATTTATAATTCACTACAGAATTTGTTATGACCTGTTCAGTGCCACAAAACTGGATTCCGATTGTTTTTAAATTATGCATGACCAGGAATTAAAAAAGTGACCTGCGATCCATAAAAAATCTCGATATATAAAAGGATTTAATTGTGGCGAAACACAACGGCATTAAAGAATGACTCAGGTCAAAAACAGATTTTTTATTGAGGAAGTAGCAAATTGAAAGGAAGAGAACAAAGAATCTTAATTTATGTACCTGGTGTTGACGATGTTTAATTTTAAATACAATAAATTTAAATTAATTCAATTTTAATCACAATAAATTTAAATATTTCAAATATTTCCCAACGGATTTCTTCTGGATCCACTCATAAATATCTGTTATAATAATCAGACAATCGTTCTTATTCTCACATGCTATCTCTGTCACACAGTATAACAGATTTCGTCATTTTCAGCCTAGCCAAGGCAGCATTTTCAGCCTACGAAAAAGCCAGTGTCATAAGGCTATAAGATCTTCACCAGAAAATTTTTGCGTGAAAACTTAACATTATGTACACAATGTGGTTATGCTTACTCCTTCTTTCTTGGCTCTGATTTTGGCACACACAGATATCTCCGTGTAAAGACAAGAAAATTATTTCTGATGAAGAAATACCCATCTAGACCTAGATTATGTTGTAGAACTGGTTCGGTAACAGTTGGAGGAATACCAGTGTTTGTATATTCCCACAGTGACACGAACGGGAAAAGTCACGATCAAAATCAGCGTTTTGCACAAATTCGTCCACGCAGAACACCAGAAAGACGAATCGTTCAGCCAATCCTGGTGTGCTTCTAGTTCTTGAAACTATTGAACTATTGAAAAGTTTGGGGACAGAAGCGTATGTTATTTATATCACTGTCAAGGGCGGCGGAGCACAATCATTATGGTTGGGGGCACGTGAACAGTTAACGTTAAAATGTATCAAGTTAATCGGTAAATTTATTTACCAGCTGCCTGTGGTTTTAAATTCTTTGGTTATGGGGTTATGCCCGTCTAGCATTTTGAGTTAAGGGGTACATATAGGGCCCCTATGAAGCTTGACCCACTACCTCATGTGGACCCCGTGAGGATTACCCTGTAAGGCCCACACAGGGAATCTAACGCTTTTACTCATTCGCGCCCGCGTCCAAGACCAGGTTGTTATCCATGGCCCGCTTGAGGAAAAATCATTGCCAACCGACCCCGAGTGATCTTTGAGAACTTCGGCGTAGATATCTGAGTAATAACTGCGCCGGTGTCGAAAGCTTTATATTTTTAAACGCAAGTGTGATTTTATCAATACGACCCCCCAACTGAGTGCTAATCATATCCAATGCTGCTTGACTTCTGTAATCGAACCAGAACCCGGCTATTGAGTATGCTAAATGACACCCTTCACGGTCACTAACATAATTCACTGAGAATCAATGGTGTTCATGAGGAAATACCCCTTTCGGCATGCCCCTCATTTGCCACATGGACTCCTCATGAGGAACCTACGGGGAATGGTTTTCGGCATGCCCATTAGGCAATCACCTTTTTAAATGCCAGTCGGGTGGGGTTTAAAAAGCTTAGGCTATACAGTTATCAGTTCTTAATAGCTGTAATATAATATATTCAGTTTTTGTATAAAAAGCCTGTGTGCGGCCCTTCGACAACGTTCCTTCGTCGCCAGCGACCGAGACGGCCCTACAACGTTCTGGTATGAAATATTTTGGTGTGGATTTCCCCACCCAAAACGAAAGTGCGTGTGCACTTTTCCTTCCATCCCCACGCCGCCCCTGATCACTGTATTTAGTGGAAAAAGATGTGTACAGTGTTCATCGCAGAAATCTAGTCGAACACCTAATCTTAATATGTTCTGAGACTGCCGTGGTGTTTCTACTTGGCGAGTTGCTTGTCATAAGCTTAACTGTCTAATTTCTCAGGTATTATGTATGACCGGACATGGGGTCCAGTTTAGAACTGGATTTACCCTATACGAAGGATAGGTTGAAATTTGGATCAGCTAGGCCCCTCCTTTAAATACCTGACATATTACTTGTACTTTGCAATCCATTCATCACCTCCATCTGCCTCCATCTTCATCCATCTCTATCCATCCATATGTATCTTCATACTTTCCTGATGTCCTATTTCCCAACACACATACTTGAAGCGGTTCAGAGTTTGGGGCTTTAGAGATTTATCTACTACAAAAGCTACTCCGAATTGACGTGTCCCTGTTGTGCCTCCACTTGAGAGGATGGTATGAGTTCTAACATCCCTTATACCTTTGTTGGTCCACCTTGTTTCATGCGATTTTTACCTTGTACCTTTCAAATTCCAAGATTAGAGATTTTGGAGCTCCTGCTCTGTTCATTGTCCTTACGTAGCCAAATCAAAGTCCATATTTCGTCGCTTGAGTCTTAGCCGTGTGATCAATCCGGTGCGAGGCCTTCTTAGAGGATTCGTAACAGTGGATTTTGTCCAAGACCAGGTTTTTAGCCTGGAGCCCAACCAGTACGTTCAGTTTTTACTCGCCGAACACTCGCATTCGCCCTTTCACCTCTGCTACAATTAAATGGGATTGCCCGGCGGTTACGACGTGGGCGTGGCGAATCGGACTAGGCTGACAGAGCTGTGGTTGTAAGTTCAGTGGACGTTACTCAGTTTTTGCAACCCCAGAGCCCTGGAAGCTCTGTGATCCTGAGGTCTGACATGATAACTTTACATCTTGTTTTGGTAGGCCCGATCATATTAGTTTATACCTTCAGGATAGCTTCCAGTGGCCACCACGAGGAGGTTATGATCGCACTTCCATCTGTCCGAGATAGTTACGGCACGTGCTTATTTACATACAATACACTACATGTTGCTCTACCTATCTCGTTGGTCTGGCTTGTCACGATCCTTTCAGTTGCTCCTCGTCGCTAATCAGCAGCCTTTCATCCTCACTTGACGGCAATTTTTTATGTAAAATTCTAGTGCTCCGGGAGGCAAATCCTCTTTTTACTGTCGCCAGTTCTATAATTGAGTGCCATCATGTCGGGCAGTAAGTGTACCTTCATACCAATTAGCGGCAGGCTAAGCGCCTAGTGGCTAGCAAAGTGGGAGGATGAATTCTCCAAGCGAACGAATGTTCGTGTTAGCACTACGCTGTTCATACCGACCGCGTTTCGCTGTGGCTAGGCGCCAGGTGGCTATCCAAGCGAACAGGCGTATTTGTTTTTTCCTAGGATACATTCGATGATCGACGACCAACTGCAGCATTTTCTAATTGTGAACAGTAGTATATCTTAGCGTAGCACCTATCTTAGCGAACCACCTACCCTGCCACCATTGGTGTGAGCGTACACTGAGAATGAAAGAACTGACAACGACAACACGAGGTCTCCCAACTCGTATCCAATACTGCCGCAGCAGAATTCTGACTTCGGGTATCAAACGGGAGTTGGCTTCCGCGCATGCCTACAGGCGATGGCAGGAGAGAGGTCAGGGAATTTTTGCACAAAGGGAAGACAAGAAATAAAAAAATTTATCTAGGTGAGAGAAATAGCCACGAAGTGGATTCGAACTACGGACCTCTGTGATGGTAGTCGGGCCTAGGCTACTAG
The DNA here is from genome assembly GCA_963855945.1 of Thereva nobilitata. Taxonomy (NCBI): domain Eukaryota; kingdom Metazoa; phylum Arthropoda; class Insecta; order Diptera; family Therevidae; genus Thereva; species Thereva nobilitata. The sequence continues at coordinate 192,863,846 of OY979694.1, read as the reverse complement.
GCATGCTTTTAGTAGAGTGTGTTTTCCCGACCCTGTTTAGTAACTCGATACAGTACCTTATGAAAGCGCTAATTATAACTTAAATATTAAGAATGTGGACTACATAAAAAATTGATGAGTCATCAAACTCCTTACCAAAGCTCGGACATTCCCAGAGACTTTTTTCTGGTAACAGCGCGCTGACTGGGCATAATATTCCTTAAAAGGTTTTAGGTGAATTGCATTACGTACTATCGAATTAATAACACCTGCAATTGAATTGAAGTTTAATGGAAAATCTGTGTGAGTCTTTTGTCTTTTGTTTGTTTATTTTTTTGTTTTTATTTGGTTTTGCAAAAGCTTCGCTCGATTGTGTTTTGTAAAACACTTATGACAGTTAAGGTCAACTTTTTGCATATTTATAAGACTTCGTGCCCAAGTTTCTCAACCAAAAAATAGAAATAAAAACTTTGAAAAAAACCGACCATCCGTGTGACGGTGAAGTTTTTAAGCCTGATTAATGAACGTCATGTGTCAGAAGAATAAATCAACATAAAGTGTCTTTTTAGTTTTTTTTTTATGTGTACATGTATAACTTTTAGAGCTACGCCTTTACTGTATGCACACCTGGAGGCAATTACTAGGCAACAATTATAATTTACAACTTTTGTGTGTTATGGAAATTTTAAAAGATCTCAAAGATCATTTTACAAACCATTTCAAGATTATCTTCTTCTTTATCGCGCAGCCTTCGCTTGCATTTTATGCATTTTAACGTTTTTCGTCTTTTTTACCTGAAGTTAATGAGTGGTTAATTTTCTTTTTATTTATAATGAAATATCCGGCTTTTTTTAATGATTATTGCCGTCATAGAACCATGTTTTTACTAAGAAATCAGCCAGTCAGTGATAATTCCCTACAATCTCAAACTGATGCAGAAAAAACAACCGGTTTTTGGCGCGGATGTGGGGTTTTAGCAAATAAATGTAGTTTCGTGCAATACACCGTGATATATTAGCATTGTCTTAAATCGGGTCATCTTAGAAAAAAAATCCAAAATCCATGACACTTTTTGCTATGAAATTCTACTAGAATTATTTGAACTATGGACTATGAGAATATTTTGACATTCTTTGTTTTGTAATGAGCTGTTCAATATTTTCATGAATAATGTGCACAATTTTTTTATTTACTTATGTTATGTATATATTTATTATCCTTCCTTATACAATCCTTCAAATGTATTCGCACAGCTCTTCACCTGCGACAGAGGCTGTTTGTGGTCAAGCATTGTCGTGGAGAATGAATACCCCAATTCCGAGAAACAAAGGTCGGATTTCGTGTTTTCTGCTGTTCAATTTTTGGGTAAATTAAAGATAATAAAGTGCGGTGAAGTCCCTGGAACACTGTCTGTCATGATCGTGCCAATTCGTAAGCAAAGATCATCATTTGCTTAACATTGTCGATTTTTTTGTCGTGTGGAACGCGACCCCTGCTGTTCGTTGAACTATGGTTTTAACTCCGACTTAAAGTCTCCAATCCACATTTGATTAATTGGGACAATTCAATGCAAGAACCCTTGACCTTTAACATCTAGTCTATTCACTATGTATTTTAATAAGGAACTAATTCGTTATAGGTATTTTATTGTTTTATATGTTCGATTGTACATTAAAAAAGATAAATCCAAAAGTGCTATTAGATCTAGGCTTGGACTTTTGACAACGGAGAAGATTGGTCCATTGTTTAGTTTCTCAACAATAACTTAAAAACTATGCATTTTTATAAAAAAAACATAATAAGATTTTATGTAGAGAATCTAATTTCCTATCGAATAAGCCCGTTTTGAAGTAAACAACAATTTTTTTTCACCGAAATAAGTCAAAAAAAACTCTTTTAAAAAAAACCAAAAAATTTCAATTTTTGGTTTTTTTGACAATTTTGTGCATAACTTTTTTCTGGGTGGATTTATGTATAGGAAGTACTGAACAAAAAAGAAAGCTTACGTAATTTGCGTTAAAATGGTGTCCAATTGAAGAATTTTCGATAAAAATTGTCTGAGATACAGTCGATCAAAGTTACCTTTTTTTTAACGATAGTACTACTTTGCACTTTTATACCACTTTTATACCATGTTATTTTTAATTTCTTAACGCAAAAATTATTTTTACCCATGTCAATAACAAAATTTTATCTTTGGAGAAATATTTTGAAGTAACTCCGCAACTATGTCCAGAACTTTTGGCAGAATATTAGACATGGTTCTGGGCAGGCCCGGCGCTTGGTTTTTTTGCGCCCGGTGCAGTATGCCATATTGCGCCCCCATCAGCTGTTCATTTTTTGATCGCAGGGAAGCGCAATGGAAAAAGGCACAAACACTCTATGGAGTTCCCTTAATATATGGAAATGAAGGCACAAAGTTAAAATTTTTTTTAAATCTTAATTTCTGAAATTGCGTCCCGTGCAATTGCGCCCGATGCAGGTGCACTATTTGCACTTATGAAAGCGAAGCCCCTACCTGCGTCCAATCAGGATTTTCTTCGCGATCTTGCTTTTGTGCTGGGTTTGCTTGCGCTTTAACTTCACAAAACTCTCGCGCTAATGCTGTTTCTTTAAGCTTCGTACTGCTTAAGCTTCTGGTAGATGGCCTTCAGCGCTACTGCCACCATTCTCCACACATCCCCCAACCTCATCATCTGCTCCAGGATGTTTTCGGTGAACTTCCTTAGCTGTTCCCAGCACAGTCCTGGGCTTCGCAAATCTATAGACCTATACACTCGAATCTGTATAATAGAGGTCCCTGTGTCGTTCTCCAAACCTTCATATTTTAAGGGATAATCGGTCGTCACTGCACTGCTGGTATTAGTTTCCACTGTAGAATCCTTAAAACAGTCCACCTTAGCAGCCTTCCTTCCAACAGAGGCGATCCAGGTGTCTCTCATCGAATTATTGATTTATAATAGTACGACTAGTACGAACTGGACATCAAGAACTATGGCACCGTGCCGGCCAAGAAAGGATAGACGACGAAATCAGCCGAATGAAATGGAATTCGAATGGCCACACCTTGCGAAGGACAATGGAAAACGACACAAAAACTCTGTGCAGTTCCTTTAATATATGAAGATGAAGGCACGAGAACACTTTTCCAATTTTTTTTTCAAAGTTTTAAATTTAAATCTTAATTTCTGAAATTGCGCCCGGTGCAAGTGCACCATTTGCACCTGTGGAAGCGCCGCTCCTGGTTCTGCGTTCTAAACTGCAAACTATTTGTATTAGTTAAGTCTAAAATACTCTATTAATTACTGAGTTTCCATGCAGAGGATACCCTGAGTTCACTCGGTTTTGTTTAATCCAAGGGGTATGCATATGTGCGTGTTTCACTATCCTTTACTGCACATACATATACTAAGGGCGACCTAATGTAAAATTATTTATCTGTCAGTTCAACCCAGAAATGCCATGGAAACGGTATCGAGTGATCTTAATAGAAAAAGCTTTCTATTTACTTAACGCAAACTCTACCCTGGCTCATGGAAATACAGTAAATGTTTTCGGCCCAAAATACCACACCATCTCTGCCGGTATCTTCTAAGGGTCCATCCTATCACCCGCGCTATTTCTAATCTTTATAAACAACCTTACCTCAGTCCTGGCCGAATCACTATATGTACACCCGCTCGCAACTGCTCTTTCCACCGCTCTCCATAGCAAGCCGATGACTTTCAGTTTGTCATCTGTAAAATCTGAGGATCCTGGTCTACGCAATCCTTTGAGGAGAGGTTTGGTGTAACTCGCTGATGCATTCCATGAATCCTACTTCAAAAGACCTTCCGAACAGGGTTCTATTTACTCGAATGGATATGTGTGTAGTGGTAAGAGCATAATCTTACACAGCAGTAAGTTGAAAGTTTAGGTTTAGGGTAGAACACTTGGATTTAGGGTAGAACACTTGGATTTCGCTGTTGGCTTTTAGCACTCCTTCGGTTCTAAGCAATTGCCGACTACAGAATTGCACTACTTCAAACTCATATTCTCTTGCCGTGATTGTGGGGCAATGTCAAAACGTCTCGCAGATAGGACCACAATGTACTTTGTTTTTCTTTCAATACTGTGCTTTGAGGCCGTTCAATCTGGGGCAACGCGTCTATAGCGAAAACTCGAATCAATAAGACTCCCACGCTCAAGTCAAAAACGACGCCTAGTTCATACATAACCGACTTACCGCTACATCAGCTACCCGCGCATTATTCCATATTTTTGGATAGAGAATTGATATCACTTTTGTGATGGACGCCCGAGTAATAAACATAGACGTATAAAACGCTAGTTCCATTTTATTTAGCCGCATGTAAAGGAAACAGCGTCTATATGCCCTTTGAGATTCTTCGCGTCTATGACGACTACGTAAACCAGTTTTGGGTAGACTTGTGGAAAATTGTGCCTTTTCCTGTCTTGTGGAAAAGCAGGCAGTCTAAACCATCCGTTTATCGAAGTCCGTAATAGATGTTAATTGGTCTAGATTTTGTTCCTTATATCTTTATTTGGGGTCACAGATTAGCCATCGTCGTTCTATACATATAATCGTCCCATTGCACTCGGCATGTTGAATTCTATGATGGCTTTGAGGAGTTCTACACTGATTTTCCTATAGGCGGCCTTAAGGTCTATGAAGAGGTACTTGTTAACTTCCCAGTTTATAGGGAAGTTATTGTAATCGGTCCGAAAATCGAAATCGTAATTTTCAAAGTATTTTCATTTTTCAAGGTCCCAATAGCATTTTAAGCAAAAATTTGAGTAGAAGTATGTGTGTGTGTGTACTTGCGCGTGTGCGTACGTATGTGCTCATTTTTTCCGGCACGATCTCGAGCGAGCCCAAAAAGAAATAGACTTTATTTAGGTGCCGATCGAAGCGTATTAACAGATATATGATCCGAAAAGATTTTCATAAAATTCGGTCGAGCCGTTTTTTTTTGTTTAAACAGCGTAAATAATTTTTGTACTTGCATCGCGCGAACCAAAAATTATATTGACTTCATTGAACTGCCGATCGATGCGTATTACCGAAGTTATAATCTGAAAAGATTTTCATAAAAATGGGTCGAGCCGTTTTTTTGTTTGAACGAAGTTCGTGATATTTGTACCTGCCCAATATTGCGCGAACGAAATATGATGCCGGCATCGTTGAGGTGCCGATCGACGCGTATTAAGGAAAAGATGCTCTGAAAAAAATTTCATAATATTCGGTCAAGCCATTTTTTTGTTTAAATGAAAAGACTTCGGCTAAGGGTCACAAACACCTTTTATTGATTACTTTTCCTAATATCTAATAAACTAATAAACTCGTTGGAATGAAACTCGTTCCAAATGAAGTTACCTTTTCTGGATTCAGCAGAGCGATAGCTTCCCAACAAGACATCACTTATCAAAATCCGAGCACTCTTTAAAAATCGTGCAAAAATTACGTTACCCAAACGCCACAAATACCACGAATTTTTCATACCACAGATCAGCACTTTTTGGACGGTTAATTGTTTTCCGCGTCCCACAGTTTCTAGAAATTGAAGTTCATCACGGAATTGCCAGTAGTTACCGATAAATTTGGCCTTTTTGGTCAAGTCTGCCAAGCCCTTTACATTGATTTAGTCTTTTGCTTTGCAGTTTATAAGTAGCGGCTTCAACACGCTCAGGGCGAGTTCGTCCACGCGCTCTTGTGTAACGAACGAAGTACGAAGGAAATGTTCGTTTGCTTACGTTCAGGAAAAACAAATTCTCTAGAAAAATCTTGTCTAGCAGTTGGCTTAGTACGGATATAGAATAGGTTTGAAGCTTATGGGGAGTCAGGAGGGTGTTGAAGGAGATGGCGACGAATCCTGCCTTTGAACTCTTAGATGTTTGTAGGAGAAAGATTGTTCCACAGTCGAGTTGTTCTATTTAAAAACAGCCTATCCGAGTCCACTTGGATAACGAACGAACCAAGCACTCTTAGTGTAGGCTCCCATGACAAAAAAGCTACCCCATATAACACCTCAAAATTATTAAGTGAGAATGGCTGAAAAACATGTAAAAAAACATGTTACGCCCGCCAGACTAGTAAAAATTTGTAAATTGTTATTTTTTATGAATTTTTGAATTTAGCTAAAAAAATGATTTTTCTTTCCAAAACACCTCCATGAAATTTATACGATTTGTAGTAAATAATGAACCGTTTTTGAAGAAATTTGTCTGGCTGACAATTTTTGTTAATTAACTTCTGACAGACCTTTTGTTATAAATTATTTTTTTTATAAAAATGCCCCACATAACACCTCCTTGATTTTTATTTTAAAATAAAGTTTAAGATCTCTTCTATCTATAACAACTTGTCTGGCTGACAATTTTCGTTAATAAACTTGTTAGACTGAGTTTTGAATGCGCAGCATCAATGCATCAAAGATCAATCACTGAAATTTCAGAAGAACCCGTTCAAAAAAACAACAACTGAAGTTTAGGATGTCCTCTATGCATAAAATATGCCTGTCATTGAAAAAATTGTTTTTTACTATGTCAGACTTCATTTTTAAGCGCCGCGACAACTTTTTTTTTTAAAAAGATAAACTTTTTACAACGGCCGCGGCAAAACATCACCTTAATTTTTTTCTGGAAGAAAGTTTGTCATCTATTTTATGAATAAAAATTGGTCTGTCAACAAAAGAAAGTTTTTTACTATGCCAGACTTAATTTTTTAAGTACTGCGACTACATTTTTTAATGAATAAATGTGGTATGATCGTTGCTAACTAAAAAAAAATTTTTTATAATTCTAAATTAATATTGTAGATCCCGTTTATATACTCAAATACCTTTTACATCAAAAAATTGTTTTTTACTATATATTGATGCTGCGCATTCAAAATTCAGTCTGACAAGTTTATTAACAAAAATTGTCAGCCAGACAAGTTGTAGTAGATAGAAGAGATCTTAAACTTTATTTTAAAATAAAAATCAAGGAGGTGTTATGTGGGGCATTTTTATAAAAAAAATAATTTATAACAAAAGGTCTGTCAGAAGTTAATTAACAAAAATTGTCAGCCAGACAAATTTTTTCAAAAATGGTTCATTATTTTCTACAAATTGTATAAATCATTTTTTTTAGCTAAATTCAAAAATTCATAAAAAATAACAATTAACAAATTTTTACTAGTCTGGCGGGCGTAACATATTTTTTACATGTTTTTCAGCCATTCTCACTTTATAATTTTGAGGTGTTCGATGGGGTACCTTTTTTGTCATGGGAGCTTAGACTATCTTTCCCAAAAAATATAACAAAAACCAATATCACATCAAAACTTTCGTAATAAAACATTGACGAGCAAAAACAATCATAGGCAGAATAGTATAGTAGACAGATGTAAACACAAACAAAATCCAACCGAAATTAAACCCCCGTGCCCACTTGAACAGCTGAAAAACTTTGCAATTTATGATTATTCAATGACCAATTTGGCACATTGTCGAAATTCGCCGGGAGGCATTTGGGCATAGTTTCAATCGGATTTTAAAATTCCGATGAATGAAATTTGAATAAATTTATCACAAAAACACCGAATTGTAAAATTTAGTCTGATTGCAAACGCGACTTCCGAAATAGCGAGGCCTTGTAGCACGTGAGGTAATATTTTTTGTTTGCCGCATGAAACACTTCAAATGCCAAAGAAAAATGAGATTTTCCGATGATTTAAGGCCCTTTAATGAGGGTGCCGCCCTTGGTGACATATTGACTTTGATTTTCCGTGTTTACAAAGAGAACTTTTACGCCCGCCCGCTTCCATATTTACAATGTCCGCTTACATGTTTTCGTCAGCTTTAAGGTCATCAACTCACCGGTTATAAAGCAACCCAATGGACCTGTGACTATTACTTCCTCATACACACGCGAGATACAAAACTGTTTCATGCGAAAAGACAAACTTTTCAGGTGCGCCCGGTCAACAAAGCGAAGGGAGTCCGAATTCTACCAGCAAAATTGTGGTACGGATGTGAAATGTTTCTGGTTTTGAAGAGTCCATGGTCAAGTGTAATTTCACACAAGCGAAACTCCCGTGCACTCACCACAATGGACAGGTAAATGTTGATTTTTCTCAGCAGATTGTACACAATGACGAAGAAGAATTTCACATTGACATTGATCTTAAAAATTCGGTGGGACACGCTACGAAATGTTCAATTAGAAGACGTACGAGTTTGCTTAAGTTACTTAGTTAGCCAGCGGCTATCTCCAACCGGTTTTCGTCATTTTGACCAAGAAAGTTTTTGTTTGATGTTTTCGTTTCTGCCATCATAGGTGATAATTTGATTAGATGATTGCACTGCGAGTGGTCTAAAAATATTGGGAAGATAGAGACTGCGAAAATCCATGTTTGGAACCGGATTTTTTAAAGGAGTAAAATTATTTAAAGTTGTTTTATTTACAAATTGCCATAAGAAGTCTTAGGTGACGAACCGAATCTTTCCTAAATTGTGATTTTTTAAAAGCGGATAAGACTTGCAAGTCCAAGTTTAGCTATGCGCAAAACTTCACTAAGTTTTTAACATCAACAAATTAAGCAGACGTGGAAATTTTTCGTCACTTCCACAAGTACAGGCGGCACAGGTTGTCCGCATTTAGGTGGGGTGGAAAATTCGTATAATTTGAAATATTATTTAGAAAATTAATGCTTTATAAATGGCACTTATCCAACAAAGCGTTACGCACCGTGAGGTGCTAATAACAGATTCCAAACGGGGCGGTGTGGATGTGGATACGAGAAAATGTTGTCTAGTATGATATGGTAGTAGCATGCGCAGTCGGCACAGTAATAATGATTTCAGGAATGTTTCCACGGTGATGAAAGTAATCATGGTAAGATACCTGAACAAAGTTAGCTGCTGGACGGCTGACTGCGGCTTGGAAGTTAACTTAGATAAAACTGAGCTAATGATATTCACTGGGCAAATGAAAATCCTCGCCTTTAACCGTACCAAGTTGGATGACACACCCTCACTTTATTATCTAGGATAAATTTCCTGATCTAGACTTGGATCGAAAGCTCACCTAGAAGTCAAACATCGAGGAAAGGGTAAAGAAAGTCTACATAGCCTTCTAGGGCTGTAAAAAGACCTTCGGCAAGAGATGGAGTCTTATGCCAAAGATGGTCCAGCGGATGTACAAAGCCATGGTACGTCCAGCCGGCACGGCTCACTGGTGTGGTGATTAGTGTTGAACAGGACCTTTCTTTACGACTTAGTAGGGGGCATCTTCCACCACACCAGTCAGCAGTGGGGTATGTGTTCTCGATCGCCTGTAGGGTCCCTGCCCAAAACAAGAGACACCGCTGAGGATTCGCACTCAGTCTGTAGGGTCAAATTCGTACTGACTAAAAACACCAACAGTTTATCCATAACTCATGACTCCAGACCGGCACAAGCTTAAAAGAGTCCCTCGAAGAAGTGTTAACCAGGGTCGGAACAGTGGGGCATACGGATCAGCGACCTTCCGTCTCTGCTTCCTATGTGAGAAAAGTGGCTTCGGCGAAACTTTCTGCCCAATTCATTTTTTACATAAGTGCCTGTAGGTGCGTCAGAAGGCGGACAGCTTATACAGAAAAGCTCCTGCCTATCGGTTCTGTGGATTTCTACCCCGGTCTAACCTACTTCATATCCTCCATTCTCCACACGTAACTGGCTTACGCCTTTGCACCAAGGGCCTGGATCAGCTATCTAGCTGCTATCTCATCTGGCATGCCTTTACTTTTCTCTTCCTTCTTTGAGCCTCGCATTGTTTCTTGTAAATGGCCTTCAGCGTCTCTTTCACCTTTCTTTACACATCATCTGATCCAGGATGTTCTGCAGTTTTAGCTGCACCTGGGCGGTTGTTTCCTCCTGTAACCTCTGTGCCACTCAGAAGCTGCGTAAGGTAATAACTCACTTCCCAATGTACCCTCGTAACTCACTTCTCCAAATGTGGGGTGAGCCCATGGGTCGACCGGCACTTAGTAGACTCATAGCACTTCCTCTACCATGCTGCGATCGACTGGTAGCGCGCCAGAACCCGTCGCACGGGGATTCCCCTTTTGTATATCCTAAGTCGTAGAAGTTCCTACTCTCTGCCGCGAGAATATCAGTGGAGGTTAATCCTGTTTTGACATTTGCTGCTTCATCGGACGTAGTACGGTATGCACAGCATTATCGAAGGGCACTTAGCCGATACGCAGAGATTGTTTTCCTCCTATTGTTCATTCTGTTGGAAGGCTCTGCCCACACTGGCGCTTTTTCCGCCATGACCGCCAAGTGCACCCAGAAGCTCCCAAGTCAAGGATCACTGCAAAATACCTAAGTGCATGGCATGCCTGCAGGTTTGGAGTAGATGATCTGGCCACGTATTTTCACCGCTATGATCTCCACCTTTCTCCGCTGGCACTACTTCCGTTTTGTGTCGTTCCGTTTTGTTCCGCTTTCCTACTACCGCGATCCCGATGCCATCGGCGAACCCGATAGCGACCACTTCTCGAGAGAGGTGTAGCGCCAGTTCTTCATCGTATATGATGATCCACAAGAGGGGCCTAGGACGGAGCGTTAGGGGACTCCACAAGTTGTCCTATTCTTCCTCACTCGCTCGCCCGATTTGCAGTGCAGTGTCCTATCACAATGCGCACTATGTACCCAGCTTTAACAACGCCCCGACGATCATGCTCTGCTATGCGAAATATGGTCCTGTGGATGTTGTACACAGCTGTGGTAGGGCCGATCCTCAAGTTCAACCCGCTGAGATGGTGACCAGCGCTGAACACTGCTCATCACTGTAAGACTTTTGGCACTTAGTGATGACCAAAAAGTCTTGCTTTCTTGATCTTGCACTCTTGTCCTGTCTTGTCTTGGTTTGCTTTGGTCTTGCTAAATGTGCAAGACCAGACATAACTGCAAGACTAGTTTTGCTCATCACTAGTTGAAGCATACTAAATACCTGCATTATCGCTAGGAGGACTTGGCCTACTTACAACAAAGGAAGAACAATGAACCTGTTAGACCCTCGACACACGACAACGTGTCGTTACGACCAAAATTCGTAGTTACAACGAATGCCATTTTAACATGTGACACACAGTAAAATTCGTCGTTATCGTCAAAATTCTTGGTTATGTTTTGACAGTTGTAATAAGTGGATGTGTAGTGAAGATTGTCACGAAAAATAAAAAAGTGGATTTCCTTTATACGTTGTTGCGCACCTGCCAGTCCCTCAATCGTCTAATTTGGAAACAAGTAATATTTTTTATAAATTTTCAAGTAAAATCAAAATGAAGAACAAATGATACCTTACATTGGAAAACGTATAAAAGAGAGCTTTTTTCAATAATCTATCGACCGGCAGGTGCCCCTAATTGAATTTCGTCGTAATTTACGTCGTTGGTTTTTTTTCGTTACGATGCTGAATATTACGGCAATCATCGCACGACATTGCCCCATAAGGCGACTGGGCGCTGCCTAGCCTAGGGACGGACGAGAGAGAAATATTCGTTCATTTACTGTGTAAATGACCGCAAAGCAAGGCAGCTTATACTTGGCAGCCACGTACACGACTTAAAAGAGATCTCCCAAGTAGGGGTCGGGGCATTATTAGGCTTCTTAAACTTACGTTGGAAACACGAATTTGTGGCATCAAACCGGCTCGCCAAAACGCTAATTGGTTCTCCAATCGGATAGGCCTACACCTAACCTAACAAATGGGCTTACTTCTGAACTCTAGTCTTTCACATTAAACAAAATACTGAAACCTGATATATTAATATATATTAATAAATCTTCTATATGAATAAAAGAAAGTTTCTGTATGTATGTATGTATGTATGTATGTGTGCGCTATAGCGGGCGCACCAGTCATCGTAGAGCTTCAAAATTTTGCATGAAGGTCCGTGGGGGTCTTCCATGAAACACCTCGAAGCCCGATTTTCGAAATTCAACATGGCCGCCGAAATATGACCGAAATTCAAAATGGCCACCCAAATATGAATTTGCAAATTGTGTTCCGATATCAATGAAAGTTGGTATCTAGGGGTATTTAAGGTCGCTAATAACGAATTTGTGGCCAAAACTTATGAATTCAAAATGGCCGCGCCAATATGGCCGACAAATTTGCTAATTGTGTTTCGATTCCAATGAAAATCGGTATCTGGGTTTTTTGAGGTAGCAAATAACGAATTTGTGATCAGAACTTATAAATTCAAAATGGCCGCGCCAGTATGGCGGACGAATTTTTTCCAATTGTATTCCGTTTCCAATGAAAATCGATATCTGGGGGATTTTAAGGTAGCAAGTAACGAATTTATGATCAAAACTTATAAATTCAAAATGGCTGCACCAATATTGTCGATGAGTTTGCCAATTGTATTCCGATTACAATGAAAATCTGTATCTGGGGGATTTTAAGGTAACAAATAAATAAATTCTTTAAAAACTTATAAATTTTAAATTTCGGGGCCAATCTGAGTGACGAATTTTGCCAAATTAGTGTCATTTCCCGGTCAGTTGCATGTAGGTTGTTCAAGAGTTGGGAAATCGAAAGATGTTCACATCCCAGCTCCAAATTGACCATAGTGTATCCTGGTTATTTCCTCTATTGTCGTGAAGTTTGCCACATTCTTAAATGTAGGAAATTTCTTAAATTTCCCCTGACCAGTATAGACACAGTAAAAACGGTAGAAATAGGTTTTCAAATTCACATGAAGAACATCTCTATATAATTCAGTAAAAAACGCTATACGAGACAGTTCTACCGGTCAAACGCCTGTAAGGATGATTTTCGGGGAACATAATACGCTGCCAACAGGATGAAGACCCACTACAACCTAAGGACAAAAGGATCTAGATTTAACGAAGGCGATCGAGCCTAGCTATAAAATCCTCTACGGATAAAAGATAAATCGCCAAAACTACAAAGGAAATAGAACGGTCCCTCCTTAACGAGCTTGAAGGATGTCATCTATCGCATCCAAAAAGGTTCGATTCGTAAAAACGGGACCTGTAGGAAGCTGTGTTCGGGACGAACACTAAGTAAGAAGGGGCAGTGTAACGGCTAACCGAAAAGAGAAAGTTAAAATTCCAATTCACCGAGAAGTTTCATGTTGAGAGGTACGTACTTGAATACATACATAACGCAGTGACATATCAATTTAGTGCGGTTGTTCTAACTGAACCGCCAAGAAAAGGAGGAAGGAACACATATGTGCAAGAAATTTTGTTTTGAAATTAAAGTTGTTAAAAAGAAACAAATTGTTTCAATTAATCCCCGACAAATCCGAAAACGCTCAAGAAGAAATATTACAATATTTTTTATAGGTAATTCTAAATTTCTGTATGGTATCCAAGATCACTTTTTCCAGATTTTTTGTTGTGTTCATTATACCTTTTTCCTACCGCGGACAGTGCACACATAAACTTTTTTTATTTAAAGGCGTTGCAACGCACGCGGGTTTTTTACTAGTTAGTAATAAAACGTATATAGTTCAATAATAAAACGTATTCGTCTGAGCCCGCCAAAATTAAGACCTAATTTGTACCACTCGTCGTCAAATTGGCACCAAACTGTGCTTCTACGTTGTTGTAAAACAAAGAGTCAACTAAAACAAAAAAGATGCCGAATGATTAACATTTAATATCGTCACAGTCACAAAATACGAAACTAGTTTCGGACAGGTCTTGTCCACTTAAAAAAACAGTTTTTGTTGTTGCAATCCATTTTGCGCATTTCGCCAACTTTCGTATGTACAAAAACAGGCACGAAATAGCGATTTTTTGTAATTTAAAAATTCGACGAAAAAATTTGCAAAAAATAGCGATGCTCACAGCTACCCCTAAAAAAATGGAATCTATAATTTACTATGAATTAGATGGAGATGGATGCTCAATTTTTATGCAATCTCTTAAAGACTAGGTTGAGGTCAGAATATCCATCCACTATTTAAAAATAAATCCCCAATAAGCCCGCCAGCGATGGGGATTAAGAGCTTTTGTTTTGCTAAATTTCAAGCTTTATTAACTAACCTTAAGACGTGTGCTGTCTTTGTTGTTTTGATCGAAAGGATCTTTTAGCTGCCAACAGGTTTATCTGGATTTTTTTATTAACAAGACTTTGTTTCTTTTATACATTTTTTTAATGATTTATATGATTTGCATCCCCATTTCATCTCTTACTTAACCCTAACAATCCTGGACATTAATAGTAAACCAGTTAGCAGCGTTCCAGTTTTGGAGTAATTTTATGTTATAGCTTTTAGTGGTGCTTAAATCGTAGTTGCCGTCATCAACTGCAAGTTTCTGATGCATATTAAAACTTTTTAACTAACATCAGTAATAGACTTATACTACGTATACATGAGGAGTTGAATAGTTGAGTTGAGGTTAAGTTGAATTTTCGATTATCGACAAAAATCACAAACAAACACAGAGATGCTACTGTCAAATAAATTCAACTAATCAACTACTGAGATCGCGTCTATATGCATAATTTCAACTCAACCCAGGTAGCAGAGCTGAGTCGAGTTCAGTCGACCCTATCTCAACTCGACTCGCGTCTACAGGTATTTGAACTCGGGTTCAACTCATCGTGTATACGTAGTATATGACTGTCCTCTTTAAAGTGAGATTTTGGATGTAAGAAATCGAACAGATTAGAACTTTATGACGATTGGGCGGCAAACCATCCAATAAAATGTTGCTAAATAAGAATGGACTAGATACTAGTTGATCTATTTTTCTGTGCAAGCAACATGTCACACCTTCCATTCAAGTGGGATCGCTTCTTTCACTTGAATTTTTGATGTGAAACATCTTGGCGCGCGCTGAGAGTAATTTTTCAAGGCTGTGACGCTTATCGTTGCAAGGTACAATTTCGTCTCGCGAAACGTATGGAAGATCTGTATAGGAAAAGAGAGAATAAGATGGAAATATTACAAAAAAAAAGTGAAATCTAAGAATCGCACATTCAGAGAATGGACGAATTGGTTGAGTGTTGACGTTCTAAAAAAAAACCCGGGTTCAATTCTTGATCTCAACACTTTCATTTTTATTTATATTTCAAAGCTTTTATTTCCATTTGCTTCCAAAAAGGTATAATAAAGCAAGGAGTAGGTACGAGTTTAAAAGCAAGTAAAAGGTCTTTTACTATTAAATGTAAATTGCACAAAATATTACTGAGACAGTCAATTTCTTAACTAGAATAATTTACAAAAATTTAGATGGAGCATTCGGATTTCTGAGAACTTTGCATGTAGAAGGGAAGAATGGCAGGAAGTTACAACTTATTAATGAAAATGATTATTTAACTTAATTTACTTGATTTTCTATAAAAATGGTTAATGGGCTTAAATTAGCTAAAAATTTGAGTTTTGGAATTACGCATGCGTGCATATCTTTTATACTTCAAAGCTTCAAACGAACAAAAATTAGTTGCGTATTATTGTGCTACAAAATAAAGACATTTGTTAATACAATAAACAATAAAAACTTTTTAAAATTTTAATTTATTCATACAAATATATTTAGTTCACGCTTACAAAGGCTTATAAATTCAAGCAGAAGACTGTAACTACCGGTTTCGTCTATCGCACCCCAAAGGCGTTGATAGCCCGCCCAATGAGAAAAATGTAGGGGCATCGAAAAAAGGTGTCGTGAGTTCGACTCGCAACGGCGGCGCTTAAACTTTTTTTATAAATATTTGACAGATTACAACAGAAGATGTAAATAATGGGTTTGTACTATTTTGTTGGGATCATTGAAATCGACTTACAAATATATACTAACCTTGAAAATGTCTATCAATGAACCAAATTACACGGCGTATCATTTCTTTCATCAACACTTCCAATAATGCCAATAAACCTGTTTTATAGGCAAGGGGTGCAGGGAAGTTCCTGACTTGTGCATCCCAAAATAATTTCGACTGCAGCGATCATCACACTAACCCAACCATAACTTCGTTCTCGGGGGCTGCGCAAACTATGAGAATTTTTGTTGCTTTGTGCACAGCTACATAGACAATAGAATCGTAACACGAAAAAATGCAGAACAGTCAGTTTATCGTGTAATTCTTATAACATACACATACACAATCTGGCTTGTTAAGAGGAAAAGTGTTAGCCCGTGAAATTAGACTCTATTGTTGTAAGCATATAGTAGCGTCAGCTAAAAATTGAAAATATATGAATATATGTATTTGTTTTGAAATTCCAATATATATTCCTGAAAATCTGGCTATGGCTTACAATTTAAATAGCATCGGATTTGTTTTAAATATTTGCAATAAAAATGCCATATAAAATATTTTTATAGGACCTACATGAATATTTTTATAGCACCTCCATTATAGCAACGAATGAAAATTAGTTGTGATACCTAAAAGTTTCAATTTTTAGCTGACGCTATATGCTTACAACAATAGAGCCTAATTACACGGGCTAACGCTTTTCCTCTTAACAAACCAGTTTGTGTATGTTATAAGAATTACACGATAAACTGACTGTTCTGCATTTTTTCGTGTAACGATGGGTATCTTCAAAAACACATCACGGCAGCATCACTGCATAATTCAGCAATTGGAAGTCTGTTGCTGAATTCTGCAGTGATGCGGGAGTTATGAGTTTTTGAAGTTACCCGATTCTATTGTCTATGTAGCTGTGTACAAAGGAACAAAAATTATCATAGTTTGCACAGCCCCCGAGAACGAAGCTATGCTTGGGTTAGTGTGATGATCGCTGCAGTCGAAATTTTTTACAACGAAACAATAGATTGACATTTTCAAAGTTAGTAGATATTTCGAAGTCGATTTTAATGATCCCAAAAAAGTACAAATCCATTATTATTTACTTCTTCTGTTGTAATGTTTCAAATATTTATAAAAAAAGTTTAAACGCTGCCGTTGCGCGTCGAACCCACGACCTCCTTTTCGCCGCCGATCCTACATTCTTTTTTTTTTTTAAAGCATTTTATTTTCATATCTTATATCTAACCTAACATAAATGCAGCTAATGCTTAAAGCTACTTATTCTATCCTATTCTAAACTATCTAACTTACTGGCCCTCAGCAGGCGCTCTAAATTACTCACTATCTTATCTAACTTATGCCTTTCAGCTAAAACTTATGTATCTATTTTTACTTTATAAAAAAGAATCTTTATTTTTGGCTTACTTCTAAGAAAAATTAATAAAGAAGAAAAAAAAACTTAGAAACTATATTTATTTTTTATAAAATAAAACTTAAACTAACTTAACTTACTTAACCTAACTAGCCTAGCTATCTGGGCAGGGGATAGCAGAAGCAATGCTGCTTCGGCTAACCCCCGTCCAGGCGACGGGCTTCCATGGATTCGAGATATACAAAACATCAAGAGTTCATGGAAGCCCGCACTATCTACTCCCCTAATAAACAATTCAGGTCTTAAGGCAACTTTATACTAAAAGAGACTATCTGGACGGGGGGCAGCGGAGGTTTTACTGCCTCAGGTGGCCCCCGTCCAGGCGACGGGCTTCCATGGATCCGAGTTTGATAGAACAACAGGGGTTCATGGAAGTCCGCACCCTTAACCTAACTTACTTAACCTATATATATTACTACCGTAAAAACTAGAACTAATCCTACCTAAGCCCTAATAGCCCGGGAGCCAGCGACAGTAAAAATGTGACGATTTCATCGTCAATGAAAGTATATCAGGGTGTTCAATTTCTTTGTGCTTATCACAGAAACTGACCACTTACATCGCACCTCGAGACCTTTTGTTGTCAGGAGCGTTGACAACATGTAATAAACAATAGAAAAAAAACCTCATGTCATCATCGTTCTTATTTTGAGGGGTTGTCAATTGACATCAGATGTTGTCAAAAAACGACCACTTACATTTGTTGGGCGGGACAATCAATCACTTACAAGCGTGCAAACGTGCAAAAAAATTTCATAAATTGACTTATATCATCGTTGCTCAAATTTTACATGGTTACAGAGGACCATGCTGCAAGAGTCCGCGCGCGGTTGTTTGCCATCCACGAGTTCACCATAGAGGATTTTTTCTGACAAAATGCCATGTTTTGTGAAGAATAGCATTACTTCAATTATTTTATCTCTCAAGTAATGTTCTACGCTTTCGGGTAAGGCGACATTTTCTTCCATCAGAAAACTCTGGAAGTGCAAATTTTCAAGTGCCAAACAAATGAATGGATGAAGTCTTTTGCGTCGATTGAAATGTTTTCCGGTCAAAAAACTGTTCAGCCCTCGGCGAGAAGTCCGAAATCAACCATGATGTATGTGAGCCCGCATTTGTCGATGAATTTCCCAATCGATTTAAGTACGCCATCATAACGAGAAACATCCCCAAATGAATGAACACCTTTGCCAAATCGTGGCTGTTCTGTGATTTGCAATTGACAGGCAATCTTAGCTATCGCTTAAATCGTATGTCACTTGAACGTATGGCTTGGAACACTCGGCGGCAACGTAGATACTTGGAGACATTGTTCTTGGACATTTGTGTGGGTGGGGGATTTGTTAATGGTCGTCAAGTACAATACTACTTGTTGGAAAGAATCATCATTATGAATAAGGCTGTTAAAGCCAACCCACATTGGAACGTTCGGTAACTGCTTTAAAACTACTCAAAAACTTTGTATGGTTTACTGTCGTGGGCAAAGAGACGTCGTCGCCCCATTTCAAACACTTTATCCGAGCGAATTTCGAGCGAGATTTTCTAGTGAAAAAATAAGTTCCTTATCTGATGCGCTTTTGCAAAAAACACATTTTAATTTGGACATTTTCCACGTTTTACATCCAAATATATTTCACAGAACGTGCGCGCATTTGAACGTTCAAACTGCGAGTGAGCTCCAGGAATTGTTCTACGCCCCGTTATTTGGTGAGTCCCTTAAGCTGCTGACAGAAACAGGCGCAAACGCCGTGCGGGCAATGACAGAGAGAATAGAAGTAATGTATTCAAATGCGCACTAACGAAATGCTGTTTTAAGGTCCGGTTACACGCAACGATCTGCTTGTGCAAATTGACTGGCGCCAGTCAATTGGTGCAAATAAACTGAATGAACTTTAATCGGTTTACAGGCAACGATTTATTTGTACAAATTGACTGGCGCAAGTCAATTGGTGCAAATAAAATGAGGGAAAATGACACTAAATGACGCTAATTTGACACGATTATTATATTATATTGATTATGATAAGGTCGGAGGAGCGTCATAAAAGTCATAAAATTTCACCATTCACCCAAGGGCATGCTGAGGGTTGTAGCTGCGGCTTGAACATCATTTAAACGCTCATGCCAAAACACCAACCTCAAGCCGATTTTCTAAGAACATATATTTTGCACAAGGCAACGTTTTTGGCTTGCGCCAGCCAAAAATTTGCGTTTACACGCAACTATTCACTTGGGAAAATTGACTTGCGCAAGCCAATTGGCACAAGCAGATCGTTGCGTGTAACCGGACCTTTACGCTACGCACACACCGCGCAAGTTGCTTTACTTTCTACTTTTTGCGCGTTGCCGCCGCGTGTGTCAAGAGATGTTTGTGTTTTGAGTCGTGATTTGGTGGTGGTGGGCATATGTTTGGAGTCGTGTGTTGGTGTTGGCTGTGATGGCAAATTTGTTGATTTTTATATTTTTTAATGAAAATCTTTATTTTTCCAAATTGGGTTAATTAAATTAGCACCTAAAAAAAAGACAAACCCTGTAGGATAGAAAAATTATATGTAAATCATTCAGGTTTTTAAATTTTTTTCTTATCACGTCGACTTGTCACTTTGATTTCGTTGTTGTGTTCAAAGTCGGAGCGCGCCGCCGACACCGCAACATCATGTCAGTGAAAAGTCGCCACATACCGCGAAGCCAATGTCCGCACGGCCTTTGCGCCTGATTCTGTCAGTAGCTTTAGTGTACAGCGCATAGTGTTCAGCCGGACTTACACGAGGCAGTACATTTGTCCCTTACACGATGTATATTATACTGAAGCCTCAGTTTTTTAAATGTTCCGGTTCAAAAATAATGTCCTACTAGTATATGAGCGTGTATTGAGATAAATGAAGCGAGGTGTGATTGTAAATTACTTAGTGGAAAGACATTTCTTCCTTCTTTTGCGGCAGTAAAATATCCAATTTGAACTGCGGCGAGGTGAGATTGTAAACACCGAGCTGTGGTGAGACTGTAAATACGAATTGAATGGAGAGACATTTCTTACATTTTTCATTTTTCAAGAGACAAATCTTACATTTTTCGAGGGAGTGAGGTTTTGTCCTGAAGAGACAATTCTTACATTTTTCGAGGGAGTGAAATTTTGTGCTGGAGAGACATTTCTTACTTCTTTTGCGGTAGCAGAATTTCCAACTTGAAATTAGGCGAGGTGGGATTGCATAATATAAATATATGGCCACGGACAACTAATTAGAAACAGTTTCATAAAAATTGCATTTATACAGTTTTTATGTAGGAATCAAATTAAAGAATTCCCATCACCTCCTCTTAATTTTTTTTAAAATATATAATTAAAAATAAATTACAAGCTAAACTATTCTATATCTAAAATTATCAGGGCGAATACGCAATATCTAGGTATCCTCCACCCACCAGTACAGAGTACTTGCAGTGGAGGCGTCTCGTCTGTCTCTCTCCGAGATTCGAGTACTGAACCTCAGGAGCTCCTGAACTTCCATATCCTCGTTACTATATAAATATCGCTTATCTGTCGCGGAACGGAAAAAAGTTTAAACGCCGCCGTTGCGCGTCGAACCCACGACCTCCTTCTCGCCGCCGGTCCTACATTCTACCCATTCGGCTATCAACACCTATGGCCTACAGTGGACGAAACTTGAATTTATAAGCCTTTGTAAGCGTGAACTAAATATATTTGTATGAATAAGTTAAACTTTTAAAAAGTTTTTATTGTATTAACAAATGTCTTTATTTTGTAGCACAATAATCCGTAACTAATTTTTGTTCATTTGAATGAATTTATTTATTTTCAGGCCTATTCTGAACTTTGCTGGAAACTATGTAAGAAAATTCCAGCGAACTTCCGAATGTACCTACATCCCAAACGCCACATTTCTGTGTGATAAAAGAGTTCCAGAGCTGCGTTTCCACTTGGCCTTTCGCCAAAGATGTTTCACATCTTTCCCGTGCACTGGGTACACGCGTGTTTTTTATTTTTTATACTTTAAAAGCAACTTCCCTACTATAACTTTTTCTGTGAAAAAGTAACTGCTCTAAGCAGAATTGCGTAAACATATTTTGGAAACCACTGCTTGTAGAATATCGTAAACATTGATTGGCATCTGGCTATGCCTGGTCAAAATTACAAGTCATAAATCTCGGAATTTATTGTCTTGATATTTTAACTGCCATTTTGCATATTTTAACAAGCCCACAAATGTCTCATAAATTTTTATTTAAGTGATTCTGCAATAAATCCCGACATTTTCAATAGAACGCAACAAGTCCAAATTTCAATCTCTACAAAAATTCGAACGTGTACGAGTATTAACCCCAAACTCCACGTGCTGATTTTTTCCCCAGGTGTGTTTGTTCTAGAGTAATTAAAACCGGTATCCGTTACCGTGAAACATTCTCAAAACAGGTATTTTAAACGACTTTGTCAAGATTTCGAGGCAATTCATCGTTCGTCTGTAATAACCGCAAATTGTAATCAATTATTGACGGTTAGACTCCACGTTAACTGCTAGCAAATTGCCGTAAGTTCTTGCGTGATTCTTGCAATTATACTTCGAATTTGATGTGTGCACTCTGCGTCCCCATGCATAAAATTTCATAATCGGCCCGGAAAAATGTGCATTCGAAAACATTTGCATAACATAAGCGCGCAGGCAGTGGATCTTAATAAATGCATGTCTACCACGAGTGTTTACAGGTAAATTACATAAGTGCAAGTGCGCGCTGGTAGAAAGTTTCTAACGTTTTCTGGGCGAATTTTAAATCTACCCATTGAGCTCTTTATGCCCAGACTGTAGTGTTATGGGCTTAGTGAACTAGCGTTTGAGTAGGTCTAGTGTGATGATGATTATAGGTACGGAAAAGAGCATTTAGATTTGGCCAACATTCCTCACTTTAATCAATTAAGTCTTTGGGGCCTTGTGCTATTGAACAGCACTTAGTGATTACTGGGTAATAACTGCAGCAACACATTTCGCTAATGAAGAAGATAATTGCTTTTTGATATAACAGCAAAAACCTTACGAGTATTTTAGAAAGTAACTGATTACTGCATTTGTACGGCGGATCTTGGATTTCAATGCTTAAGGAATTTCCTTTATAGTCTGCAAACATGTAAAAATTAGTGTGTGAGAGAGAAAAGATATTTTGAGGCTGGGAAAATTGGTGAACGAGTTTCTTTATATGTCTTTTTTATGAAACATTACTATTAAAAGTATTTACAGTCAGCTACTAAGCCATAATTGGAGGTAGATTGGGGGTTACGTTGCCCAACTACCATACCAAAGGTCTGTGCTTCGATTCTACCCAGCTCCAAGCCTGCAAATTTGAGTGTGTGGTCATTTTATCGTGTTTACTGACTATCTGACTATCGCTGACCGTTAAGTCCAGGATATTAAGAGACGTTAGTTTGCTTCTTTTTCAATTGCACTTTAGCTCAATTTGAGCTTTGGCCTCCATCAGCTTCTTTCTCCAAACCTCTCTGCTCGGCAGCTTGCCTCCAGTAAAATCATTTCCAGGTGTTGTTACCGTAGTCGTTGCCCTTTTTTCTGAACGTTCCGAGGCTTAGCTTTTGGTTTCTTAACTGATGTGTTTTTACTTGGTCCGGTAGTTAGCCCAACGCCCAACCACTTTAGCAGGAGGACCGGATCCGTGAATGTTACGTTATAGGGATAGGGTGGCCCAGCTATACCCCCTTCGACTAGGTACGTACCTCGTCAGTTTATTATCCAGGAGGCACCAGCGAGGAACTGACGGCAGATGGTATAAAGGTGATATAGAAAAGCAAGAAGGCTCAGGTGAAGATATTCGATACTCGGAAGAACTCCACAAAACAGAACATGCCAGAACTGTTAGTTGGAAGAAGTTCTTGTAAGTGTCTTTTCAGGATGTCTGTATGCTGAGCTGACGTGTGAAAGATACTACGGATTGACTACACTACACCAACTTAATTGCCGATGTCAGCTGGAAAGCAAGTGAGTGTGTACTGCAGTGCAGTTCACGTAGAGGAACTAATAGTAGAGGGAAATTGTCATATGATAGTGATGTAGTTGGGAAGTTGGATTTTTTTGTTTTTTTTCTTTACATATGTTAAGATAAAGCGAAACAAAAATTTCTGCAAAATCGGTGCTGTGCTGCACGAGAAAATTGCATAAATGTCCATTTTTGATGCATTTTGAGTGCATTGCTACACTATTTTCTCAATTTCTCCAGTTCTGTTGGTCGTAGAACAATAAAAAAAATTGGAAAATACTCGCAAATGAATAGACTATCGAACTGATTCGGTATAAATCTTTCGATTTTTACGGCAAAAATTGGCAGTTTTCGAAAAAAAATTAAAATTGCCGCCATTTTATGCCAAATCATCGTACGGTAAAATATTTTTTTTTAAATTGTAGGTTTTTTATGTACTTTCTTATGAGCATACGCAATACTTCGTTACTTTATTTGAAATGCCCATTTTAGGCCTTTGAAAAGACTAAAAAATTTCAATTTTCAATTTTTTGCCTTTTGCTTACTATGAAAAGCTACTTGCCAACTATGAAAAAAAGGCAAAAAATTGAAAAATTGAAATTTTTTAGTCTTTTCAAAGGCCTAAAATGGGCATTTCAAATAAAGTAACGAAGTATTGGGTATGCTCACAAGAAAGTACATAAAAAAACCTACAATTTAAAAAAAAATATTTTACCGTACGATGATTTGGCATAAAATGGCGGCAATTTTAATTTTTTTTCGAAAACTGCCAATTTTTGCCCTAAAAATCTAAATTTTTAATTGAAATTTCAACCACGTATTTATAGCATCAAAGTACATCTTTTCTCCAATTTTTATCAAAATCCGACCTTTTTCCCGTTATTTATTACATTTTTAGTAAAATAAAACAAAATTTCATACATATTGTTTTTTGAGGTTAGGATTCATTTTTAAAATATTTATACCGAATCAGTTCGATAGTCTGTTCATTTGCGAGTATTTTCCAATTTTTTTTATTGTTCTACGACCAACAGAACTGGAGAAATTGAGAAAATAGTGTAGCAATGCACTCAAAATGCATCAAAAATGGACATTTATGCAATTTTCTCGTGCAGCACAGCATCGATTTTGCAGAAATTTTTTTTTCGCTTTATCTTAACATATGTAAAGAAAAAAAACAAAAAAATCCAACTTCCCAACTACATCATAACTTCGCTTTTTTTTTTGTTTAATTTCCCTCTACTATAAGGGGCATTCTTTGAACGTTGAACGATCCTCTGCTTTCTGCCAAATACGGGTCACAATACTGAATATCGACATTAACAATTGCAGGGTACAATCTTATTACAATGCTAGCAATATGGCTGAGGAGTATAAAAAGTTTTTCGAGCTGCTGCAAAATCTATACGTCGTCTTTTTTCAGCATCAACGGAACGTACAAAATTTTTGCCATCCTTTTTGACTAAGCCTGAAAACTGTGAAAAATTTGTCACATACGCGGTAGTCAGCGAGCGACAATGCCTCATTTGTTCGCTATGCGTGCTAGCTGTGGGCGTCGTTCAG
The DNA here is from genome assembly GCA_963855945.1 of Thereva nobilitata. Classification (NCBI taxonomy): domain Eukaryota; kingdom Metazoa; phylum Arthropoda; class Insecta; order Diptera; family Therevidae; genus Thereva; species Thereva nobilitata. The sequence goes on along the minus strand of OY979694.1, from coordinate 192,839,104 downwards.
GCTAGTGCGTACCAGCTGCGGGCGAGTTTTATTTTTACTCGGGTTGACAATCTGCGTGCGTTCCAGCTACATGCTAGGTGCGCGCGAGTCTTATTTTTTCTCAATCGTTCGTGCTAGTTGCAAGCGCCGTGCAGGCTAGTGCGTACCTGCTGCATGCTAGCTGCAGGTGAGTTTCATTTTTAACGCACAAACAGATTGGCGCGGCGGTGGTGTCGGCGGCCGCCTGCCAGAGAGTTTCTCCACGCCAAACTTTCAATGACAAACCAATGGGAAACTCCCTCGCAGGCGGCGAGTTCCAGTCTCTACGAATAACTTATCACTTCCATGGAAAACAAACAGGAGTCTTTTGATGCTTTTAAAGAGGCTGATAACAAAAAATCCACAGAATAGATTAGAAGAGAATTAATAAAAAGAAGAAACGACACGATTAGTGTCGTGAGGGAGAAACATTGTTACAAGGATGTGACCCATTTCAAGGTTAATACCTTTTTTCCAATATGCCACAAATTGTTGGGCCAGTTGAGGAGACGGAAATCTTCATATGATGCAATTAACGCCAATTTCGCATTCTTAAGGCCCAATTACAATAAGAAACTTTTGGTAGGCAAGAAACTTGATTCGAATCTACAAGTAAATAAGAAAGGACATAATAAAGCTGCCACAACAAAAGCTAAATCGAAATGAACTTTTGTTTCTGCAATGAAGTCGCCGTCACGTCAGAAAAAATCACTCCAAAAATTATACCCGATTGATCTTGTGGATCCACTCCAAAAATTATACCCGATTGATCTTGTGGATGATCTATAAGAAGAATATGATCTTTCAAAAAAATCCCTGGCATCACATGAATGCAAAATGAATTTTAGTTAATCTAAGTATTTATTAACCAGAAAGATTTGAAGGAAGCATTTCCATACAGAAATAGCATTATATTATGTTCCTCTGCAGAACGTTTGTTTTCCTTTTTCAAAAGAATAAAAAATTATCTACCTTGCTGGAAAAGTGAAGAACGCCTGAACATTTATGGAGCGGCAAATCTTATAGGCCCAAGGCGGCAACTCTTAAAATATACCACTGACTGCACTCTATTCCGTTCCCCTTTAAACCACTTTTAAACCACAGATTAGCCAAACCTCTCCCTGTCATGTCAGTAGTCGGAATAAACTCCAAAAATCTTTCTGTGACTACTTACTTGTTTAATATGGCCGGTGGCGTTATCTCGCTCGTCGCTCAGAGCGAAACTTTAGACAATGGGCTGGTGTATACGGATCATTGCATCAACACTAAAAACTGGTTTTTAGGAAAGAGGGGCAAAAGGAAAAGAGAAATTTGTTGTAGTTTCTTAAACAAAAATATTTGGAGTGAAAATTAACACATAAACAAATGCTTCCTCTTATTCCCTACACACCCTACCTATTATTCCCCGTGCACACACATTAATGTCCCGTGTAATATACAAATCCTACATTCGACCTCTTCTCGAATATAACTCCCTCATTTGGGGCGGCGCTTCGAAAACCAAAGTACAAAAAAGGGCCCTCAAACTTATCGGTGACGACGCTGTTTGTCCACCATTGACGCCTTGAGCCACCGTAGGAATGTAGCATCACTGACAAAATAATATCGCTACTATCATAGCGACTGTTCCTCCAAAATAAACGCTCTCCTGCCTTCACGGCAATCTTATGCCCCGCAGCACCAGATTAGCCCACTCGTCTCATTCCCGGCACCTGCAACTCCTCCTTTCAGGCACTCTGCAAACTAAGTAGTAATTCGTTTCTAAATAGAACAACTCGACTGTGGAACAACCTTTCGCAGAAAGTATTTCCGAACTCCTACAACATCCAAGAGTTCAAACGCAGGGTTCATCGTCACCTTATTCAACACCCTCCCGAACCCTCATAACCCTTAAACTATTCCCCTCTCGTACTAAGCTTACTGCTAGACATTGCACCACGACGTGACAAACGACATAACGGACTGGTAGTACAAAGGGTGACTCCTGAGCTTAGAACTGCCACATTAAAAAAAGAATAATAAAGGTACTCTCGGTGAAAGAATACCCATGTACAGAGCATCATAAAAAAATAGGTAAAAAAACTTTTAAATTAAATGGTTTTATTTGGAATCATAAGCTGTACCAAAAACTAGAAAATAAAGAACACAAACATGGACCTTCTTGAGATTCTGACGTCTGGTAAGAAATCGTGCAATAGTAGCCGTTCTGTTTTCTCATGTCGTATGCCAAGGGGCACTTTATGTCGCTGCGTCAGCGGATTAAGTAAAAATCTGACACTTTTAACAGACTTAAATAAAAACATGGGGCGCATTTGAAATATATTTTTGGTGGGCTTGGCAACAGATTTTTCTAGACAAGTCGATCTTATTTAATTATGCAGTCGTTATACAGATTTTCATGCGAAGGTCCATGTTTGTGTTCTTTATATTCTAGTTTTTGGTACAGCTTATGACTTCAAATAAAACCATTTAACTTAAAAGTTTTTTTACCTATCTTTATTTTCTAGTTTTTAGTTTGGTCTTTGGCTCGTATCATTATGCAAACTCCTCATCCTTTCCAACTCTTTCATTGCATCTTTGTTGCACGGTTTCTTACCTGTTAATTTGTCACAATTAAGCTCGTCAATACATAAACCTTCCTTCCAAAGTTCTTACCCGAGTCAATGCTACATACCATATTGCCAGCGCCATTATGAATTTTCTAATTTTGACGACAAATTCATTATTTTCGACCTTAAACACACCCAAATAGCGATTTTCAGTGAAATCGAATTGCCGCCATTTTGAATTTTCAAATTTTGACCACACATTCGTCATTTGAGGCCCTAAAACCCCCGATACCGATTTTCAATAGATTCAGAACACATTTGCAAAATTCATCCGCCATATTGGCGTCGCCATTTTGAATTTTCAAATTTTTACCACAGAATCGTCATTTGTGCCCCTAAAAACCCCCCGATACCGATTTTCTACAGATTCGGAACACATTTGCAAAATCCTTCCGCCATATTGGCGCGGCCATTTTGAATTTCTAAATTTTGACCATAGAATCGTTATTTGTGGCCCTAAAAACCCCCCGATACTGATTTTCAATGGAATCAGAACACAGTTGGAAAATTCGTCCGCCATCAAAATTGTCAGATTGCATTGTCACGGGAAATAAATGTGTGTGCAAAGTTTCATAAGAATCGGTTAAGTAGAAGTAGTTGAAAAAGCTGTCGCAAGATTTGAACCAAACGAACAAAGAAACAAACAAATATACGAGGTTGAAGCTAAACAAAACCATTAAAAACCTTTTTTTTAGTGTTGATGTGATGATCCGTGTTCGCCAGCCTATGAGCTTCGAATGACATATGTAAATGTTCATAATTTTCTTGCCTTTATTTCGGGAGTTATCTGAACCCTTAGAACAGCCCTCTGGGTACGCCTATGGTGGAACCTCTACTTAAGATCGAAAAGCAAATCTTGTTATAATCGAGATAAATATCTTTGGTCCAAATCCTTACTGCTTGCTAATGGAATGGTTTGGTTTGATACAGGATATTCCAAGCTACTTCGAACACCGGTAATGAAGTAGTTATCATGAACTTATTCCAGTAAACCTAGTTTATTCGCAACAGTTGTATGCCGCAGAAATGTTTACGTAATTTGGAACCGTAAACATCAATGGCGATAATTTTTTTCAGATTATATCATAAACATCAATCTAGATTATCTAAAACATACCCTAACGTCAAGGAAACATATGATGATGAAGATTTGAAAAACAGTTCAGATTTCCTAAATTTGTTGTAAATGGTCATGTGAAGTTAGTGGCAAATGATTTGATCTATAATTAGGGCTGCCATCCGTCCGGGTTTCCCCGGATTTGTCCTAGTTTGGTTGGCGTGCGGGGGCCGTCCGGGCGGGGTTTTAAAAAGTGTCCGGGTAAAACCCGGACACTTTTCGTGTCAGGGACAACCGATTAATAAACTAATTAAAAGAAATCTTAGTTAAACCTTTACTCGTAAGCTGCATCCCAACAAACTGCGGCGTTGCAAAAATAACCGAAGACCCCATGCCAGCGTTTTGTGTGAAAAAAAGTTCCATTGAAAATTCAAAATAATTAACGACTCAGAAGCCGAATTTTCAAACATTTCCAAGAAATCGTAAAAAACCTACTCCGATCCGAAACGGAAAAATAAATTAATCCAGTCGTTGACTGCTGCTGTACATATTATACCATTTCAAGTAAAGTCGCGGGTGCTAACGTATCTTTTACGCCTCTTATATTTACTACAATAGCTAAGCGCTTTCTCGAGGTCCTACTTTTCCGAAAAAGCTGAATAAAAAAATACATTTTTCGCGCCTGGTGTGTTCATAAAGAGACCGGCTCTCTTCAGCATTCCTTCAATAAACGCACTTAATATTGACTCTATCCAATAACTTTGCAAGGTTCCTTTTTGTGTTTATCGTTGCAGTTGTAAAAAATAGAGGCGGCATACAGTTAAGACAATAAGGAGTTTGCGGGTTCAGTGTGAGCCAGACAATTGTAAGTATTGCCGAAAATATTTTTTTTAGTGAACTTGGTATTTTCGTTCGGGTTCGGAAAAGCCTGGCGCCTAAAGATATTACCTGCACCACCATCAAGACTGCGCAAATAAAAACTTATGGAAATTCGCCCAATGACAACGCCACCATCTTCTTGATGAAAAATTTATTTGGTGAATTGTTCATCAAGACGGTACTGGAAAATTTCGATGATGATGACGGTATAATTGGGCGACAGGCTTTAGGGTATCGGTAATTATCGGTAACGATTACTTGATAATTGTATTTAATCACGTTGATACTTTGATGTTAAAAGGCCCTTTTTCACTAACAATCATACACTAATATCATTTTTAATAGGCCGGAAATGCCTGTACTGAGAAAACGGTGCACACCCGTCGAAACTTCGTTTTTACGTATTTAATTATAACCTAAAATCGTGCTGCACGTTGTTTTAAAGGTTATTCGGGAGGTTCGGTAGTTTTTTCGGGAAGGTGCGGGGAGTTCGGGGCTGGTTATTGTTAGTCTAAACGACTCAAAGTCTTACCTCTTTTTCAGATCAAAATGCCTAAACGTAAATGTACGTTTAACAGCGAACTACAAAAGAAATATCCGATGCTAAAAAGAGGAAATTATGACTGGGAAGTACAGTGCACAATTTGTTCTACGAATATTTCCATCGCTAGTAAGGGTGTTTCCGATATTAATGATCACCTAAACACACAAAAACATAAAACAAATTCGAAGGGCCAAGCTAGTAGTTCCAACATCACGGCATTCTTTGGCAAAACTGGACCCAGCTCAGAAGACAACCTTATTCGAGCAGCCGAAGGTGCCATGGCTTACCACACAGTTAATCATCACATGTCATTCAATTCTTTGGATTGTAGTAATTCCCTTAACCAGGTAATGTTTTCGGAATCAAATACGGCAAAAAATATGACATGTAATCGCACAAAAGCTACTGCTATTGTTAACAACGTGTTGAGTCCTTTATCGATTGCAGAACTCAAAAATGATCTAAAAGATATTTTATTCATAAGTGTATCTACCGATGCTACTAATCATGGAAGCACAAAATTATTCCCGATCATAATTCAGTATTTCGATAAACAAAGAAACGGCATTACGTCAAAGCTTCTTGAAATCGAAAGTACTAAAAATGAGACATCCGATACAGTTGTTGAGATTATTCTGAAACAACTTCGGCAGCATGATCTCCTATCGAAATGTGTTGCATTTTCCGGCGACAACTGCAATACAAACTTCGGCGGGAACCGTAGAGCAGGTACAAATAATGTCTTTTACAAGCTTAAAGCTCAACTAAATCCAAATATTGTTGGCATAGGATGTACTGCCCATATACTACACAACGCTGTGCACCATGGATGCGACCTACTTCCTATTGACGTAGAGATGATCATATTGAAAATATACAACTTTTTTTCAATTTATACAGTTCGCACAGAAGCTCTTAAGGAATTCTGTGCAGCCAGTGAATTGGAATATAATCATCTTTTGTTCCACTCAAAGACGCGATGGCTAAGCCTTTTTCCCGCAATCGAGCGGTTTTTGAAAATGTACCATGTATTGAAAAATTATTTTGAAAGCTTGGATAGGCCACCCGTTTTAATCAAAAAGTTTTTCGAAGACCCATTGTCAGAAGCATACTTGTTTCTTGTGCACTCAGTGATGCACGTTTTCCATGCAAAAATCGAGAAGGTGGAAAAAAGTGATAACTCCGTTATCGAAATCAGAAACATATTGACGTCTCTGAATAAAACGTTGGAAGATAGAATAAACGAAAACTTTGTACCCATTAAGGTACAAAGTATTTTGAACCAACAAGATGAAGACACGAAAGTAGAGTTCAAGAAACGTTGTATAGATTTTTACAAAGAAATGAAATCCTACTTAGAGAAATGGGAAGAACCATTGAAACACTTTGACGAATTCGACTGGATGATTTTGCCAAACATTACTGATAGTACTTCATGGTCTGATATCGAAAAAAACAGTTTTATTCCTCAAGGAAATTAACATTGAAATCGATGGCACGAAGTTGATTGACGAATGGGTAAATTTAAAAGCCTTTAGCTTGAGCCTTAGAGACGAAGATAAACTTTTAAGTGCAAACCAGCTGTGGCTGAAATTTTTTAAAACGCCTAATGCACATTTATATTGTGAACTGCTTAAAATTGCACAGTATTATTTTTGTATTCCAGCTCATAATGCTAACGTAGAGCGAGTATTGTCGCTAGTCACGCAGCAATGGACCAAAGAAAGAAACTCACTAAACCTACACACTGTTTCTTCTCTGATCAAAATTAAATATAATTTCAAGGACCTGAGTTGTTCAGACTTTTATCGATTCCTGTTGGGAAAAAAAGATATTTTAGAAAAAATTGGTACGACTGAAAAATACCAAAATAAATAAAAATAAACTAATATCTATATAATTTATTCAAGTATTTTATTTGCTGTCGTTTATGTCGATTTTGTCAAACATTACATTCTGTTTAAAAGAATAAAAAAATTAAAATAAAATCTATGTTTTTATTTTTGTTGTAAAATTTGTTTTTCAAGGGTGTCCGGGGAAAAAGCTCGATTTCACCCAAATGTCCGGGGTTTTTGAAGTTTTGGTCCGGCGTCAGCAATTTAGGTGATGGCAGCCCTATCTATAATGAACACAGAAATCTGAGAATTCTCATATATCATGTCAGTTAAGAATTTTGAAAATATTGCGGATTGCGGCTAAAGGTAATCCTAGTTTCGAGATATTGAAAATACCAGGTAATGCCTGGTACGCAGCTCAAACGGAATTTTTCGCTGGAGATTAAAAATTTATTTCTGGAGAAATAGTAAAGAGCTGAGAAAAATGGAACAGTTGGCGGGGTTATGTGTCATTTTGGCGTGCAAGTGGGTTGAAGAAACTCGTAAGCAATTTGGTAAAAGTGTTTTTTGATTTTTTCATCTCCATCCTGCATTCTGCAACCTGTTCCTCTACTTTATCCGCCTCCTAATAACCACTTGCATTAAGTGACAGAATATGGGAGACAGATTTATGTGTCCGGGAACATAAATCATAACGAAACAGGTGGAGACTAAATCAATGCCATCTACAATTCAGTAGGCATACTAGCAAATTTCCCACGGAGCTCCGTACCACAAAACGAAATTACAAAATAAATTTTTCGCTACTGATTTCGTTTACGTTTTTTTACATACATTTTATATGGAAAATTTCTTTCCGTTTGAGCTGCGTACCAGGCATAATACCTGTGACACACTATATTTTCATTATGATGGTAACTTTCATTATGATCGTCAAGGAAATGATGTGGTGACACATTACACTTTACTTTCATTTGCATCTGGCATATCAAGTGAGGATATAAACCTGCGTGTTTTTTGCTTTAATTTTAAGTTGTTTTATTTTGGAATATTTAAAAAAAATATTTTTTAAAGTAGTAAAGAAAACATCCTTGCAAATTGTTGCTTAACTAACGTCAAATCAAATTATTATATTTTAAAATGTAGTTTCCAATTTTTCAACAGATGTCACTTAACCGAAATTACAATCCAAATGAAAGTAAAATACTTTCATTTTGGACTTTAATTATGGTGGGTTTTTGCCACGACAATGAAAGTTACTTTCATTATGATGGTATATGTGTCACAGGTATTATACTGGATGGCATCAAATATAAACATATCTGCCAGGGTCGCCAGGAGTCAATTCTTTCACCTGCTCTATTTCATTTCATTCATAAATGACCTACTCTCAATTCATTCCAATGACGGTACGCTTCATTTCTTCAATCTTCGGCTTCGATAATGCAAGAAAAGCACGTGCCCGATCTTGTCTTAACGATCGCGAAGGTATGTCTGACTCAATAAATAAAGATTGGGATAGGGATTGTTGATTGCGGCCGGCAGAATCGTGGGCCATCCAACTAATGGATTACGACGCCATTTACACCACCATCGGCCCTTTCAGTCACAATAGCTTTCTTAACTAGTGATAGCATAACGAAAGTATAAATTCAATTCTATGATGACATTGCTTTTGACCATATTGCAAAAAAAAAAGGTTTTTATAGTAATTGCATATTTTTATCATAATTACTATTTCACTACATTTAATTGTTTTCTTGAAATTTTACTGCATCATGTTCTTCGTACACAGTCTGTACGGTTATATTATTAAATTATTTCATATGCAATGTCTAACAAGAAACTATTGCTCAACATGGATAAAAGTAGAGATAGCCAACTAGACACGAATCATTGCCTCGTCTAAGCACCAATAGCATTCAACTGCTTCCACTTCCACGATCGAATGATTACCAATTTTACTAGCGTGCTCTAAACATTAACAATCTAATTGCCATATGATGCTGAAAGTATAATTACTAGAACTTTTCAATTATCCATTCTAGCTTATCACAATTAGTTCGAGTAATCGATGTTTTATTCTAATTGTCAAAAAATACAATTTATCTAGAAAATTAACTGTAATAACACTTAATGAATGAATACTACTTACAACAGAGGTGTTACCATTGCCATTCTTATAACGAAAGGTGCGCTTAAAGTCAAGAGATCAGATTTACATATTAACATTTTGTAATACAATGAACTAAATTGTTTATTAAGGTTACAAACGAAGCACACGAAGCGACTACATGTTATTTACATTTAATTGCATGTTTATGTTATTTGATTAACTGCCATTCAAATTTCTAATCCAGTTGATTCACTCGGCAACAGTGGGTTGTATTGACTGTACTTGCCATTCAGCCACTAATAAAAAATATATGACTGATTAGAAGTTGCGAATTTTTGATCACTGAAGTCAAGCAGCATTGAGTGCGATAGGTGTTTGAATGGGAAACACTTCATCGACACACATCGCACTTATGTAATAAGAGGACTGTCAGCAAGAAATAGTAGTTCGAAATTCATACGCGTGCATTTCGTGTGGCAAATGTCCATTGTGACGTATATCACGCTAGCAGATCACATATTCAACCCCCACTTCTAAACCTATAAGTAATTTGTAGTGAATTTGTAGTGAATTTGTAGTGAAAGAAGTAATTTTGTAGAACCTACCGATCTCGAAAAATCAGGTGATCTGCTGGCGTGATATCACGCTAGCAGATCAGATGCGCATTTTCGCTAATTATAAGGTCAGAAAAAAATTAAAAAGGTGAGCTATTTTGTAGCCGAGTTGTAGTAAATTTATAGTGAAAGAATTCATTTTGTAGAGGATACCGATCTCGAGGAATCCGCCAGATCCGTCGACTCAAGTGTAAGCGATTATATCTAACTTTCGTTCTGCCGATTTAGGGCTTTAGTAGTGAACGAGGTATCGTGTACAAGAGTACAAAGAGTTAATTTCGTAGAGCCTACCGATCTCGGGATAACCAATGATATCACGCTAGCAGATCACACGTGCGTATCTGCCCGCCTCGGGCTCAAAAAAAATCAAACAAGTAAGCTATTTTGTAGCTGATTTGTAGTAAATTTAAAGTGAAAGAATTCATTTTGTAGAGCATACCAATCTCGAGGAATCCGCCAGATCAACCGACTTACGGCTTCAATAATGCTTATAATATTGCGTGTATCGCGTTGCGTGATATGTGTATAATGAAATTCATTTTTTAAAGCCTACCGATCTCGAGAAAGCCAAATCTGTTGTAGTATCGGCATCTTATTTTTTTAATAAAATATCAATATGAGAACAGGGTTTAAATTGCTGCGGCAATTTTAATACTGTTGCTGTTGACTTTGCTTTGCTGCTAAGAAAACCTTTGCTGTGGAAGCTTTTGCTTGCAATGCGAATGCTGTTGCTTACAAATGCTGGAGCATGCTGGTCCGGCTGCGAATGCTTTCCAATACACATAAAAAAAGGTTTCACCACTCTCCACAAAATACAGTTTACTTTGCTTTCAAACCCTGTATGAGAATGTACAAGAATGTTTGGTCGGAAAAGCACCCCTCCGGATGGAATATTCAACTTACCTGTACGGTCACAGGTACCGCGCAAATGTGACTACATATTACATAAAGTTTCCGCCTCATTTAGGAGTATCGATCTGCGTATAATTCGACCTCTTTCACATGACCCCCCAAAAATTGCCGTGGTCTTGTAGTCTAGACTCCGCGATCATTTATTTATTTATTTTTTTTAAGTAGTTATAAAATATCTTGTTTCAGAATCATTTAGTACAATTTTTAATCGAATTCAAAAAAGGAGGAGGTTATCAATTCGACGCGTAGGTATTTTTTGGTCCTGTTCACGCATAACTTTGTAAGCGCGTTGATCGAGGAAGTAAGCATTGCGGGTTCAAACTCCGGACGGGCGTTCGACTTTTTTTTTTTCCTCTTCTTTTTAAACCGATTCTGATTCGATTAACGTTGTAAAATTACAAACTATTCGGTGAGAAATTTTATGCATACTCATGCAGACTATAAGAGTATTATCCTTTGAATTGAAAAGTTATATTTAACCGACTTTCTGAAAAGATTTATTTACATATTTAGTTAACACACGGTACATCACAATGGGTCCAATGGTGTGCCTAAGTGGGCTCCCTAGTGGGGGAGCAGCCATTTCAACCTAACCTAACACACGGTAACTGTGTCTGGTGGCACAGGGAGTTAACACTAGAACCGCCAGCGTCCCAATTTTGTTCCACCGACTCTTACGATCACCTCGAACTTCGTTTGGTCTTTACTTAGGATCATTAAATATCTTGACTTTTATTCAATTGGTATATTTTACTAGTTTTTAATACTATTGGCGGAAGAAGAACTCACTTCAAAATCTTCATGCGAAAAATCTGAATTTACTATTCCCACGACTAATCTAGCAGGAGATGAAATCATTGCTTACATATTCTTACATTCACTACGATACCATTAGCTGAATATTTGAAATCTAAAAATACACTAGCGTGAAGACTTCAAAAGAAGAATTGTATAGTACATTTGTACTAAGAAAAAAAACACTTCTTTGACTATTTGACTATTGGCTAAGGCTAATAAAAACGTTGGCCGGTTCATCCATTTTACAATATATTAGATTTGACAGTCATAGATGCGTGGGTATTATATAAAATGCTTAACAACAGGCAGAGATTTTCTATTGCAATTGATAGAGGAATTGGGCAAAAAGTATATTGCAAGTAGAAAGACAACACTATTTGGGTTGCAATTCGTGAAAACATACCTGTTCCGTCATACGAAATTTTAGTACATAAGAATCCATAATAATATTCTAGTTGTGCCACTTTCAACATTTTTCCAAGAAATCGATCGAGAAGTTTTTCAGAACGGAATTTTTTTATTTTTTGTTTTGTTTGATCGGGAGAGAATTTTTTACAGAAGAGAATTTCGTTTTGTTTTATTTGTTTTGCTATTTTACGTTTTGTGTTTAAAGAGGGGCCCCACTAGTTAATAATAATATTCACGATCATTGTGGTGATCTTAAATTTGTATGTCACTGTAATTGATCAAACATCTTTGTATTGTTTATATTGTATTAACGCATGAATCACTTGCTCTCTTTCACACTCTCCTTCCTGAGAGTTTATTTACTTGAATTATTGGAATTCCATTACCGTTATAAACTATATGTAAAATTTGAATTATATGAAACCATTGCTTTTGCCATTAGAGATCACCCAACTTTGTCACTTGAAATCAGGCGTTGTAAGAGTTCTGTAATTAAATAAATTTAATAGGAATCAAAAAAGCTTGTTTCCTCAACAATACCAGAGAAACAAGACAAACACGATGTCAAGTGAAATCAGAGTGCGTAAATAATAAATCCTCGATGAAGTGTCACCTGTGAAATGTCTCCAATACATGTATTTCAAAAAAGTATTATTTATGCGTAACTTGTAATTCAAATATACATAATGATAATTACAAAAAATATATTAATTAATGTTGTGAAGTTTTTTGATTTACATTACAGATTATCATTAATAAAAAAAAACAACAAACTATTTTACTATGTATTTTGATGATAACTTCTTACATTAAACGGATGATCTCCGCAATAATTAAAGTGGGTCAAATTTGTCGCGCCGGCGAAAACGAGGGTTGTCAATCTTCGGTGGTGGTATGTATAGGTTTTGAAGTGGGGGCTGGATATGTATCCGGTAGCGTGATATCATGCCAGCAGATCACCTGATTTTTCGAGATCGGTAGGTTCTACAAAATTAATTCTTTCACTACAAATTCACTACAAATGAGCTACAAATTACGTATAGGTTTTGAAGTGGGGGTTAAATATGTGATCTGCTAGCGTGATCTACGTTCCATTGTGAGTGAATCAATTTGTCCAGAGTCCAGCGCTTCTAACCCAGGGTCTCCACGGGCAATTTTTGGCATTGGCAATCGGAAATTATTGTCATTGCCGGAAAATATTGACCGTGGAGACGCAGCAGCATTTTCGGCAATATTCCTCTAAAGTATTACCAAAGCAATAATTGCCTATGTAATAAGTTGAGGAATTTCTGAAATCAAGATGGCGGAAAATGAAAATAAACAAAAAGAACTTTTGTTTTTCTGGTTTAAAGCTGATACATAAAATGGATGATATTTTTTATATATTCTTCCATTTTAAAAACAATTAAAATTAGTATTTGTTTTTTTACTTTTTGTACTTTTCTCGAGTAAACGCATATTTTAAAAATAAAATTGCCGAGCAATGAAATTCCGGCTTAGATACGTTGACAAGCAATATTGTCACTTACCATTGCTAGAAAAAAATGCCCGTGGAGACCCAAGGTAATTCAATATTGATGAACTAATTTTTGCATCAAATTAGGAAAAAAAAGGACAAAAACTGGACGCATTCAGTCAGTTCTGGTACATCAGCACGACCCGACTCTGCTCATCATTGTGACAGCTCTACTTCTACACCTATTGGTACTGAAGAATATGCGATCAATATTCTCTGAGACCGCTGCATTACTCGGTATGCAGCATTCTTACGTTCACTTGCCAGCTTGCATTCATCATCGAACCAGAACCAGTCGTTCCGATCTCTACGAATTCTGCCTGATACCTAGTTTATAGCTACTCCAAAAATAATGCGAATTATGGATCATCCAAAATTTTTTGTCATATAAACGGGATAATTCGAATTATGGCTTAAACCGAAATTTTTCGGCTTAAGCCAAAGTTATAAGAATCTAAGTTGATCCGTTTATACGTTAATTCGAGATTTTGGCGTAACTTTAAGATAAATCGATTTAATTTTGCTGCTATAAACTTGGTATGAGATGAAGTCAGCAGTACTAACGAGAACGACGGTATTTTTAAGGCGTGGCCAACTCTCGACAACGTCCGGCATCTCGTCCCCTGGACTTACTCTTCCCGGATACAAAGCTTTTCTGCTTTGTAATACACTCTCGGATCCCCATTGCAACAAGATAGTGATCCGAGTCGAAGTTGGCACCACGGTACGTTCGTCCGAAAGTTAGCGACGGTCTATCAACACATGGTCTATTTGGTTGCGAGTAGCTTCGTGAGGTGGCAGGCGGGTGACTTTATGAATATGTTTACTTACACGCAAATCTAGTGCTTGCAACGACCAAGTACTTATTTGCTGCCATCTCTATAACTCGTTGTCCATTGTCAATAGTGTGTTCATGCAAGCTCCACCATCATCTCCACCAAAGCTTACACCGACATTCTATCTCAGTGGGAGAAGAGAATATAACGGTTCAGTCAACTCTTAACATTCGGGGGGTAACTTTAACGGAGGATCTACGATGGAATAATCACATATTCCAAATCGCCAAACAAGCCTCCCAATGCCTGGGATTTCTCAAGAGATGAAAATTCCTTCTCCAGCCAGCCGCCTTGGCTACAATCTGCAAATCCTACATTCGGCCCCACCGTGAATACAATTCATATATCTTGGCAACGCCCTAAAAACCAACTTGGCTTGCCTCGACAAGGTGCAAAATCGTGCCATCATCGGTGATGGCACCTTTCGCGCCTATATAGGCAACCCTCTCTATACTTTATCGCTATTACCATAACGAGTGTTCCACTGGAATTCAGAACCTCCTTCGCAACACAAGACTAGCGCCCTCGGCCCACCCCCATACCCTACAGCCCCCTTTCGGGCACAATACGGTCTAGAAATTCGTCTATGAATAGAACAACTCGACTGTGGAATAATCTCCCGCAATCAGTATTTCCGAACTCGTACAACATCTTAGAGTTCAAACCTAAAGGTACGAATCCACCGAGGCAAACGAACATTTGCTCGCGGGCAAAATGACATCACCAAAAAAGTGCACATCGCAACTACGCACATCTTTTTACGTCATTATGACGTAATTTGCCCACGAGCAAATGTTCGTTTGCCTTGGTGGATTCGTACCTTAAAGTTCATCGACATTTCCTTAAGCACCCCCGAGACCCCCTCTAACCTTTCCTCCTCTATTCTTCAACCCAAGCTTACTACTAGACATTGCACCATGACCTTAACGACATGACAGACCGATAGTACAAAGGGTGACTCCTAAGCTTGGGTTTTTCATATAACAAAAAAAGCTGGGGGTTCCACCATGCTTCCTATATACGGGTATATATGCGGCCTGTCCATCGCATCTCTTGAAAAGCGGTAATGTCAGCTTTATACTCCAAAGTGGCTCCCGCATAAACGTGGCCATTGACAGCTGAAAATTAGTTTTCCATAAAAATTGTCGCTTGAATCGTAACTTGGCACACCTATTGAGTAGTTTTTCAAGTCTTTCACGTTATATTAAGTTTCAGGGAAAAAGTTTAGCAACTCGGTCTAAATTGCAGAATATATTACACATCTTACGTAAAAAAGGGCCTCAACATCTGAGAAATCAGTTTCATCCATAGTTGGTTATCCCACACCAAATTTCACGATCTTTAACGAAATTTCTCCTTACATAACCAAGCAATCAGTGTCGAACTGAAACCAATTTATCAGCAAAACAATCATTCTTTATTAACAACAATAAAATCCAGAAATTATCAAAAAAATCGTCTTAACCTCCACAGGTAGTAATCACAATTGCATAATTGACGCTCAAAATTGGCGGAAAACGCACACGTCATTATGAATGAAAACGCGGGAAAATCGTTTTATTGTTTTTAACACCAGCGGATTACTTGCCGCGCATACGAAATTGTGCGCGCTTTGCCGATCCAAAGTCGCCATTCAAATCCGAAGTGTTACGTCGAACCTTTAACACGAGTTCAAAATTCAAATTGATTACCTGATGGCAGGTATCCGTTAGCGTAAACAGCATTGGCGTGCTGCTATTGTCGTCCGTCGCTGAAACAGCGGCGCAACGGTGCGGTGTTAAAAGAAACCTTAGGCAAAAATGCAAAACGAATTTAACATTTTCAACACCGAAAAAGGTCATCGCCGAAGCGCAATCAAATACACCAACCTTGGCTGCAGCCCATGATCATCTCTGCCGCGCCGCCGCGTATGACGCAACGATGACATTTCGTGTAATTTTTTCGCTCAATGGTGGCCGCTTGAGGGACGTCAGCAGCAAAGAAACGAAGACGTCGTTTTTGAGGCAAAGTTGGAAATAATGAGAATTGTAATTGCATTCGGTCGGAGTTGATTGACGCCGCCATGTGGTTTATAGTCCATAATCAGCTAATCTTGGATTGAGCTGGATCGTGGTTAACTTTCTAAAAATTACTGTTAAACATCGGAAAGTCTAGCGAGGAGCTGATATGCACTTATGCGCTGCAGCGCAAAGGTTACTGCACTTCGAGCTGAAAGCTGCTTCACTGGAAATCCGGTAGAGCGAGTCTTAGGAAAAACTTGGTGGAATGCGCTCAGTTGCAATGAAACGTGAAAGTCGCCGTTGCTTAAGTGAAAATTGTCAGTTTTTATCTTTTCTCCTCAGTTTTTTTTCTACCATGATTTTATTTTTCATTTTCTATTATTTTCTCATTTTCCTATGAAAACTAACATAGGCACGTGCTAGCTGGATGACTAGATATGAACTGGCAATTAACCGCCGTTACAAGCTAGTTAATTTATTGCTAGGAAACACTATTCACACCACAATTATTCATATCTAAATTACAGAGGCAGGGTCGGCAACAGACATTAGTGCCTAGAGTATAGTCTCAGATGGCCAGCAGCTAATTGCCTAAGAGTCATTCCCTTGTAAGCAACAGTCCCAACAGCTGGAGCGGCATTAGAAACTTGTCTTTCCACAAATTTTTCATATATTAAAGGAAAGTTTTAAGAAATAAATCTAAACAAAAGTCTCAAGTACAGCTAAGCTACAATACGCGCAGTTGCACCGCTGGAGGTGTAAGGTCAATTAGTCAGCGCTTTAATGGATTAGTTACGTGCGCATTCGCACATCTTAAACTCACATTGACTTTTGAACTTGAAAACTTTGTTAGACTTGACATGATTTTCTAAAAGTGTCTAGTTATTTTCTAAAGCAATTAATTTGAATATTTGTTGACAACCTTCTTACCTTGAGAATATTTCCGCTTTGCTTTAACCCGTTGATGAATGTTTCGAATTTTTTCTTTCTGATACAGATTGAAAAAAAACTTGTTTTGATCCAAGAGTAACAATAAACAAACTAGAATGCGATTAGTTTAGATTGCATAGAGTTATAATTTACTCTTTATGCAAATCTAGAATGACAATAGCCTGCGTAAGAATGGTTAATGCATTTTGTTGCTAATAATCATATTTTCATAGTATGAACGTCGTTATAGTTACCTATATCCATCCATACTGAAGAATTATAAATATTTAAATTTGAATTTTTGAAGAAATATTGAAAAGGTTGTAAAAGATGTAGAAAAGTATGATCATGTGCAAGGAAATAAAACGTTTTGTATCTAATCTAACCTAATGAGGAGACAAAAAAATTATTGTTCTTGCAACAAACTGTATTTTTCTATGAAACATCTTCTATCAAAAGCGAATAGTTCTTTCTAATCCAAAAATAGGTGTTCTACGACCGGTTTCCCTAACAGTGGTTTTCAACCTTTTTCATTGAGTGGCACCCCTGACTGAAAAATAAAAAATCGTGGCACCCTTGACCAGCGGCGAATCTTTTTTTATACGAGGGATTGGTAGGAATCTTACATCGGTCTAGCAACAGGAAATGTGTGCGACCGCCTAAGGCTTCCATGTCTACTAAACACACCCTCTTTTTGCATGACGTTCAAGTCTAGACGACCGGTACGAGCGGTAAAGGCATTACTTCAGCCTGGCGTCGTCGTCAGCATGACTCTTAAAAACGGATCCCTCAAAAAGTGCTCACCAGAGCCGGAATAAAAGAGCCGTCTAGATGCTCCGCGTCCTCTTTATCGTCCGGGAATTCCGGGCAGAACGGTGAATCGTCCAACCTTAACCCTGCGAAGGTATGCCCTTTAACCTCCATGCCCACTCAGGAACTGCGTGAGGTAGTAACTCACTTCCCACTGGTCCTTTATAACCCACTTCTCCACATTTGGTATGAGTCTATAGGCCAAAACTAAATGGGAAGTGAAGTGAATTGAAGTTAGGTACCATTGCATATGAATGTATGAGAATGACCAAAATGGAAGTGAAGTGGAAGTTGCATCTACTTCAGTGGAAGTAAGTCTACTTCACTTCTGCGTTACTTTTCATTTTGGTTTGGTCTTATGGGTCCACCGGCCCTTAGTAGACTCGTCCCACACAACCTTGCGATGGACAGGCTGAGCGCCAGAGTCTGTCGCACTTCCTTGGACTCCCCTCTGGCATATTCCGAATCAACCTCTTGCCCTCCAATGCAAGAATATCAATCGGGATCATTCCGGACGTCGCACAGTGGGGCCAGAAAGAAAATTACCGTTCAAAAAACGGTGGAGCCGTCAACTTTCATCGAATCAACTTCGCTTTTTTTTTAAAATGTTCATTGGGCAATTCTCAATCGATCTGTCGAGCCGGATTTTTCATAGATATTTTCAATTTTTTGCAATTTGCAGTGGAAATTGAGTTTTTTTGACAAAAATATATTACTGCATTAGTAAAAATTTTCCAGTCGCGCCTAGTCTCAAGGCGCGTCGTAAAAGCCGTAAGAATGGTCGAAGTCGCCAAGCTGCCTCTGGCCTCGGTGTCACCGGGAGTTCCTCGGCCCGCGTTCCAGGGTCGGAGTCGACCTCTATGCCAGTCGCGGTATTAACTTCTCCGCCTCTAATAGAGGTTGATCACCCGGCCTCTGATGTTTCTGATCCTATAGAGCCCTGTGCCCCTCTGGTAACTATACCGAAACCTTTAAATATTTTTATCTCTCGATTCTCTCCCGAAACTAAGACGGAGACTATCTGTGAGTATTTAAAGACGAAATCTATTAACCCTGAGAGTGTTTTTTGCAGAAAAGTCAGCAAGGCTTCCAAGCCTGTTGCTTCTTTTGTCTTGTCTGTACCGCCTGTTACAGCCGAGATACTTGCTTCTGGCCTGCTGGTGCCCTTACCAAGCTTTTTGTTCCGCGTAACCGTTCTCGAATTTCTCATGCAAACACTTCCACTCTGAGACCTCCACAGATATCAAAAAACTTGAGCCGCTCTCCCTCTACTACCAGAATGTAAGGGGGACTAGGTCTAAAACCAATGACATCCTTCAGGCATCGACGGCTAGTGGCTTTGATGTCATAGCTTTCACTGAAACCTGGCTCCATGAAGGCATTCTAAATGCTGAACTCTTTGGTTCCTCCTATCAAGTCTTTCGTAGGGACCGTCATACTGACTCAGAAGCTCGTGGGGGTGGCGTACTTCTTGCTTGTAGTAGCCATCTGTCTTGTAACCCAATTTCGCTTCCTAGTTTCTCTTTCCACCTTGACATTGAACTTGTCGCTCTTAAAATTTCTTTATCTAAGACTAATCTCTTCCTTCTGTGCTGCTATATCCCACCAGATATGATTAGCATACTTGACAATGGAGGTAAAAACCTCCTTAGTATGATGGACACTGGCGATGAGTTACTTCTCCTAGGGGACTTCAATTTACCCAATATTCAGTGGGTATCAGATGAAGATGACGATAACTACCTCCCCGAAGGCAACCTGAATTCTAAGGAATCCTCCTTTCTCAATTCCTTATTCTCACTTGGCCTGAATCAAGTGAGCGGTGTCTCTAACGTGTTGGGGAGGCAGTTAGATCTTGTATTCTTTACTGACTCGGCCAATTTGACTGTCGAACCCAGTCCAATTATCCTGACGTCAGTTGACAATTACCACCCTCCTCTCTTGCTTAATTATTGCTCCAACTCAGAGTACAATTCTTGTCCGGAGGTGGTAAGCCATTCCTTTAACTTTAAAAAAGCTAACTTTGGGGAATTGTCATCTAAGCTTGCATCGATTGATTTCAACAGCTTGCTTTCCGCAAATGAGTTGGATGTCGACGTGACACGGTTTTATGCCGTACTTTATGAAGCCTTCGTTTCTTGCGTACCTTTTGAGCAACGAAAGTTGCCCAGTTCATCTCCACCCTGGTTCAATAATGAGCTGAAGCATCTAAAAAACCAGAAGAATAGACTCTGGAAAACCTATTTAAAGAGAAAGGACTCTTCGAGTCTCAATTCATTTATCGAGTGTTATAACAGTTTTCGTTCACTCTCTTCTGCTCGGTATCGAGATTATCTCAGCAGCATGAGGGACAATGTGTATACCGATCCTAGAAACTTCTTTAAGTTTGTCAACTCTAAGAAGAAAGTTGATAACTACCCGAATACTATGCAGCACACTAACTGGTCTAGTTGTGAGTCGTCCGAGATTTGTAACATGTTTGCATCTTTCTTTCACCAATCTTTCACACCTTCTGGCTTTCTGCCTAACGATAATAATTTTCGTCACATAACTCCAAACCGAGAGGTTCATAGCTTATCTCTCTCAATTACCAGTGACGATATCGTGAAGCATATTAACGAACTCCCATTCGACTTCACTTCCGGCCCCGATGGTATCCCTCCTGCTGTCCTTAAGTCCTGTGCGGAGGTTCTCCAGTCTCCACTGAAAACCCTTTTTCAAAAATCCCTGAATAAAGGGTATTTCCCTACTCTCTGGAAAAATTCGTTCATAATCCCTATTCATAAAAGCGGAAACAAGAATGAAATATCGAATTATAGACCAGTTGCGAAGTTGTCTGTTATACCGAAACTTTTTGAATCGATTATTTATTCGGCAACCGCGCCTATCTGCAAGAAACTCATCTCAACGAATCAACATGGTTTTCTTGCAGCTCGTTCCACCACCACCAATCTACTCGAGTTCACTTCTCATGCTGTCGAAGGCTTCGTTTCCGGCTACCAAACTGATTGTGTTTACACTGATTTTAGTAAGGCATTTGACAAGCTCTCCCACTCCATTATACTTCTTAAATTAAGGATGTTAGGCTTTCCACGAGCCCTTTTAGCATGGTTCCAGTCTTACTTAGCCGACAGGACCTACCAAGTTCTTTTTCGTGGATCCAAATCAGTAACCATTGAAGCGTCTTCCGGTGTTCCTCAAGGAAGTCATCTTGGTTCCCTGCTTTTTATTCTATCAATTGATGACATTGTTCCCTTGCTAAGACACTGTAGAATCTTGATTTACGCTGATGACATCAAATTGTACCGTCACATAAAAAGTATCGAGGATTGCAAATTTTGCAAGCTGACCTTGATACGTTTTACTCTTGGTGTGCGAACAACAACCTGGTTCTCAATATTAGTAAATGTGAAACCATGACTTTTGGGAGAAGTCGTAGTCCTATAATTTTTAACTACACCTTTTCTAACGAGTGTGTCCCTCGTGTTAATTTCGTAAAAGATCTCGGGATTAGATTTGATAGTAAGCTCGATTTTTCTGCTCACATTAACTATATTGCTTCCAAAGGTAGTTTAGTCCTGGGTTTTATAAAAAGGTGGTCTAAAGAATTCAATAACCCCTTGATTACTAAACACCTTTATATCTCTCTTGTCAGACCTTTACTCGAGTATGGGTCCCAGGTTTGGTCTCCTCACTATTCTTCGCACGTTGGAAGAATTGAGTCAGTTCAAAGGAGGTTCGTTCGATTCGCACTGAATCATCTTCCTTGGGATAACCCATTAGTTCTTCCACCATATGAATCCCGGCTTAAGTTACTCAACTTAAGCTCTCTTTGCAGGCGTCGTGAGGTGGCCGATGTTATATTTGTTCATCAGCTCCTTAATGGAAAGGTCGACTCAGGTTTTCTAAGTCGCCGTGCGTCGTTTAGAGAGAGTGGTTACAATTTGAGAGGGCCACCTCTCTTACACACCAACTCCTCTAACACGAATTACGGCAGATTCGAGCCTGTTTCGCATGTTCATTAATGTGAATAAAAATATTGATGTTTTTAGCGTGAGCATTAGTAAGGACGTCCTTAAAAGGAGCCTTTTCAATCTCACTTGACTGACTTTCCTTGCACGCTTCTTTGTGTATTGCATTTCTTATTGTTTTAAGTTATATGTTTTTAACACTTTTTTTGTTTGCATGTCTTAGCTGAGCCACTGTGCAGTGGTAAATGTGACCGCGTTTGTGTGTAGGGACCGGACCGGCTCGGTACCGGAGTGCCGGGGAGGGTCGAGAAGGAGCCTGCATTTTCGATCGCATGCTCGTTATGTGGTGTTTTCTCTTCTTATACTTTTTTTGGTGCTTTCGGCTGGTTCGGTCCCTGCACATAGGCGTGGCCCGTTTCTCAGCCCAGCTGAGAAGTGAACTTCTGAGCTAGAAGATTAACTCGATTATTATTATTATTATATTATTAAAATGCAGAGAAATATCTCCTGGCATTTACATAACCGTTTTCTAGAAACTACCCCTCAGAGAGAGTGAATCAACCCATAAATGGGGGAAAACAGGAATACGGTATGAAAATATATCAAAAATCTCGCTCGACAGATCGATATAGTGAACATATTAAAAAAAAGCGAAGTTGATTCAATGAAAAATGACGCTTCCATCGATTTTTGAACGGTAATTTTTTTTTGACCCACTGTGCGTCGGACGTAGTACGATATGCACAGCATGCCCGAAGGGCAGTTAACCGATACGCAGAGTTTATTTTCCTCTTATTGTCCGTTCTGTCCAATGCCGCTGCCCAAACTGGCGATGCTTACAATAGGACCGAACTAACCATTCTTGTGATGAGGAGGCGTCAACTTGGCCTGGGGGTCCTTATATAAGGCAGCATTCTCGCGAGTCCTGCGCTGATGGCGGAAGCTTTTCCGCTGTACCCGCCAAGCCCAACCCATAGTTGAGCCTTAGGCCGACGAGTCCCCTGGAGGCTTACCTAGCTTCGGGATGAGCACAAGCTTTTGGCGCTTCCATTGCTTAGAGAACACTTCTTCCCTCAGGCACGCTGTGAATACTTGGGTGAACTCATCTTGTGCCACACTGCTGCCAGCTTCACCACTCTGTTCGGTATACCGTCTGGCCCAGGGGCTTTTCCAACGGCAATCCTCTTCGCGGCTTCCACAATTTCTTTCTCCCTTATCTCTGGGATGTCTGCTTCATATACGTTTACTGCAGCCAGCCTGGCCAGCCAACCGGTTCTGTGGGAACAGGGTTCATACTATGCAGCATTACAAGGCAGGTAATCGTTTTAGTACACAGGCGCGGATTTAATGGGGGGGTCACGGGGGTCATGACGCCCCCCTAAAAGCACTCGCTGTTTAAAAAACAAAATTGACCCAACTAAAAAAACAAAAAATAACCAAACGACCAAAACCGACCGAACTTTTTTGCAAATTAAAGAAACGACCCTTTTTTTATCTGATAGTGTAAGCTCAGGTGTCACCCTTTTAGCCTTATCATGGTTGGCGAGTTGAAAAAATGACAGCGCCGTTTATCGTTCTCATTTTTCGTACCATAATTGGCGAATGCAGCGACATGACAGTTTTCAACAAAACCTTATCATTGTTGTCGCTTGAAAGTTTTTAGACATTTCTGATAATGATGAACGCAGCTTTGTCTCTTCAAACGCCAACTGTGATACGCCTGAAGGCGTTTTTCCCGACAAATGTCAGTTTTTTTCGAAAACTATGATTCCGTTTTACAGTCGCCGCGCCATTTCTCACTTCAAGCGCCAACCATGATCAGGCCCTTTGTACTGCTAGTCCGTCATGTTATTTCGCACACGTCATAGTGCAATAAGCTTAGCTCGAAGGATAGAGAGAGATAGGATAGATTAGGGGAGTCGGATGCAGTGTCTCCATATGTAAATCGAGCGTTACCGTGTTGCAATGTCAAAAATACGGTGCTTCTAGACACGGTGAATCTGCTAAAAATGTACCGTGTAATTTTTTGTCAATTTTCTGCAAAAATTCCACTTTTTTTTGACAAAACTAATTTTTTTTTGTCAATACAAACAAAAAGAGTTTTATCAAAAAAAAAGTGAAAGTTTTGAAGAAAATTGACGAAAAAATACAAAAATGCATGATTTTCGATTCGATTTTTTACACTTTTTTCAAGTTTAAACATTTTTTCTTGTTCACCATCATAAAGTGCATAAAAAACCTACACTTAAATAAAAAAGGAATCTACGATGCAATGCACAAAAGTTATTGGCCAATCAACTTTCAGATTTGAGGTTAATTTTTGAGACTTGTGGTGGATATTTTGACTTAAAATTTTTACGAGTTATTGTCCACATTATAAAGTAAAATTTTTGAAAATTTCATCAATTTTTACTTAAAACATCCAAAGTTGTAACCAAAAAACCAAAATTTAGCAGTTTCTTCAGTTTTCAATTTTCTTTGAGGTTATGTGTGCAGATTAAAATTTTATTTTGTAACCGCTGATAGGTAATGTCATAATGAACAGCCTAAATTTTTTTCGCTTTCTTTGGACCTACACATACCGATAAATTTTCGTCTATATTTAGAAAGAACGACCAAAATGGTAGATTTTTTACAAAACGGCCCATAATTTACGTAGCGTTGCAAGAGAAAAAGTCCATTTCGTATAGTATTCGATATAACGAACATATTGAAAAGAAAATTGAGACTGGAAACAATATTCCTTTTTCACTAAAATTTGATGCTTATCTGACTCCACTATTAGTAAAATCCGTAAAAAATTTTTTTTCGATTTTTTGAAAATTTGTAACCGAAAGACCCCTCAATCCACCAGAAAATTCGGTTAGTTTTGTTCGTTTTGTTAATTTTGGTTTTGGTTTTTTAGGAGTATAAATTTTTTCCGCCACTTTTAATTCCGTGACCCCCCCAAAACAAATTTCTAGATCCGCGCCTGTTAGTACACAGGCTCTTAAAGTGCTCACGCGCAACGCTGGGATGGGGTATAGCGAGGCGGTCACCTATTTTGTGATTGAAACCACACGCTTTTCAAAGCACAATGCAACGCTTATTAAAGTATATACAAGACACAAGTGCCCACGTCTTTCCTTTTTGCTGGTTGACCTGTTACTGGTACTGGGAATGTGAAAGCCAAGCAATGTGCTTTGGGCGAATGCGATTAGCCATCGCTTCTTTGCTTACTACATAACTCGTATCAAAATAAAATTGACAATGAGTTATCTTGAACTACACTCAAGTAAATTTTCAAGGAAATACCTGAACTTTGAGGCACCCCAATCGTGGCGCAGGAGAAGGTAAAATGTGCTCAGTGGAACTCAAATTTTTAACGTATGTGGAATAATCTAACACAATCGTTATTTCCGAACTCTTACAACATCCAAGAGTTTAAACGCAGGGTACATCGCAACCTACTTTAACACCATCCTGACACCTCATAACCCTATTCTACCATTAGGATTAAGCTTACTACTAGATATTGCACCTTGACGTGACCAACATGACGGACCAGTAGCACAAGGGCGATTCCTGAGCTTAGAAATGCCAGATAAAAAATTTTTTACCTCTCGACCAAGTTTTGTTTCTTTTAACGATCGTTCTTCTTCACACAACCCTTAAGGCAATTCTCGTGGCACTTAAATGGTCGACTGGAACCAAACCAAATCAATGTCGAATAGCCAAACCACACCAATTTCGAATAGCGCCCCGGGGTGTTTGCAAAATCTCTGGACAACTCTTGACAATTTGTTGCGTTACTTACAACTAAAATGGTACTAGAAAACTTTTATTTTCATTATACTGTAAGTTCCATTATTGTGATTCTCATAGTTCTCACTTAGTTAAATCAATTTTTATTTAACAAAAATTACATTTATTTATATTAGTTAATTATAAACACTGTTTCGATAGCCAAGCGCGTAAAGCACCCGGCTGCCATCGCAGAGATCACGGGTTCGAGTCCCACTTAGGACCTTTTCTACTTTCTCCCTTTGCTATCTTTTCTCTTCTCTTTGCCTCTAAGCCCTAGACAGACTGGCACACTTAATCCGGATTATGACGTCATACTTCACTTTCGGAATCCGGATTAATATCATAGTGACACATCCGGCCTCTTGATCCAGTTTAATTGTCAGCTGATATAAACGTTTTAACTATTACCTTGGTAGACTCCCTAAATTCTCCATTTCTTTTAAAATAAATAATTGTGTATTTTTTCCTTGTTTCCGTCGAAGTGTTCCCACAATAAATATTTTTCTTACGTTTTCAGCTAGGAGATGACATTCAGTTTTGATAAAGTAACTCACCACTAATGGCGCTGATGACAGTAAATGGTAAAAAAATCCAGGCAAATCGAGTTGTATATTGAGGATTAACAAATCCAGTTTCATAGCTCTTATATATCGATATAGCTTTTATATCGATATACGTCAATTTGAAGTCATAATCCCGATTAGCGTGGCAGTCTGTCTAAGGCTTAAAGCCCTAGACAGACTGGCACACTTAATCCGGATTATGACGTCATACTTGACTTTCGGAATCTGGATTAATATCATAGTGACACATCCGGCTTCTTGATCCAGATTAATTGTCAGCTGATATAAACGTTTTAACTATTACCTTGGTAGACTCCCTAAGTTCTCAATTTCTTTTAAATTAAATAATTGTGTATTTTTCCCTTGTTTCCTACGAAGTGTTCCCACAATAAATATTTTTCTTACGTTTTCAACTAGGAGATGACATTCAATTTTGATAAAGTAACTCACCACTAATGGCGCTGATGGCTGTAAATGGTAAACAAATCCAGGCAAATCGAGTTGTATATTGAGGATTATAGATCCAGTTTACTCTCATAGCTTTTATATCGGTATACGTCATTCTGACGTCATAATCCCGATTAGCGTGCCAGTCTGTCTAGGGCTTAAGATAGTAAGGAATCAGATTTCTGTCCAATCACCGAAATCAGCGTGTGTATATGTTGCGCAGTTACAAAAATCGCTTCACGACTTTTGGAGTCTTTCATTTTTCTCTCTTCTCGCTATTTCCTTTCGATTATAGGTCACTGTCAGCCATTGCACTCTATGATAGGGTTTATCGACCAGCCAAAAGTATGCTGGGATCTGCCTAAAAACTTAAATCTTTCAAATGAATGAAAACCAAATAATGTGCTATTTTTGTTAAGTCCATCTCCATCCATCTTCGGTAGCTACATAATCCCATAATTATAGACGAGAAACAACTGCCTACGTGCTTTTTGCAATCTTCTGAAGAACTGTCGATCGAAGCTTTTGTGAAGCGATCGGAATATATGGAAGACAGGGGCACAGCGTCGGCAAATTACAATCCGAAAATATTGAATCCAATCGCTCATGTCGGGTGGTTCCAAGGTAATGTTGTCAGTTGGTCAAAGAAATGTGTGATATTGCATTGTCAAGCTGGGGCACTACATGGTTTGGTTTTAAGATAACAAGTCGTAATAAAAGATTACTTTACCTTAACGTACCAAACCTTCTTCTTAAGTAGACTTGCCTTGCCTGGTTTTTTATTACAATACTCCTCTTACATTGATCAACAAATCATTGCCTCCTTCTTTCGTTATTTTGTTTCCATTTCCAGATCACTTGTTATTTTCTCCAATTTTCCTGTTAACATTATTTCATATTTCATATTAGGTAGTGATCGGTGACTACATTCGCTCCTCGGCAAATCCTTACCATCATAGTATTAATCATAATATTGTCAATTTGGGTATGGTGTCGGCCAAGGCAGAGATAACAATATGTTTCATTACTCTTATGGTCTACTAGCATTGTCATTTGTTATATCAAGTAAGCTTTACCTTTCACACCTAAAAATTTGTAGGTTTACGTATCATACTGCGAAAATTCAGATGCTAATATTGATGGACGGCCCTATTTGGAAGCAAAAGAGATTTATCCGAATTTTCAGTTCCATAAATTAGCTCGAATGATAAAATCGTCTTAGCGCGCACTGCGAACTATTTTATTTGGTCTATTGCGCCAACTCCCTTGTTAAAAAACTTCCAGGTTAAGGCTTTTGATATAACCTAAAATTGGTTTGGGATTCATATTCCAAATCTTCATGGGAGCAGGTAAGTCAACTTAATATCCTTACTGTAGTCTTAGCTTTATCGATTTGAATGAATTTTTTAGTTTGACGCGCACCTTCGGTCCTTATCGAGCTATGCCGAAACAGCTGGTCGAGCCAATTCCTGATGGCCCATCTTAAGTGGCAGCTGACTAAGCTGGAGAAAGGTTATAGGCCAAAAGTGATGAGTTTACCCCTACGTTAGCCAGCCAATCGGTAATTTTATTATCAATGCCTTCGTCACAGAGATAGAGATAGAAGACAATCCAGGGACAGTCTTTGATGACACCCTGTGGGATTTAATGGCCAATAGGGTAGGTTGACTGCTCGAGAAAATAACGACGTTAGAGCTATTTGGAGCTTTATTTTATACAAGTCTGGGCACACACGTGGCTGGCAAGTCCCTCAGTTTCAAGAACAGTTGGGGTAGTACCAAGCACCTTGGACCATATATGCCTGCATGCGGTGCTATCATGACAGCCGTTGATCGTTATGACGATATTTTCTACATAGGCCTGTGCTTTGAAGTCCCGGTTATTCAAGTCAGTAACAAGTTCGTTGATTAAGATAGACCATAGGAGAAGTGATAGGACTCCTCCTTGAAGACATCTTTTTGCAACGATTCCCCATTCATCTCAGAAATTAAGAATCTGCTACTGAGAAGCGACGTGATCTATCTCGCAGTAGGGTGTTCAACGCCTTTTTTTGCTGCGAGGTCATTGGCCGTGTCAAAGGTAACCCTGTCAGACCTCTCGATATCTCTCAGTACCACGTGAATGGCAGTCTCTGTAGATTTGCTGGCCGGTAGCCAAAATGCTTCCTTATACGCTTCTACCCGATCAAGGGATAAAGCCATCCTAACCTTTCTCCAGCACCTCGAAATATGGGCCGGAATAGCGGTAGCAGGATTGATAGGGCCTCCTCCAAGCCCTTCGAAGGGGAGCCGGGAAGATCTTCAGCTCAAAACTATGCAACCCCAAAAATAGATATATGTAGATAATCAGGGGCGGCGAAGCGCATGGGGATGGAAGGAAAAGTGCACACGCACTTTCGCTTTGGGTGGGGAAATCCACACCCAAAATATTTCATGTACACCTAATAACCCAGAACGTTGAAGAGCTGCCCGCCCAGCATTTAAAAAGGGGATTTTCTCAGGGGCTTGCCAATAGAAGAATTTCCCCGTAGGTTCCACATGAGGACCCCATGAGGCAATGGGGCATGCCAAAAGAAGGCTTCTCACACCCCACAAAAAAAATCAGCAATACTGAAGTGAGGTATACCTTATCAGTTTCTCATAGGGCCCTATGAAGCAAACCAAATGAAATGGGACAATCCCCAACATCTTCCTTCCGTATTCGGAAAGCATAGCTTTAGCTTTACTCATACAAAGCTTTAATTTTTGTTGTTACATTGCTTCATATTTCAGGAAATTATGTTGGTGACAATAAAGGTTGTTATTCAACATGCTCAATAGACCGGTTCTGGTTCGATCACAAAGGTCAAGCAGCATTGGACGCGATTAGTACTCAGTTGGGGGACCACGACACTCGCGTTTAAAAATACATATAAAGTTTTCGACAACGGCACAGTTATTACTCACATATCCAATCCACGCCGAAATTCTCAAATAAATAAATTGATCGATTAACATTTTAACGGTTATCTGTTCCCGTGCTCCCCATACACAATCATTATGCTCCGCCGCCCTTGTAAATAATACGATTATTATTGAATTTCCGAAACAACTTGTTCTGAGTTCCGAGCTATTAAAGCATGCGACAGGAAATATAAAAGATTTTCGTTTACATATTTCGCGTAAAGTGAATAATTTAAAAATTAATTGACCGAAATATTATTATTTTTTTGAGTTAATTATAGTACATTAATAACAAACACTTCGATAATTCCGCTTTGCCGGAAATTATGGCAAAAACATTTATTTTTTGTACTTAATTTTAATTACAGCAATACAAAAATAATTAAACTCGTACATTGTCGACGACCTGCCATGATGCATTAAATTGACGCAAATCAATCTAAATAGAAGTGGGATGAGATCTAGTAATGAGATTCTTTCAGCGTCATTACATCTGACGAAGTTTAATTAATTGTAAACAACCATTTTATAATTTAATGAGAATTTTAAAATGCAAAAAATAGAATATGGGTTCTCTAATAATAGCGATTGTTAGCACACAAAAGTGACAATTGAAAAGGAAAAAAACGACGATGAGAAATTTATTTGGTAGTGAAAAGAATAACCCAGTAAGTGGCAATAAATTATTACATGTAGAATTAATTCTAGAACTGCTTCATATTTTTTTAGGTCTCATTACAGAAAATAAGACCGTTTTATTCTTGAAAAGTACTTCCTTGCTGCATTACTTCTACATAAAAGTAATGCAAAGAGTAATGATTTCCGCGTTCTATGAATGCAGTTGGAGAGTTCTGTGTAATGCAGAATGGAGGCGATTGGTTACCGCCTATGAGCCGTGCAAATGTAATGCTTGCCGTGTTTTTTTAATCTGTTCTATTCTGTTCTGTCCTGGAACATTAAAAAAACGGCAAGGGAAATTTTCATTTTTATTTACATAAATTACGGCTTTGGGCATTTTAATTTCTTCTAATATTGCATAAAGATCGGTCTTATTTATCTCTCCATTAATTTTTCACGTTTTTCAGTCAGTAAACAAAACATTTTACTTTATTTGTCAACTGTCAAGTTAAAAAACGTATGTGAGAAAAGGGAACTTTAAAATTTCCCTTTGTGCTGGATAGTGTTCTTGATAATTATCGGGGACAAGGCTTTTGTATGGAAGCTGTTCTGTTCTGTGCTGGAACAGATTAAAAAAACACCCCTACTGCTGGCTGTAATCTGAACTAGAGCTAGTTGCTACTCCTTAGAACTACATACTTTCGGAATCGATTGGGTAATTACTTGCTTTCCCTACTGGGTTTGTTTGTTTATTCCACACGGGATCCCAAGCAGGGTTGCCACTCAACAAAACATTTTCGAGCCAAATTTTCCGAAAAAAAGAGCCAATGCTGATAAAAAAGAGCCAAATCAAACACAATTATATAAACATATATTTATTAAACATATGTATGTGTATACAAAATATAAACATACATATATTCTTCTCAAGCCAATATATTATATAAAAATTAATTCACAGCTAAATTGCGTGTCTCTTCAGGGCTTGCACCCAACTTCTTCTTCTTCTCAACAGCTTGAGCGTAGATGTCGTAAGGAATCTATAGGCTGTATCAGAACCTAATTTTCGACCAGCGGTAGCAGAAGCACTACAGGCAGCATGCTGCCTTTTAAATCAGAATTAGCAGCAGCAGCAGACCTTTTATTTGATAGTTGTCAGACTTTGAAATGTCAAAAATGCTGCCGTTCGACCAAAGAAGCAAAATTCGGATTAGAGATGAAAAAGCAGCAGCAGTTGTCATGTGACCACATTTAGCCAATAGGTACAGTTTGTCACTGCCGGTTCTGAATGGGCTTTGTACCTTAATTTCTTCACTGGGGCAACTTTTGCGTGGGATTCTGCACATTCCAGCAGGGCAGCAGCAAAAGAGCCATTTATGTTGAAAAAGAGCCAAAGAGCCAATTTTAAAAGTTTATTTGATAAAGAGCCACAAATGGCTCTATAGAGCCAAAGTGGCAACCCTGATCCCAAGTTCTTTTTCTGTCAAGTTGAATAGTGCGGATAAAAATGTCAAAGTAAGAACACGCTTTCTGGGATGTTTCGTGCAAATCAAGCAGAACATAACCTAAAAATTTTTTGTGTCTTCAAAATAATGACATAAAATTATTGAAATTATTAAATTATATATGAAATTATTTGAATTATTGTAGTAAGGCATCAAATGAAAAAAATATTTTCAGCACATCGTAATCGTTTTGGTTTGGACATGGCAAGTGACAGTTACTCTTGACATTTGAAATTAACAGTATAGACTTGCCGGTCGGGAGGCTACAACCTCAGTCGTAGTGAAAATATCCCCTCTTTTTCTTGGTCGAGAAAGTAAGAATACGCAAATTGGGAATTTTTTTGGGCAGGAGGTGTAATGTAAACAAACAAAGGGTGGTTCTACGCGAGCGTCCAGCGGACGAACAATTCGAACACCCAAACGTGAGTTTATAGGGAAGAGGGTGAGAGAGGAGGTGGAATTCCATCATCCTCTCTCATCCTCTTCTCCACAAACGACGTTTCTAAAACACAAAAATGTGTTCGTTGTACGATCGTGTAGAACCACCCAAAGCTTATGTTTCTTGATACAATTAAATTTTGGCCAATAGAAGCGGAGTTATAGCGATTAGAAAAAGTGCATAATCGGCGAGTGACATAAACTTTACCCCCCCCCCCCCTTATTTTTAAAAATATTGACCGAAAAAAAACAAGGAAAAAATACGTGTCCGCTTATTTGGTGTAGGAACTGTTCGATTTGTAAAAGAATGCCTCACATATACCACGTATATATGACCAAATCGAACGATCCAGAGATCGAAAGATTGAAAGTGAATCTGCGTATGACATCGTCGGATCGAGTAATTGAAGTTTAAATGGATTCAAAGGTAATCGAAAAGCAATGAACATAACCTACAATTTGTAGTTTTCATATCGTTTTACTGTTGTTTCCCTTTGTCATTATGAAAATCTTTATTTGTAATACTAATATTTTAATTGATTGCACAAAAATAAAAATAACATAACCTAAAAAATGTTATTCTGTCATGTCGATCTCTCAATCTTTGAATTCATCTCTCAATCTTTTCGATTCGATCCAGCCCCAAATTTTGGATCGAATTGGCTCGATCATAATTGAATTCGATCTGCGTATACATGGATTTTTCTAAGATCCAAGCTGGCTTGAAGCCGACTTCAATTTTGCATGTATACGTACTTATATATGACTCTGCGTCCCTTCAAACCTACTCCACAGCTTTGCTGATGACCTTCAAACCTACTCCACAGCTTTGCTGATGACGGTACTCTGCGTTACTCATACGTCTTCGACAATGCAAGACAAGCACAAGCCAGATCGTATCTTGACGACCTCGGTCTTCTGCCTACCTTATTTGGGGTGGGGCTGCGAAAACCGCCTTGGCGTGATTTGACAAAGTGCTTAAAAAAGCCCTCAAACTTAACGGAGAAGACGCCGTTTGCTCCACGGTTGACTCTTTGAGCCCATCATAGGAATGTAGCAGGCCTGGCAAAATTCATTGCTACTATCATAGCCATTGCTCCACCGAAATAAACGCTCTACTGTCTCCACGGCAATCTTATACTCGCAACACGAGATGGCCCGCTCCCGCTCGGCTCATTCCCTTTGCCTACAGCCCTCTTGCCAACCACTCTACAAACTAGGTATTCATTCATAAATAGAACTACCCGTCGAACAACCTTTCACCGTCGGTATTTCCGAACTACTACAGAATCCAAGTTTTTTGCAGTCGTCTATTTGTGCTGCTACACTGTGACCCCGTGGCCTTTACAATGTCCCCAAATATCGGGAAAGATCACAAAAACCAAATTTAGCTCCCTTATTGCAATTTGAAGAGCAAAACCGGTTGGGCAATGACGTAAAAATGTAAAGTCGTAAAAATGTAAAAAAAATTAATGACGTAAAATTTTGAAAACTTGTGACTCCTCTGTTCGTCATAATTAATGCTAATATGTGCAAATTGGAGCATTACCTCGTTCCCTCAAGTTATCAGGTTTTGCATAGCACGACATAGAAAACTGATTTAAATCCGGTTAAAGTATTTCGAGGAATAACTCTGATATAAAACAGACTTTTTATTTGCGTTTGGAGTTTCTTAATAAATTATTTAAAAAAATATTGTTATTCGAAAATAAATTGTTTTCAACATGAATTAGAATTTCTACGCAATTCTAGCAATGGGCCTTCCGTAGCAGGAAAGGTCATGTGATCTCTACTTGCTGTAAGAGACAAACAATTTTTAGACTTGGTGCATGATGACTCCTACTCAACGGCTTCAGGACATTATCCACTTGTTGATCAACAATATTTGCCAAAGCCTAGGTTGAAGCTGAGTTTCGATTTAATTTAGTTAGATGGCCCTTGTACCATTCCCAATATGAGAGAGTGCAGTATATTGCTCTGTCCATAATTCTTTCGGTAGGCTCAGAACCGCAACATGGTAGTCTGACTTCTTCAGCAATTGGAAGTCTGTAGCTAATTAAATCAATTGCTCGCGCAACGTGCCCCTATACTCGCCTTCTTTGCATTTTCTTCGATGTTAAAGCCTCCAATTCTACTTTGAGCCCAAAATAAGTATTTAGCTAATTGAGATGGGCTGAATTGCGGGTGGACTGAAGTCGGGGATTTTTGTGCTATTGGTGGAAAGCATCAATTCTGTCTTTTCCTGTTTAATGAATAGCTCACAGAATTGATATTATATTATCCATGCCTGGTGACATACGGCCCAAATGCCTGGTGACTTACGGGCTGTTTGGAACTAAAATTATGCAGCCTGGATAAGAAGTGTGGGTATTTAGCAGAAGCTCGAGGGCTTTCTTAACAAGAGCACAGTCTTCTGTTGTTAAAACTATGGTATTGCCTGAACGAGGGAGCCTTGATGGTTGATGATAGTGCCTACACAAGAATTATATTAATGTCTTCCTCACGGAAAAGAATCTTTTCCCGTTGTATGTGATTCTCCGCCTGTGGCTGGTCTTGACAGCTTTTTTCCTTTTATGCCTGGTTTCCCTCCCGGGTTCTTTTCTTCCTGGCACCAGTAACTGTCATCCTTACCTTCTGTAGTGCGTTTAGATTTTCAACGACGGCCTAGTCTTTGTCGGTTTTTCCCCTCTCAGATAAGGTACCAGAGGCGTCATTTTTTGCAATCTTTTCAATAATGAGAAGGACACTATTGTACCTAATGTTGCGAAGGGACGCCTACGACGTTGTCTCTTTCAGGGACCATTGTAACCCTGACTGGTGACTCTTGTCGCATCTGCTATTGGTTTGCCTGACTTGGGAATACGGTAGTACTCCTAAAGACCTGGCAATTGTCCAACATGACGCCAAGCTGTATCTTTTTCGAATTTAAAGACTTCGTTCTCTTCCGTTTGTGTATATGTTTTTATAGATTATATATGTTTGTTCCAACGACGAGTAATGCCGGAAAATTTATCCACAGAGAAATATTCTTTACTTATAGTTTTTTAATAAACAAATACAAAAATTAAAATGGAACTTCCAAATATCAAAATTTAAAATTGATAAAACCGGTAAAATCGTTCAGTTAAAAAGGAAATTTTCATATAACTATTAAACACTAGGTGGCGCAATTATCACAAAAAAGATGACATTTCATTATGACAAAATTAAAATTGATTTGATTACATTAAATTCATTGTTAGAAAGTCGGACATATTCATTCATATTTATTTGATAATACCTGTTTTTTATATATTAAGTATAAATATAGAATATTTACAAAAAATAATACTGATAGTCGTTTCAAGCAAAAATTTTTAACTCAGCCTAAAACTATGCTAATTCGAAACTTCTTATTTCGATCAAGCAGTCACTTGCCAATGAGATCGCCGTCATTTATTTTATGACGACATTTGCTGGCTAGACGATACTCAAGAACTAAAAATAGAATTTTTCATTCTTATCCTCGACAGAGTCCACAGCCAGAGTCGCCGGCACAGCAGCCCAGCAGTCTTCCAGCACCAGCAGCAGCAGCGAATCCCGTGCCAGCGTCACCGATACCGTCGCACGTCGACATAGAGAAGGGCCTACATAGAGGCGCCCTAACCAGCGTCACCGAAGGTATTACCGGCCTGAATGCACGATCATGGAGCAGCGGCGGGCCCGACATCAACGGAAACGAGCGGCCGCCAATACCTTCACAACAGTCACCGTATGGTGGGGGGGACTCGCCTCATGATCGACACCATCAAGGCAAGACACTGCTCCGTCGAGCGGCAGTTGTGTGCCGTGTTGCCGTCGCTACGGTTACTCTAGCAATTTTGGTCGCTGCTGTTACGCTATTGTGGTACTTCATGGGCTGGATGTACGGATTCCCAGCGCTGGTCGTGGCCCTCGCGGCAGTCGTCGTCAGCAAAGTTGGATGGAGATGGTTCTATATCGCAGCTGTGACAACGCCAAGGGATGTGACGTGAGTGATCTCTTTACTTTAGCCAAAACATAATATCGAAAAAGTGCATGAAATCCATTTTAATATAAAAATAGAATCCTTGTGAATATAGTGTGTTTTTGCGGTCGGCCAATGTGAGACATTTATTTATCCATTTCGACTAGAACCATCTGCAGGTTAATTCCATATTTTCTGTTTTTTTTTTTTGTATTATTTTTCCGTAATTCGATCCGCCGGCGTGCTTTCGTCGTCAGCAATATCACTTCTGCAATTCATTATATTCCGTGGATTCCATATTCAATTTTCATAGGCGATGAATTGGAAATATTGTTTCACTCATACCAAATGGGAAAGCACCGAGCGAATTGAAATTTTTGCCAAGCCGAAGGTAAGAAAAGGTTAAATTTTGTGATTTTGTTGCGCAACGATGACTAGCTAAGAGGCCCCTTGCAACTCAATGAAGTTCCAGTTCCATGTTGGCTGGCCTTAGTCTGAGGCACACTGTGAGGCATTATTCCCGCACACTTACGTGATCGCCGGCACTTTTTCCACAAATGTAATTTCAATTTTTATTTAATGTTGTTTTTCCAGCAGACGAAGGCTTTGACCTCGAAAGTTGTGTCTTCGTTAGTTGAAGGCAAAGTAAAAGTTTAGTTTTAAAAATAAAAACACAAGAGTAAATATTTCTTTCAGTTTTTTCTCCTTTTCTGGCCGGCCTCAAAAATAGCCTTGCAACTTTTTTTGTTTGATGAAAAACCTCTCAATATCTATAAAACAAACCAGCATCAAAAATTTCGTACTTCTACAGATATACATTTTATTGGGATTCATATTTCCGCATTAATATAAGCGAATTATGTAACAGCAGCGTGTCGATATCAAAACCCAAAAACCAAAAATAGTTTTGAGTTTGTCTCTTCGTTATTCAACTGATCGCGGTCTGGACTTAGGTAATATCGCTTCGATGTTGTGTCCAATTGTAACATATGACGTTTTATGTTGAGTCAAAAACTGGTTTTTCAAAATATATACGAAAATATTTTTAAAGCATATATTAAAAACAGCATCCTACTCCATCATGAATACAAATGGCACAAATTATCCAACTTCGTTTTGCTTTATTCATTGATCGTATTTTTTGTATTGATATTTGACACTGGCCACCGTTACACACTCAACAAATGCGGAATTCGCGGAGTTTATAAAAATTTATAAATTCAAAAATAATTTCCTACAATCAAAATCGATACTCACACAGCCAATAATAGATGCTGATTGATTCGGTGCATTAGAAGATATTTACAGTTGAGGGTTTGAGCGATCATATGTTTTTTTAAGTTTTTATTTACTTTACATCTATCCTAATACAAATTAAATTACAGTCTCCAAATTAATTCGAAGATTTTGAGGTGAAATTCTGTTTGTTTGTTCAATGTCCAAGCCTCAGATCAGTAAAAGGCCGGATTTTATATAATCTCACTATGCATTGGCTTGAGATATCTTGATTAGTGGGACTAGTACGAAACAGGTTTTATTTGCGACTGCGATACTTTTATGAAGGTTGTCCTTTATCTTATTTTCTGCGGTACACATTGCCCCTAAATAAAGTTATCTACAATTTCCACTCTATGATGGCAAGATTTATGTTTCCTCCTAATTGTTGTTCTCTTTTTGATGAAATCAATATTATCAATTATAATCCAATGCTTTACTCCAATTATCAGAATGTTGATTGTGTAGATGCTATTTGTACCTTGCATTCTCACTTATGTTCTACACTCTTCTGTCATAATTTTGTATAGATTCTATATACTTTTTCTGGAAACCCATTTGTCTCATATTGCTCCATAGCTCTCTTTTATAAAGCAGGTCATAAGCGTTCCTTTAGTCTACAAAAAGCTTTCATCGTCATGTTTACTACTTTGTAGAAACCTCGAGCATCTTTATTAAAGCAACTCTGTTTAATTGAAATTATATTCTATTTCTGAAGTGGTCTCGCTTTTGCTTCCCTAATAACTTTTATGTGCCCGTTCTTATCGTTCTTGTTAATTACTCCTATTTTGCCTGGTTTCTTATTTTAATTGTTCTCTTGCATTTATAATCGAACAGGTGCCCCCCCCCTCTTCCGTTGCTTTGTGTATAGTACATAATACATTGTTGTTGTTGTTGTCTTTTATCAAGTTCTACATCATGTTCAGCTCAGTTTTCATTGCCGACTTCTTTTTATTTGCCCTAACTTTGCTGTTAGCATTCTTTCATATTCCTGAATTCCTGTTTCTTAATTTCTTACTTTTTCTATGTCACTTCGTTGTCTATTGTCGTTTCTTCTATGTCATGTCGCTAGTTTATTCGCCCTCAGTTTCCCAACAACTAAGTAGTGATCGATATCTACATTTGCCCTCGAGAAGTCCTTACATCCAGTATGCTCTACCATGTCCAGTATTAACTAGAACGTGATTAATTTGTTTATGCCATCTGCCATCTGGTAAAGTCCATGTCATCTTGTGTATATTCTTATGGTTAAACCAGATGTTAGCTATTGTTAGACTTCTTGCGATGGCGAATTCATCTATTCTGTTCCCGCTATCCTTTAATTCTTCGTGCAGTGAGAACTTGCCAGGGTAAAGGTAATATAATAGGCGTGTTTCTTTTTCCTGGTGTAGCTACACCAGTGTACTCTAAAGTAGATGGAAAATGAAACGCATGTTTTTATTTCAGTGTAGTTTATAACCTGAAAGTAATAATCAATTGCATATAAATGGGAGTTTCCATATTTTTTTTAACACCAATTCTTTGGACATATTTAATATATTTAATCTTCTTTTACTCGTTTAGAATAATTTCGGTTTTATAAATTGTATCATTAAATGACAAACGCGATTAATTCTTGATATAACCGAAAATATGAATAACAAAACCGTAAAATTTTGAAGGCGCCATCTCTTTGAAAAAAAATTAGAACTACTCTAATCATCTACTCCAATATTCAATATATGAGCTGGGGTAGTTGGAACTACTCCAAAATACACCGGTGTAGCTACACCAGGAAAAAGAAACACTCCTAATATGATTCCTTATACACTTTTGGGTTAAAGTCGCCTAATACGAAATCGGTTATCGCGGTGAACTCTATACGTGGTTTATTAGAGGCTTAAGAACAGTCCATCTTAGTTCTTGTAGTCCAGTGATTGGTATTCTATATCGTCGAAGCTCATCTATCATTTCTGCCATTGCTCCAGGCTACGTAATGTTCTGATATTCCACGTTGCGAATTTTACATCGTAGTTCCCAAATCTTGAGTTCTAACTGTTCCGAGCCAGATTTTTCGACTCCATATCACGAATTGTTTTTCGATGACAGGTTGTCAATTTCTCGCTGAACCGCTTTCCAGGACGACCAGTCCGGTGTTTGCTTTGTATTTGTTACTCTTAATTAGAAAAAAACATTCAGGAGTCACTCGATGTAAAGTCAATCAGTCTTATTATGGTTGTCACTTTCGGTGACAAATGGCTAAGTGAGACAAAACTGCTAACTGAAATTTCTCACCTCATTGAATTTACTGTCAATAATATGGAAGGTGACAATTACAGCGACATTTCTTACTATGGTGAGGTGACTACCACAATAAGGCTGAAGAGCATTTTTATCTCATTTCGCCATTTGTCACCAAAAGTGACAACCATAATAAGGCTGAATAGCTCTGTATGTTTACGCCACACGCGATCCCGCGTGCGCAAATTTTGCTATTTCTCTCTCACTCCCTCTCATGCAAATAATTGAAAAAGTCAAAAATCTCGGGATCCCGTGTGGAGTCAACATACAGAGCTAAGATCTTCGTGGAGGTAGAGGTAGAGTTCTGTAACACGGCTGTAGATCTTAACAGTTGACGTTTCTGAGGCCTTATCTGTTGGTTATAATAATATGAACACCATTTGTTAAATACAACACCTGGGAGTATTTTGTTTATTCATAGAAACACCTTTTATAACAATAACTAATTTATTCTTTTGTACAGAAAAAAACTAAACAGAACAGTCACAACGTCAAAATGTGGAAAACGGAATGAATATAAATGGCCGCGTTTAGGCCGAAGTTAATTTAACTGAGCTAGGCAAGTTAACAGCGGCATAAACAGCAATTTGTTTAGCGCTGTTAGCTAACTTATTTCTGCTTTTTGGCTTAGCTAAAATTTAGCACAGGCAAAATGAATTGCCGTTTGCTTGTAATTTTTTGTTGTAAGCAAATAATTTAGAAATATTTCAATACAGAATGAAGATTTTATTATTTTTATTAATTTTTTAGCTTTTTATTATTTGTAAAATGGGAAATGTTATTATTTTCGTCTGTTATTAGCTGTAAAATGAGAATTGTCAAATGGCATGCTAGAAACGGTGCTAAGTTAACAGCGCTAATTTAACAGAGTTAAAATAACTCGGGCCTAAACGCGCCCAATGAATTACAAATTATGTGGAAAGTTCTTATGTAAAAAGTGCTGCCAATGTTTTAATAGGTTAGTGCTGCCTTAAAACTTAGCGTTATCTCGATGGAGTCCTGGCTGTTCTGTTACTACTATTTGACTCCCTTCAATCGACGCTAGTTAGGGAAAACTTCAAAGAGTTCATAGAAGGTAGTACCACTTAGATATAAATCAACTGTATTGAAAACAAAACCTAACTGCAATACCAAGGGTGCCCCGATCCAGGCGACGAGCTTTCAAGCTGGAGTTGGATGAGCTGCCACTCAACTGTGCGGCAACACCAGTACTGGCATTGTATGCGTCACGGTTGTCTGTATGATCTCCATGTGCTGAACATCAGAAGATCCTCAGGTTCTTTACCTTAATCGCTGATAATAAATCCCTTATAGCATACATTGCCATGTCGGTCTCGGTATCCTAGTTGTTAAGATATGGTATCCCGAAATAATTTTTTTTGGTCAGCAATTAGGGCGCTTTCAAAAATTCAGCGAGAAGCTCTGTTTAGAGTAGACCGAACAAGGAACTGCACACACGCATGCTTTATAATAAAAATAACATTTCTTAAAACATTCCAAAACAACTAACAAGATTTACTGCGTATTTACATATGAAGACTCGGTAAGAAATTTTGTTTGCAGTCGAAATTAATTTTGTGATAAGTAAAAAGTTATCATTTCGATCAATCGATTTGGAGAAGACTTCTACCAGAAGCTTTAATCATTTTGTTTTGTTACTTTCAAATCGTAGCCAAGTTATCTCTCGACCTATTGATGAGGAAGTCAATCAACTCTGTTTATCTTTATTTTTAGTAACGTGACCTTTGAACATACATAATTTATAAAAGAAAAATCGGTTTCCAGTTAAAAATGTTTCTTATCTTTGATATTGCTCGTAATGCTCATGACTTTTTTATAAATATACTATATTAATTAATAAAAGTCTGGTTTGACAAATTTAAACTTATAAAAATTTTCAACTTGTTTTTCGTTGATATGTTCCGTCAAGTGTTTAGTTTTCTCTGCATTAACTACAACCTGAACTTTTGCAATATCAAAATCGTCACCAATTTTACTGCCGAAGTTTTGCTAACAACTTCTCTATACAAATGTATGCCTTTTATGTTAATTTTTTTATAAATCACAAAAAACAGCTACAAAACAGCTACTTTTTGTAAATAAATCTTGAAAGGTCAGGTGTCCAAATATTAACTCACCTGCTAATTCAAATGTGGAACCAGTTCTAGCCTCTCGCAGCTGCTACCTCCACTAGTCCTGATTTATACTCTCGAAACAAGAACGTCGTTACGATGAATATTCAGCGTCGTAACGATGAAACCCAAGGACGCAAATTTTACGTCGTTACGATGAAAACTTAAATAGAGGGCATAGAATGGGGGCATCGCCAGAGATGCAGTAAGGTAGCTTATTTGAGCAGGCAGCAAGGTATCTCTTAAACCATTTCTTAAGGGCTTAGTCAATACCATTCATTTGAAGTTAAGCCAATATAGCTGGGGGCCATACTCGATCGAAGACTTTGAGATATTTAGAGCAGCCAGACGAATCTCAGGAAAGCGATTATACCAGTTCATGTTGATTGTAGTGGTGTTGTTTAAACCAAAAACTTGATTTTGCAACAATAAAAAAGAAAAAAACGGTTAAATGTGGTGTGGTTAGCTGTAAGAACTACGAAAGCAAAGGCAAATTCTTCACCTAGACAACCCAGTCCTCTCTGGTGGGGATCTAGACATCGAAACTTGGGGGTTTTCCTGAAATGCGATTCGAAAGTGAGAAGCAAACGGAAGCCAGTTGCGATGCGATTTAGTTTTTGTATCGCTGAATACGATCGCATCGTATTGAAACTATTGCCTGATAAATATGCGAAAAGAAATTATTTTCAGTCAACCAACTTCATTTATCAACTTAATTTGACATATTGATGCGAACAATTGTATCAAGAACATTTTAAAAGTTTTTAGAATATTTTAAAACAAACAAATAAATTCAGTGCATACGTCAATGGCTTTACTCACGGACTGAAATCCGATGACAGACGGACAAATTTAATTCGAATTCGCATTGGGAATACCATTTTCTTATTTCCGAATTTCATGACTTTCGAATCGCATTCCAGGATAACCCCCCTGAGTTGAAGTTGAGTTTCGATGTCATGCAGTTAGGTAGCTGACCTACAAGTCCCTGTGGTAAAAGTGCAGAATATTGCTGGGACCATACGACTTCTATACCCTAGCATTCCATTTCTTGTAGCTTAAAGGCTGATTTACACGTATTCAGTAGTCAAGTATTTAACTAAATGTTAACTTAATTTTAAGTAAGCGTTTACACGTTTTCAACACTTAATATGAGTTAAGCTCTTTAGTTCGCTAATGATGGACGTCAAAGTCTAAAAAAATACTGTCATCAAATAAAACAAAAGAGATTTTCGACAAAGTAAAGGATGAAATAGTTAGGGAAGCGAGAATACCTAAAAGATTTTGTAGAATCTTCAATTTTTTTTAACTCTTGTGAGTATGTCGATCGGATACTTTTGATTTTTGACTCGACTTCCTTAATACCAAAATTAGTGATCGCCAAGACTGACACTGCATCGGCAAGACCTTGTTGTTTTGCTAGTTTAATTTTATAATTCGAGCTTCTTATATTCCATAAACAATCGTTCTTTAAATATTCTTCAACAAACTCTTTACTGTAGTGTCTTCTGTCCACTTCGACATTTTCAAAAAAGATCTTCGATCATACGAACTATGAACGCGACGCTCCGACAACTAAATTTATGCATTTAACTAAAATTTATGCATGTCCAAACATGTCAAGTGATTGGCCACAACGAACTTAACCGCAAAATAGACAAAATTCTATTCTACTCGTTTACTTCCCCGCTAAATTTTAACTTGCAATTTATTACTAAATTTATTGTTTACATGCATTAAGTCACTTAAAATTAAGTAAAATTTAGTTAAATATTTGACTACTTAACACATGTGAATCAGCCTTAAAGGCCGTGCAGACTATCTCCCTATATCTGATGTATAGATTAGGTGGCAGCAGATCGAGAATTACGTTTTTTTGCTTCAGTAGGGTTTGCACACAGAGCCCCGGTTACTCTGAGACATGCCATTCTTTCTTTCAACTTGCCTAGTCTAAATTTGTTATATTATTTTTACACGGCAGAGGCGTATGGCAGCACTTGCCTAATCAGTGGTGTGCACTTTCTTGCCGAAGGTCTGCGTACTAAATGGCTACACTGGCCTTTTTTGCCCTAATTTCGAGTGCACCTCCAGTTCAGCTTTGGCTCCAGAATATGACCCAAGTACATTTCCACTTAATTTATAAATCACATAAAAT
Organism: Thereva nobilitata; assembly: GCA_963855945.1. Lineage (NCBI taxonomy): Eukaryota > Metazoa > Arthropoda > Insecta > Diptera > Therevidae > Thereva > Thereva nobilitata. Next base: position 192,795,125 of record OY979694.1, on the reverse strand, counting down.
TTTTTTCTGCGAAAAAAATTAAATTTATTTGACTATGTTAGTGACATCAGCATAAAAATGGCGTTTTAGGCCGGCCGTATGCCAAAGCTTCACATGCTTATTTATGAAGAAATCGTGCGAATTTATGAAGAAATCGTCGCATGCAGCTTTGCTACTTTTATCTCTAAGCAAAAGTGACGAAAAGCTGCATATGGAGCTTTGGTATACGGCCGGCCTTACGTTTAGATTACCTCTTATTTATATACACCGTGATTCAGAGCAGATGTCATCCAATTTGGCACTCCTTCCTCAAAAGACTTTCCAAGCAGGTGTCACCAGCTTATTGTTCTGCCCATCGGAGCCTATCCGTTTTTATTCTCTAAGTAGCGCTTTTAGATGTTGTTATTGTAGAATTTCCAGGATCGTTCTCTTTCATATACGGCTAAGGAATTGGAGTTTTCCTTGCTGAACACCCAAGTCTTTGGTAAGACCATCGACTTATACAGCAGCAGTTTGAATAGCTTTAATATACTATAATGTTTTGTTGACTTTAAGCAAGTGTGCGGGTATTTCCAGTTCCATGCTATTCGGCTGCCTCTCTTGCCTCCACGAGAGTCAAACAATGAACTACTCCCAAATATTGCTCCTCTGCCTTGATTGTCGAATCAATCTTAGGGCGCCTCGAAAATCTCATCATGTACTTTCTTTTGCTTTCATTAATGTGTAATATTATAAAAGTGCTTTTCACAGCTTTTGATGTTCCTAGGACGTCGCCAGAGTACTTCCGAATTTATGAAGATTGTCTTGCTGTCATATTCGAGTTTTGGATCACTTTCTCTAACCAGGCGCGAATCTAGAATTTTATTTTGGGGGGTCACGGAATTAAAAGTGGCGAAAAAAATGTCTACTCCTAAGGGCCTATTTAGACGGTTCGCTCCCAGGAGCATTCCTCACGAATTTTGTGGATGAAGGAGGTAGTGGGGCAGTGCCGCGGCTGGCATATGTGCAGGATGTGCAACTGCACAGGGCTCGCTAGCGGGGCGAGCGAAAAATTATTTTGGAATAAAAATCATTTGAATTCATTATTTGCATTTTTACTTCATTGAGAATGGGCCATACAAATGAGTATGGGCCACAAAAATCAGCATTTGGGCCATTATTTTGTCGCGGGAACGGGTTTGTATGAAGAGAAATGCGCGAGCGAAGCGAGCGAAATTTTGTTTGGACTCTCCCCAAATCCCCAAATTGTCTGGCCGCGGCACTGTAGTGGGGTTGATGAGAGGTACCACCCCACCTCTCCCTTCATCCACAAAGTTCGTGAGGAACGTTCCTGGGAGCGAAGTGTCTAATAGCCTTATGACACTGGCTTCACCGTAGGCTGAAAATGCTGCCTTGGCTAGGCTGAAACCTGAAAGAAAAAATTCAAAGGGGATTTTCCCATATGTAAGAGTGAGAAGAATATACTCAAACTTTTCTTGGCTGGATTTTAAGTGTTATAAAAAGTCTAGAAAACTGTTATAAAAAGCATAGGAAAAGAATGAAATTCATGTTCTTTTTCCTATGCTTTTTATAACAGTTTGCTGCATCTCTAGACTTTTTATAACAGTGAGTGAATAACAATAAATTGAAGTGATTATAAATAAATACAATTTAAGTGATTATAAATATAATTGAAGTTACAATAAATATAATTGAAGGGTAAATGTTTAGAACTGGGGCTCCGGTGTAAAATCGCTCCAAACAAATTTTGAGGTGTATACGGCGATGTTTTAATGTCCCAATAGTAATTTCAAGGCGGAGAGACATATTTTTCATATTACAAAAGGCTGGGGTTGCGAATTAGAGGATTCTATGATTTGCGTGGTGCCGCAGTTTGCCGATAAACTACCTCATCTGTTATAAACTCTACTTGATATTCTGTCCAAGTTAGTTTTTCATTTTAAATACAATAAATTTAAATTAATTTAATTTTAATCACAATAAATTTAAATATTTCAAATATTTCCCAACAGATTTCTTCTGGATCCACTAACAACAATCTGTTATAATAATCAGACAATCGTTCTTGCTCTCGCATGCTATCATAGAGTATAACAGATTTCGTCATTTTCAGCCTAGCCAAGGCAGCATTTTCAGCCTACGAAAAAGCCAGTGTCATAAGGCTATAAACAGGCTTTTTTAGGGACAAATACAAAATTAACAAAACGAACAAAACTAACCGAATTTTCTCGTGGATTAAAAACAAACGTAGTCCGCTCAAATTAGTCAAAAAATCGCCGTTTTTAGGAAATTTTTCCCACAACTAGGAGACCGGTGCCAAGTGAAGTCTCTATTTGTGGAGAACCTATGCATTTTGGTGAAAATACCAAATTTGGAGAGCATAAAATTACATACAAATTTTACTTTTACAATATTTCCCAACTCCGCATATTTTCGCCGATGGAGGCCGTTTTGGGCCATTTTTAGATTTTGAGCCAAAATTATGCATTTGTATGAAAAATTAAATGAGATCAAAGTAGTAGTTGTAGTTTTTCAATGGCCTTTCTTTGGACGCTTTGATTATCAACCGAGTCTGAAAAAAGGCGCAAAACGAGCTCTACCGGCGAAACAATGACGAATTCGAAAAAACAGTGAAGGCAAAATTTGCAGGAAATTTTATGCCTTATAACTTTGCTCTTTTGATATTTTGACCAAAATGCATAGTTTCTCTTAAAAATAGAGAAAAGGCGAAAAAACAATAAAATTCACATATTTCTCAAAAACAACCCTTTTTTCGAACTGCGGACAACCCATATCCTTCACTTAGCACCGCTCTCATAGCTGTGGGAAAAATTTCTTTAATTGTCCCTAATTTGAGCGGAGTAGGGCAGAAAACGCCTTAATGTGTTTTTGATGAAGACGCGCCCTTTCTTGTGAGTGCAGCTAACTTCAGAGTTTACAAATCAAAATATATAGAAAGAGTATAGATCAATATGTATTTGACCTTGAAGGTCATTTTTTATGGTCGTTGCTTTAATTTGCAAAAAAGTTGGGTCGGTTTTGCTCGTTTGGTTATTTTTTGTTTTTGTTTTTTTAGTTGGATCAATTTTGTTTTTTAAACAGCGAGCGCTTTGGGGGGGGGGGGGGGGTTTGGATGTCTTTACTTGGCTTGTTAGATTAGTCATGGCAAACCTACATACTGGTATGAACTTATTGTAAATGTCGAATTCTTTTATGACTTTGTAAACTTCTACTCTGACTATGCTTATAAAGTTCTTCTCTGAACTACTTTCTAAAGTTTAGCTTGCTTATTGGTTAGTTGGTTGCTGCTCTGCACTTGTACCTCTGCGTTTGTGTCCTTTAATGTCATACGTATTAATTTTCTTAATTTAGTGGCAACCCCAAAAAGTGCAGCTGCACACTCTGCGCATTTGCCAGCCGTGGCACTGTCCAAAATCTTCTAGTACCTGCAGCAGTCTATCTCTTTTTATGATCTTTATTGAATATACTATCGATAGCAGTCCATACTTCTCACACCTCGTCTTATCTCCTTTTTTAAGAATTGGCCATATTATTGTTTTTTCCATTCATCAGAAAGTCTCTCCTCCTTCCATCTTTCAGTTACAATTTGATGTAGCGTTCCATTGTTTGGAGTAGTTGGAGAAGTTCTGATGTGTTGTCCTCTCCTGGAGCTTTTCCGTTTTCAGATTTAGTACCAATGTTCGCACTTCTTCAATGTTGGGCGTTCGTATTTCTGGTTCCGCTCTATAATATCTCCGTTCATTATTTTCTTCTGTTTCATTACTGAGCCTTAAAATAGTTCTTGATAAAATTTCTGCCATCTTTTAAATATTTCTTTTACGAACTTTCATTCACCTAGGCTCAAATCGGACGTAAAATATTCTACACGAACCCAAGAAGTTTTAACCTTTTACCAGCTCCGCACGCTTGACAAAAAGAGCTTTTACGTTTAGATGAATACGACCTCGTCTATAATAGATCTATTGAAATTAAATAAAACAAATTCAAGAATAATTAGGGAAAAATGTTTGTTTTCTTATTGAATATTTAACGGATTTCTCTCTTAATTTTATGCAATTAACCATTCAAGAACGTAGAATCTCGGAATAGTCTATCAAAAAATTTCACAATAAACCAATTATTCCATCGATCTACATACATTAATTATCAAGAGCACGACGGGGAATTGATAAGTGAACGTGTTTCGCATACAAATATATGGCGCTATTGTCATCTATATTTAGTCATCAAGTTTCTTTTAAATATCGAAGAATTACTCTATGGTTGGTCTCTATCATATTGACAGTTATTCATTTTTTGGCAATGGATTAAAAAGTATTCGTTATAAATAGATGAATTTGGCAGTAGCGATAAGATTCCTTTCTTGCTATTTATTCTGGTAGGGAAAAAAGTGAACTCAAGAACTCACCTACATGGGGTGGCTTAGTCCTTTTTATGGACTCTGTTTGACTTTAAACAAATTAATTCAAACATCGTAGATCGTCCTGAATTCAAGTATCGTATACCACTTCCTGAAGCCCCGAAATCAGTTGTGACTCTCGAAATTATTAATAAAGTTCACAATTTGAATTTATTTCACGAATAATGTAATGCTCGAATTGAAGAGACTCCAGGTATTTCCATTGAGCACCTTCGTTTATTTGTATAAGAAGTCAAACGTGAGAAATGTTTGTCTTAATGGATCCATCGGTTACTCACCCCAAAACAAAAGTTGATTTGCAAACATGAGTCAACAAATTCCAGATTTGTCAGTAGAATCCATTAGAGTATCGGCATCGTATTAGGCATCGCTGTGCATAACAGTGGATGACATATGCTAACGACGAAAGGTGTTGTAAACCACAACATAAATTACCAATTTTCTCATTCTTTTTCATAAAATTTTCTATAGTATAGATTCTATATTATAGAATTTAGTGACTTTATTTATACTAAATGTTTCCAAAATCAAATTTAATTCTTCATGTCTAGATAAAAAACATTTAGTTGCATTTTCTTATCAATATCGGACCTTAAGAAATTTTTTTTACGATCAATATCCCACCGCTGCCACCATTTTTTGACGTCCGTTTGTCTTCGAACGAAGAGGACACGGGTTGCCTTCGTACTACCAATTTTTCTTTAATTGAATGAAATACACTTCTTTTTAATAAAAATTTACGATTTATTCCATTTCCTGCACTTAAGTTAGACGAGCTAAACAGTTCATTCACAAAGAAGCACCTAAAAGAGAAATATGCCTCCTGTGATAATTTGTGCCGGTGAGTAAAAATTGATCAATTGCAATTTGAAGTGTTTCTTCATAAGCAGAAATCTTCTGAGCACAGCCAGTCCAACTTTTTATACGTTTTCTCATGGTCCGTGGTAACTTCCATCAATAATATTTCCTTCTTCACCACAACCCCTTTTTTGATTTACAAAGGATGATAATAGCAAGCAAACCGAAGATCGACTTATTAGCATCTCTGTTCGCTCCAACTCGTTTTTACCCGACACCCGGCCCGGCCTAATTATACGACCCGCTCAGTAGACAGAGATGTCTTCAGGACTTGAGAAGTATATAAGGTGTCTCAAAGAGCTTGACGTCAAAAAATCAAATGGTCTTCAGAATTTATCCCATACCATGCTTAAGAAATGTGCTTCACCTTTGGCTAAATTTATTACTAAATTTATTGTTTACATTTATTGCAATTTATTACTAAATTTATTGTTTACATGCATTAAGTCACTTAAAATTAAGTAAAATTTAGTTAAATATTTGACTACTTAACACATGTGAATCAGCCTTAAAGGCCGTGCAGACTATCTCCCTATATCTGATGTATAGATTAGGTGGCAGCAGATCGAGAATTACGTTTTTTTGCTTCAGTAGGGTTTGCACACAGAGCCCCGGTTACTCTGAGACATGCCATTCTTTCTTTCAACTTGCCTAGTCTAAATTTGTTATATTATTTTTACACGGCAGAGGCGTATGGCAGCACTTGCCTAATCAGTGGTGTGCACTTTCTTGCCGAAGGTCTGCGTACTAAATGGCTACACTGGCCTTTTTTGCCCTAATTTCGAGTGCACCTCCAGTTCAGCTTTGGCTCCAGAATATGACCCAAGTACATTTCCACTTAATTTATAAATCACATAAAATTTTTTTCTGCGAAAAAAATTAAATTTATTTGACTATGTTAGTGACATCAGCATAAAAATGGCGTTTTAGGCCGGCCGTATGCCAAAGCTTCACATGCTTATTTATGAAGAAATCGTGCGAATTTATGAAGAAATCGTCGCATGCAGCTTTGCTACTTTTATCTCTAAGCAAAAGTGACGAAAAGCTGCATATGGAGCTTTGGTATACGGCCGGCCTTACGTTTAGATTACCTCTTATTTATATACACCGTGATTCAGAGCAGATGTCATCCAATTTGGCACTCCTTCCTCAAAAGACTTTCCAAGCAGGTGTCACCAGCTTATTGTTCTGCCCATCGGAGCCTATCCGTTTTTATTCTCTAAGTAGCGCTTTTAGATGTTGTTATTGTAGAATTTCCAGGATCGTTCTCTTTCATATACGGCTAAGGAATTGGAGTTTTCCTTGCTGAACACCCAAGTCTTTGGTAAGACCATCGACTTATACAGCAGCAGTTTGAATAGCTTTAATATACTATAATGTTTTGTTGACTTTAAGCAAGTGTGCGGGTATTTCCAGTTCCATGCTATTCGGCTGCCTCTCTTGCCTCCACGAGAGTCAAACAATGAACTACTCCCAAATATTGCTCCTCTGCCTTGATTGTCGAATCAATCTTAGGGCGCCTCGAAAATCTCATCATGTACTTTCTTTTGCTTTCATTAATGTGTAATATTATAAAAGTGCTTTTCACAGCTTTTGATGTTCCTAGGACGTCGCCAGAGTACTTCCGAATTTATGAAGATTGTCTTGCTGTCATATTCGAGTTTTGGATCACTTTCTCTAACCAGGCGCGAATCTAGAATTTTATTTTGGGGGGTCACGGAATTAAAAGTGGCGAAAAAAATGTCTACTCCTAAGGGCCTATTTAGACGGTTCGCTCCCAGGAGCATTCCTCACGAATTTTGTGGATGAAGGAGGTAGTGGGGCAGTGCCGCGGCTGGCATATGTGCAGGATGTGCAACTGCACAGGGCTCGCTAGCGGGGCGAGCGAAAAATTATTTTGGAATAAAAATCATTTGAATTCATTATTTGCATTTTTACTTCATTGAGAATGGGCCATACAAATGAGTATGGGCCACAAAAATCAGCATTTGGGCCATTATTTTGTCGCGGGAACGGGTTTGTATGAAGAGAAATGCGCGAGCGAAGCGAGCGAAATTTTGTTTGGACTCTCCCCAAATCCCCAAATTGTCTGGCCGCGGCACTGTAGTGGGGTTGATGAGAGGTACCACCCCACCTCTCCCTTCATCCACAAAGTTCGTGAGGAACGTTCCTGGGAGCGAAGTGTCTAATAGCCTTATGACACTGGCTTCACCGTAGGCTGAAAATGCTGCCTTGGCTAGGCTGAAACCTGAAAGAAAAAATTCAAAGGGGATTTTCCCATATGTAAGAGTGAGAAGAATATACTCAAACTTTTCTTGGCTGGATTTTAAGTGTTATAAAAAGTCTAGAAAACTGTTATAAAAAGCATAGGAAAAGAATGAAATTCATGTTCTTTTTCCTATGCTTTTTATAACAGTTTGCTGCATCTCTAGACTTTTTATAACAGTGAGTGAATAACAATAAATTGAAGTGATTATAAATAAATACAATTTAAGTGATTATAAATATAATTGAAGTTACAATAAATATAATTGAAGGGTAAATGTTTAGAACTGGGGCTCCGGTGTAAAATCGCTCCAAACAAATTTTGAGGTGTATACGGCGATGTTTTAATGTCCCAATAGTAATTTCAAGGCGGAGAGACATATTTTTCATATTACAAAAGGCTGGGGTTGCGAATTAGAGGATTCTATGATTTGCGTGGTGCCGCAGTTTGCCGATAAACTACCTCATCTGTTATAAACTCTACTTGATATTCTGTCCAAGTTAGTTTTTCATTTTAAATACAATAAATTTAAATTAATTTAATTTTAATCACAATAAATTTAAATATTTCAAATATTTCCCAACAGATTTCTTCTGGATCCACTAACAACAATCTGTTATAATAATCAGACAATCGTTCTTGCTCTCGCATGCTATCATAGAGTATAACAGATTTCGTCATTTTCAGCCTAGCCAAGGCAGCATTTTCAGCCTACGAAAAAGCCAGTGTCATAAGGCTATAAACAGGCTTTTTTAGGGACAAATACAAAATTAACAAAACGAACAAAACTAACCGAATTTTCTCGTGGATTAAAAACAAACGTAGTCCGCTCAAATTAGTCAAAAAATCGCCGTTTTTAGGAAATTTTTCCCACAACTAGGAGACCGGTGCCAAGTGAAGTCTCTATTTGTGGAGAACCTATGCATTTTGGTGAAAATACCAAATTTGGAGAGCATAAAATTACATACAAATTTTACTTTTACAATATTTCCCAACTCCGCATATTTTCGCCGATGGAGGCCGTTTTGGGCCATTTTTAGATTTTGAGCCAAAATTATGCATTTGTATGAAAAATTAAATGAGATCAAAGTAGTAGTTGTAGTTTTTCAATGGCCTTTCTTTGGACGCTTTGATTATCAACCGAGTCTGAAAAAAGGCGCAAAACGAGCTCTACCGGCGAAACAATGACGAATTCGAAAAAACAGTGAAGGCAAAATTTGCAGGAAATTTTATGCCTTATAACTTTGCTCTTTTGATATTTTGACCAAAATGCATAGTTTCTCTTAAAAATAGAGAAAAGGCGAAAAAACAATAAAATTCACATATTTCTCAAAAACAACCCTTTTTTCGAACTGCGGACAACCCATATCCTTCACTTAGCACCGCTCTCATAGCTGTGGGAAAAATTTCTTTAATTGTCCCTAATTTGAGCGGAGTAGGGCAGAAAACGCCTTAATGTGTTTTTGATGAAGACGCGCCCTTTCTTGTGAGTGCAGCTAACTTCAGAGTTTACAAATCAAAATATATAGAAAGAGTATAGATCAATATGTATTTGACCTTGAAGGTCATTTTTTATGGTCGTTGCTTTAATTTGCAAAAAAGTTGGGTCGGTTTTGCTCGTTTGGTTATTTTTTGTTTTTGTTTTTTTAGTTGGATCAATTTTGTTTTTTAAACAGCGAGCGCTTTGGGGGGGGGGGGGGGGTTTGGATGTCTTTACTTGGCTTGTTAGATTAGTCATGGCAAACCTACATACTGGTATGAACTTATTGTAAATGTCGAATTCTTTTATGACTTTGTAAACTTCTACTCTGACTATGCTTATAAAGTTCTTCTCTGAACTACTTTCTAAAGTTTAGCTTGCTTATTGGTTAGTTGGTTGCTGCTCTGCACTTGTACCTCTGCGTTTGTGTCCTTTAATGTCATACGTATTAATTTTCTTAATTTAGTGGCAACCCCAAAAAGTGCAGCTGCACACTCTGCGCATTTGCCAGCCGTGGCACTGTCCAAAATCTTCTAGTACCTGCAGCAGTCTATCTCTTTTTATGATCTTTATTGAATATACTATCGATAGCAGTCCATACTTCTCACACCTCGTCTTATCTCCTTTTTTAAGAATTGGCCATATTATTGTTTTTTCCATTCATCAGAAAGTCTCTCCTCCTTCCATCTTTCAGTTACAATTTGATGTAGCGTTCCATTGTTTGGAGTAGTTGGAGAAGTTCTGATGTGTTGTCCTCTCCTGGAGCTTTTCCGTTTTCAGATTTAGTACCAATGTTCGCACTTCTTCAATGTTGGGCGTTCGTATTTCTGGTTCCGCTCTATAATATCTCCGTTCATTATTTTCTTCTGTTTCATTACTGAGCCTTAAAATAGTTCTTGATAAAATTTCTGCCATCTTTTAAATATTTCTTTTACGAACTTTCATTCACCTAGGCTCAAATCGGACGTAAAATATTCTACACGAACCCAAGAAGTTTTAACCTTTTACCAGCTCCGCACGCTTGACAAAAAGAGCTTTTACGTTTAGATGAATACGACCTCGTCTATAATAGATCTATTGAAATTAAATAAAACAAATTCAAGAATAATTAGGGAAAAATGTTTGTTTTCTTATTGAATATTTAACGGATTTCTCTCTTAATTTTATGCAATTAACCATTCAAGAACGTAGAATCTCGGAATAGTCTATCAAAAAATTTCACAATAAACCAATTATTCCATCGATCTACATACATTAATTATCAAGAGCACGACGGGGAATTGATAAGTGAACGTGTTTCGCATACAAATATATGGCGCTATTGTCATCTATATTTAGTCATCAAGTTTCTTTTAAATATCGAAGAATTACTCTATGGTTGGTCTCTATCATATTGACAGTTATTCATTTTTTGGCAATGGATTAAAAAGTATTCGTTATAAATAGATGAATTTGGCAGTAGCGATAAGATTCCTTTCTTGCTATTTATTCTGGTAGGGAAAAAAGTGAACTCAAGAACTCACCTACATGGGGTGGCTTAGTCCTTTTTATGGACTCTGTTTGACTTTAAACAAATTAATTCAAACATCGTAGATCGTCCTGAATTCAAGTATCGTATACCACTTCCTGAAGCCCCGAAATCAGTTGTGACTCTCGAAATTATTAATAAAGTTCACAATTTGAATTTATTTCACGAATAATGTAATGCTCGAATTGAAGAGACTCCAGGTATTTCCATTGAGCACCTTCGTTTATTTGTATAAGAAGTCAAACGTGAGAAATGTTTGTCTTAATGGATCCATCGGTTACTCACCCCAAAACAAAAGTTGATTTGCAAACATGAGTCAACAAATTCCAGATTTGTCAGTAGAATCCATTAGAGTATCGGCATCGTATTAGGCATCGCTGTGCATAACAGTGGATGACATATGCTAACGACGAAAGGTGTTGTAAACCACAACATAAATTACCAATTTTCTCATTCTTTTTCATAAAATTTTCTATAGTATAGATTCTATATTATAGAATTTAGTGACTTTATTTATACTAAATGTTTCCAAAATCAAATTTAATTCTTCATGTCTAGATAAAAAACATTTAGTTGCATTTTCTTATCAATATCGGACCTTAAGAAATTTTTTTTACGATCAATATCGCACCGCTGCCACCATTTTTTGACGTCCGTTTGTCTTCGAACGAAGAGGACACGGGTTGCCTTCGTACTACCAATTTTTCTTTAATTGAATGAAATACACTTCTTTTTAATAAAAATTTACGATTTATTCCATTTCCTGCACTTAAGTTAGACGAGCTAAACAGTTCATTCACAAAGAAGCACCTAAAAGAGAAATATGCCTCCTGTGATAATTTGTGCCGGTGAGTAAAAATTGATCAATTGCAATTTGAAGTGTTTCTTCATAAGCAGAAATCTTCTGAGCACAGCCAGTCCAACTTTTTATACGTTTTCTCATGGTCCGTGGTAACTTCCATCAATAATATTTCCTTCTTCACCACAACCCCTTTTTTGATTTACAAAGGATGATAATAGCAAGCAAACCGAAGATCGACTTATTAGCATCTCTGTTCGCTCCAACTCGTTTTTACCCGACACCCGGCCCGGCCTAATTATACGACCCGCTCAGTAGACAGAGATGTCTTCAGGACTTGAGAAGTATATAAGGTGTCTCAAAGAGCTTGACGTCAAAAAATCAAATGGTCTTCAGAATTTATCCCATACCATGCTTAAGAAATGTGCTTCACCTTTGGCTAAATATCTGCGAAAAATTCTTTGACCTATTATACTTCTCCGGACTTTTTCAGGAACCAGGAAGTGTCAAGGAGACTAGCCCATGTTGAGCCCATTCTGAAAAAGAAGAAATCCGGCAGCCCACCCAAATACAGCAAAATAGGAATAATTTCTATTTTCTCCAAAATCATGAAGACAATAACAAATTAAAAATAACTTGTGCGGTATTTTGAACTCGACCAATTTCTACACGAAGAGCAGTACCGCTTTAAGACAAAAAGATGTGCTAACGACTTTCTTGTGTGGCTAACAGAGCACCAAAGTATTCATCGCTTCATCGCCTTCATTCTGTTTCAGTATATTACTCGTTGGTCTGGGCTGGGCGCCTCGAAACTCGAACTCGAGTAGTGGGTATCTTTGCTGGTAGCGGTGAAGACCTTTGCTGCTCTGTCTTCTGGCATGCAATCGACGTGTCGAGCCCAGCGAAGTTGAGTTTTATGAACACCACTAAGTCTATGTCGTCATAGATTTGATATAGCTCTGGGTCTATAATGCTTCTCAAAATCTTCCTTTCAAAGGAATTTAGCATTTATCCTTTGTGCGAGCGTGCATGTCTCACTCCCATAGCATATAACAGGGCGAATTAGTGCCTTATATCGCGTAAACTTCGTCTTTCGATGTATTGTTCGATATTTCAGCATTTTACGATGTGCGAAATAGGTTTTGTTTCCGATTGGAGTTCTCCTGCTGATTTCTAAGCTCTTCATTTTTATTCATTAGGGCTGAGCCTAAGTATGCGAAATGGTCAACTACTTCTAACTTATGCTGTAAACATGCTAAGGGCGACGGCGAAACTATTTTCCTCGGCCACGGCGAATGGCCCCACGAGATTTCTTGTGTGCACACACTAAGAGCGACGGCGACACAAATTAAAAAACACACACCGGAATAATCATCTTGCAAAGCCGCATGCTACACACGCACACAGGAACACACGAGAATAGCAACAAAACCCCATGCCACTGCACCCATGCAATTTTGACAGGCGACGGCTACGAAATAGAAATTGGATTGATTCGGTAGCCACGCTCGGCAACGTCGCCGTCGCAGTCGTCTGCAGATTGTGCGCCTTCATATATAAGCCGTGTGTTCTATTCGTTTTTGACAGTCGCCGAGGAAAATAGTTTCGCCGTCGCCCTTAGCATGTTTACAGCATTAAGCCCGGGTCACACCGAACGCGGCGCGGCGCGGTGCGGCGATTTTTGTATGAAAAATAATATTAATCGCGCCGCGTTAAAATTATTTTTCATACAAAAATTGCCGCACCGCGCCGCGCCGCGTTCGGTGTGACCCGGGCTTTATGCTGTAAACAAGCTAAGGGCGACGGCGAAACTATTTTCCTCGACCACGGCGAATGGCCCGACAAAATTAGTTGTGCGAACACACTAAGAACGACGGCGACACGAATTAAAAAACACACACCGGAATAACCGTCTTGGACAACCGAATGCTACACACGCACACAGGAGCACACAGGAATAGCAACACAAAGCCTTGCCACAGCGCCCATGCAACTTTGACAGGCGACGGCTACGAAATAGAAATAAGTTTTAATCGGTAGCTACGCTCGGCGACGTCGCCGTTGCAGTCGTCTGCAGAATGTGCGCCTTCATATATAAGCCGTGTGTTCTATTCGTTTTTGACAGTCGCCGAGGAAAATAGTTTCGCCGTCGCCCTTAGGCTACGGTTACTATGCATGCGAATTCTGACGAAAATGTGTTCGCACGAGTACGTCCGAAATCCTCGTCAGAACAAGGCGGTTACATTGTGCGCGTTTTCTGATATTCGGATAGTCAGTACGTTTCTGCCGCCCAGCAAAGATGGACGAACTTGAAGAATTTTATTTTCTTAAAAGTCCGTTAATGAAGTTATTGTTGTTAAATGGTGGAAAAACAGAGCATGTCAACCAGTTATTTTCTAGTAGAGACGACAAAGGAGAGCTTCCAATGTTATTTCAAGAATTGTGGGACCAACTGCATCGGTTGTATAGACGGGAAAAATATTCGCATGGAATGCCCCAAACAAACAGGGTCGAAATATTTCAACTACAAGAGCTATTTTTCTGTTCTATTGCAGGGAATAACTAATGCAAATTACAAGTTCATTGCTGTTGAAGTTGGGGCTTAGGGTAAACAAAGTGATGGGGAACTTGTTCAGATTGAAATGTTTATCAACGGTTTGAAGCAAACTCTTTAAACGTACTAGAGAATGCAAATATTCCGTCAACCGACATTTCAGCACCCTTTGTTCTGTTAGGTGATGATGCCTATCCTCTGAAATCGTATTTATTGAAACCATATTCAAGACAAACACCACGTATACATGACCAAATCGAACGATCCACAGATCGAAAGATTGAAAGTGAGAATCTGCGTATTTGACATCGTCGGATGAAGTAATTGACGTTTAAGTGGATTTAAACGTAATCGAAAAGCAATGAACATAACCTACAATTTGTAGTTTTCGTATCGTTTTACTGTTGTTTCGCTTTTTCATCGAATTCCGCTCGATCCTATTTTAATTCGATCTGCGTAGACATGGATTTTTTAAAATCCAAGCCGGCTTGAATCCGGCTTCAATTTCTCATGTATACGTACTAAAAGACTTACTGTTGAAGAACGGATTTTTATTTATCGACTATCAAGAGCTAGGCGGTGCGTGGAATGTGCCTTTGGTATTCTGGTAGCCAAGTGGAGATGTTTAAAAACGGAACTGCAAATCGATCCAGATAAAGTAGACATCGTAGTTAAATGCGTTTTTCTTTTGCATAACTTAATCATCATCAAGGAAGGTCTTATTTCCTTTGATATTCCTGATATGGGCTTTCGAGTCCCTACACAATGCGCCAGTTTCACGGAGATATCATCACTATTGAAGAAGCGCGAATGAGGCTAGAGAAACCTATTTTGTTAGTCCAGCAGGTGAGATTAGGTAGCTCTACAAGTCATGTTCTTGATGGATAAAAGGTAAACATTAATTATAATCATTATCCATTGTGATTCCACTAAATCACTCGAAATTCAACCTAAAATCATCCAAAACAGACGCAGGTCGCACGAAAAAATCAAACTTTTTTGAACGCTCAAATTGTTCTGACGACTTCGTGCATGTTCTGACGTCTTGGTCGCTGTCAGTGTAAACACTATCATTGAAAAGCAGTCGTTTGATTTTTCGGACGAATACGTCAGAACAACTTTTCGTCAGAATTCGCATGCATAGTAACCGTAGCCTTAGCATGTTTACAGCATTATGGTCATCTATCGTTGAGTTGCTACCTATCGTTGATCTATTTACTCGTGCCTGCAGCACTACCTTATTTTTCTCCTCGTTAATTCTCAAGCCTACTTCTTTGTCTGATTCTTTAGGTTCTGAGTAGCATTCCTTAACTGCTTTGACTGATCTGCCAACTATGTTTACGTCATCGGCATACCTGATCATTGAATTGATGGTTTTCTAATGACCGCTGCCAAAGCTAGGTTGAAGATTATGGGCATCAGCCCATCCCGTTGTTTGAGCCCTTGGTCAACTTGGAAGGCATCTGTAAGAATTATTGAACTCTTACTTGGGTATTGTGTCAAGGTGGATTAATTGTATCAGGCGTACTAGTTTAGCTGGTACACCTAACTCGAGTAGAATCTGAAGTATGTAGCTTCTTTCTCTGGATGGAATCGTATATGCCTGCTTGAAGTCCACAAAGATCTGGTATATGTTAACATTCCTCTCCCAGCATTTTTCTAGGAGTTGTTTTAGTAGAAAGAGTTGGTCGGTGGCAGCCACTTGCAAGACACGTTTAAAAATGTCCATCTACCGTTAATATCGTTGGACATTCTTTCAGATTCTCTCTGTACCGTTGTTGTGTTACTTTTAACTTATCAATGTTAAGTTTTTGTTCCCTGGAAGTTCTTTGTAACCTTTGAACTGATAATCGTGCTCTAAACCTTGTTTTCACCAATTGGTGATCAGAGCCACAGCAGGCACCTCTGTAGGATCTCACATCTAATATTCTTGTTGATGATCTCTTTTCAATGAGTACATGATCGACCTGGTAGTACAAAAAGTCATACCTAAGCTTGAGACTTTTTAAAAAAAAAATTTTACATCGCACATCTATTTAAATTTGAATAAGTCTTACCAAAACCGTTTTTCGCTAACTTATTTGTATAAAACACCTGATAAAATGCGCTACAGGTTGATTTACATCAAAATTGAGAAATGCTAACTACATGCAAGTCTTAAAATAAATATTATAATTTTGCGCTTCATTGTAGTATAGCTCCTCCATATTCGACTAATTTATTGAGTTAATTTTAAAGTTTACGGCTCCAAAGTTTATGTAGATTTTTTTATACTGGCACACACGCATTCTGTAGAATTCATTCTTTGTTGACTTTGTTCACTTTAAACGTAAAAAAAAACATCAGGAATTAAAAAGAATGTCAACTCGAAAAATGTATAATCAAAAAATGAACTCCGTACCATTAGTTTCCATTTCTTCTTATCAACGCAACGTTACACTTGAATTTTTTAAAGTTCAAAGGTTTTTCCAGATTGTTGATTTTTTAAGACTCCATTCGTCTTAAGATAAAATATTATCACATCGCCCGGCCACGCATGAGCATGTGGCCGCATAAATAATTGCGGCATTGGTATATGAGCGTGCGTACGTCACTATACGAAGCGAATAACGCGATGGAATATGAATGAATGCAGCGCAGTAACTTTAATTAAAACTTTAAGAGAGTATTATTTGGTACGCGGTAACTGGTTTCACTGGATTATTACAGCTTTATACACCGGTGAATATAGCATCTACAAATTTTTGACCACATGGACATCAGTGTATAATTAGCATTCAGAGCATGACCCCAAATGGGGAAACTTCGATCGACGACGTAGCAGCTACGCGTAGCGGCTACGTAACAAGAGGGCCTGTGGGCAGTTCCCTAAACGAAAATATTTTCCCAATAATTTTATTTCTTTCGATGCCGTTTACTTTTCTCTGTTTTGGATACTATCTTCAGAAAGTGAAGAAATACTCAGTTCTAGGTTATTGTATACATATAAGGAGTGTTGCAACATATTGTATGGTATGTAGCTATCCATAAATGAAGTTAACCAACCAGCGGAGAACACGCAAAGTTTACATCTAGTTATTGCCTTTCTGACGTTGTTGTTTATATGTAGCTGATATTGGTGGCGATGGCGTCTGTGAAAACATAAACCGATCATGGTTTGTTTGTAATCTTTAGCTGTGATAATTACTGGTCATAAACTACGTAAGAAATACTTCATGAGGCGTTTTGAAAAATCATTTGCTGGGAAATGTTTTTGTTATCATTTTCTGCTAATCTATAGTGACTTAGATGTATATTGTTACCCTTCTTTACCCCTCTTTGGGGCAAAGAACGTAAAGCGTGAATTCTGTTCAGGTTGTGTGTATTCCGTTATGACCGCTGCAATCTGTTTCCAGCTTAGGATTGGTCTGCTTTTCTTCTTCGTCTTTGAGGAAGATACAGGCGCGCTACATAACCTTTCGGGACCTGAGGCTAAAACATGATTAGGCATCTTTTAAGCTTTATAACAAAGCAACTTTTAGGTTTCAACCTATTTTTGGGTCCCCCTATTACCTGGAGCGATATCAGCTGCAACCTAAATTGGGCCTATTGTACTACAATTTCTATACCTCATATTTGTAGGCCAAACCGCTTGAACAGAAAACATAAAGTGCAGGCTCATCCTCCTCGACAAACATCAAGCACAACACTCAATAGATTACCAATAATTAATTAGCACACGCAGCATGTAAACAACGAACAAATGATGAACGAAAGGCGACACAAAAACAACCCAGTAGGGAATAGAAACCTTCTAGAGTCGTACATTATCCTTCGAATGTTTAATGTCTACTTTCTAGAGCGAAACATCTCTTCGATTAACATTGCGAGGTCCTAGGGTGGAAGGCATAACGACAACCTTTTGCATTACAATTCATTCCAATAAAAAGATATAAGAACAGATAAGTAAAATGCAGATGCCTAGTCGAATAGGCGAAACGTGGTCCACGTTGCCGAAGCGATTAATCCAAGCAAAATATTTGAATGTTGCAGCCATGCAGCTGGCAACTTTTGGTCAAGCTCCAGCAACAGACTGCAGCGCAAAATTCTACGGTGAGCGAAGCTGAATCTTGAGAGTGACTTCTGCATTGCAACATTGAAACGCAATCGCTCACACTCCTCGAAGCTATATCAGATGATTACAAAGATGCTCACTTCACAAATCCACTCCAATTTTTATATTTACTGGGCTCAACCGGGTTTACGGAGTTATTTCCCAATCTCGTGATCGGCTTAAGCCGCGTACACACCAGCCCAACGAAGACCAACGAATGGGATTCTTTGACATTCGTTGGTTCTAAATGGACGGCTTAGCGAAGGCCAACGAAGGTTCGTTGGCGTTCGCTTGCAACCCGTACCGTAGCGGAAACATCAAGAAAACAGGCCATTCGAGGGAATGCGGTGTGGACGGTCGTCGAACGCAAGCGAACACTTTGACAATTCTCGGGTATCATTAGTTTTTATTTGTACGTTTCAATAAATTTCTTATACCTAATTTTGATCTGATTTTCATGTAACCGTCCTCCACCTCCGCTTTCGTTTCATTTTCCTTACAATTTCATCAAGGTGTATGAATTTCGAAAATATAATTTCCTCGTCGTCATCCATTATCTTCTTGATGCAACTAACCCGAATACAGGTCCCAACGAACGTTTGATAAACCAACAAATGCTTATGGACTTATCTCCGAACCCCAACGAACGTTCGGTAGCCAACGCGAAATATCGTTCGTTGACCTTCGTTGGGCCGGTGTGTACGCGGCTTAACTCGTATTATGCTCAATTCCAGTTGGAGTTGCTTCTGCCGAACGAAGCTTCTCCAAACTGAAATTAATTAAAAACTATCTTCGTACTAATATGTGCGATGCCCGGCTGTCACATTTGGCGTTGATTTAAATCGAAGACGATTGCCTTGACAATGTGACGCAAGCCGACGTTGTCAATCGCTTTTCTGCCATGCATGACAGACTAGTGTGGATCTATCGACTACAACGTAAATCCCTAATTATGAACCGCGAAACAGTCCTTTTCAGGACCAAAAATCGGATTAATCGATAATTGATAAACGAATGACGAAACGATAAACTGCAACGAAAGGCAGTGGCACAGCAAGAAGTAGAAGAGAAGTCACCATCCGTTTTCAGATTGTCAGCGCGAAAGTAAATTAAATGAATTATTTCATTTAAGTCGATTCTGTAGTAAGAGAGGAACTGTACTAATAAATGACTTGGTTGACTTTGCCAAATAGAAAGAAAATTAAAAAAAAACTCGCGAGCGAAAAAAATATTGCCCTTAAAGGGGGCGGCATCAACGGATGTGCACTGGGCGGCAAAGTGCCTAGCCGCGGCCTTGACCGCAGCCCTCTTCATCAAGCTAGTGGGTGCGTTAATAGCTGATTCCTGTTCGATAAATACAGTGTCAATTCCATATCTGGCCAGGGCGACCAGCTTTTCATTACCTTCAAAATACCAATGATCCGGAACCAAACCAAGAGTGACTGACTGAGCATATGCGGTCAACAAAAACACTTTGGCAGTCCCAGACTAATTAAGACGTGTCCTACAGAGGCTCTGCGTAGCTGGCTTGGCTGCGAGAGAACATATAAACACCGTTTATTTTCCTAAGCCTTTCTCTAATTTTCATAGATTCATGCCAGGATCACAGCCACATCGATGACACCGGTAGTGTCGTTGTCATGCTAAGTATCCAAAATGGGGGCCTCGGTAGTCTAGGGAGTAGGCGCCTGGCTACCATCCCAGAGATCCCGGGTTCGAATACCGGCAGCATCACGGTCCTTTGCCTTTTCCACTTTCCCCACCTACATAACTTTCCCTCTTTCTTCTTCCCTCTTTACATTCCTGATTCCTCCTGTCATAGCCTTCCGCTAGAAACTTCCCTGCTCCACCAGCACATGTCATCGGTTGGTTGATGGGATTCAACTAGTTTCAGAAGGCATAACACTCCAGCGAGTTGTTGCTCGTTGCGCCGATGCCAGAGTAGCAGTAGGTGGTTGTGGCAGTTCCTTCCTTCACTTTCTCTCTTTCCCTTCACTATCTTCCGACTAGAGCTTGCTGTTCAACATTGCACTCTATACGAAAAAATAGATTGTCGACAATACAAAGGGCTTTCCCGGAGCTAAAAAAATAAACCTGGGGCTTTTATCACAGATCCCGGTACATACACCTAATGCAAACATCCGCGTAGCATACGACTCCCAGTTTGTGCTGCCTTAAAGAGAAACCCACTATACTCTATTTTGTATGTGCACTGAAAGGGACTAAAACTTTAAGATCTTCACAGGCAGGCCCACCACAAAGGGGGGGGGGGGGGTAAAAGAGTAAACACTTTCCTGCTTTCATTTCGGCAAGTTCGTCGATGACATCGACAAGAGAAAACTTGCCCAGCGGGAAATGGAGCGCTGCATTATCAAAAAACACTGGGGTCGTTTCCCTTCGTTCTATATCAGTAGGAAGCACTTCTTTTGCTGCTGCTTTCTTTAGAAGTGTTTTTGAAGCAGTCACCAAAATAGGAAAAAACTTTCTAACCTTCCAATTTATGTTTTAGGAACTGTGGATATGTGAAACAACACGGTGCCGAATAGGTTTATATTTTTGTTCACCTTTTTCAATTGCCTTTTCGCAGTTTTACCTAGTGGTCCCCCAACTAAGTACCAACCACATCCTATATGCTGCTTGACCACCACAACGAACGAAAACCCATCTATGTTTGTCCGTTTTCTTCCCGCCGTATAATTCCTGAAAGCTCCAATCGGGGGCATATTAACAGCACTCCAAACTCGCTCCTCTTAGTAGCGTTTCGATTTTTTCCCGCTGGCATAGCTTCTGGATTGATTCTGCCAAAAGAAAGATGAGTACTGAGCCCCAGAGCTAAGGGCTTGTCTACATAAAACCTGCTCCATTCTAGGCCGCACTAAGTAACTTAAGGTTCACGAATAAAGAACCGACCGTTCGGAAGACGTTTCCGAACTCGCACTTATTCTTACCACAATTTTTTTAGTCAAAGATTTTTTGGAAAAGCCCCCCAAACATATTTTAGCCCCAAGCCCCGCAAGGTGAGTTGGCGGGACTGTTCACAAGCCTGCAAATTGACAAATCTCCTCTATGGACCATTATAGACGAAGACCCATGCATTTAAACGCAAACGTTTTTGTAAAAGTTTAAAGAGAACAAATCTTGATTGAGAGATAATTTTCACATTTTCTTCATCTTCGAATGCCCCCATAAAGCATTAATTCCTTTTTTGTGTGAGCGCCAGGTTGAAAGCCCGTAAGAACTTTTGCGACTAGATGCATACGTTTTTCTGTCTATAATGAGCCAATGATTTTCCCAATGACTGTATAATGGGTGCCTTCCATTTAGACACAGAAAGACAATTGTGTCCGACACAGCGTGTCGCTCTGTGTCGTTCTGTGTAAGCCCAAATGGAACACATAAGTTCATGAAAAATCCGCCACGGCGCACTTTCCTCGTTTTTATTTTTGTTTGGCAAGTAAATCGTAAATTTTATGTTGATAATTTCTTTAAATTAATTACCCGACATCTTATAAATGCTGGGAATCATAAAAATGAAACAATATTGTTGTAATTATAAATTAACGATCACATTTCAATTGGCGAGGGTTGGTAGCATTGTCTTAGTTGTGCCCGGCTGTGTCGTTGATGGAACACTTCTGTATCGGACACAGTGTAACACTGTGTCTAAATGGAAGGCACCCAATGTCACCGCTGCATCGCTCAAGTGATCGTTTGTTTTCAGTTTCAGCCCAACGCTTATATCGGATAGGAATTCTCTAGCTCAAGATTAAGTCGTACCGAATTGAGTAAAAAATATCCAGGCTAATCTTGCTTCTAGTTAGGAAACTATTAAGAATTGTTCTATGCCACCAAACTTAAGGCTGGTCAGTTTCCATGGTTAATAGTTAGTTATTTAAACTTCCAACTTTTTTCCTAAATATCTTAATCTATAATTTTTTGCTAAAATTCTTGAATTACCTGTTATTATTATTAAGTAAATTGTCAAATTATATACATTTATAAAATCATTGAAAAACAATCACAAGAAAAAAAACGATTATAAAAATGCCACCAAACAAAATTAAATTTTTCAGTAATACTTAATTGCAAAATTCACGACTAAGGTTTCTCCATTGTGACAGCAAATATTAAGAAGATTCACTACCATACTACCACATTCATTCAGCTCAGCTTATAATTTTATAAATTCCACATTATTTATGAATTCGGGTATCAAAAACCACATTAACATACTTGTAATTAAGACTGATCAAAAAATTTAAATTTTTTGTTTGGTCATGAGACACAGTTTTTTGCAATATTTTTTGTCACTGTCGATTAATAAATATTGTGTCATATTATTATCATATCCGCATGTCAAGTCATATCCAGTTTCTAGTAGGGTGATATTAGTTTCCAAAATTATTACTACAGACATGACTATTTTTGTTGTTAAATTATTATATTCCTATCTTTCCAATATAAAGGCCAATTTTAAACCTATCTGGTTGGGCACGTCTATTCCTTCTTCTGCTTTCCAGTTATTTTCGTAATGTAATATTGAAGCAATGATTTTTACTTTATTCTTCTTTCTTTTAACGGCTCTACATCCGGGATCCGGGCCTCTTGTGACTCTTCTCTACACCGGTCCCGATTCTAAGCAGCCAGTTTGATATCCCTAAGTTGGTTCCTTCTCCACCTATGACATTTTCACCTGCGCTATTGATATTAACTACTACCTCATTCCATACTTCTTGGATTGTCATATTCTCATGTTGTAATCTATTGTCCAACTTTTCAGCCAGCTGTACTGGGATTTCTGCGTTAGCTAGTTTTTTAACGTCCTATTTTAGCCTCCCTTCAATTCTGTGTAGCCTCACTGGTCATTATTCTCGTTCTTACTTTTGCCAGCACTAAAAAAGTGGTCGGAGTCTATGTTTGCACCTCGCCAGCTTCTAAAATCCTGTATGCTTGAACTATTAGAGCATGCGTGTTAGTTTTTGTATAATGCCTGTATTTGGCATTGGTTGTAGTGCACCTGCTGTTTTACTAATCTAACATTCCCAGTGGCTGCCTAACACCTCTGAGCTCGAGTTTTTCAGATAAGAAAATGTTTGAGATCGTCAGCATGTCTTACTATTTGTGCTGATTTATTGATTATACTACCATTTGCATAATTTGATAATGTAATGTAAAACTCATTATAGTCCGACGAAGCTATCTCCCGCTAGCCGCGACGATTGCATCTCTGGCTCAGCTGGTTGCTTTAAAAAAAATGCACTCATACCACATCCAAGAGTTTAAACACGAGGTTTTCACCTCCACCAGACTCTCCACTTAACCTATCCTATCCTTTTCCAATCCTTCGAATCTATCGTACTACTAGACATTGCAGCATGACTTAAACGACATAACGGGCTGATAGTATAAAGGAAGACACCTGAGATTAGACTTTTACATAAAACAAGCAACTTTTGTGTAGCTACACAATGTCGTATTTGCGTGTGTGTTCTTCAAATGTCCACACAAAGCACAATTTCTTATTTTTTTGAGTGTCAGTTTGCTTTCACGCAGATTGAGCCAGTTCACACCAAGGGCGGCGGAGCGCAATCATTGTGGGTGGGGAGCACATGGACAGTTAACGTTAAAATGTATAAAGTTAATCGGTCAATTTATTTAGCAGCTGCCTATTGAGTTATGTGGTTTTAAAATCTTTGGTTATGGGGTTATGACCGTCTAGCATTTTGACGTAAGGGGTACAGATAGGGCCCCTATGAGACTAGACCCACTGTCTCATGTGGACCCCGTGAGGATTACCCTGTAAGGCCCACACATGGCATCTAACGCCTTTCCAAATTCTCGCCCGTCATAAGGGATGTCCCATTTGGCCCGCTTGAGGAAAAATCATTGCCAACCGATCCCGAGTGGATTTTGAGAATTTCGGCGTCGATATGTGAGTAATAACTGCGCCGGTGTCGAAAGCTTTATATTTTTAAATGCGAGTGTGATTTTATCAATACGGCCCCCAAACTGAGTATTAATCACATCCAATGCGGCATGACTTCTATAATCGAACCAGAACAGGGCTATGGAGTATGCTAAATGACACCCTTCACGGTCATTAACATAATTCCCGGCGAACCAATGCAACAACAAAACTAAAGCTTTGTATGAGGCAAACTAAAGCTTAAAGGTATTTCTTTAAAGCTTTATAAAAAGCTTTCCAAAACGTAAGGCAGATGTATTTTCCCCATTTCATTTGTATTGAGGTTCGCCTCATAGGGCCCCCCTATGAGGAATTAAAAAGGCATACCTCATCGCTGATTTTTTTATGTGGTGTTCATGAAGAAATGCCCCTCATTGTGGTTCTCATGAGGAAATGCCCCTTTCCCTTTCATGAGGAACCTACGAGGAATCCTTTTTTCGGCATGCTCCTGAGGCAATTCTCTTTTTAAATGCTAGTCGGGTGGAGTTTAAAAAGCTTAGGATATACAGTTATAAGTTCTTAATAGTTCTAATATAATATATTTCCCTGCAAACATTTCAATTCGTAAACGATTCGAGAACGATTTGCCAAAAGCGAAAGCTTACTTGGATCTCGGACTCGTTAACGACTCGTAAACGAATTCGAAGGCAATAAAAGCGGAGCAAGAGATCGAATCGCTTTCTCGTGCTGATAACGAATCGCATGCTCGTATCGATAGCAAATCGCCTCTGCGCCGAAAATCACTCCGCCGAGCAAAACAAGTCAAAAGCTCAAACTTTCCAAACAAATCGTTGAAGAGAAATCAAAGGCTCTCAAAATTTCCTCTCAATAGGACTTCAAATCGGTGAAATGACGTTATGTTGTTAGTGTAATTTGGAGATTTGAAGTCCCATTCAGGGGAAATCGGTTCTAAATATTTCTCTACAGCATGAAGGCTTTGGAAGAAACAAATCAACCAGGAAAGCTTTCATTTTGCGTTTTGAATCTTTTTCTCGTACCCTTCGCAAGCATTTTTCGAATCGAGAATGGTCCGAGAAAGCGAGCCTCCGAGAAATTGTTCGAAGGGTTAGTTTTCGTATAACAATCCTTGCTTGTGTGAGGCCCTTCGGCAACGTTCCTTCGTCGCCAGCGACCGAGACGCCCCTGCAACGTTCTGGGATGAAATATTTTGGGTGTGGATTTGCCCACCCAAAACGAAAGTGCGTGTGCACTTTTCCTTCCATCCCCACGCGCTCCGCCGCCCCTGGTTCACACGATGCCATGAGTGTGTTGAGTAAAACCGGTTTTATTCTTAAATTTCTCCGTTCCCTGCCTCTCATCTATAAAACCGGTTTTACTTGCCATGAATATGGCACCGTGTGAGGAAGCCCATTAAAAGCCGACGTAAAATATCCATGGATGTGCAGAATCCGCTTTTTCTACTATCGCATACTCTCTTGCGGGAAAGAGCTTTTTCGTATGGATGCGTCTCGTCTTTGATGCGCCTAAGGATCTGGAAACACATTTGGTATGTATACCATGGTATCGATATTATTATACTACATGGTATACTACCCCAAGACACATCGATTTTTGTGGTAGGTATGTGGAATTTAACAACTCTCAGCTGACGGTTAACACTGCGGACACCATAATTATTGTCTTTAAATCAGTTAATATTATTCTTAGTCTTTTATTTTGTTGCGTCAAACATCAAAAAATACCGATGTTTATCTTATTGACAATATTTTCCATTCCTTTTCATTGTTGAAAATCCTACAGTATTCCTTCTGTAAACAATTTGTTTTATCCTTTCATCAAAAAAAATATATTCAACGAAAACTAAATTAAATTAAAATTTTTGAATTTGTATTAGCATAGTAATTAGTGAAACACATCTGGTATGCTGCTCGTTATTTGTCTATAGCATAAAGCAGAGAAAAACTCTAAATAAATATGGTTCCCACAATTAGGTGACGCACGGTGGTTACACTAGATTCTAATCTAAAAAGAAATAATTTTAAAAATTTTTCATCGCTTCAATTATGTAAAATTGTTATCTAGTTTTAAAAATATATGCCAAGCTTATTGTGTATTTGATCAACTTCCCAAGCTAAAAAAAGAAAGAGTAGAAGTCTACCTCGTACTTTGAATATGTTTATCACATTGGGGTAACGTAGACAAGTCATTATTACTATGTAGTAAAACCGATTTTTAAGAAGAGAGGGGTGATGAGTATAGAGTAAAATCAGTGTTACTACTACGTCGCTTTTAACATATATTGCTATTCTTAATGCACCTTATATTCCATCAAGATATCAAAAACGCAATAGGTAAACCCAAGTTGACAAATTATCAAAAAAATATCTACTAATACTAATATTTATTTAAAAAAAACCCGCTCAAAACAAAATACAACCGCCATAAATATATTTTAAAGGTGGATGTTATTTATTGCTTTCTTCACAATAAAAAAAAATGCGAAATAAAAATTTATAAATTTTATATTGAAAGCTGTGCCTTATATGGATGACATCATTTCAATTATATGTCAGTTTCGAAAATATTAAGGTGTTATATTAGCGGAAAAAAGGAATGGTATAAGCTCTATCTTATTAAATTCAAGTCAGAGCTTCCCAAAGTTTTCTTCGTTCTTACTCTTTGATTATATTTATAAAAGTATCCTTTCTCGACATTACAATTGCTCGTTTGAGGTCCAAAGGTGGTCCAACTTAACCAAGAGGTTCAAATTATCCCAGTGACATTTATTAGCATTGTTAAATTTATCAATTTAATTCGACTCTGTCTGCATAATGCAATTCGAATGGTCTCGGTTGTGTAGGGGTTGGCTCGCCACTGGCTACCAACAAAGAGCTCTGTGATTCAATTCCATGCAACAACATGGTCCTTAATCTTTTCACCCAATACCCCATTTCTTGTCTTCGCTCTTAAAAGCAACTCTGTCCTCTGTACTGCCATCGACTGGAAGCACAATAAGCAAGATTGATTTGAGATAGAAAATAAAATAGTCTTGACAGGGCCGGCGGTTGGAGTTTAGCCCGAGTGGGTAGTTGGCCGGGTGGGTGATATATATGTATATAGTTGGCCCGGAGGGTTGTATATAAAGGGCCCAATACACGAGCGCTCCATCCGACCACGCCACGCCAAAGCAACAACAATTTGTATGCACTCGAAATTTCCAATGCATATAAATTGTTGTTGTTTTGGGGTGGCGTGGTCGAATGGAGCGCTCGTGTATTTCGCCCTTAAGAAAAAGGGGTAAGATATAAAAATAAATACATTTTTTAACTTCGAAATAAAAGCATTGAAACTCTTTATATTTATTTATTAAAAATATGAAAAAAACCCCTTATTTGCGTAACGCAGATTGTTCTGCGCTTTGTATGGGCCGAAATAAACTTATTTAATAGTCTTTCTAGATCAAGCTTATCAGTGATGACAGAATAAAGGTGTAATAATGCTATCGAATTGAGCCGATCCTCCAGCATTGTTGTTCTCAAATAACTCTTAAATCGACATAAAAAAGAAAAACTTCTTTCATTAGAACATGAAGATCCTTGCATTGTAAGCTCCATGCTTCCAGTTGGAAAACCCACCATCAACCCAGGCTTGTTTTTAATTAAGAGTATGTGAGTCAAGAGTGCTTATTAACGTTCGCTTACACGCTTCAGTGCAAACACTATAAATACATACCTTGATTATTTTTGTTTAGTTCAAGCCACGGATCCAGACACAGCTTTTAAAAGTTTTTAGCACCTTTGCAGTTAGAGCTAGAAAAAAAGTATATCATTTTTACCGTTCATTCGCCCCTTGTGGCGCAATATACTATCCCTCGTGTGATTTTTAACGCATGATAACGCTATATATAAATACAAACGAGCACCTATATGTACATATACCCAGGCATCTTTTGAACAGAAATAGATGAATATTTTTCACTGATAAGTATTTATGTAAAGGTAGTGTCGGTATTATAATACAGGTATAGGTATACGCCGTATAAGTAAGAAGTCAAAGTCTTAAGGGCCAATTACAATGATTCCGCTCCGTCCAATCCCTTCCGAAAAAGTTGAAATTCATTCAAATTTTTCGTTCCGATCCGTAAGTACCACTGGAACGACTTTTCCGAACTGCCATATAAGTTCTAAGCAAACTTTGACTTTTTTGACATCTTAGCGGATCGGAAAGGAGCGGATGCATTGTAATTTATAATTTGCTTTTCTTTGGTCGCTTTGAATCTGAAAAAGGCGCAAAACGGCCTCTAGCGGCGAAACTATACGGAATTCAAAAAAACAGCGCAGACAAAACTTTTAAGTAATTTTACGCCCTACAACTTGGCTCTATTAATATTTTCACCAAAATGCATAGTTTCTCCTCAAAATAGAAAAAAAGGCGAAAACCATCATATTTATGTATATTTCTCTAAAACAACCCTTTTTCGAACTGCGGGTTGTGAAAATCATGGTTAGACGACCGAAATCCTTCATTTGGCACCGGTCTCATAGCTGCGGGGAAAATTTCTTTAATTTTTCCTAATTTGAGCGGACTATAATGGCAATCGCTCTCTCAGGCTGAAGGTATATATGTTGGTTTACAAACAGGGACTCTCTCGGTGATATAGAGTCGTTTTAGACGGTGCGCTCCAGCGCATGTGCCTTACGAACGTTTGGTGACGAAGGGAGAAGTAGGGATGATGAGGGGTACCACACCACTTCTCCCTTTATTCACAAAGTTCGTGAGGCGTCTAAACCGGCTCATAGACACTGAGCTATGAACTGCGAGTTTGCGTTCTGAGAGCCGATTGCTGGGCCCCAGGAATTCAACGCTAAATTGAAATGAACAAGCTTATATATTTGCACTCTCAGCCCAAAATTTGTTCCCGTGTATTTTCGAAGTTCGAGTGGGTATTTTACCCACTCGGAATTTTTCGAGTGGGTAGAATTACCCACTCAACCCACATGAACCGCCGGCCCTGAGTCTTGATTTGGCCAAGCAACGGGCCCGGCTTTAAAATTAAATTGAATTGCATTGCTGATAAACTAAACGAAGCCACCTTTAATTGAGAGATTGGAACAGAACAAGAAGAAAATTGTGACTTGGCCATCTCAATCAACGGGCCTAATCCGCATTGAAAACCTTTTGGGAAGAAGTCAAAAAAGGTGCAACATTGCCGTAGAGTCAGCAGACTTTGGTGGAACAATCGCTGTGATGGTAGAAAAAGTAGAAGCCATAAAGATTTGGCAGAGATGCTACATTCCTATAATAATTCAAGGGACGATGGCAAATGCCATAATCGTCAAATAGTCTGAGGGTATTTTTGAACTTTATCTAGCCGCGCTATTCAAATAGAATAATTTCGCTATAGAGAGAGCCTTCGAAACTGCATCCAGACAAGCGAGATTTGACCCCGTCAAACACAAGGGAATATCTGAGAAAAGGAGTTGAAAGGATTTTTGATGTCGAGGGCTATCAATGCGCAGTTACCTAAAGCTGACTTTGACATAGCAACTATCAGTTGACTGCACCAGTCGTTGACCTCGCCTTTCTATAACGGAATTGCTTCTTTCCTGTTCCACCCTAAAGCTACGGTTTCCAAGGAATTGCGCCAATGTAAATTCGCGACGGAATTGCGCCAGCGTACTTGCGTTATCATTGACGTAACGCAAATTCGTCGCGTGTGGTTTCAAAAAAATATATATTTCAGTTAGGAACAGTCAATTGCCTAGGGGAGTAATAAGAAGGAGTTGGGAAAAGGATTACTTTTTATTACAAGAGAAGGATGCAGATGAAGAAGATATTTTGTTATTGAGCTTGATAAGAAGAAATCCTGTAGACGTAATGTTTAAGAAAAATGGGGAAGAAGGGGCATTGAAATATTAATTATGCAAAATTTCCATTATGATGAATTTCCATTTCCTGATCCAGCGACTATCCCAAGCACACGGATTACATTGCGTTATGTTTTAATTGGAGATGAAGCATTTGCCTTAAGGGAGACTATGATGAAAACATATTCCCAAAGTCAGTCGTCGTGCGATATTACAAAAGCTACGTATAATTATCATGGGCAAGAAGGCTCAATATTTCCGTTTCTTTCATACCCCGATTTCTCTAGCACCCGAAGTAATTGACAAATTAATTGTAGCAGCCTGCATCCTACACAATTTGTTGAGGAAATTTAAATTCCATTTCCCGGTGAAAAAATATTTAATAAAACACAATTATCTTTACCCAAAATAAATCTGAATGGACTAAAGGCACTCCGGCACAAACAAACATGCTGCCAAAAGAAACCGTGAACTACTTAAAATGTATTTTAACAGTAAAACGGGTTCTTTACCGTGGCAAAACATATATGTTACATTATAAATATATTCAAAAAATTAGATTTACCCTTTTTATTCATTTTTTTCGCAGTATCCTGCCAAATATTCCCTTTTATTGACAAGTTTTTATAAAATTTTAATTTAAAATTATAAAGAGGAGGATTCAACTTAATTAAATCTATTAATTCATTGTCCTTCTAGTAAAATATACTCGATTTGCCATGTTTATCATTGAAGAAAAAAAAGCGACTATACTTTGCGTCGATGGATTGTGCCGACGCAATTACGTCGGAATCAAAACTTTTTGATTCCAGCGTAATTGCGTCTGAAAATGCGAGCGCAAGTCCGCCGCGAGATTTTTTGGAAACCATGTACACATATTCCTTGTGTCTGATTACAACACAAGTGCGCCAGCGTAATTCCGTCTCGTTTTTGCGTCAGCGCAATCTCTTGGAAACCGTAGCTTAAGGAGTAGTGAGTAGTATATTGTAGATCACTGCTCGAAAAGTTTTGCCCATACAGCCTAAGGACTTGCCAGCCCATAGAACGCGTTTCATGCGTCGCTTTCATGCTTTGCGTTAATAACAAATGTGCGACGCGTATGACCGTCCCAATGAACGCGGCCCGTCGCGGCTTTGACATATAAAATTACTTCCAACTTTATTTATCATGCCAGTCTAAAATTTGTTTATTATAATTTATCGAGTGTTTTTTGATAAATAAAATGTTTATAAGCAGTGCTTATGTAATTAAATTTGTACGTGTACTTGATTTGTTCAGATCAAGATATACATAATTCTTTTACAAGATCACAGCTGATTGTCATCGAATGCCAGACGCATGAAAAGTTGAAAGTTGGGCAACTTTGCGCGTTACATGCGACGCGCCAACGCTTTTCTTCCGTCATTGGGCCGGTTGCTATTTAGAAGCATGTATTCCAACTTAAATGTCAACGCAACGCATGAAAGCGACGCATGAAACGCGTTCTATGGGCTGGCACCTTTAAGGAGACATATCGACATAAAAGAATCCCCTTCCTGGGAGGGGATTATTCGTCTTTAGTAGAAGCAAGAGTTTTTGCTGTTTGTATCACTCTGGGAAAGTGCCCTCTTTCAGACATACAGTGAAGACTTCAGAGAACCTGTTTGGCGGTATTGTAGCTGCTAGTTTATTTGGCATGCCGTCCATTCCAGGGCCTTATTGGTTCATACCAATTCGCAGCCTTTGCTCCTTGCAGTAGCCTAATTTACCCCTTTCGCCGACTCGTTTTATTTCTTCGGAAATTCCTCGAAATCAGAACGTTTCTATTTTTAATGTAAAAATCCAAGCTACGGAGCCACCCTTTGTACTACCAGTCCGTCATACCGTACTCGCCATGGTGCAATGTCTAGTTGTACGCTTGGTTCGAAGAAAGGAATAGAAGACAAAATAGGTTAATAGGATTTTAGAGTGTGCTGAAGGAGGAGGTAATGACATCTTGCCCTTGAACTCCTGGGTGTTGTAGTAACCTCTATAGTTATGCCAAATTTAAATAAGACATTTGTTTGTCAAACTGTTTTCCAATATTAGTTTTGCATTAAGTACACCTTCCTTGCAGTCAATATTTTAGTGCTTTTTAACGGCTTATTGTTTACCCAAAAGCCGTTCTTTTGACAATGAACTCGGCATTCATTAGTGTATCACATTCTCATATGTATAAATGGCGATTTTGGCTACCTTCATGATTTTTTCTCTTGATAACAGTTGCTTAAACTGCACACAAACACGTTTCCTAGAGATTTATTTTAACGATTTTTTTTGTTCAATACGACATTATAGATTTTGCTTTCTGGTATATCTGCAAATTCACACAAAGTATGAATGGGTATCATATATATTTTAAGGTGGATCAAGGCTACTATAAATAATAAAAAAATATGGCCAAAATCGTATCATGTTTAATAGTTTAAATATTCATTCATATAAAGGATTCTACTTTTACAAAATTTTTTAAAACTATCGAAACTTGTAAAATTACAAATCTTTACTAAATCAACATTTTTCTTTTCAGTGCCCTCTATGCCTACATAAAACTCTTGATCCTAGTAAAACGCTACGAGCGAAAGAATCTTACCCTTGGAGATATATTCCAAATGCACGTTGATCGTCATCCCGAGAAAACAGCAATAATATACGAAAATAAAGAATGGTCATTCCGTGATGTGAATGAATTTTCAAACCGTATAGCAAATCTCTTCCATTCTCATGGCTACAAGAGAGGTGATGTCGTCTGTTTACTTTTGGAAAATCGTCCAGAATTTGTTGCCACTTGGCTAGGATTATCAAAAATTGGTGTAATTACACCATTAATAAATACAAATCTACGCGGCCCATCACTTCTGCATAGCATTACTGTTGCCAAAAGTACAGCAATAATCTATGGAGAAAGTTTTACCGAAGCCATTGAGGAAATCTCGAAAGAGCTTCCATCATCATTGGCAATGTATCAGTTTAACAATGAATTAAACAAGCCAACTGTAGGGCTTGCAAAAGATCTTATAGCTTTACTACAAACAGTAAATAAAGACAAGCTTCCATCACATGCTGAAAGACCTGATCATCATGATAAGCTTCTATATATATACACTTCCGGAACAACAGGCCTACCAAAAGCTGCCGTAATATCTCACTCCAGGTAAGGATTATCAACGTTTGTTTTTAATTATTATTCTTACATTTATGCATTCTTATTGCAGGTACTTGTTCATTGCCGCTGCTATTCATTACACAATGCGATTCAAGCCAACAGACATATTCTACACTCCGTTGCCACTATATCACACCGCTGGAGGTATAATGAGTATGGGACAAGCTATAATCTTTGGTGCTACAGTTGTTATTAGAAAAAAATTCTCAGCTTCAGGCTTCTTTGCCGATTGCACAAATCATAATTGCACTGTAAGTAATTTACTATGGAAAAAGACAAAAAATAGGTTATTTGCCAGACAGTCTACTTTAAACCAAATAAAAAAATTGTTAAATATTAAACGATTTGAATGCCACAAACTTCATCGCAAAATGATATTATAACTTCGCATTCAATTGACTTTTAAATTCCGGTTAGACCTACATTGATTAAAGTGAGACAGAAAATGTTACTATTGCTTAAGTATGGGTTGAATAATTATGCAAATGAATTCGGTATAGTTAATACGTCTGGAATACGAAATGCGTCAGTGACTTTGATCGACTATAAATTGAATATATTACTACATAACAGGGGTTGAATATCATCGAGAAAAAATTCATTATGAAATTCTGGAAACAACTAACAAAGTCGAAAACAATCAAAATTTCTGGAAACTAATATTGAAAAATGAAACTATTTTTTAGAGGTGAACTACCTTAAAATAAATTTTATGAACACCATGTATATGTAATATTTCAGATCGTTTAATGAACGTACAGGAAGAATACCTTATATTTTACACTTACATTTTTGAAAACGATCTTCAAAATAAAATGACCTTACAAAAACGGTTTGATATAACTCAGAAACCAGCAGCGGTCTTCGTTCATATTTATTTTATCAAGGCAACTTGAAAAACTACATTTCTCTAACAGGTTTTATGTCGTTTTAATTTACGAGTGACGAACGAATACTTGTTTTGGTATGGATGACTTTTATAAAAATTTTTCACTTGAGTTTTTGCTTATTTTCGTTTATATTAACCTTAAATCAAAACCATCTGCTTACAACTTAAAAGTTTATAATGTTTTTCTGGGTTATGTCAATACAAAGGAAGCAAATTCAAACCTTATAAACTTTTTAAGCAATTTGAATTTAGTAACAAATTATTTTCCATTCTTAGTTTCTAAAAAATATTTTAAACTGCTGTTGTCAAACATCTTCTTCTTAAATGGCTCTACTTCTTGGTAGTTCTCTCCAGTTTGTTATACGAAGTTTCCATATATCTTCTAGCATGCCATCCATCCACCTATTTCTTGGTCGTCCCAAGCTTCTCTTTCCTATTGGTCTACTATTAAAAATCCTCTCTAGCAATCTTCCTTCAGAAACTCTTGTCCGAGCCATCATAGTCGACTGAATTTTATAGGTGTAACTATATTTATTTCGTCGGTTGACTTTGCTCTGCGAAGGCTTAAGGCTAGTAACTGAATGGTTCTATTTGCTCCATTAAGCTCTGCTTCTCTCATTATTGCTTCCAAAGCATTATTAAAAACTATTGGTGAGATCCATTTCTTTGTCGCAAATCCGATTCTTGAAAGTTTATTGAATTGCAACCTCGTATTCTCACTTGTGTCGTCATTTTGCACAGTTCGATTAACTTTTTCGGGAAACCCATAAAGCAGGGGCCTAATTCTCTATTACAATATTGTTAAATTTTTTAACGAAACTGACGAAATCGTATTCTCTATTACAATATTGGCATTAATTTTACATGAAAATGTAACAATATTGTTAAATTTTTACTCGAAAGCTGTTTCATTTTCAAATCGGATTTAACAATATTGTAATAGAGAATAAGGCCCCAGGTCATAAGCATTTCATGTTGGCCAGATAAGACGAGGCCACTGTATATAAAGTGGGGAATTTATAGGATTGCCTCTCGAAAATCGTCATACATGATAGTCCACTTTAAAATAACTGCTCTGTTTCCTCCACTGCACTGGTTTCAAGTCGATGTCTTCCACTTTAGCATCGTAAGTGTCTGGGAGTCCTGGTCTACTCTATCCTTTCTTAAGATATGACAATTGCTCCGTCCACCACCAGCCAAGGCTACAATCAACAAGTCCTATCTTCGTACCGCCGCAAATACAATTCACTTATCTGGGCTGACGCCTCGAAAACCGCCTTAGCGTAGCTGGACAGGGTGCAAAACCGCGTCACCAAATTCATCGGAGATGGCACCTTTTGCGTCTAGAGTCTGAAACCATCGCAGGAATGTAGCAGCCTTAACAAAATTTTATAGCTATCATCATAGCTGAACTAATCGCTCTCTCTCTCTCCCCTGCACGGTAATGTTTTTCTCGCAACACAAGACTAGTCCGCTCGGCTCACTCTCACATCCTGCAGCACCTCAGTTTGGTCGTCTATAAATAGAAAAACTATGCTGTGGAACAATCTATTGCAGTCAGTATTTCCGAATTCGTACAATAACCTATAGTTGAAAAGTAAGGTTCACCGCCCACCGGTTTAACCTCGGAATGGAAGGGAACAAGCTGTTTATTTCTATAAACCTTTGTTTTGGCATTCTGAAGACTGGTAGAAACGTCTCATATAATATCTTGTCTGCCTCCCAAGATATTCAAGGTCAAAGGTCAATTTCCATTTCAAGCATTTCCGTGACCGGAAGAGAGAATAGTTGCGAGAGACCAGGACCGGATCCCGATTGTAGAGCGGTTAATGAAGAAGATCCGCTCTCGGAGAAGGTGATCCAAATCCACTCCTTAAAACTTGAACTTGTTTAGCGCATGCCAAAGCCATGGTATAATAATCAATAAAAAGCTTATGTAATACCTTAATCCAGTATATGCTTATACAGCTGAATACTAAAAAGTCCCACTTAGCTACTTTTTAGTTTTTTTACAGAACACCTCAACCAAAATTTGCATCACCTTGATGAGTTGCTGTTCTAGTTGCTCTACATATTTCCAAAGGTTTTTACAGTATTTAACACGATTCTCATACCTTAACTCAAAGCTATTGGCACTGGTTCTAAAGGACTGGATTGAGAGTTTCCTTTCTGGCCACTTAATAAAGGTAGCATTGCAGACATTGAGTCTAAAACTGACAGTATCACTCCCTTTTTGCACGAGGGCTCCATTCTATCTGCCGCAATATTATTTTATATAAACGATTATTTATATTCCATCAAATGTATAGCACATACCAGGCTTTGTTCTTATGATCGTGAACTCACGTCCCTTATGATCGTAAACTCACGTTTTATGATCGTAAACTCACTCGCGCATTGAGCTCAACCTTGTCGAAAGCAATGCTTCCAAAATAAAGCATGATCTTGTCTCTAATAAAACTAGCACTATCACTCCTCTCCTTTCAGTGGATAATAAGAACAAACTGCTGACTCATTTCTTAGTATCCTAGAGATAATATTAATTGAGGGCCTACGTTGAGATGATCATGTATTCCAAATTTCCAGTATCCCAGTGCTGGGGGTTTTCTTAAGAGATTCCAACTCCTCTTTCAGCGGCTGGGCTATTATTTTCTTATTCTACATTCGAGTTTGCCTTGGATACAACTCGATTGTGTTGCCTTGGATACAACTCAACTGAAGAACAATCTTCCATAGTCAGTATTTCCAAACTCCTGCAGCATCTGTTCGTCAGCTCACTCCTTCTCGCTTTTCTCTCCTCTCCTTTGACCTAACCTTACTACCAGACATTGCACCATAACGTGAACGACGCAAGACACTTGTAGTATAATAGGTGACTCCTTAGCTTAAACAGACTTCCACATAAAAAGAAAGTCTTGTTAGAAGAAGTGAATCCGATCATATTAGCCTGTCATCTTTTTTGATGATCACCGCTTGGAGGTTTTGATCACAATAAAACATATAATGACGTATTTTCATAAACTACTGCTATATTGCTTTTCCTGTTTTAGTATTTTGGTGACTACACTTTTATAAGTTTTAGTAGTTCAAATTTCGAACAACCATGTGATGACTTCAATAGCACATCTCACGTAGACTGTGCAACTAGCCAAAACTATCAGGTCTAACATCGCGATTATTACTTCCTTAAAATATAATAAACATGAAATGGCCTACAGCAAGTTACTATTTAAATGATTTAAACGATTTCTACAAGAATAATAAATTAACTTCTTTATTTACAGGTTGCACAATATATCGGAGAAATGTGTCGATATATTTTGGCCACGCCACCATCACCAAATGACAAAGCCCATAAATTACGTGTAATCTTCGGAAACGGTCTTCGTCCACAAATTTGGCCACAATTTGTTGAACGATTCAATATTCCCCGAGTTGGAGAATTTTATGGTGCTACAGAAGGAAATGCCAACATTGTAAACACTGACAACACTGTCGGTGCTATTGGTTTCGTTTCACGCATAATCCCAACAGTTTATCCCATCTCAATCATTCGTGCTAACCAAGATACCGGAGAACCGATTCGAGGAGAAAATGGTCTATGCCAAACATGCTCTCCACATGAACCTGGGGTATTTATAGGTAAAATAATTGAAGGAAATCCTTCTAGAGCATTCTTGGGATATGTTGATAAAAAAGCTTCGGAAAAGAAAATTGTTCGAGATGTCTTCCAAAAAGGCGACATGGCCTTCCTATCTGGAGATGTTTTAGTAGCAGATGAAAGAGGTTACTTATTCTTTAAAGATCGGACTGGTGATACCTTCAGATGGAAAGGAGAAAACGTATCTACAGGTGAAGTTGAAGCACAAGTTAGCAATCTCACAGGTTATAAGGACTCGATTGTTTATGGTGTTGAAATTCCAAATACAGAAGGACGTGCTGGAATGGCTGCTATATATAATCCAGATAATACAGTTGATTTAGAAAAATTCGCTGAAGATATCAAAAAAGTTCTACCTACATATGCTAGACCACAATTCTTGCGATTCTTAAAGAAAATCGATCTCACTGGAACCTTCAAGCTACGAAAGGTTGATCTTCAGAAGGAAGGCTTCAATCCAGACGTAGTGAGTGATAGCTTATACTACTTAACAACGAAAGGCAAATATGAACTTTTAACACCAGAAATATATCAGCAAATCTGCCAAAATCAACTTAGGTTTTAATTGAAACATTCACTTTCAGAAACTTTCTAGTAGAATATTTTAAAAAAAAGATCCGATATTCGGGCCGCTAATCTAAGGCAAGGAAGCATGTCATAGAAATTAGCTTTTTAGAACCATCTTGCTTTACTTTTAATTAATAAATCTTTCCTTCTGCTTTATTAGGTTGTAAGGAAATTATTTATAATTATGTATTTTTTTTATTATAAATAAGGTGAAGAGTTTTTACTTAAATTAAGCGATCGATAGATTCGATTTCATATAAGACTTTTATCTAGTTAAGAGATTATTTTATTTTTGCGTTTTCTTTTTAATTTTATTTTGTATACATGTTTTGACTGTTTTTTAATACCCAAATTTTGTAGATAGTGTTTAATGGTTGATAAAAATTGTTTAAATAAAAATAAATTTAATTCAGAAATGTTAATAAATATATTTTATTTTTTTTTTGCTTTAACCATCCATCTTTTTGCTGACCTCTAGATTTTTCATCTGCAGGTGGTTACAACATTCTTTCACCACAGGCATCACAGAACTTTTACAAAGTAGAATCAGACAGAATAGCGACGACCTTGACCAATCAAAAGAGCCAATTAATGAGTGTCGGAAAGAGAAGGTTGATAGAAGGTGATGGTTGAGTTGTAGTATCCAAGACTCCGTCATTAGAATTCAACAAGTCAAAATTCAACAAGACATCGTCAGTGGAGTAAATCTGAGAATACGTTTGAAGGAATTATCTATTGTGGAATATGAGAAGTTGGCTTGGTCTTTTCAAATATACCGATTGGGAGCGCACCTGCTGCCGTTTTCTCTCGGAAGCATGCCACGTAAACAAATTAACAACCAGCCTAAACTGCAGTAACATCACCGATCGAAGCATTTGCTATCATTAATTATCGACAAACTTCCTATCCAGGGTGGCACTCCGTCGATGTTGACTTACAAATTACTGAGAGGCTCGGTCCAGTGCCCAAGCACCAATCTCCCGTTACCTTCTTAAAGGGTTGGGTTGCATTTTGGGAAAGCCAACTAGCTGGGGATTATGCGCTTCTTCCAAGCTTGTCTGGGATTTGTGTTGCCGCAATACGAGTGCTAGCTCAGACGGTCTCGGTGTCACCAGGGTAATACCGGGGAGTGCGTTTGTTTATTCTTCACTTCCGAATTTTTAACGTCTATGACAAGTGGATAATTTAAGATA
This sequence comes from Thereva nobilitata, assembly GCA_963855945.1. Classification (NCBI taxonomy): domain Eukaryota; kingdom Metazoa; phylum Arthropoda; class Insecta; order Diptera; family Therevidae; genus Thereva; species Thereva nobilitata. The sequence continues at coordinate 192,755,840 of OY979694.1, read as the reverse complement.
TGCTAGAATATATAATTTGGTGAGTGTGCGACTAAAGCAAAAAAACGCTTGCAGAACGTTTAGATGATTGAATGAGCCATTTCGTCGTGAATACGCTATGTTTAGAAATTCCTGTAGGTCTACCATCATTTGAAAATCATTATTTGATGACAGGTTGATAAGCAAGATCGTTAATACTACTTCTGGCAGTAAAACTTTCCTGTCTTTACTTACTTCCATCAAGAAGAGTTTCACTTCATCTCAACCTCTTCTTACATTTACAAGAAGGAGTTGATTAAAGAATGTAAATCCTCGAATTACCCAAGCCTGCATGTCACCACGGTCTTCAAGCGAGCCGTTTATTCCATGGGGTATACTTCAGGACTCACGAAGTACATAAGTGTTCTCTAAGACCTCGACTTAATTAAATTCAGTTGGTCTGATAATAGCCCCTATGATTCTAAAGATGTGCGCAGCACCTTTAAATAAACCTTGGCGCAAAATCTCATATTTCTCCAAAGTTTATCCTGACCCTTGGAAACTAGCTCATGTTCAGCCCTTGTGTCACTAGTTAAACATCTTAACAAAAGCACTCATCGTTTTGGTATTAGATGGCGTCTAATCTAAGCCCCATAACTACTCTGCCGGCATACACCAGGAAGGAGTAAATTGAAATGATCTACTCTCAATGCGCTCCAGCTCGTACAAGAGCTTGCAGACTCGTTCATGCAGACGTGTGCTCAGTTCCAACTCGATCAACAGACACATCGAACTGATTATTGACTTGTGCCATCAGAGTCGTATAGAATTTAATGCCTCCAAAATAAAGTATTGTCTTATCTCTAATAGACTAAAGCTAAGTATGCTGTTCCTAAGTACGGCGGTCAAGAAAAATTTCCCCATATAAACTTTATGTAAAAAAACGCTTAAGTAATCGGTCAAGAAATGCTCGAGGAATTTTTGCTCAAGAAATTTCTGTACCTAGTATGCTGTTCGGTCAAGAAAAGTGCTAGTACTATTCTGACACGTAGATGAAGCCTTTTTCTGATGCGGTAAAGAAAAAATTGGGAAGACAATTTTTTCTTGACCGAAATTGACATTTCGTTTGTGACGGAAAATAGATTTGGCCGCGGAAAGTGTTTTCATTATTTTTTTTATAGTTTTTATAGAGCTTAATATAATTAAAGGACAGTTTAAGTGATTATTCATTATTTTAGTGTTGTTTTAAAATACTTTTCTGTGAAAATTTCTTTTTTTATTGTGCGGAAAGACTCTAAAAAAACATTTCCCGCAGCCAGATATTATTTTCCTACACATAAATGTCAAATGTCAATTTTAGTCAAGAAAAAAGTCCTCACATTCACTTGTCAACATTTTCTGTACCGGGATCGAGAAATAATAAGAGCACTTTTCTTGACCGCCGTACTTAAGAACAGCATACTTAGCTTAAGAGCCCAGACCCGCCAGACCTACGTCATTTTCTTAAAGCTGATATTTCGTATATACATAGTGTGATACGCAGTTAAGAACGTATAAACAATAGCTAGCCCGGCGAATGGGCCCTTTTGTAGATAGAGGGGTTTGGTGGTAAAGAAGGGGTTAAAATTGAAAAAAATGTCTGTCGCTGCATATGTAGGCTCTATTAGGGCTAAATAACCGTTAAATACTAGTGGCAGAAATGTTTGATCATTTGCACCCTCCCTAAGCCAAGGCGCGCACTGAAGTGGGGTGGTGGTGAAGTGGCTTTGGCATGGTGATGAAGGTGCAAGAGGTGTGCCAGAGGAATGGCATCGAAGTGGTTTAATGCGCACCGAAGTGGCAGGCACCACTCCGCGACATCGATTTACCACAAGATATTTTCAATCGAAATGTGGTCGTCGGACGATGAAGATACTGTTGCATATGTGCAAATTATTAACCTTAACAATAAAAAAAACAATAAAGAAAAAAGTGCATTGGGTCCATTCACTGTGGCAAAAAAATGCAAAATACGACATTTATAATGTTTATAAAGGCGATTTGCGCCTGGAAGAAAATAATTTTAAACTTGTTTATAGAATGAACAAGGCCACATTTTGTAAATTACTAGAAAAATTGCGACCTATGACCTCGTACATGTCTTCAAAAAAAAACCCAAGTTGGCCGTGAAATGCCATGCCACTTCAAATTTAAACTTGTCGGAGACTAGTGGCAACCAAAGGGTGCCAGTCCACTTGCAAAACGCCACTCCATCTCGATGCGCGCTGCTTCCCTTGATTCCGTGTGATTAAAATATTTCACTAGCCACACCACCGCCTCGCCAATTTCTCATCACCTCGGTGCGCGCCTTGCCTAAGTGCCCGTCCACAACGCAGCCTGCCTAGCCTAGCACTGCACCTAAACTTATATGTTGTAATGTGCAGTGCTAGGCTAGACAGGCTGCGTTGTGGACGGGCACTAAGGCAAGGCGCGCACTGAGGTGATGAGAAATTGGCGTGGCGATGGTAAGGCTAGTGAAATATTTTAATCACACGGAATCAAGGGAGGCAGCGCGCATCGAGATGGAGGTGGTGTTTTGCAAGTGGACTGTCAACATTTGGTTGCCACTAGTCTCCGACAAGTTTAATTTTGAAGTGGCATGCCAATTCACGGCCAACTTGGGTTTTTATTTTTTTTTTTGGAAAACACGTACGAGGGCATAGGTCGCAATTTTTCTAGTTAGTTTACAAAATGTGGCCTTGTTCATTCTATAAACAAGTTTAAAATTATTTTCTTCCAGGTGTAAATCCCCTTTATAAGCATTATAAATGCCGTATTTTGCATTTTTTTGCCACATTGGATGGACCAATGCACTTTTTTCTTTATTGTTTTTTTCATTGTTAAGGTTAATAATTTGCACACATGCAACAGCATCTTCATCGTCCGACGACTACATTTTGATTGAAAATATCATGTGGTAAATCGCTGTCGCGAACTGGTGCCTGCCACTTCGGTGCGCATTAAACTACTTCGATGCCATTCCGCCGCGATTCATCTGGCACACCTCTTGCAACTTCATCACCATGCTAAAGCCGCTTCACCGCCACCCCACTTCAGTGCGCGCCTTGGCTAAGACACCCCTAGCTGAAGTTGCCGTTTCACCCCTCACAACCCAGCAAATGGTCAAAAATTTCTGCCACTAGTATTTAACGGTTATTTAGCCCTAATAGAGCCTACATACGTCTGACATTTTTTTCAATTTTAACCCCTTGTTTGCCACCAAACCCCCTATCTACAAAACATACAACATATAGTGTACATTAATACGAGCGTTATATCGAACTGGTAGAAGTGCGTTTATAACCTCCTCGTGGTGGCCACTGGAAGCCGTCTTGAGGAGGATGGGCTACTATGATCAGGCCTCGCAAGCAAAGATGTAAAGTGATCGTGTCGAGGGCTGTATGGCAGTAGGTGGTTTAAAGATCTCCTTTGCGCACCGGGCGCACCTAGTTGTTTAATGCCTTATCCTGATATGAAGGCTCTGTTGGGATGGGCCTCCCCCTTCTTAACATCCTCATGGGACTTTTATGGAAGCTGGAGAAGGCTAAGGCAAGGAGGGCCAGAGTGGAATTGGGAAGCCCCGTTGAGCACATCCGAGCCCCGCTTTCTCACACTCCTTCCCAACAAACCGAAGGCATTGCGCCAAAGCAGACCGCTCTGCTCTGCCCAAAGTTTCTGGACCCACCAAAAATATTATCCCATATTATCTAGAGAGAACAGTATCATGCCGGACCCATCTGTTGTGTTGCCTGAACGATCAGAAGGTGCTCCAGGGAAACACCGCTCTGCCCGAAGTTTCTCCACCTACCAGAAGGCCCAGAGTGGAATTGAGGAACCACATGGAGCACACCCGGCCCCCCCCCTTTGTTGAACTCCTTCCCCGTACAGACCGAATGCAGGACTATAGTCAGGAACCCCAGAAGCATCAGCTGGTCGCGATCATCAAGGCAGTGGTACATTGTTCACCGAGACCCTGCTCGAACAATCAAGTCTAAGCGACAAGCTACTAGGCAGACTTTTTAATCGGGTTGGCCTATAAATATGAGGTATAGGGCCAAATGGGTGTAGTACAATAGGCCAAGCGAGTGGCCCAATACCTCACCAAAAGAAAAAGAATATTTGGACTATTTCAACGAAGAAATTTTCTTCATTCAAGGGATTTAGTAGCCTTTCAAAAAAAAAAATTAAAACGCACACGTTTGTTGTTTTAAGTAAATTCCGTATTTTACTCCATTTTTTATAACGTACTATGTATAATAATAACTATTACTCCCTTCGTTTCTAGGTAATAAGCCGTGTTCTACATATATATTCATGTAAATGATGCAAGTTACACTTTCCATCATTTCGTTTATAGTAGGGGAGCCCAAGCGGGGATTTTGGGATTTACACGAGCGCGGCAGATTAGCATATGGGGGATACCTTGCACCCTGTTGAGTACCTCTACCATATCTAAGCCTTCTATATAGCGCCGCGCGCATAGGGCAGCCGATCAGAATAGTAAAAAAAATCGATAGTTGGAAATACTCGAGCGGGTCAGATTAAGGTATGGTGGGTTAAGTACATGCTGAAAAGTGTACATTCCACTAATCTGACGATTTGAACGTGACGTAAGGGAGTGTGAGGGTCACAAACTTGCAAAAAAAATCGTTACCTCGGCATTCTCGAGCGCGGTCTAAATTTATTTCATTTGGAAGGAAATAATTCAAAGATAACGGGAAAAATATAATCTGCCGATTTCCACAAGCCGAAGTAACAAAAATCATCAATAAAGTTTAGCGCATGCAGCTGCAGTGACACATGTATTCCCCACTATTTTGTTGGCGGCATGGGCCCTGATTGTTTCCAAAAAGACCGTATTTCTGCTTGCTTGTTTTATTTCATTTCTGAATATTCATCGAAAATTTGGGTGATTGTCTTACCGATTTCAATGCTGCTAATAGGTGTTGAGCTGTTTGATTTGACTATAACTTTAATTCCCGGATAAATCGATTCCCGTATAGAGGTTTATAATGCCATCTGACGCAGATGACATTATGGGTTTAAATAAATATATCACTGTCACTTTTAACACTTGCGTTTCGCTTCTTTTCGCTTTGAGGTTCTTTGGAAACCTATTTTTTTTTAATATTTTTTTCTGAATTCAGTATAGTTATAAATAAAGAAGTTATAAATAATAAATCAGTAATATATTTTGTGTAAAATTAAAATTAAAAAAAAAATCATGAACAATTTTTTTTTCAAACCGTCAGATTAAGAGAACCCCTCCAAATAATCGTCAGATCACGATCACGACATCAACTGGAACCGCCTGTATAAAAATCGGACGCGCTCGAGTATTTCAAAATGGCGATTTTGTTTTGCATTTTCAAGAACCCACCACGAGCTTGCGTCAGATCCGAATTATCAGTCTTTTGAATGGGAGCTTAATTCGGGTTCACTTAACATCCCCTCTGAATATCTGACGCGCTCGAGTAAATTTGTTTTTCCCCATTTTTAACCCTTCCGTACGGCCGCCCCCACCATGCAAACCGGCGGATTAATATACCTCCATTATCAGAGACACGTAATGTATATACCCTCTTAATATCTGACGCGCTCGAGTATTTCCATGTGACTGTTTTTTTTACATTTTTAAAAGCCTTCAGACGCTCCCCTCACCGATGAAAAGTTATACATCATATAACCTTTTTTTCTTTCAACCATCTAAGCTTGAAAATCCAATTGGTCCTCACGGCGCTCGAGTAAATCCCCATTTAGCATCGTGGGCTCCCCTACTATTATTACCCCCATACACAAACCGATTTTTTAGGCAAGGGGTCGCAGGGAAGTATATGTCATGCATGTAATTTGCACCCATCGCTGCGACCCCTTGCCTAAAAAGTCGGTTTGTGTATGGGGGTAATTAACAAAGTGATGGAGAGTGTAACTTGCATCAATCAGATCTATGTAGGTTTTTTTTTTTTTTGTTTTTATTTTTATTTTTGTTTATTATAAGAAAGAAAAGGGAGTACACAAGACTTACATCTGTTAGAGTACAGTAAATAAAATATATAAAAGAGTACAATATTTAAAAAATAAAAAAAAATAAAAATGAATACATAATGCATAGCCTAACCTAAACTTAAAAACCTATAACATTACAAGGAAGAAGGAAAAAGCGTAAGGACAGAGAAAGGAGAAAGGGCAGAAGATAGAGAAATAAGTGGACAGAAAAAAAGAAAATACTAAAGAGAACAAGAGGGAGATAGAAAAAGAGATGCTTGTTTTCTGAAAGTGTTGGCTGTGCCTATTCTTTGGATATTAGGTTTTTATAATTAGCTTCTTGTTAAAACACGACAAATAGCAAAAAATCTCTAAACAATTATCAAATTTGTTACTTTTCAAGCAACACAACAAGACGCAATTTCAAATTTATCGCACTCAACGTAACTAATAGCCTGAAGATGGCGTTCAAGCTGGTAGGAAATATAAAAATTAATTCAATTTTGACAATAGTCGTCTTCTTGCCATAAGTATTTTGACGTAAACGAGCCGGAAAATAGTATAAAATTTAGAAATATTATATTTTTCAGGCGAACTTATACAATTTTCGTAGCTTAAAGATAACATTCATTTATTTTACGATTGTTAAAAGGCTATTTATAAGTTAACCTTTAAATTCTACCAGTTGACACAGAAATATAATTCAAAATGCCGTTTATGAAGGGCAAAGCTCCCGTACGGAGAACACTTAATTATTTAAATTCTGGAAAACTCGTACTTAGAGACCGGGTAAAGATTTTTAGTGTAAATTACAACACATATGGTGATCATCACGTTGGCGCCAGGTAAATCGAAATCTACTTGTTTCGAATAAACCTTGTAGCACTTGCATAACAAAATCTTTTTTTAGAGAATTTGTCTTCTGGAATATACCACAAATACAATATCAAAATCCATCTGTACAAGTAATAACATTCAAAAATATGACACCGTCTCCATTTGTTCGGTGTTATTTTGATAATGGAAAACAAATGTTGATTGATGTCGACAGTCGTAGTCGAGACGAAATTGTAGACCATCTACTAAAAGTGGTCGGAAAGACTAAGTAATTTTTTCTTCACAAATGCCAAAGGCTTATTTAAATTATAACTATGTTCGATTGCAGAGAACAGCTGAAATCGGAAGCCCTTTTAGCCGAGAAGAAGGATAACCCAGCGAACTTCGGATACGGTTGTGATCGACATTGTATATGCGAACTTCCTGGTCAAGTACCATGCCCCGGAACAGTCCCGCTGCCATTGCACATGCGAGGGAAGCACAGGCATCAGCAAGCATAAATCTATAAAATTAAGTAACTTCTTAGGCAATTTTAATAAAAAACAAGTTCAATTTCACATTTAAATACTTTTATTTTGTTTCGCACGTGAACGTTGCACATATAAAGGAGCTATGGAGGAGTTAAGAAAGAACTCCAAATATATATTATCAACATTTTTTCTACTTAATAATTATTTGTAAATTCCCTTACAAAAAGAAAGTCTCACAACTTGAGTCCAATTGTTTTTTTTTTGTTTTTCGCTAGATAAAAATTGGTTAAGCACTTTCCCTTAAGTGCGCTAGATGAAGGATGAATAGATGATAGTATTTAAATATTAAAGTGGGGTTATGTAAAAAGTCGATAAATTATTTAGTTATCACATAAAAAAACGTTGCTGTTATCTATCGCCGATGCCTCTGATTTTTGTGATATGGCCCGCTACCGTGCCTATGCTTTAAATAAAGATGTCGAGAGCTTGTTGCAGATTTTGTTGTATCATTGCTATTTTTATTGAATTGGTACTTATGTATTAAGGGTGTTTCATCAGATAGTGTTTTATTTATTTCCAAATCGTCCTTTCTACTTTCTAATAACTTCAGCTTAGCCTCAATTGCTTGAATTGCAACTTCTTTACTAATTTTAGCATCTTTTGATGCCCCAGCGGCAAGTACCGGTATGTCAATTTTTGGCTTAGGTTTATCTAGCTCGTCCTAAAGATATAGTTCTGTTAAATTCAATTCAAACAAAGAATTAATAGGCAAATATTACATAATTTATATTTTTTGCTAGTCGGACAACGACTGTTTTGCTTCCTATCAGTTTCCCGTTTAGTTTTTCTAACGCCGTCGAAGACTCTTTTGCCTGCAAGTAAAATTTTATTTATTAGCTGCTGTTTTTTAAAACGAAATTTATAAAAATATTTATTTTTAAAAATGGGTTCGGAGGACGAATTTTAAACTAGTTCTTGTTTCATTTGTTTTAGGTAAAGGCGGCAGCCCTGAGCAAGAGCAAAAGCATCTGTATTCAAGTCCCATCTCTTGCCAAAGTGATTGAAAATTGCGTTCTAAAACTTTTCTTTACAGTGCATAAATTGCACATCAGCTGCTTCTGACAGTGCTGATACTGGTTTTCTGCACATGCGAGACTTAATAACTCAATTGTAGTTTAAGCCTACATATATGGTTTGTTCTAGTTTTAAGCTTGATTAGCCAGATTAGCTTCTTTCAAGAGGTGTAACACTCGGACAAGGCTGTCTCGCGCATTCGGGACGGTTATGTCTGTCAGCCAGCCATTGACGATATCATTTTTGAAAAATCGAAGCCCCGTTAAAAGTGTATTTTGTTTTGATTTTTGTTACAGTGGGCTTCGTTCAAATTTCTTCTCTTTGGTGTGAACTACAACATCAACGAGTCCACAATGACGAGTACGACACGACTCCTCAGCTAGAACTTCCACATAAAAAAAAGAGTCCAGATATACCCCCAGAAAGTTGCCGTAGTCACGTTGATCTCCGACCCGAGGTCCATCAGGGTCTAAAACTCCAAACCTCTAATCTTCCTAATGAAGACAATAGCGTGTCTGTCTTGTTGTCACTTATAGATAACCTTTGTTCTGTACACCACTATTCTACGACTTGAAGGACGTTCCTCAGTAGTAATACCTAAATACATGCTCAGTTCCTTTAGCCTTCTAGGTAAAGGGTCTACAGCGCTATACCTCTTTGAAGTTGCCTTCCATGTAAACAGCGGCATAAACGCCAACAAATTCAGACGCAACCACCCCAAGAGATTTCAGTGTGACTACTTTGTGGCAATGTTAATTGTTAAAGACCATCCAGCATCGTGACGGGCTCCTCGATTCGATGTGGCTATTCCTTAAGTAATTTCGTATATCTTATATGTCAAATATCTTCGTTGAACTTGATCATATCCGACAGAAACTGATCGTTAAGATTGCACTTTGAGCCTCTCTGCGTAGGATGCTAGGCTTTGATAGACAAGCGGGTCGTAAAGAAGAAATTTCTTCTGAACTGATTCAATCCTGCTGCTACTTACGAGAAATAAAGGATCTCCGTAGGACACCCATAGTCCAGGAAAGGGTGGACTAGAGAACAGAAGAGTATTTTTGTAACCCAAACCTTGTCGAATTTTTTAGCTCTTCTCTTTATTAAGGGAAGAAGTGTGTAAGTTTTTTTTCTAGGACAACACATAGATCGACAGTTTGATCGACAGAATACAATACCTTATCGTTGAGATAATACTGCAGCTGTGTGTTATTTTTACAAGTAAAGGTAATTATTTGACGTTTGCTGGTGTTAAGATGTAATTGGTGACGCACCAGCCTTGTGATGCATTGAGTTTCGAATGAATAAAGGCGTCAGTTGGGGACTTGATGACACTATGTATTTTAAGGTCGTCTGCCTAAAAGAGATGCGGAACATCCTTTAATTCCTCGTACAAATCGGAGATGAAAATATTGAATAGATGAGGGCCAAGATGACTATCCTTAGGAACATCGAAAGTTGCTTCGATTTAATTTGAAATAAATTTTTGGAATCTGATAACCTGTGTTCTTCCGTTGAGGTATGATTTTTTCCAAGTGCAGAATTTGATGTTCCGAATTTTAATAGTTGGCCGTTCTCCATACCGTTTAAAGTGGTCGAACGCTCTTTTCTTACCGTAGACGAGTTTTTCAATCAAATAGTTTAGGATTGAGGATCGTTAAGGTCATAGCCTGAAAACCTACGCTCCCAGTGAACAAGGGATAATTCGAAACCAGAAATTTGAATCCTTTGTCATAAAAAATTGCATGGTGTGAAGCGATTGGAAATTGTGGTACTAAGCTCAAAGACCCAAGCGAATTGGTGAATAGAATTAGTGAATAGGTTCTCCTCTTTGGAATCAGATATGGTGATTACCTTGTCATAGGAATTAGTGAAGATTAGATCTAACCACTTACAAGAATTTGGTTGCCTGATAATTTGATGTAAATCATTGCGGTTAGTGATGTTCATTGTCCACCCACCGCACTAGAACGAGACTGACCTCACCTCTTCAGTTACTGATCTGTATCTTATCGAAGCCAATCTCGATGTTCATAATTGTGGCCATTGAAATACATCCGATCTTATCCATTATTTTTGACAGAAAAGATGTTAAGCTGACGGGTCTGAAGGACTTCTTCCTACCTTGGCTTTGAGAGAAATACTGGTCCCTATTCCCATAGTCACCTCACTTTTTTTCTCACCTCACATTTTTTGTCACGTCACTTTTAAAGTGGTATTCTCATAGTCGAGTGACAAGGGAAAAGTTAATGAGAGAAAATGTCACAAAACTGGGTGTAGTATTCTCGAAGTCATTTTTTGTAGCAAATGTCACTGAAAATTGTCATTTTTTATCACTTGGAATTTGTAGGTGACGCCACAATTTTTTTAAAATGAATAGTAACAGAGGGTAAGAAATATGTTTTATTTTAATATTTTTGATGATTTATCATTATTCTTATATCCTAGAATTAAAATAACGAACAGGATATGTAAATAGAAATATATCATAAGAATATAGAAATATCGTCACTTTTTCTACAGCAAGTGGCTACGAGAATACAAAAATTGGTTTGTCACATTTTTCAATGGGTGACGTGACTATGGGAATAGGGGCCACTATCTTGGGTTTTCTCCACACCGTCGGAATGTGACCCCTTGCTCAACAGGTACCGAACATTTCACGAAACCTTACTGCAATGACATCTTTGCTTAAACGGGATCAAGCAGGAAATATTATGCTAAGCCCACTCTTGTAAAGGAAGAAAAGATGTCTATGGCGCGCTACGTATGAATGGGCTTACTAGAAGATTGAAGCATATAAAACCCCCGCTGGCACCTAAAACTTTTTGCTAGTTTTATTCTGTGAAATAATCCTATAACTTGTTAGCACAATTTTGCACTGTGCCGCAAAAAAAGAATTTATTATTACCTACAAGTTTTTGCACAAATGTCACGAACATTTTAGTGATTCACTGGACTAAATTTCATTTTGTAAACAAATGTATCACATTTTTTGTGTTCATATACTCTGTTATTATATAAACAATCCATATTCATATACTAGCTGCTAAGCATGTTAAATCACGTAGAATCGTAACCGGAATAATAACGTGAAATAAACCTGTTGAAATACGACTCCATGAAATTGAAAATCACTATGAAAAACCTTGATATTTTTATTTTTCATTACTTTCTCTTAGTAATGATTCAAATTTAAAAATAAAACAAACGCGCCTGGCCATAAATAAAATCCCACCTACGCACCGCTAGATGACTTAAGTTGCGAAAATTCAAATTATGCCTATTAAAACTAGGATTTTTCAACAATTGCAGCTGCATATAAAAGTGAAATATAATAATTAATACTCACGCTTTTATATGTAACAAATGCATATCCCCTCGGTTGTCCGACTTGGGGTCCACTTTTGTGGAAGAGCATGTCGAACTTCTCGATATTACCGCATTTTTGCAGAATTTTTAGGAGGTGATACCAATAAAAAAATTAAAATAATTAAATTAGTTTAAGGAATTAAAAAGTATAAAAGCAGATATAAGCTTATTTTTTTTTATTTAAATAAAATCAGGCATCATTTGCCAAAAATCAATAATTGCTTACTTACTCAGTCAATCTTGTGTCTAAATTACCAATCCAAAGGCGCCTTTCTTCTGCACTGGACGTCTAAAATGAAAGTAAGCATTAAAACTAATAAACATTGCACAACTTATTATACTTTACCATTTTATTATATGTTATAAAATTAAATATTTTGTAATTAATCGCACTTCTTCAACAAACACCCAAAATGCTAGAAAATTTGACATAAGGAATTCCAAGGCTGTTTGTTATGTGAAAAGCAAATTCCTTTACGAAATGGGAGATAATCTTAATTTTTTATTTTAGTAAAATCTCGTTTACATTGCGGATTTGCAGAAAATTGGGATTAGATGGAATCTCGATTGGATTAGTATTAGTTTTTGTGATAATTAAGATAATTAACGTTAAAACTTGTTAATTACTTGAACGTTTAATTAAAAGCATTGAAATATTTCAAGTTTCTTTTAAATAAATCATAATTAATACATTACTGAGTTTCCCTGCAGTGTTTACCCTGAATTTACTCAGATTAAGCGCCCATGGAAACGGAGATTGAGTAAAGTTTCATTAAATACAAGTAAACTCGACGAAACCAGTTCGGTTAAGCCGGGTTTTGCATATGTGTGTGTTTGAGTATCCTTTACACCGGCTCCACTCGTTGGTTACCATAGCGCATGTTGGCGCAGATTCAGGGTGCCTTCCATTTAGACACAGAGAGACACAGTGTTACACTGTGACCGACACAGAAGTGTTCCATCAACGACACAGCTAGACACAGCCGGACACAACTAAGACAATGCTACCAACCCTCGCCAATTGAAATGTGATCGTTAATTTATAATTACAACAATATTGTTTCATTTTTAAGATTGTCAGCATTTATAAGACATCGGGTAATTAATTTAAAGAAATTATCAACATAAAATTTACGATTTACTATGCAAACAAAAATAAAAACGAGGAAAGTGCGCCGTGGCGGATTTTTCGCGAACTTATATGTTCCATTTGGGCTTACACAGAGCGACACGCTGTGTCGGACACAATTGCCTTTCTGTGTCTAAATGGAAGGCACCCTCAGACACGCGACGGCCAATCCCCAATAGTCACGCCAACTGCAAATTTCTAGATCCACGTGATCCACGACCAACGTGTGGAGCCGGCCGCCTCCGATCCGCTCGTTTTTTTTCTTTGTCTTTCCGTGCGCTTGATTCTGGCTACCGCTCCATTCGTTTCATGGAAAGCTTATGGAAATGCCAAATTTCCAACTTTTAAAAACGGACCGAACGGATTGGTTCTGTTTGAGCCTTTAGCCTGAACCGAATATGACGTACCGTACCGTAACCATACGTACTCCAACGTACGAACATGAGTGTTCATATAGCACCGACTCGAATGGTACGTACGCGGTGCCGTAACAAGTACTGAGTTTCCATGAGAGTTCAACCAGAGTTGAACCCGAGTTTACGTCATGGAAACAGAATGAGTTAAGAGTTTTCGTTAAAGATTTTCAACTCTGCTCAACTCAACGAAAATAGGTAGGTTGAATTGAGTTCACCCATGCAACTAAAAACGGCACTAGCAAAGGTACAAAAACTGAAAATGTCGCGCCTCTTTATATTTAATAGACGACGGAAGGCAGATATGGAAACGCATAGAGTTAATCGTTGAGTTGAAGTGTCATTTCAACTCAACCACAACTCAACTCGACTCCCATGGAAACTCGGTAAAGGGCACAAAACGTTAGCATCCGTAAGCGGCATCAGTCCCCAAGCAATTTTTCGGTTAAATTTTTTCCTTTTATTTTGCTGAGCACTTCTAAGCTGTTTATATTTCTTCTACAACTGAAATAAATCGCTTAAATATGCATTTACGGAATCCATTTTACATTTTTCACTTGTCAATTTACATTTTTATTTAGGCCTCCATCCACGGTCAAACAAACCATCAAATTTGTGGCCAACATCGAAAAAATTCTAAGTGTGCGTGTATAAAATACAAGTTTTCGAAGTTGGCCGCTGTTTGAAGAAAATATTCGTCTGGTTTAATATTTCCTTCAAACAGCTTAAATGTGTGTGTGGAATTTTTATGTGTGCCATGTAAAGCATATGAAAGTTCGTTTTGTTTACAGGAATTGTCGCTCGGGATGTTTGAAGAAAGTTTCCCTCGTTGATGGCCAACAAAAGTCAAAGCATAAATGTGTGCGTTGTTTGTCGAAAATTGGTTTGATGATTTGTTTGACCGTGGATGGGGGCCTTTTAGGGCTATCTGGCAAAGTGCCCCAACTAAGCTCAAAGCGTTCAGTTTTCGTATGATCCGGCACGTCATATTTGGCTCAGGCTTTTACTGTACACATACCAACAGCGACACAGCGTAAAATTATACCTGTGACACATATACCATCATAATTACTGAGTTTCCATGGGAGTCGAGTTGAGTTGTGGTTGAGTTGAAATGACACTTCAACTCAACGATTAACTCGATGCGTTTCCATATCTGCCTTCCGTCTTCCTCTATCTTTTTCCATAAATTAATTTTGTTATAGATTTTTCTTTAAAGGTATTTATTAAATAGAAAGAGGTGCGACATTTTCAGTTTTTGTGCCTTTGCTAGTGTGCCGTTTTTAGTTGCATGCGTGAACTCAATTCAACTTACCTATTTTCGTTGAGTTGAGCAGAGTTGAAAACCTTTAACGAAAACTCTTAACTCATTCTGTTTCCATGACGTATAACTCGGGTTCAACTCTGGTTGAACTCTCATGGAAACTCAGTAAATGAAAGTAACCTTTATTATCGTGACAAAAACCCACCATAATGAAAATCCAAAATGAAAGTATTTTACTTTCATTTGGACTGTAATTTCGGTTAAGTGACATCTGTTGGAAAATTGGAAACTACATTTTAAAATAAAATAATTTGATTTCACGTTAGTTAAGCAACAAATTGCAAGGATATTTTCTTTACTACTTTAAAAAATATTTTTTTAAATATTCCAAATTAAAACAGCTTAAAATTAAAGCAAAAAACACGCATGTTTATATCCTCACTTGATATGCCAGATGCAAATGAAAGTAAAGTGTAATGTGTCACCCCATCATTTCCTTGACCATGATAATGAAAGTTACCATTACTGTGTTTCCATGAGCCAGGGTAGAGTTTTCGTTAAGTAAACAGAAAGCTTTTTCTCTCAAGATCACTCGATGCTGTTTCCATGACGGTTCTGGGTTAAAGTGACAGATAATTAATTTTACATTGCCTCGCCGTTGGTATGTGTGCAGTAAAGGATACTGAAACACACACATATGCAAAACCCGGCTTAATCGGACTGGCTTCGTTGAGTTTACTTGGATTTAACGAGACTTGACTCAATCCCCGTTTCCATGGGCGCTTAATCTGAGTAAACTCAGGATAAACTGTGCATGGAAACACAGTACATCATAATGAAAGTATAGTGTGTCACAGGTATTATTTATCTGTCCCAGAACCTTCATGGAAACGGCATCGAGTTAACGTGAGGGAAAAAGCTTTTTGTATACTCAACGAATACTCTACCCTGGCTCATGGAAACACAGTTCATTTCTTGATATTTTTTACTTTTCAAAATTTGTCATAAAATTGACCATAATGTCTCATCGTAATCGTAAAATTGTCTCGTACTTTTAATTACAGTTATTAAAATAAACTCCTACTTTTATTTGTCTAAAAAGATTATTTATAGCTATTCAACGTTGTAGCTAAAATTTCTCGAAGATGGAGTTTTATTTGTGTGAAGGATGAATGTGAAAAGTTCTTACTTACTCTGCATAAAATTACAAAATAATTTGACAAAAATGTAAAAAAATAGAACATTAGCAACGCGATTATATAGATGCGAACGGCCATATTTAATTGGGTCAAAAAAGCTTTTTACAATTTGGAAAGCATTTGTAATAGATTAAACAGTCAGAGCAACATAACAAAGTGAATATCACACTATTTCCCAAATTGTGTCCTGTCATTTTCGCTTTCTGAGCCGCATTGAATTTCTCTATAATTTTTTGTTAGTTTCTAAATAATAAAAATGCCTACAGGAGAGGTAATCGTTGGCAAGGTAATTGTCCACCCACTCGTATTATTAAGTGTAGTTGATCACTTTAATCGTATGGGTAAAATTGGTAATCAAAAAAGGGTTGTTGGTGTACTTCTCGGCTGCTGGCGCTCCAAGGGGGTTTTAGATGTTTCGAACAGTTTTGCAGGTAAATTTTGTCAAAATCATAGCTAATTCTTTTATCAAACACTTCAATTCTTCAAGTTCCTTTCGATGAGGATGATAAGGATAAGTCAGTATGGTTCCTCGATCATGATTACTTGGAAAATATGTACGGAATGTTTAAGAAAGTAAATGCTCGCGAACGAGTTGTTGGATGGTATCACACAGGTCCTAAACTCCATCAGAATGATATTGCAATTAATGAATTAATTCGTCGTTATTGCCCAAATTCGGTGCTTGTTATTATTGATGCAAAACCGAAAGATTTGGGTCTACCGACTGAAGCTTATATTGCTGTCGAAGAAGTCCATGAAGACGGCTCCCCAACATCGAAGACTTTTGAACATGTCCCTAGTGAAATTGGCGCCGAAGAAGCTGAAGAAGTAGGTGTTGAGCATCTACTTCGAGATATTAAAGACACAACAGTAGGAAGCTTATCTCAAAAGATTACAAATCAGCTTCAAGGCCTTAAGGGGCTTAATGCACAGCTTAAGGATATTAAGAATTACTTAGTAAAAGTTGGAGGTGGACAATTGCCCGTTAATCATCAAATTGTTTATCAGCTACAAGACATTTTCAATCTCCTGCCCGATATCACTTCCGATTCATTCACCGATACCATGTACGTGAAGACAAACGATCAAATGTTGGTTGTTTACTTAGCGTCAATGGTTCGGTCCATCATCGCTCTTCATAACTTGATCAATAATAAGCTTACGAATCGTGATGCTGAAGAAGGTAAGAAGGAGGAGAAAGAGAAGAAGGATAGAGATAATAAAGAAATTAAAGATATCAAAGATAAAGATAGTAAGAAGGACGATAAGGATAGCAAGAAGGAGGAAAAATCTGATAAAGGGAAAGACGAAAAGGTTAAGAAGTAAGGAAGTTTCATGAATTTTGTGTGCTTTAAAATTATTTAACAAAAAATAAATATTTCTTTTGTAATAAATAAAATATTTTTTTATTTTATCGTTCTTTTCCAAAAAGTTTTATTTTGTTGTGTCCGTGTGTTTCGGTAAAAGAGTGAAAAAATAGTTTTGGGTTGAAACAAAGAAAAAACAATTTCCCATACCGGGAATCGAACCCGGGCCTCCTGGGTGAAAGCCAGGTATCCTAGCCACTAGACCATATGGGAGATGAAAAACATGTGTCAAAGAATATATATCATGGGAGGTAATTATAGATTTTTTTAAGCATGGTGCAGGTAGATTACTACCACAAAATGGACCTTAAAAAATATGAAATATGTAAACAACAAAATTATATTTAGGTAGGGTATCTTCAAAAACTCATCAGTGCCGCATCACTGCAAATTCAGCAATTGGAAGTCTGTAGCTGAATTCTGCAGTGATGCGGGAGTGATGAGTTTTTGAAGTTACCCGTACTTTGCTTTGTAAAACAATAAAAACCGGTGGAATTTTCTTGCATTGTATGCTACCGATTTAAGAAAATTCCAGCAGCGAAGGAATAGGCCTGAATATAATTTTTTATACCATTTATTTGCTTTCAAAAAATTCGTAAGAAGAGTCAGGGCATGTGCCAACTCATTATTTCAAAAGGAAATTTGTCAATCGAACGGGGGCTCTTTAGAAATTTTTGCTTTTTTTAGTTTTAAAAAGCTTTTATTTAACTTTCCTAATAATATAAATTTAACTAAACGCTTAAAGTTAACTATTCTAATCTATTGACCCTCAGCATATTTTTTGCTTTTCATTTTACAGTTGTGTTCATGTTAGTTAGCAGATTTATCAAGACCGCCAAATGTCAGTCTATAGGAAAACATAGGGATTCAATCCAGCACTTTGCTCCGATCCCGTTACCTTGGTCTGTCAACTGAAAATTGACAGTTCGAATTGATCAATGCATTGACTCGTGTCCACCACCCAGGGATAGCGCGCCCGGGCGTCTTTTGTCACCTTGACTATTTTGTCACTTTTATCAAGTCCATTTATATCTGTGGAATGAGCGCATGTTACGACGTGACAACCGGGTGATTTTTTTGTCCGCCCACCAGCGAACAAACCCGTGACAAAACTGTCACCCGCTGTCAGGTTTCCATAGCCGCGCGCGCACGGGTGACATAATTATCACCCTTCGAGTCGTCCTGCATTTGTAGTGTATGTTATTAATTAGATTTTTCTGATTATTTATAATAATAGGTACACTATCAATCAATCACGCCTTAAGATAAATTCAAGTTAAAATTAAATTTTTTGGGGGGTGACGAAGCATAGAACGATAACTTTTCGAAGATTCAGTTTTGGTGGGCTTCTAGCCAATCCTTAAACTGTTCACTTCGAAATAAAACGTGAACCTCCCAACATTAAGCACCATTTTTTTTGCTATGAATTACTATAAGAATGCCCTCTTTTCTACAAAATTACCCCATATAAACAAAAATCTGTAATTTCTTTATATTTTATTTATAATTGTACTAATTAACATTTATGGCGGTTGTAAAAGTTTTGTCACTGACCATTCGTGAGCGCACTCCACTTTGGCGACGTGAAGTAACAATGACAAAAACTTTTTTGTCACCGTAACAAAAGTCAACAGTGCGCGCTAGTCCTAAGAACCCGTTGGCTGACACCAAAAGTTTCTATACACAATTTAGTTGTAGTTGTTGTGTCGGTGACGGTAAATTAAATGTATAGTTTTCATTTTGTCGGTGGTTGCATACCTCTCCAAGAAAAAAGTTCTGGGTATACTTTCCTTTCAAAGACATTGTCATACAGGTTGTTCCATCACCGACGTCTGTGCACATATGTGTCGTTAATGGAACAACCTTATGACACATTGGGCCTTATCATGGTTGGCGAGCCGACAAAATGACAGCGCCGTTTGTCATTCTAATTTTTCGCACCATGATTGGCGAATGCAGCGACATGACAGTTTTCGACAAAACCTTATCATGCTTGTCGCTTGAAAATTTTTGGACATTTTCTGATAATTAAAAAAATTATAAAATTTCATTATTTATTCAATGTATTTAAAAAGTATTTATTTTCCCCACGCATAAGGGAAAAGTACTATTATGCCGCACGTCTTTGCCTTCGGAAAATTGCTTATTGAACACTGCATAAAAAAACTAAAATGGCTACAAGCACAAATAAAGTTATACCCGCACCTTACTTCATGTCTTACTAGTGGGGAAAAATAGAATGTTAATAATTGTCCAGACATTATTCATAGGAAATTGTCCAAGCTTTCTAATTTTGCAAAAAATTAAGCGGCTAAACCGTTACGATTCCCCCTTTTTGTTCGTCACAAAATACCCGAAGTAACATTCTTGTGAAGTAAAACTCTGCTGCAAGTCTATTGAAACCCTGAAACATACGAAAGAAACAGTGTTACGGGATGTTACATTTGTGTTTTATTATTTAACCTCATTAACAATACATGAATAAAAATATTTGATCGATAACTTCCTAAGTATTAATCGAAACCACGGTTATTTTCATTAAACTTTAAAACACATTATTGACTTTATCGCCGCGTGGGCGAGACAGTACGCAAAAATTAAATTTAAAAGGAAATGTACACTGTAATAAAACAGCTTGAAGAAGTTTTGCTACGATTTATAATTTCCTATTAATTTTTAGCTATTGAAAAAACGAATTTATCCAATTCTTTTCACCGCTTTATGCGCCATCTTTAAGAAATAGATTGCAATAAAACACTCTTAAAGCTTTAAAAGCTTTTTTTATAAAAGCCAAGCACAACTTTAAAATTTTCCCTTCAAATATAATTCACAAGAACACATTTTTGTTTTTGAGTAATATATATACAAGAAAAATAGAACCACACTTGTTCTTGCTTCGGCAGAACATATACTAAAATTGGAACGATACAGAGAAGATTAGCATGGCCCCTGCGCAAGGATGACACGCAAAATCGTGAAGCGTTCCACATTTTTTGGAGGATATTTTTCTGATAATTATAGTACGCATTTTCATTTTGTCATTCTAATCCCTTCCTTCATGTATAAAAGTGCGAACTTCACTCACAAAATTTCTAGAAGTTGAAATTTGAAAGCTAGGTATGATGTGAACATACCAAAAATTTCTAATAGTATTATTGACAGGTTATCCCAAGATGATAAAAGATCAGGTTTTGTGGGTAGGGTGAATACCGTCTATCACGGCAACGCTGTGTGTTAACTTACGCCTTCTCTTATAAGAGATCCGTAACTAGATGAGGTCTGTACTGTACTGTACTGTACTGCAAACTATCGCAGGAGTAGTCCAGGCAACATTTCAAATAGTGTGCAGAGCGCTTTTTCTATGTGGAAAACCAAGCTCGAATCATCCTTTGTCAGGCGCGGATCTAGAATTTTGTTTTGGGGGGGGTCACGGAATTAAAAGTTGCTGAAAAAAAATTCTACTCCTAAAAAAACAAAATTCACAAAACGAACAAAACTAACCGAATTTTCTGGTGGATTAAAAACAATCGTGCCCTACGAAAACGTGCCCTAATGTGTTTTTGATGAAGACGCGCTCTTTATTGTGAGTGCAGCTAACTTTAGAGTTTGCAAATTAAAACATATAGAAACAATATAGATCAATCTGTTGTTGACCTTGAAGTTCATTTTTTAAGGTTTTTTTTTTAATTTGCAAAAAGTTGGGTCGGTTTTGGGCGTTTGGTTACTTTTTAACCAACTTCAAAAAGAGGAGGTTATTGTTTTTGAGTTGGGTCAATTTTGTTTTTTAAACAGCTAGCGCTTTTTGGCAGCGCCGTTGCGCAAGGTGTGCAACTTCACAGGGCCCGCGTGTTTGGGGCCTCGCGAGTGAAAAATTGCTTTGGCAATAAAAATCATTTGAATTCATTATTTGCATTTTTACTTCATCGAATGGGCCACATAAATGAGTATGAGCTACACAAATCAGCATATGGTCCATAATTCTGTGACGGGGACGGTCCCCCGTGCAGGAGAACCCGCGAGCGAAAAATTTTGTTGGACTCTCAATTGCACAGGGCCTCTCAATTGTCTTGCCGCGGCACTGCTTTTGGGCGGGGTCATGACCCCTGTGACCCCCCCTTTAATCCGCGCCTGTCCTTTGTAATACCAGTACAGTGAGAGTAAGCCGAGCGGGCTAGTCTTGTGTAACGGGGAAAACATTGCCGCGCAGGCGTATACTAATAATTTTGTCAGGGCTGCTATATTCCTACGGTGCATAAAGAATGGAGGAGGAAAAATCGTCATTACCGATAAGTTTAATGAGAGATGAGAAAAATGAGTGGTACTCGAGGCAGGGCCAGATGTAGGACTTGTATATTGTAGCCGGCTTTGCTGGCTGAAAGAGGAGCTTGTATCTTTTAAAGAATCCCATGCATTGAGGCGCTTGTTTGGCGATTTGGAGAATGTGATGATTCCATCGCAGATTCTCAATTAAAGCTATGCCTAAGATGTTAAAAAGGGATCAGCTGTTAGATTCACACTGTCCACTGAAAAGGAAGATCGGTGCAAGTTTTATTAGAGATTAGACAGAGCTTAGTTTGGACGCGTTAAATTCGACACGATTCTTGTGGAAATCGGTGTCCCAGTTGATAGAATTGGTCATTAGTTCACTTTTGTCTTATATTGTCGAAGTCGTATGAGTAACGCAAAGTAAAGTCATCAGCGAAGCTGCGTAATGGGCTAGAGGAGATTGAGAGCAGATCCTTAATTAAGATTAGGAATAATGCGCGTGATAAAACTGACTCCTGGGGAACAAATGTCAAAATGGTGGAGGGTTTGGATTCGACGCCATCCTATACTACCTTGATAGAATGGTCAGAAAGGAAACTCTCAATCCAGTTCCTCTTAGAACTTAATCCATACCAATAGCTTAGAGTTTAGTCAACAGAACAAGGTGCCATACTCTGTCAAAAGCCTTGAAAATAACTAGAGCAACCAGACCAGACTCATCAAAGCTATGCATGCTTTGATTGAGATGCTCGGTTAAATACACAAAAAGGTCGCCAGTAGACCATTTTGGATTAAAGTCGATATTTCATTAGCTTTCTATTAGTATTGTCTCCATGATTTTGGAGAGAAAAGAATTAATTGCTATTGAGAAGTAGAGGCGTTTTCATAAATGCAGGTTGCGTGCGCAATTGACTTATTCAGCAACACACTTCCATTGCTGAATAAGTCAATTGCGCACGCAACCTGCATTTATGAAAACGACCTAGTTGTTAGATTCACCTTTTTCTGATTAGGCTGAATATGAGGTAGTTTCCAAGAGTTTGGAAAGTTCGGGAGTCTGAAAGTTTGCCAGAGGTTTAGCCAAAGGTGAGGCACAACTTTTTAGTACCATAATGTATTTATTGACGTCAAGTTCTTTGAGACATCTACATAAAAACAAAAAACCTCACGAGTCTTAAAGAAAGCCCCATCCACTGAGTGGTTGGTATAATCGGGGCCCTGGTGGCATAGCAGTTTCGGGTAAAGAAGGATTTGAGGCGAAGGGCCAATAAATTGGCCTTGGATTTGCTTTCTGTTATCACCTCCCCCCTATAAATGAAAAAAATGTTGTGAAAGAAGGTAAAATTCTACTTGATGGAAGTTTTTACTGCTACCTGGTATTGAGAATCTTACTTCTTAGCCATCATCGAATGATGATTTGACTTTCCTGAT